>HG992034.1:640625-1281250 GCA_905220475.3 Ennomos fuscantarius | reverse complement strand
CACACACGCTTTCATTGCACACAGTCAATGTTTGAATAGCGACGAAAGCCTTCAAGCAGCCTAAAAATCTTTACTCCAGGGCTTACCACCACGTTGTCTACACGAGAAGAAAATAAATTTTAAAGAATGCGCACAAGAATTGTATGAGCTGATTCCTAAGCTTTGTGATTACTTCGTCAAAACAACATGTTTTTCTGACAAACACGTGCTTATAAAAATAACCAGACATGGACACATCATGGTTTTATGCAGACTATCAACCAGTTTGAAAACACCACTCACTTGATTTTTTTCTAGAGCTAACATATATCAAAACAAAGCCAACTGTATTCCCGTCAGATTTCGTAAGCCAGACCCAATCAAACGAAAGCAAATCTTGGTTTTACGCTTTTAGCTGGAAATGTTTTCGTATTCTCCGTGTTTCTTCGTGTCCGTAGTTCCTTAGTTTACAGAACTAGTCCCTCTGTCATACAAAAGGATAAAGAATCACAATAATCGGCTCAGTGAAAGGTCATCGCGTAAAATCGAGCCGCTTTTTGTACATACGCCTTGGGCGTCGTTAGACGGTATATATCATAAGTGCAGTAACTCAACTCTGTACAACACGTTTACGACTCGCTTCTTCAGGGGCTAGCATAGCTTATGAAGTCATTAAGTATTAGATAATATGTGGCATAATTCTATAGCTAAATACTCTTAATCCATGTAATTTTTTCATTTTAATTTATAATTATTATTTATTTATAATGTAGGTACATCTACGTAGAGCTACACGTATAATAATGAGCAGAGCTTTCCTTGTCCAGCAGTATTTGTCTGATTATCGTTAGGCAGTGCCACTGAATTTGGGCATGTTTTCCTTTAATAAACCTCATTGAATGTATAAATAAATTACCGTAAATTTATGCTATGCGAATACCTTGTATTATATAATATACCTTGGTACGTTGCGTGTCACGCGTCCGTAAATCCTTTCGATTTTCCTTACTGTCTATTCTTGTCAATTGTGCCTCCAGTTATTCATTTGAAAGTCAAAAAGGCCGGAAATATGTTCATTGATCTCCAATATGTTTGCAAATCGTTCTGGGAACCGGGCCGGGCGTATCGTTAGCCCCATTGTGTTGAATCAACTGGTTTTATGTTCTTGGTAGGTTGGCATGAGTTGGCTGTGGAAATTGTAGGATGAATCTTTGGTTTGCTTGAGGGCCGTTTTGCCAGAATAGAGAAAGAGAATGACGTTGGACTTTAAAATAATTACCGACTTTGTATATTCATCGAGAACGTTCTACATTATAGTTATTTTGAGTTTTAATACATTTTACCTAACTACTTAGTACTTAGGTACCTACTAATATTCTACGCTACTGTTACTATAGTGTACTTAGTTGTCTTTAGTGTTTATGTATTTTTACTTTATCCGACAATGAGTTGAAAATTTCCAGTTGGATTTTGTCTGCCGATATGATACTATCGCTCGATGACAGATGGCGCTATAAAACATAGAACTAACTATTCATATTCATATTCATTTATTCTGTTACCATATGTGCATATTGATCTTACATTTCAAATATTATATATATATCATAATATTAATAGTAACAATATGGACCCTGTAGGGCACTACAGATTAATATGATGAGGGTAGGGTTAGTAGATAAAATTTAACATATTTCATGCGATACGCTTAATAAATTTCAATGAAATTTAACATTCACAACATAATTAACAGATTTATATTTTATGATTATCTTCGAAAAATTCTTTCAAAGAATAGTAGCACTTTTTAACGAGATGTGACTTCAACCGACCAATAAAGGCATATTCGTTTTGTATCTCTTTTAGACGAAGGGGTATATGGTTATATATTTTTATACACATTACGTAAGTACTCGTGCTGTGCATTTTGAGTTTTGAATTTGGGAGGGCTAACCTGTCCCTGTATCTAAGATTAAACGTACCGAAATAGTTGTCTTTCAAAGTTTTAAAAAATTGGGGGTATTTTTTAACAAATTTGCAAATTTCTAGTATATAAATAGAGGTTAAAGTTAGGATTTGATGCTGGATAAAATATGGTTTACAACTTGTTGTACTGTCTACGTGTGCTATGATGCGGATACACTTTTTTTGTAATATAAACAGATCATCGGCTCCAGTGCTATTTCCCCACAGTATGACACCATACTGTAACCAGGCGTGAGCGTAGGCATAGTATGCCGAAAGTGCTGTCGCGACATTTGTTGTTTTTTTTAGCTCCGATAAGGCGTAAGTAAAACTACTAAGCTTAGATTTTATTTTTTGTACGTGTGTCTTCCAATTAACATTTGTATCGATGTTCAGTCCAAGAAGTGTAAAGGAGTCTACGCACTCTAATTTTGTGTTATTGTAAGAAAAGTTAATTTCTAATTGTGATTTTTGACGTGGTTTAAATTGCATTATTTTGGTTTTTGAGTAGTTTATTTGTAAATTGTGGTCTTCAAGCCAGTCAACGACTTTGGATAAAATGGAGTTTAATTCCGTGTTTACATTACTACCTTTGGTTGGGTATGGAAATAAAATGGAGATATCATCGGCAAATAACACGCACATCTCTTTGAATATTTTTGGTAAGTCATTAATATATATTAAAAATAATAAGCAGCCCAATACACTTCCTTGTGGGATTGAGCTATTCATTATTTTGGGATCCGATCTAAATTTTTTTATTTTCCCTGTTTGTAAATTATAATTTTCTACTTCTACTGATTGTTCGCGGTCTTTTAGATAGGCCGCAAACCATTCGTTAGCAAGGCCCCTCACACCTATGCCATAAAGTTTTTTTAATAATATAGGGTAGGAAACTTTGTCATATGCTTTGCTCATATCGAGCAGAATACCTATTGCATATTTTTTAGCATTTATAATATTCAGAACTTCTTGCATGTATTTGTATACAGCAAGAACCGTTGATCGCCTTTTTCTGAAGCCATTTCGACTATCATCAAAAACTGAAAATTTTTCGCAAAAAGAGTATAATCGTTTACCCATCGCAGCCTCGAAAATTTTAGATGAAGTAGGTAGCAGTGCAATGGGTCTATACTGGTTTGGGTCGGTTTTATCGCCTTTTTTATGTATAGGTTTTATTATAGATTTTTTTAAAAGATCAGGAAAAACTCCTTCTTCGAATGATTGGTTTATCAGCATAGTATAAGGCCAAGTCAACTCTTCGGCACACTTTTTGATAAGTATTGGTGGCAGTTCGTCGAAGCCAAAGCTACATTTGTTTTTAAGGTTTTTTATAATGTAGTATACTTCGCGCGGGTCGACCGGGCGCAGGTAAAGGGTGTTATCAGTTGGCGACAGCACAGGCCGGCCGAGCGGAGTGCCCTTCGCGCCTGTCCCTCCTACCGATGCGAAAAAGTCATTAAACGAGTTAGCTACTAAGATCGGATCTTCCGTTAGTATGTTGTGGATCAATATTTTTACATTTTGTTTGATATTTGTTGTGATTTTGTTCGTTCGTTCCTTAATGATTCGCCACATTGATTTTACTATATTGTTTGATTGTTTTATTTTAACTATCTGCCGATATGATACTGCCGCTCGATGACAGATGGCGCTATAAAACTTTATACCATTTGACAGCAGATGGCATTAACTGTTCACTTAATAATGTAGAGCTTTGAAGAGACGCAGATAATTGAAATATCATCCCTTAAAGTGGTGAGAAGGGTTGGTAAAGTTTGTATGGAGAGTTTTTTTTTGTAAAGCTATTGTTATGAAACTTTGCAAATATTATCAAGAAAAAGAAAAAAAACTACACGTATTTCACATTTTTTGAAAAGTCTATCCTTAAGGGGGTGAAATGTGGTGTTAAAGTTTGTGTGGGGCAACATTTTATTCAATTTTATAATCATGCTAAGCAAACGGCTATGAAACGTTTTTTTCATTCCGACTTCATTGTTGGCTGACTGAGTTGACATGTCCGTTGATTTATCAAAATTAGTCTAGACATTTTGATCTAGACATTAGAAGCAAGAAAGTCGTGTTAGTTACACTATTTATAACTCAAGAACGGCTGAACCGATTTGGCTGAAAATTGGTAAGGTAGCTTAAAACCAGGAGACGGACATAGGATGCTTTTTATCCTGTTCGACCGCGTTTTACAAATACACCTGTGCGAAGCCGAGGCGTGTCAATGTATACCATATAAAACAACCCACAAAAAGTAGTAAAACTCAATAACTCGTAAAAAAATGTGGGAAAACAACAAAGTGTCAATAAATCCGAACCAAGTGCCACCTGGTCTGGCGATGAGCAGAACAAATTATCCTTTTTAATTTATCACGAGCCGAGTGTTCGGGAGGTCCGGCGAAGTGTCTGTAAGTAATGGACTGTCCGGGCAGACACGGGACGGATTGGATTCCAGTTCTATCCCGTTTTGTTTTAGGACGTTCTGTGATGCTTGATTGGATCATGTACTTTGAAATTTTCCCTCCGACCGTCAATGAAACCAGGGTTTTGTAACAAGTTTTGTAACAAGTTTTGTAACAAGTTTTGTATATACTTTTAATATATTTGTAATACTATTATTTTCACTTGTACGTAATTTATTTCTATGGAGGAATCAGTTTCGATGTTTTTATTTGTACGTAACGATTGACTGTATTTCTAACAAGAAGTTAGAAAGACATTATAGTTACGACTACATTTCTAGCTAATTACATTTTTAGGAACTTTAAACTGTGTGTTTAAATTTTCATTTACATTTTTGACGCACATGAAGTGAAAACACATAGAATGTCTCTTCCATTTTGTTTATTCCTTGTTTTTCATACACATTTCTTACATTATACATTTCTTATATTTCCAATACGGAGTTAACTAACAAGTGTGATATGTCTTGACGCTTCTGCCGATCAACGAGGATTGACTGCATTTTCGACCTATTCGTCGCGCCTCAACTCCCCCCACCAAACTCAATTTTATTGGGACCACTATTGGCTGATGGTACCAACCAATCATGGCCCTTCCGGCAGTGCTGCCAACCAAAACACTATTGTATTTTTTACATTCTACCAAAATCAAAAATACCTCTTAATTATTAAAAGTAGGAATCGGAGTTTTGGCGGAAAACGAAAAAGATCACGTTACCGCATTATATTATTTTCCAAAACTTGTGTTATTTTCAGTGTTAATGCATACAATTGGTGGTATTTTATTCGTTAAGTGCTGGATTACAAGCATGAGTGTGGGAAAGTGGTATAATGATGGTAGAACGTTTTTTTTTCGTGTTGTTTCCAAAACTCCATTGAAGCTTCTGGTAAAGTTGCCACCACTTTACTAGGAGTATGACTTGACTCTGACTTGACTTGATGACTTCGACTGTGACCTGACACATAATTTACGTGAAATATTATTAACTTGCTAAATTATCAATTACTTGACACTGGCTAAATACACAAAAGTGTGGAGCCAAAACACAAAAAAAAAGTAGGAATCAATTAATAAACTTTAGAACACACAGAACTTCTAATTTGGAGTATCCGTATTGAGACAGGCTGCCTACATATGGCCTACATGTGGCCTATATAGGCCAATTAAATAAATGCTTATTCTTCCACGCCACATTGCGCATCTCCCCGATTATATCCACTAGTTCGACTCTGAATGGATCCTCTGATATACCCTCATTATAGGCACTATTATAATGCTCGAAAAGTTACTATGTTAGGTAACATTAGTATCCAATTATATGGTAGGAAATTGTGATTTTTGTGAGCAATATCTCATATTTTTTTACATTTATGTCAATGACGATTTTATGCCTAAATGGTGGAGAACTATTGAGAAAGATAGAAAGAAAAACAGAGAGAGATCATTGCATCAAAACAGTGCTGTAAAATTAAGCCCCCCACATAAACGATGAATACAGCTTATAGTAGTTTTGACTCAGTGGTGGGAGGTTTATATTCCTCTAAAAGGTTATTGTAGTTGATACTAATTAACAAACATGGAACTTTGTTCTTCATGGAAAATCTTTTTTGCATACACACGGTTTCAATTAGCCTTCTCTTCACCTAATTTATTCCGCCTGAAGTAAAAACGAACTAAAATGTCTTTTACTCGTAAATCAAGAATTCAAGAAGTTTAATTACCCGTACCGTGTGAGATTGCGGTCTTAGATGTAGCGGGTAGCGAGAAACTGATACATGACTGGATACCTTAAGTTTGGTGTTTTAAAAATATATGAAACGAATAGTAACAACGGTTTGCAGTCTGTTAGTTTGTCAAAAGTTTGTGCACTTTTGAAGTTCAAGATAAAATAATAATAACAATAATAACACCCCCCGTTCACATACATAGATCCTGGTCCCTAACTAGGATCGCCTGTGTCTAGAGAACCAGGAACTACGAGGACATGGTTCCATAACACCCAAGTATTTGCAGTTTTTTTTCTGTGCACAAATACTTGTCCTGCCACGGGAATCAAACCACCATCTTGATAATTTTAAATGGTCATTTTACCGGACATGTCAACATAATAATACAAATTATAAGGAATTTTTAACTTTGTTTTGTTGAGAATGCAGAACCAACAACTTTCAACTTCCGTTCGCTCCGTTACGCATTCGCGAGTTTACTCACCAAGTTAAGAGTGCGTAAAGAAGCTTTACTCCAAATATATGAAATTATATATTTGAAATCACCTGTAACCAACAGCTTCAAAAACCAGCACCGTAATCTCTGTCAAACGGAGCACACCCCACGGAGTACGGTGCGCAAATTAAAATAGCTTATTTTAAGTGAAAAACGTGAAATGGGACGCGACGTATTGCATTCTATGTGTGCTTTAAGGTTTTTCTTAAGGTACTGTTTGAAGAAAAGTAAGTTTTTGACTTAATGACGAGTGCTACATTTAAAATAAGTAGGAAGTAGGATAGTAGGATGAGTATCCCCTTTCCATTTATAGCATTAAGGAACATACCCATACTACGCGACGTACCTATGAGTTTAAAAAGCGCTACCATATTTGAATATAGCTGAAAAAGCACGATATTTCCCCAGAAGATATAGACTATGTGACGAAAGCCTAAGCTCCACCGCTCCTGCGCCCAAGCATGGTATTTTGAAGACCCCTCCGCCTTAGAATGAGTCATGTATGTAGTTGTGGCGGCATGCAACGGACGTGTGCATCGGCTGTTGGCGCGCTGCATTCTGAGGGCACGCAGCGCCACCGTATATTCAGCGCGCCGCCAGCCGATGCACACGTCCGTTGCATGCCGCCACATAGTTATAGGCACCTTCCTTGTCTGAAATTGCTTCTATACTTCTTTAATAACATTCATTAGTAGCGTGCAGCGTTCATAGCAAAACTAAGATAAATCAGCAGTTTTTAAGCCAAGTCAAAAGCCTTCAATAGGCCTAAAAATTCTGGACGATTACTGTCGTAGGCCAGTATTACAGGTAAGTACAGGCTTGTTTAAGAAAAAACGCTTCTTAAAGACGCCTGTACTATTTTGCCATCAGTACATTTCTACTGAAAAGAAACCATTTAAGCCGCCGTCACTAGCACCCATTGTCTATGTGAAATGTGTCGCATATGGGCCTTCACTTCACTGTGCGCTTGAGGTTTTAGCGAGCTACTTTGTAAGAACACACACCGGAAAAGTAGCCACTTGTAAAAAACACAGCCCGATTTATGAAAGGAGTATTGCTCCTTCTTAAAAAAAGCGCTAACGTTTTTCTACCCTTAAATGTTTTTGAAGTGAATTTTTTTAAGCGCATTGATCACTTTTTTGGCTGAAAAAAATCATGGAATCGTCATCAAACGCTTTGAGCTATATGTATACTGAGTCCATAAATGTGTGCTTTTTGAGTGATCAAAAAAGCGTGAAACTTGCGTCACCGTCACCAAACGCTTCCCATGAGTGTCACAAGTTATTTAGTTTTCACTTCTATCGGCAGTCCCCAAAGACTGCCCACACTTTTTTATGTTAATGAATGATGTTACAAGCTAATCGTTCACCTGATGTAAGGCAATATGGCCGCCCATAACAGTGCAGTGTATCTTTTATGAAGCCTTAATAATAAAGATATATTTTCGAATAACTAATTTTAAAGGTTCACACACAACTAATCACACTAATATTATAAAGGCGAAAATTTGTATGTGTGTATGTGTGTTTGTGTGTATGTGTGTATGTTTGCTACTCCTTCAAGCTCAAACGGGTGAATGGATTTGGATGAAATTCGCTACCAAGATAGCTTATACACTGGATTAACATATAGACTACATTTATCCCGGAAAAGTGAAATTTTCCCGTAGGATGAGCTAATAATTAAAATACTTTTTATCCGCGGGTGAAACCGCGGGGCGCAACTAGTGATTTCATATAACTTTACTTCCGTTTTCGTAATTTCCAAGTATTTGTTTGACTTTTCTCGCATTGTATATAAAATTTAATTAACATCGAAATGAACCAACGGGAATAATATATTATTAGTGTTGAAATTAAATTAACACGGAGCCGGAACCAACAGGAATTAATAAGGCTCAGTTCATAATAAAGTTATCAAAATTAAATAAGTATATATATGTATGTGATCGATATAGGATCTATGTGTAAGATTCTCTGTGTATAGGGACCTTATTACCTAACACCCAGACTCAGAACAAGTTGATCTTTATTTTAGTTTTTTTATGTTTATTCTGTAATCCTACTTATGCCTAGGCTATGTCTGTAAGTCAAAATCTCACATCATTAACGTCTACTTAAAATTCCATTGCACAAGTTCAGAAAGGAGGTCGCTTTATAAGTTGACTTTACTCCAGTCTCTACTCTTACTTAGAGCATACCACACTAGTTTCAATTTAGATTAAATTTTTATATAACAAGTAATAGGAGGTGGCGAAAGTTTAAATGATTTTAGGCTTGTATGAAAGTCAGAGTTAAATAAGGTGTTGCAAATAGGTTATTTCAAATCAAAATTAAAATACTAAAAATAATATAAATTATTGTTTTACGCTAATGTATTATATGATATAACATAACTTGTGTTTGTGTAGAGTATTTTTCCTTCTTTTTATTTATTATTTATTGCTTTGATTTATATATTAGATTTTTTTTCTCGTATATTCATAAAGGACTTATACTCTATCTTGCTGACCACACTTACGAGTAAATGCACTGTTGGTGACGACCAGGCTTAGGCGTTTCCAGAAAATAATACTATTGTGCGAAATATAAAGGAGCGGCAGAGTTGGCGAAAAATATATTAAAAAATTATAAATTTTACATGAAACTAAACCGACATTTTTTTTCCCACGTCAAAAACACAACGTTCTTAAAAAACTAAATATAAAAGGCAACCAAAAGAGGCCTTATCCTTGTTTCTCCGTGTCGCTTACATGCACTATGGTAGATACCAAACTCTTTTTTTGCTGACTGTACTTACATAAATGATGTAGAAGAAAATACATTTTAAATGTTTTATTTAAATTGTCGTGAATCTTGGAGAAACTAATGTATGAAAATTACTTTTTCGAGAATAGTGTGCTGTTGATCGCAGGGAAAATTCTAATAAGTATAAGTAAAACATTTATTATTAACAGTAATATCGAATACAAAAAGAAAATACGTTTTTTAAAACATGTCAGTCTGTAATTTGTTACTCACAAATGCGAAGCCGTTATTAAATTTTTTTTTACTAGTTTAAATAAAAATGTGGCATCTACCGCTTATTTCTTTAGAATTACGCCGTAACTAAGTTAAGCTAATTCCTTCCACTTGATGTTAGTGAAGTGAGCATTGTGCATGCATTCTCTTTGTCGTCACTTAAAGCTAACTTATGCATAAAATAGAGGACTTTAATTTAGTGAGAAAAAGACGCTAAATAATTTTTAAAACGTCTTTACAGAAAAAGTGGTTAGTTCGATTATTATTATAAAATAAATATTGTTGGAAATCCTAAGTGGTTTTAGTTTTAAAAAAATAAGTTTACAATCAAGCTAAGAATATTTATTAAGATTTACTAAGAACCGACAATAATTAATAGCGTGATTTTATAAAACGTCCGTCGCCTCTGAGCGCTGCCCGAAAAGTGAGTCCGAGCCTTCTCCGTCGCTCATATATATACTACGCCGCTTGCATCAGCTCCCGAAGTGAAGTATTTTGTAACACGGCCGTTCCTGCTTGCGTGTTGTCCTCAACAGCTGCTTCATCTTCAAGCGGCACATTTTCGTCGACCTCGACCGTTGTGTCTTCTATAACACAACAAAACATGATTTTAGGACCCGATGTACAGGCATAACGTTGGTAACTGAAACCATTTCAAAATTAAAATGAAGCTGTTTTCAGAGAAATTCAACAGGTACTTGTAATAAACATTGAAAACGGAGACTGCAAAACAACTGTGTTAGAAGCACAAGCGTGCACTCAAGTACAACCAACACAGGTCTCATTACAATTTTATGAAAAGATGTAAGAAGAAGTAATGGTTACAGGCGCATGTTAGCATTGTAAATAAAGAAAATAAATGTATTGCGAATTTCAGAATTCCGGACTTCTAAACTTCGCCACACATTGTAATAGAAAACGGCAACTGTATGATATGACACTCATTAACACGTCATACATAGCAAAAACGACAACTGTATGACGTGACACTCACAAATCACTTCGTACATTGAAAAAAATGGCAACTGTATGACGTGACACTCACAATTCACGTCATACATTGCAAAAACGGCAACTGTATGACATGGCACTCACAAACCACGTCATACATTGCAAAAACGGCAACTGTATGACATGGCACTCACAAACCACGTCATACATTGCAAAAACGGCAACTATGTGGAGAGAATAATCTCGTCACTTATTGCAAAAGGCAACTGCATGAAGAGGCATAGGCCACCTCACACATTGCAAATAGAGAGAAGGCAACTGTGCGAAATGATCACACATTGCAAACGACGCCACACAAAGTGCAGTCATCGCTGAGTCACATTGGTGAGACAGATATCCGCAGTGGAGAACGCAGAACAAGCCTCCAGCGTCCATTCGCCCCGCCAAAACACCATGTGATCGGCGGCCGCTTGCGTTGTCTTGCCATAAGACCCGCCGCGAAGTTTCGAGCTACAGCGGTGGGTGGCAGCACATGCAGGACCTTGTAGGGCCCCCGCATGCCAGAGTTCAGCTTTCCCGTAGATTGTGATGACCTGTTCACGAACACAAAATCGCCAACGGTGAAGGTTTGTGACTGCTGACGACCCTTGTTGACATAAGCGTCTTGGAGTTGCTGATCAGCGTCAGGTAGTGTGGACGCAGTATTATTCGTCACCGCATCTTAACGGTACACCATTGCGAGTTTTGTTTTGAATGAATAACCGGGGATGTACCGTCTAAAGTAACAAAAACTAACTTAGTAGCATTAAAAATGTCTAACCTCTTCAGACATTGCTTGGCACTTACGTGTTAACAGAAGCTTCTACCTTATGCTCGCTCGGTCTCACCTGACCATTAGTAATCATTTGACCTTAGTAATATATTTCAGTTGTAATAAATTCACATTTCTCAACGCTGATGGAAAATCCTGCCTCAGTCAAAGTCTTTAGAATCACTATACTCGCGTTTTCGCTTGTTTTGTTGAACATAACCTTTGCGAAAAACACCACGAGCTCGAACGGGTGTAATCTGATGAGGTTTCACATAAATGGGCAAAAAACTCACTAAATTCATAGCAGCTGCGCGAATTTGAGTATCAGTAACACCAGCGTGTAACTATCGCTACAATGAACTCATTCATCACTCAAATCGTTAACAATGCGTAACGTAACAACAAACGTCTAGCATATTCTGCATACGTGGGGTAGTTATCAGAATCAGTTTTCATAGCATCAAATAAAATGTTCGCGATATTTACTCGTATAGGGCACAATGCCTTAAATTCACCCTTGAAATTTGGCCAACTACGATCATTACTAACCCAATCGTATAGCCACGACCTCGCGTCACCTTCAGACAATTACCTATACGTGCTAAACACTCACTGTCGTCCCATCTATTTAGTTTGCGCACATGATCAATTTGACCACACAACGAATCAAAATCATGCAAAGACAGATCGAAATTTGACATAAATACATGGTTCGATCTTACCGGCATGGCATCATAGCATTAACGAGGTTTTCGGTTACTTCACTTATAACCATATCCGCGGTGGGCGGAGGCGTGCTTGTACACGGCACGGACAGGTCTAGACTGGTAGGGCAGTGCAGACGGCGCAGTCAGCGGGCAGACGGCTCGCACGACGCGGCTGGCGTGCCGGAGCATCCGGTGCAGGCGCCGACATGGCGCGCGATGTACTCGCAACAACACATGCACTGCGTGTCCTGGAATCTTCCAAAACACCTAAGCGGCTTATGAAAGTTTGAAGCTGGGCTTCTAAACCAGGAATAAACGTTCGATCTCTCTTAAGACTTTTACGTTTACTAGTCTCAGCCATAGCCACAAAAATTTAAGCGGATATTCTTTAAAATCACAACAGCAAAAGCAAAGTAATATTTAAAATCAGAATAACCAAGTCAGAATTGAGTTAGATCCCACTTCTGATGTTGGAAATCCTAAGTGGTTTTAGTTTTAAAAAAATAAGTTTACAATCAAGCTAAGAATATTTATTAAGATTTACTAAGAACCGACAATAATTAATAGCGTGATTTTATAAAACGTCCGTCGCCTCTGAGCGCTGCCCGAAAAGTGAGTCCGAGCCTTCTCCGTCGCTCATATATATACTACGCCGCTTGCATTAGCTCAAGTTTACCCACAACTTACAGTTCTCCCTGCCTAGTTACTACCGACTGAGCTATCGGTCCAGTATATTATAATAGTTCCATATTAATAAATACAAATAAATAATTCATTTTAAACATAGACTAAATCCGATCTATCCATATCTGACCAATCATCCTCCCATAGCGTGATGAAAAAAAAAAAAAATATGTGTGGACATTTCACACAGCGCCATACTAAGCTAAGCTTGTACTATGGGAAGCAGATAACTGATACAATACTTATATACTTTTTGTTTGTAAATACATACATAGAACATATAAATAAACACACAAGGAACAGACACAGACAAGGAACATTCATCGATATTCATCACACAAATGTTTGCCCTGGGTGGGAATCGAACCCACAACCTGCAGTTCAGAAGGCAGGAATACTACCAACTGAGCTAACGGGCCAGTCAAAATTGACAGATTTTTTTGTAATGCAAAATCATTTAACTCTTCTTAACTAAACAACAATCTCTAAATAGGTTATGTTAATGTTTTAGCGGATGCCTCTACCCAATTCTCCAGACATTGACGGCAACCATCACAGGTCCTGTTTAGTCAATAATTAATAATCTAAGAGGATATGGGTAGACATGTTCCGCCTGCACCTATCTTGTCGGCTTTGAGGGATTCGCTTAGACGTGTAGAGGAGCACGAGTTATAGCGAGTTGTTAAGCGGTAGCGGGAGCGTATTTATTTGGAAGTTTTACTGTGGGTTGAAGTATTATTAGGTACTAATTCAATCGTTTTTATTTATTTATTTATATTTTAGCACAAAAGAATGTACAAGAAGGACTTAATGCTATGAAAAATTATCTAACAGTCAACTTGAATGTTCAAGAATAGAAATACTAGCGGCGCAGTAAACTGATATTAAAATATACGTAAATATTAGGTCTTTACCTATGAAATTGCCGTTCTGTTTGAAAAAAGTTAAAGTATTTTTTTTTCGAACTTATTTATTTCTTTTATTCAAAGTAATCACCCCTGCAATCAATGCATCTTTGCCAACGTTGTGGCAGTTTATGGATGCCCTTCTTGAAAAAATCAGCAGGACGGGAGACAACAAACTCTTCAAAGGCGTTTTGTACTGCCTCTCGGGAATTGAATTTTTTTCCCGCTAAAAAGTTGTCCAAATTTTGGAAAAAGTAATAGTCGGTAGGCGCAAGATCTGGTGAGTATGGCGGATGAGGGAGAGCTTCCAAACCCAACTCATGCAGCTTAGAGACGGTCTGTTGTGCAGTATGGGGTCGCGCGTTGTCGTGAAGTAGCAGTGGAGACGACCGATTGACCAAAGCTGGTTGCAGACGTGCGAGTTTCGCCATCATTGTGGTCAGTTCTTCAATGTACACATCTGCAGTAATGCTCTCGCGGTTTTGTAAAAAGCTATGATGAATCACACCAGCACTAGACCACCAAACTGTGACCATCACCTTTCTAGGGGTCATTTTTCGTTTTGCACATTGCTTTGGTACCGAACCAGGATCTAACCAACTTGCTGGGCGCTTTCGATTGTCAAAAAGAATCCATTTTTCGTCGCACGTAACAATTCGGTTCAAAATTCCTTCATTTCTGTGCCTGTTAAGCAGCGCAAGGCAAGTCTCGACGCGTACGTTGCGCTGGCGATCGTTAAGTTCGTGGGGCACCCGTCTATCAAGCTTTTTTATCTTGCCAATCTGTCGCAAATGGACCAATATTGATTTGATGCTAACATCAAAAGCTGCTGCCATCTCAGCTGTAGATTGAGATTCATCAGCTTCCACAATCGCCTTTAATTCATCATTGTTGACCAAAGTTTCCGGACGACCACGAGGTTCATTTTTCAAGTCAAAATTCCCAGAACGGAACCGAGCAAACCAATAACGGGTTGTACGTTCGTTTGTACAGTTTTCTCCGTAAACGTCGTTGATGTTACGTGTCGTTTGTGCCGCGTTGGTGCCACGACGGAACTCATATTCCATAATTACACGAAATTTCAAAGTATCCATTATGAGGAAAAATGTTGAAATGTAATGAAAATACAACGCTAATCAATAAACAAAAGTCTTATATTGTAAATAGAATGTCATATTTTTAAAACAAAATTAATTTGAATTTAGAATTCATAGCCAATCAAAACTTTTTTTTGTTTGAAAAAGTCTGTACTGCAATACGGCAATTTCATAGGTAAAGACCTATTACGTATATATATAAGGAAAATAATAAAAATATTACATATAATTACTTAATTATAAAGATAATATGATATACCTACTTACATAATTAACTTACATAATAAAACTTACTACTTACATACTTATATAACGTCGAGATGAAGAGTGCATATTATGATAGCTGTGAGAAACAAAATCAGTTTTTCATTACTTTTCACGAGTAATATACGATAAAAGATGCAACGCGAAAATAACGTACTAGCGGGTAGTCTAGTAAGCTAGACTGTAGCCTAGTGGATCGAGCTATTTTGCTTAGTTATTTTAAGTCATTCTGTAAGTGTAATATAATTATTGTATGTATTATTTCTATTATTTACATTTGACACTACTAATGCCCGTTTGACAGCTTCTAAGCTCGCATTTATCTCCCTAGCTCCCGGTTTCGGAAACGTTTGTCAAGCTCGTGTCAAGGTAACATGCCAAACACTGTACGATCATTGGTTGAGACAGCTGATGTTGAATAGGCAACCAAAGTTGACTCGAATTTAACAAACGTATACGAGAAAACGGAAAAAGTGTTGCTTAGCTTAATTGTATTTTAATAGGCTACAGACGGGCAAAGCATTTTCAATCTGTATATTATTTTTGTGTCATAAGATCGAGTACATGACGGTAATATTTGTTTAAATAATACAATAAAATACAAAAATTATTTGTTGTACACCAGACAAAAAAAAAACCGATGTTGAATCTTAAAGGTATAGTACAATGGTCTTACTCTTCCAGTCAACTTCTGTTTTTATTTTAATGCGACGAATAAAAATTTAAAAATCACCTAAAAATGGTACCATCTTTACGTGGTCGTGCATAATACGGTGTATATTTAAGAAAAGACTATTAAATGGTCTTACGATACCACCGCTCGCACTCGCGCCAAACCCTTATGAACACCAACTAAACGTCACTTCCATATCGAAAACACGATCAAGTCGTTAGTCTCAGCCGTCGCTTCCGACAATCGGCCGATAATGTTACCTGCCAATATTTAGTCGAACTCCGATTTTTCATCGGAGACTTTTGATCGGATATCGGTAAAATAATTGAGCTAGCGGGAGTTGTTTAGAAGTTTTAAAAAGAAAAGATAAGACAAATTGGAGTACGGTTTTTTTGGTTTCGACTCAATTCAGTTGGGTTGGGGAAATAATGATTAACGATTTTTGTTTTAAAAGTCGTATAAGATTGAAATCAGATTTTGATTTCTTTTAAATTGATTTTGTTTTGAAATGGGTAATTTATTAGCCTTTGGCAACAATGGCTGCGAGAGTTAAGTAGCCGCCATGCTTCTTGTTATTTATGGGTCCCTAGATACATCTCTGTATCATAGTTAGGGTCCAAGATCTATAGAGAGATAGATAGATAACTCTTTAATGTCTCACCAACGAAATTTACAATATGCAGGCAAATAAGTCCTATGTGTCAGTGCTATAATGGGTGGTCTTATCGTTAGAAGCGATCTCTTCCAGATAACCTTTGGATAGAAAGTATCAGTAGATAAAAATAATATACATTAGTGTAAAACAATTTAAAATAAAAAAATACAGATAAATAAAAAGTATTAAGTATTACTTCTATGATCGTTGGGCGCATGGACTTATACGTTCATGATTTGGAGTTATTATTATTGTTAAGGAAAAATGAAGAATAAACGAAAGTTTAAGAAGTGTTACTGGTTTTACTTCCAATATATTATCTCCTTAATAAAAATTGAAAATGTCCAAATGCTTTTTGTAGTAGATTGTGTAGCTAGCTACTAGCTATCTAGTATTAACTGTTGATTGCTATATTATTGTAATATTAATTTAGTGAAAAATATCCCTAAGGCATAAAATAAACGAGTTCGTAGCTCCGTAGCGGCGTAGCCTCGTAGCAACGTAGACAATAAATTGTAGCGCGGACGCTGAGACATGTCGCGCATTCAATTAAACACATTCTAGAACTCGTCTGACCTTATTTTGTGTCGCTGACATGTTATCACAGTCGAGAAAAACCAGAAGGGTAAAAAGAAAAAAAAAGAAAGGTTCATATCATTGTTTTAAATCCTTATATCCATAATGACATTGTCGGGAAGTACCTGTACCCTGTTACACAGTTTATTCTAGTACAAGGTACACTGACTTCATATTTGGATTAGACTCGTTGGATTTATTAATACATGAATATATTTATTATGAGTTATTTAATAAATCATGTAACCTAAAGCTATAAAGAATAAATAATTTAAATTTATTCTTTATAGGTTTAGGTTACTGTGTCTGGGTGTTTATATTGTATTCTATGTATGTATTTACAAACAAAAAGTATAAAAGTATTGTATCAGTTATCGGTCCCATAGTACAAGCTTTGCTTAGTTTGGGGCTAGATGGCACTGTGTGAACATGTACAAAATAAATAAATGTGTGGGACATGCCACACATTTATTTATTTATCTGCTTAGGCAAGTTCTCTCACTATGTTTATTACACTGTGTACCGTCACAAGTTCATTACGCAGAGCGCAGAGACTCCGCCACTAATGCTAACACATGTTTGAGCACTAACATGTTTGCGCTGCTCGCTTCTGTATTAGATACATACTTGTATACTGGTGTATGTGGGACGTCTTCTTCTTTTCTTCGTTAATGGCTTTCTATTGCTTATTAGCAATAATTCTGCTAATGTCAAGTAAGGAATTTTTGTATGCTTATGTCATGTCAAAGTCTCATTTTGTCAAAGTCAAAATGTCACAGTAAAATGGTGGTTATTTTGCTGAAAGCTCTAGAAAGCCTTGAAGAGAAAACGAAAAGGCATGATTTTAAAACTTGGAAACCTTTGCCAACACTAGTGCACGTTCACGAACACTTAACGAATAATAATCCACCCTTATCACACATTACAATTAAAAAATTCACGAGTTATGGAAAAAAATCGAAATTCACAACCGTCATATTGACATTTGTATGTGATTCAAACTCCACATTTTTATTATAATTGGAGCCCTCGTTTCAACCATTATTAAATCAGTATGGCCTAGCGTATGAAGCAATTTAAGTATTAGAACGATAAATTTAGTTGATTTTTTGTCGACTTAAAAAAAGAGGTGGTTCTCAACTCGACTGTATTTTGACGGGGTGAACCAATTTTATGTTTTTGTATATATTTCAAAGCTGGTGCTTCCCACATGGTCCCATTTCAATTTCGTCCAGTTCCGACAATGGCATCCATGAGAAAACTATATAAGTCTGAAGTCAGTTTTGTACGATTTGCATTTGTTATTCAAATTTTCTTTTCAATATTAGCTATTTCTCCAGCTACATCGTTCAAGGATCGCTCACCTATCCTTCTACAGTACAACGCCTCTAACCACATTAACCGGGAGTGGTTTTGGCGTGACAAATCTGTGGCGGTACTAATGGAAACCTATCCTAAGATGGGAGGATATTAATCAAGCCAGCGTCGTATTTGTCGGTCGGCTTGCACATTACACTTCGGTGGTATTTGGTTTCTCAGGTTCGTGTATTAGGATAATTAATTATCCACATACTGATTTATAGTCTTTTTGTATAATTAATAAAGGATAAATTCAGGCAGGACAAGTCTTTGTGCACAGAAAATAAAGCGCAAATTCTTGTTCTGAATCTGGGACCATGATCCTCGTAGTTATTGAGTCTCTAGATACAGGGAATCCTAGTTAGGGTCCAGGATCTACGTATGTGATCGTTGCTCGTTATTAGTACTATTTTATCATTATTAAATTATTACAATAATGATTACTATGAGCCACGTTCGTTTTCTGAGTCACTGGTTGTTTAAGCCTTTATAATGCACTTGTTCTAGCAAAATTCTAATACGCGCTATAAAATACCAGTATATAAAAACTACAATGATATAACAACTAATACTAAATACTGCCACTCTTACAAAATGAAAATACCTTTGGATTATACACTGGCTGCGATGACGTATAGACAGTCCAAATTTATTTATTTATTTATTTATTTACAAGCACACATACAAGATACATATTTATGAATGATGTATTAAGTACATTGTATAACTTAAGTATAATATTACATTTTACGGAGCCCTAGATCCCACACTAGGCGTACCTGTGTCGCAGGATCTAGCCTCTTACGTTCCTTTCATAAATCTGTGGAAGGTTATTGTATTAAAACTGAGTGACTGAGTGTTGCAGATATGGAGGTGTGTGTAAATGTGTGTCTGTGACGTGAGGCTGTGTTAGTGTAAATGAGTGAATGTGTGTATATTCCCACTACATTACTAATACATATGTAGAAGTGAAACATTACCAATTGTTGAAATGTTTGAATGTGAAGCTTACTCGTCAATACAGATGAACCGATTTGGATGAAAATTTGGTTACGGATTGAGATTATTACCGGGGAGTTCTGATCTGATGTAATCACGAGAGTCCAGCTTGCAACGAGAAATGTTACTCCAATCAAAGCTCTATGACACGAGCAATGGCACCTATTAGACTGCATTTGCCAAGTAGAATTTCAGGGTTTTATGGGCCTGGGTCACCATTGCGCTTAGAAGTAAAAAGGCTGGTGCAAGAACTACCTTATTCGGTAAGCAATTACAGTCCAATGTAGACAGCAGGTGAACCAGACCCGCATGGTCATTTTTTTACGTTTATGAGATTCTCGGTTGCCTGATACCCCAGGGTTCTGAGAAAAGAGCAGATTTTTCGTTTGCAGGCACTTCGAGAATCATGGATGATGTGCAATGACCTGTCAAGGTTCTCATACATGAATGCACCCTTAAATGCGAAAGACCGTTGAGCAAATACGGACTTAACCAGAGGAGCCTTCCATTTATTGCGACGAGATGACTTCAGTGGTTCGGTGATGGAGGTATGCGCCGTTTTATGGAACCTTAAGGTAGTGGCCATTATATAAAGTTGTCGCACACTCAGGTGATTACTATCTGAGTATAGCTTATCAGTAGAATATCTGTACGGCTTTCGATATGCTACCTTTAGTACTGCTCGCTGTGCTCGTTCGAGTTTCAGTAACAGGGTCTTGGCAGCAGCTCCCCAACACACAATGCCATATGTAAGAATGGATTGGCAAAGAGCTAAATAAAAATGCATCATTAATTTTATGGATAAAGTGGCGACATTAAAAAAAAAAGTAGAAAAATTTAAGATGGCGGCGAGGGCGGCTTACACCAGATTACTCCCCTAGTTAAGCGTGTGTAAAGAAGTTTTACTTCAAAAACCTAAAACTACGCTAGCTGTGAAGCAGGTGGTGGCTAGGGCAAACTGAGGAATCAGCTTACTATTCTTATTATTTTGGCACTGTACTGACTCATTTTAGGTGAATCGTGTATTTTCCCCTACCCCATAGTCCCCTACCCGATTGTCCCCTACCCGATTATCCCCTACCCGAGCCATTCCAATAAGCTGTCCTGGAACAACTGTGCCAGCTTAATTTCT
This sequence comes from Ennomos fuscantarius, assembly GCA_905220475.3. NCBI lineage: Eukaryota > Metazoa > Arthropoda > Insecta > Lepidoptera > Geometridae > Ennomos > Ennomos fuscantarius. The sequence continues at coordinate 1,260,778 of HG992034.1, read as the reverse complement.
GCATGTGATGTCGGTAATTCAGACTCCGATAGTGGTTGGGTGCTTGTAAATACCACTTCTTGTTGTAACGTAACAACGTTAAGCTATAGATTTAGGTAATTACCGCCAACGTTACATAACTTTGTCGAACTTTGCAATTAGTAATACGTTATGAGTGCTATTTTTTTCACATAGCGCCATCTAGTCCCAAACTAAACAAAACTTATACTATGGGGATCTGATACAATACTTAGATACTTTTTGTTTATAAATACATACATAGAATACAATATAACACCCAGACATAGAACAAACATTACACAAATGTTTGTTCTGCGTGGCAACCGAACCCACAGCCTCCAGTTTGGAAGGCAGATCTACTACCAACTGAGCTATCAGTACAGTCAATATGAAAGTAAAACGTTTCTTTGGTGTTTGTAAGTTTCCACACTTCTCAATTTCTATAAAACCACACCGAGTATTCGTGTGTAACATAACATGTATTTTGAAGTTCGAGTAACTTGTTTAGAACGCCGAGGCTTGCAGAGGACAGCTCACTGAAGTAGAGTTGTTTTGTGACCCCACGCCAAGATTATGACATGGGTAACAGAGGTTGATCGGTTCAGGTTAAATCGGTTAACCTTACGTTTGTTTGATCAAACGAACGAATCAAGATCTTAAATGAAAATGTTGATCAAAGTATCAAGTAAGGCGATTTAAAAAATTGATTGAGAAGTAAAACATAAAACAATAAAAAGAAAACCTTAAGTAACAAACAACTACCAGTTAGGCAACGTGCTCAAATGCTGCCAGCATTGCCACGTTGGATGGCAATGCTCAATCTTTGGCCGAAGTAAAGGACAGCATTTTGGTCACGTGTTGACAAGTTACCTATTTTGAGTTAATTGAATAATAAATGAATAAATACAACGATGTCCACGTTATTCACAAGTATCTTGAAATTTATTTATTTATTTATTTGGCACACAAAACAGAATATAACCAAAACAATAACAAAAAATAAAAACAATTACAAAAAATTTGAGCTTGGTTACATCCATTTGAAACTCTATCTAGATGTTTTTAACTAATCGGGGAAGTTAAGCAACGTTCGATGCGATCACTAATTGGATGTAAAAAAAAAGTTGTATTTAGGTACAACTGAGTGCTGCCATACTTCTAATTCGGTCGCAGATGTTCTAGTAGGGCATCAATCTTTAAGCCAAATCAGAAGCCTTCGGGAGGTTCGATATTTATGAAATCAGGGTTAAGAATTTTCCTAAACGAAAAGAAAGGGAGGAAGAATCTGAGAACACTGCGAGATAGTTCAACAATTTTAAACTTGATTAGAAACTATCAAATTTCAACTTCGTAATCATTTCGTTTATAAAATATACATATTTTGACACATTACTAACAATCCTTGTTTTGTTTCAGGGCGGTAACCATCCAGTCTTCAAAATACGGTGAGTTTTTACAAATAAAAATCATATAATGTCTTCCTATATTCCATTAAATAGGAAATTAACGTAAAGATTGAGTAACACCTGAAAACAAAATCGAATAATTTGGACAGAACTTTATAAATTTTTACGCAATGAGCATACAATACGCCTTATTTTGTCCTAAAAGAACTAACATATTTTGAAGATAACATTATTGATTTAATTTTATTCATCATCATCATCATCATCATCATCATCATCAGCCTGTATCAGTCCACTGCTGGACATAGGCCTCTCCTAAAGAACGCCACTGGGCTCGGTCTTCAGCCCTTCCCATCCAATTGCTGCCTGCAGCTTTTCGCAGGTCATCACTCCACCTGGCCGGCGGGCGTCCCACACTACGCTTGCCGAGTCGTGGTCTCTACTCAAGGACGCGCTTACCCCAACGGTTATCCATCCTTCTAGAGATGTGACCAGCCCACTGCCACTTCAGCCTACTAATTCTTTGAGCTATGTCGATGACTTTGGTTCTTTGTCGGATCACTTCGTTTCGAATCTTATCCTTCAAAGAAACCCCGAGCATAGCTTTCTCCATAGCACTGACACACACATACACCACAATTACACACCATAATTTTATTAGGATTTACATAACACCCAACGAATAAACACTAGCAACTAAGTCTAAAATTTTCGGCCTTCCCTGAAGTAGCAATAAACTATTCCATATGAAAAATAAACACGAACAAAATGCAGGAGAAGTCACAGTTGTTCTCAACATATCAAATAATCTCTCAAATAAAGAAACTTTGAAGATTTTCATGTCTCTCGAACGATTGCTTCGAATTTTGTCGCACTTTGTTTGAAAACAACAGACAAAGAGAGGACGGCCTCCGCCTAAGAGGCGCGCCCTTTGAACGCTTCCGACTATAAATAGACGAGACTCTTCACACGTGAAACTGAAGGCGCTGAAGATTGTCTTTGAGGAAACTTTCAAAGCATAAGAAGATGATTGATTGCGTCTGATCTTTTCAATTACGTTTGTGGAGAAACAAATTTTGGTTTATTTTAATAAGTCATGCATTCATGTTTGCTCTTCATTATTTAATATTCATTATACAAAAATAGGTGATAGTAATATGGAATATGTTAAAATAATTTTCAGCACAGTATACATTTTTATCTTTTAAGATGTTTCTTTTAGTAAATTGAATTTAAATTATCAAATGATCATTGCAAACATCACTCTGATGATTTGAATTAAAGAATTAATTAATATAAAGAAATATTTGACAATAATCAAAGTTTAGATTCAAAATGAGAATGCTTTGGGTAATACAAATTCAACCAACTTTCATTCAAGGAATGTCGTACGTACAGTATGCGTGCATTCATATCAAGATGGATGAATCTAGTACCAACCTAACAAACCTTCATAAGTCTCAAAACCTACCACGTCCTATCATAAACCATCCGGACAACCAATGTTTATGCCCAGACCAGAGCGGCGGAGGGTACCGGTCAGTGACGTCACACGTGCGCATAATGACTACATGCGGTTGGCAACTGGCCAAAGGTGCCAGGGTCACTGCCGGCCTACTGCGGCACTCGTGAGGTTACGGGAACGGAAGCGCTGTTATGTCTATAACAGCGCTTCCGTTCGTTCCGTTCGTTTTAAGTTCATTAATGTCTATTAATGAACTTAAGAATGACCCTGGCCTTTCATCCTTTATTGCAAACGTATAATTTACTTTCTAGACTGGAAAATTTAGGGCCTCTGTTGTGTGGTGGTTGAGCAGGTCGGCTCATAACCCGGAGGCGGGGGCTCGATTCCCGCGGCAGGACAATTATTTTTGCACAGAAAAAAACGCAAATACATGTTTTGAGTTTGAGTGTTGTGGGACCATGGTCCTCGTAGTGCCTGGGTCCTTAGACACAGGGAATTCTAGTTAGGGTCCAAGATCTATGTATGTGATCATTGGGCGTTATTATTATTATTGCTTGCTTACTTTAATACTGTAATTTTACTTTTAAGTCACGTTTATGATTTTATATTTATATTAATGTTATTGTAAGTGGATTTTTGAATTGTTGTTGATTGAATATATTTTGTAGTAAATTGAAGTGCCTTTGTAACACGATGTTATAAGGTGAATAAATGTACGAATCTATGAATCTATTATTGTTAAATTTAAACTTAAGCCAAACGTGCGTATTGTTTCTGTATACATAATATATTGTATATAGTACTACATATCAAGTTAGTCTATATCAAGTTTTATTATTTTATTTTTATTATTTTATTTTAAATTTTTAGGTTTTATTTATTTTAAGTTCTTAGGTATAGTTTAGTTTTTTAGGTCTAGTTTAGTTTAGTTATTGTTAATTCATTTGCGTACATGTAATTATTATGAATAAAGTTTTATTAAGCATACAAAAATACATTTTACTCCCGAAACTCTTCTTGGTCCTGTAACAATCTACGCTGGATGAAGGTGTGGTCTAAAGCACATTCATTTTTTTGACGATTTGCTATGTCATTGCTATTGTTTTATACACGCATACTATATCTATGTAGAACCCAAGAGTCTCAACACCAAAAGGCTCAAATTTGCAACCACTACCGAGATTACTATATTTGCGCCGTTAAAGCCGCATTTTCTTTTTAAAATATTTGATACGGCGTAATGATTATCTTGCAACGCGTGCTAGACCTTTCACGCTCAACTTTACGGTAAAATAATGCCTGATTTATGCAAACACGGCGTAAATCCGCGACGGCATTGCAAGTGACGGCAAAGCAGCATTCTGCCGTTGGCTGCCGTCCAAACTATCGCACGATTTGTGCACGCCAATATTTTCTAGGAACATTTCGAACATGAAAATATTATTCTAAATATTAAACGCAACTGTAAAAGACGGCGTTAGGTTGCGCGTTTTGCTTGCAGTTTTTGGATTAGCGCTTTTTTTTATTTATTTCAAACCTGTCTAGCATTTGACCACGCTCTTGCCTGATGGGAAGTGACGATGCGGTCGAAGGTGTAGCATGCCAAGTAAAAAACGCTGCGGCAGTTTTTCTGCTATAAAACATCATTGAAAAAACTAGTCTATGAGTTTTTTAACAAAAAAGGCTCAATGCCAGCGCTCAGACGTAGGAAGTGACGTCAAAAAAAAGAAGAAAATTTTCTTCCGCAATAATTTTGATCAACAATTATCAGTGTAGGTACCGTACATACACTTAAAAATTGTCAAACCTGACAGGCAGTATACTAGATAATAACACTTATTAAATGTATACGACGTTACTCCTAAAAATGATCACAGATAATGAGGTATAAGTTTTAAGTGGAGCAACCGAATGAATGAACGAGTTAGATCGAAAGAACGGCTTGGCTCCATCCACCCCGGTGCCCCGGGTCGACGAGGTGATTTGCCACAGAACGAAAGTCACTGATTTATCCGTTCTGTAAACAATCTAAAGACTCATCAAATTAGCTGGCTAAAATGGCAACAGCAAACACAAATATTACTATACTATAACTGGCAAAGCGGTGGTACCTACCTAGACGAACTTTGAAAAGTCCTACCATCACCTAGACATTTCTTGAAGCAGTCCTTTTTTATATCATTTCATCATTATTAATAGTAAAAAAGAGTCCTATGTCCACAGCCCACACGCATCATCAGGCGACTGTAGTCTACTATAGTCCTCGTTGTCCAGCAGCGGACTAGATCACCATCAATGATGGTAATTGAATTAAACGGTACCCCATGGTGCCAAGAAAACTTGCAGCTTACGTACTCTAAGCGCTGTTATTTTGGAAAAAAAAAACATTTTGTAGTGAATGAGTAAGTTTCTCTAACGGCGCTGAAATCGTAGGTGCTTTTTTCGAAATTACTTTGAATGTTCTCTTTTATTCACAAATAAGCGCTGATTTGTTTTTGTTTCATTCCTCTTGTGTTCATACTTGAAGTGCTCTAGATATCGTTGCTTTTTTGGGAAATAGCTCGGTTTTCATTTTTTTAATTCCCATACAAAATCTGGGTTATACTGGGCTTAACCGTTTTGAATGAAATGTAGCACATTGGTTGCTCATATTTCCGGGTTCAATATAGGATAATTTTATCCGAGAAAATGAAGTTTACGAAAAACAGGTCAATGCGGGTGAAACCACTGGATGCCTATAGTTTTATAATAAACGCTACATTTAGGATAATTCCCCAAAATACCGTAATCTGGCTTTTGATTACAGCAATTTTAGTTGCTAATTAGGAGTTGTGTAATTTAAGGCTAATTAGGCAATAACCAACATTTGTTCTGTCGCGATTAGCTTGCCAGAACAGTTCCCTGCTTACATTGCCAAAATATCCTGGGATTATCGCCAACCTACAATTTGGCAATAGCTAAACTGACTTTACCATCATTTTAAAATCATCTACTTGAAGACAACAATATTTTCTATTGTAGTTTTAATGAAGTCACTTGTTCACTAATGACTATTGACTATTGTTTTTTCAGTGACTAGCTGTGCTCTACGGTTTCACCCGCGTGGTGAAAATTTTCCATACTCTCTTAACTTTTTCTTTCATAAGAATCTAAATAATAAACACAATAAAAAAATAATTAGCGAAAACATTCTATCCGTTCACCCGTGATGCGATGATCAAGGGAAATCGAGATTTATTTTTATATATTAAGATTATCACCAAAGCGGGAAAATATACCTCAAGAATACAATAACAAACTGTCTTCGTCTTTATGAAGGCGAATAAGAACAAGGTTAGTACTTGATAGCACAACCACATCGCGTAGCGACTACATCGTAGGTTTACTTCGTAGTTGAGAGGAAATAATTTCCTCTTCCTGCGATGAAGTAAACCTACGATGTGTAGTCATTTTGCAATTCAAAATGACTGCATCTTAACATAACTAGTTCTTATAATTACCACATCACTAAAACGCTTAGATTCAGTGTTATTGGACAAAAGTTTCTAGATAATTAGATTTCAGAAGATAAGATTAAATAAAATAAATAAATATTTGTGCACACAGCGCCATCTGTCCCAAACTAAGCAAAGCTGTGGGAACCAGATAACTGATACAATACTTATATACTTTTTGCTTGTAAATACATACATGTATACTAAATTACGATTTATTTTAAAGTACGACAACTTTTTATTACAAAAAAAAAACATTAGAGGTGGGACACCCGGATGGAACGAAGTTCCTTTTATTTATTATGTAAAAAAACCTGTATACACTCAACAAATATAATCGTCGCGACACCACACTGTTCAATGCGAAATAGAAAGACGGAACGAAAATAACTGGCTTGCTTTCTATGAGAGAGAGAGACAGAGAAACACGCACACGCCGCACGGCTTACAACTATAGCAAAAAGTGTCGTTACAACTTTTGGTCTTAATTTTTTCCGTCTAGCCTCTTTTCGCAACGGGCGATAAGGGACTTCGTTCCAAAATACATAGTAAAATACATAGTTAGAATACAATATCACGAAAAACAGAAAAAAAAGATGGGAATGCCACAAACAAATATCCTTACCAACCAATTTCAGACATTTGTCTGATGACAATTTGTCGCTGTCGCGGGTATCAGGCTAACGTTGTAGGAAGCTTATCGTGTTACTGACATTGGTCACGAAAGACGGTCGCAAACAAAACCTTGGGGCTTGGCTTAGTACCGGCGGGTAGCGATAAGCGACCATAGTCGGGTAATATGGCGGGTATTATGTTCTGGGCAGCTATGTTATAGCTCTTACAATTGGTAAGTTGAAATGGCAATTGGTAGGCCAAATCGCTTGTTCAGTTGACATACAACTGATGGGAAAAAAGACTTGAGTGGCGACTGTGCCAGTCGATTTTGTGTGTGTGTGAGTGTGCAAGTGGATTGGAAGATGAAGCGTACGCTGGCCCCTTAGTATTAGGTGGTACATATTAGGTGCTATCTAGAACTAGGTAGACCGGTAAAACCGCAGGGAGCTAATGGATGCAGGAAAAGCTGCTTAAAAGGGCGTTTTGTGGGGTCTATGTTGAGCAGAAGACGATAAAAAAATTATGATAATGATATCATTGAGATAGTTTAAATGATACCGTATTTTTTTACCACACACATATGGTTTTTTTTTTTTTTATATTATGATAAAGGACATACATAAGTCTTGCATCTAATCATCTGTTCTATAATACAAAGAAAGACTAATTAAATCATGCTATATCTTGCAGTAAACTCCACGAAGCGTTTCTTGCTATATCTACGCCCACGCCTTTATTCGCTTCAACTGGGGTCAATGCCTTCTATTCGCTTCACAGTCATCTTTATCGAAGCGCAGGTAATCATGTAAGTGCGATACTGTGTACTTGTGTATGTGTGTATGTATAAGGTAGAGACCGTGTGTATGTGTGGACTGGGTGTCATGGGTGCACCATGCGATAGTAGGTACACCTGGCTATTCACACGATAAGGGGAGGTGGGGATGTTTGGGAATTGCGTGTTGGTAAAATTGTTTTTTTTTTTTGTAATTGGATTTATTTGTTTTAGATAAAGTTTTGAAACTTGTTAGAAAGTTCTAAGAAGTTTTGTTTTGGAATATATATAATATATAGACTGTTAATTATTCTGAAGTGATTTATGATTAATTTTTTTGGGATTTTAACTTTATAACTGCATATTAACTTTTTCAGCGTTGCCTAATATTTTTTTAATTTATTTATGCTGTTGGCCTTTACCTCCCTTTACAGCATGTCCGGGCTTCGCCACTACCTGTATGTACTACGTATGGCTATTAACGATAACGTACAGTTAATTTTAGGATTAGCTATATAATTTTAACTTCAAATCAGTCGAAGCATATTTTTTAAATATCATTCCATTTTTTTTCCATTCCTTTTATAAATAATAAAAGTAATTATTGCTTTCACCCATTTTTGGTGATATAAAAGCCGTTTAAAACCTATTAGCTGTAATGAAATGTTTAATAAATAAATACTTCGACAGATTAATACCATTTAATGACCGATTAATGGGCGCGTTAATAACGTATAATAAAATTCCTTTTTATCAAAGTGTTGACTTTGATTTAATAATAATAATAATTATAACATAATAATAATACCCAACGATCACATACATATATCTTGGACCTTAACTATTCCCTGTGTCTATGGACCCAGAAACTACGAGGACCATGGTCCCACAACACCCAGACACAGAACAAGTATTTGCGCTTTTTCGGTGCACAAATACTTGTTCTGCCGCGGGAGTCCAACCCGCCGCCTCCGGGCTATGGGCTCAACCATCACAGAGGCTGTTTACTTAAATAATCAAGGTGTTATTTATTTATGACACTACAACATATTGTAATATTATTCATATTGATACCACATTACATTTTATATATTTGCAAGGATTTATTATTGATTAAAATTGATTTATAGCTTTCATGATTTCTTTCATAAATTAAATACATTAAAGGTCTTTTTGATTTTTGTATTATTATTTGGTACCAGCTACTAACTCTCTTTTATCTCCACACAGTTTGTGTTTTTAGCTATTATTTGGTACCAGCTACTAGCTTAAAACACAAACTGTGTGGAGAGAAGAAAAACTCGCTCCACCCTTCACTAAAATATCATGAAAATCTTCGCGAGCTTCGCACCCTAAACGCTATCATGTAGCAGCAGTAAAGAAACCCAAGTTCCAGCCACGTTTTGTATTCTAACACTTCCTCTCCATTTCCCGAACCTTTTACAAACTTGGCCCGTATTATTTTACGTTTAACATTGTTTCAATTTCCCCGGCGCTCCCCGGGTGATCCGGTTTGTACCGGAAAACTGATCCCGTATTTACCAGTTTAGGGGAATATTAATATATTATTTCTTTATTTAACTTCTTTTATTGCTTTTTTAACTTTCAGGAAGAACTTTTGCGGTAGACCTTTGTTCTTTTCAATTCAAGTTCGAAATTGATGGTTTTACGTGTTCGCCATTATTTTGGAGAATTTTACGTTATACGCTACGAATGAGTTACTTACTTCTCGTGACTTAGAACTACAAGCTTCCAAGAAAAGTACAGTAAAGTTTTTCTGGAAATATCACAGTTTTTTTCTAGGCAAGTGTGTTTCATCGTTGACCTAAATTTATTTATTTATTTATTTATAAGGTTTTTGAATACTATCGACTGTTTGTATACTACACTACTGACTGGCTCGTTAGCTCAGTTGATAGTATCCCTGCCTTCTGAACTGCAGGTTATGGGTTCGATTCCCGCCCAGGACAAACATTTATGTGATGAACATCGATGTTTTTCATGTGTCTGGGTGTTATATTGTATTCTATGTATGTATTTACAAACAAAAAGTATCTAAGTATTGTATCAGTTACGTGGTTTCCATAGTACAAGCTTTGCTTAGTTTGGGGTTAGATGGCGTTGTGTGAAATATCCACACATATTTATTTATTTATATATTATAAGCTAAAATATATAATAGGATTAAATAACAATAAATCCATTAAAAAGTCTTCACAATTAGAAATACAATATAACTACAAAAATACTACACTATCTACATTGTATACTGGATTGAGAGAAACAATAATTATACATTAGATAACACAAACGTGAGTAGGTGACTACATTTAACACACATTACTACGTCTTACAACAATACGATTACTAATAAACTTGCCTCCTCGCCACTACACGCACACGACCACACCTGTCCGTGGGACTATCGACTGAGATTTATAAACAAAACTACAACTAATATGATAAATAGATAACACAATTCATATACACGGTGGAATTTAATTCGTTCTGTTACTTAAATGTATTTACTCAGACCATGCTATAGATTAATTCTATAAGGGGCAATATTTTAGCAGAAATGTCCATTTAACCGTAGATACAGCGCGGGCACCGGCTGAGTGCTTTGTAAATGTTTCGTAATAAAACAATGCTTTGTTCAATGTCGCAAGACTTTTCTTAAGATTTTTAATTCGCAGTAATTTGATAATATCTAGATTTGAGTTTTATTTCATAAGTATACTTGGTATTTCGTTATATAGCATGGACTGAGTACATACATTTAAGGAAAAGAACGAATTAAACTCCACCGTGTATATATACATTTACATATATTTAGTATAAAAATAAATTTAGTCGACGTAAATTTGGGGACTGTAAATTTGTTGTGTAATATTATATTCTTCGGAATATCAAAATATCCAGTAGCTATCCCAACATACGGTATTCAGTATACTTTATAGAACTATAAGACCGTCTTAACATCAGACCACAATATTATAACTTCAGCGTATTTTCAGTAATCCTAGGAACAAGTTTCAAGTCTGAATCTGATCGAATCTATACTCTATTTCTTATGCTTTAAAGACTGTATTGGTTTAAGATTTAATAAACCAAATGCAACTATATTTGCTATTGAAGTTTAGATTCTATTCTATGAAGTTGAAAGATTGTTTCAGAGTGTTAGTCGAATGTTGTGAGGTAACAGATGCCTTATGCATTGAACCAGGTTTTGTTCGAAATTGAATGGTTGAAACTTATTAAGCTTTCAGTGGTTTAACTGCAATGAACCTGGAAGAGACAACCCCTTTGAGACTTGGACATAAAAAGTAACCAATTAGAGCATTAATATCCACCATGGCTTAGCGGTGAAGAATGTCAGTTCAAGAATTTTAAGGATACTGGTTCATATCAGTTGTTGAATTTTCATAAACGACAACGACTGGCCTTGGATCCTTTCTTTTGTACTATCACATACAGGGGGGCAGATGGAACTTTTCTATTCCCACTAGTCTCACTAAGAGGACAGGAAGAAATATTTTATTTGTTCCCTTTTTAATAGTGAAGACTGAAATATTAATTAAGATTTTAACTGCTTCGGTCACATATAAATTACTTTCTATTGACAGGCGATCGCGTTCTTTAGGTATAAACATAACAGTGCATGTTCCTAAATGAAATAAAAAAGAGTGTACTTTAGACCACACGACTGAAGTAAAACTTCTTTAGCTACATCTATCGGCCGGTATAACTTTGTTTTTGCTTTGTTTAGTGTTAATATCGCTATTTTGACAATTGTAAATTGTAATTTTACCGGACATACCCATATAATTTTTTTTAACATTGTTATGTTTCTAATGAACATCTACGTCAACCAACAATCTTTAAACTTTCGTTCGCCCCATCACGCATTCACCAGCTTACTCCCCAAGTCAAGCGTGCGTAAATAAGTTTTACTTCAAAAATCGACTAGTAAAACATAATTAATAGAATTAGATTTAGAATTTACTTTATTGTATAAAAACTGTGTACCTATATGCAAAGATCTTAACAATAGTCATAATAAAATTAACCCTCACGTGTAGACGGCATCGATCGGGCGTTCATTAATTCATGGTGGTATTTTCCATGTGGTGTATTTTCCATTGACTCAGGTCTGGCAGAGACATGGGCTGTGGGGTCTATGAACTGTTACCGTTCTTTGTCTGGCTTTTAAACAGAAGACAAAATATTCTGAAACAAACACCGATTTGTTGAGGTGAAAATTTCACCAAAAGGTTTTTTGAGAATTTCATCTATTGTTTGTAAAGCTACAAAACATAAAAATATGTTTTGGTATACTTTTGGAAATCTTTTAAAATTTTAGTGCGATGCAAAAACTTTGTGATATTTTGGGGACAACAAAGAAGAGCTTTTACAAATAGTAAACTATTTATTTTCAGAAATATCAAAACTAAAGCTGATTACAACAAACATTTTGACTTATTAGCTATCAAAAGCAGCCTTTCTCGGTGACAACATAAAAGTCGGTAGAGATCAACAGCATCAGTCTGCTGGAACCGGCTATCACAAAAGCGTCTATATATACATTCTACTATGAAAATATGTGCTTTGGGTGCTCTTTTCATCGGAGCTTCTATAATCGTTGCGTTTTTGGGAATATTTGGCAACATCATTGACATTGGAAATCCTAGTTAGGCTCCAAGATCTATGTATGTGATCGTTGGGTGTTATTATTATTATTATCATTCAAAGCTTGACAAAACAAACATAAACTGTTTAAAATGAATAAACCGTCTTTAATTTCAAGGATTTAATGAGAAACATGATAAAACAAATCTCCCAGATTCTCACGTAATTTTTCATCCCAAATTAACTTTAACAGGCTCCGTTTTCCCCAAAAATTAAGTACGTTTTAAATTCTGCCCGCATTTTACGCGACCTCAAAACCTCCACTTTAGCACCTTTGTGCTGAGCTGAAAGTTTATACAGAACCGTCGGATTACGTGTTGTACCTTTTTTTTATCCGAGGGCTAAAAACAACTGCAATTGCTCTTATCTTAGAGTTAAAAACGAGTGTGCATAATGTGGCTTTTTCATGTGGGAAATTGAAGGGTGGGAAGAAATCGAAAAAAATAACATTTATTGACACACAGCTGATAACAAATACATAACACCAAAATACCTAAGCCAAAATAATACCAAATTACTTTAAGATAATACAGTTTTTGTGATCTTAATATTACCAACGTTTTCGTTATACAAATATTGTGGTAATGCGTTAAATAATGGTTAAATTGTTTTTTTTTTTTTAAACCCTGCTTAAAACATTCACCGTTAAACATTGTTCAAACATTTTGAATAGTACTTACGAGATCTTTACGGTGATGGATATCATTTTTGAGTTACCATTAATTCTTAAAATCTCATTTTTTATATTGTTTGTTTAGTTTGCGTTTGACCGCTATCACACCTGATGGTAAGTGACGATGTGTTCTAGGATGTAATACGCTTGCCTAGAAGATACCTGTTCACTCTCGTTTTGAAGACTCCAAGGTTGCAGTTTTCGGGAAATATGGACGCCCGTAATGCGTTCCATTTTTTGGATGTTCGCATGATAAACGTGGAGTCAAAGTGCTTTGTTCGCACATGTCCGATAGTAACCATGTAACGGTGGCGTTTTTTCGTACATTTGGTTGTCTGATGGTGGAACGGTGATGGCGGAATCAGGTTATGCAACTCCGATCCGCACACTCCAAAATGCACTTGATAAAAAACTTTAGATACTTACGGATTTAGCTATCCACGCCCTTTTAAAATATTCATTCACCAAGTTAATATAGACAGTCTATAGTCCTAGATCTCCAAGGGAGAATCAGCTGGTGGTGATACTGTTGCCTCTGATGACTTTTACTAACAGAGCCTGTGTAATTCCCCCTACTTAGATCCTACCCATGATGTTTTTTTATGATGATGAATGATGTGACGAGCTAGTCGTTCACCTGATGTTAAACGACCCCGCCGTCCATACTAAAATAGTGTCACTCAGAATTCTAATGTATAAAGTTTCTCGCGACATTGCACTTCGCACATCACCCTGAAATATCAGTCAGGTAATAACATTACTTGACTGTGAGATCATCAGGAAACTTTGATTGCAATGCAACAGAACAAATTTCCATACTAACTGTGCACATAAGCTGCGTACTCAAACTGTCAAATCCATACAAATTTTTGTTTTTATTGGTTACGTGATCGCCCAGCTGATCATTAAGTCTAAATTGTCCAGTAATTTTACTAGCTACAATGCCCTTCAAACCAGCTTGCGCACTATTGCTTGGGGTTAGAATAACTGGCAAAGCAGGTAAAGTCAAAGTCAAAGTCAAAAGATTTATTGCAAATAGGCTAATTTTAGCACTTATACAAGTCAAAATTATACTAGGTACTTAAAATTAAGTTATTTCACTAAGCATATAAAATTACAAAGTGCTTATTGTCAAATAATATAGCAAGCCTATTACAATATATGAGTTTGAAAAAAAAGCAGTTCTCTTTCTCACTACTGGTGCAAGCAATCCGGCACAATGCAGAATTGAAAACTTTGATCCGAAGCTTCGATTACAACTGTAAAGAAGAAGCTACAAGAAACTTTACAGTGATGTATTTTTTTTTTTGTCTTCTTTCTACTGTCTTTTACAATGTATATAATTCATTACAATTGAGATAATGAATATGTTACAAAAATAACCACCACGTCACACCGGTGCAAGAAAAATACCGTGATTATCTTATTATAAACATTACAAATAGAAACTGAATTTATAGATAGGAATAGGCAATAGGCAAAGTACCTAAGCTTTCATACCGTTAAGCTTGGGATATTCAGGCCAAGCTTTTTTGTCCGACACATAATCATTTATTGTGTAATAGGCTTTTTTCATTAAGTTTGACTTTATGAATAATTTAAATGTACGCATTGACAATTGTTCGATACCGTCGGGCAACTTGTTATAAAAGCGTATACAGTTTCCCATAAATGAACCATTAACTTTCTGCAGTCTGAATCTTGGAACTTTCAATTTATTTTTGTTCCTAGTATTAAAGTTATGAATGTCGCAATATCTGGGAAAAGAGCTAATGTTTTTGCGAGTGTACATCAAATTGTCGTAAATGTATTGACAAGCCACTGTAAGAATATTTATCTCCTTAAATCGTTCCCTGAGAGAGTCGCGGGATTTCATGTTATAAATGGAACGAATTGCTCTTTTCTGTAAGACAAAAACTGATTGTATGTCCGCGGCTTTACCCCACAGTAAGATGCCGTATGACATAATACTGTGGAAGTAACTAAAGTATACTAATCTTGCAGTGGCTTCATCAGTAAACTGTCTGATTTTACGCACAGCATATGCAGCAGAGCTCAATCTACCAGCAATGTTTGATATGTGAGGACCCCACTGTAATTTAGAGTCTATAGTTATGCCAAGGAACGTGACAGATTGTACCAAATCTAATACCTCACCATTCAGTAATAAATTTGTAGGAGACCCCCTAACATTAGGTAACGAAAACTTAATACATTTAGTTTTCTTACTATTTAACAGTAGATTGTTTTTAGTAAACCAGTTCAAAACCAGTGAAATTGCCTTGTTAACGTCGTCAAAATCATTAGTAGATCGGTCAACCTTGAAAATAAGAGACGTATCATCTGCGAACAAAACAATATCACATAGGTTCTTTACAAAAAATGGAAGATCGTTAATATAGGCCAAAAATAAGAATGGTCCTAGTATTGAACCCTGCGGTAGGCAGGTAGGTACCTACCTAGACGAACTTTGCAGAAAATTCCTACGACTTAATTACCATGTTACATGTACCATGGGCATTTTTATTGCCCGTACCAACCTCTCATGTCCAAGCTTTTAATTAACCCAAAAGTTCCGCTGTGGAATTCGAAACCTTTTTATCTTATTTTTATCACTGAATTAGGTATACGGGCGCTTTGTTCTAAACGCCCGTGTTGTTTTAGGCGGAGTACCTGTAACTTTCAGAAAGTTACACGTGTTAGGAATGGTGCTCATTGCCAGCACGTGTCGCTGATGATACATTTTAGGTCAGTTTTGTTTTGTTAAGCGCTAAATACAAAATGAAATAATATTTTTTAATTATTTAAACTTTTTATGTTAATGAATGATGTGACGACTCGTTCATCATGATGTTAAGCGACGCGGCCGCCCATAGTAGAACAATGTCACTCGGAACTCTAAAATATAAAATTTCACGTAACACTGCACTGCGCTCATCGTCCTGAGACATCAGCACGACCAGGTAATAAGGTGTGAGACCAAATCATATGTTTTAATTGCCCAGTAATTTCACTAGCTACAATGCCCTTCAAATTGGACAGTAGTGCTTTCGCAACTAAGCAAAGTTTGTACTATGGGAACCAAGTAACTGATACAATACTTATATATATTTTGTTTGTAAATACATACATAGAATACAATAAAAACACCTAGACAAAACGAACATAGATGTTTATTACACAAATGTTTGTCCTGGGAGGGAATCGAGCCCACAATCTACAGTTCAGAAGGCAGGGCTACTACTGACTGAGCTATCGGGCCAGTCTATAATAATAATAACGCCCAACGATCACATACATAGATCCTAGACCCTAACTAGGATTCCCTGTGTCTAAGGACCCAGGAACTACGAGGACCATGGTTCCACAACAGCCAGACACGTGTTTGCACTTTTTTTTGAGGGGGCGAAATGCCCTCGCACTTAACACACCACAGAGGCTGTCAAAAATAATGTAAGACCATCTTGTAAATTGGGCTATTCATCAAATGGTGTGTACGACCACATTTTAATATGGTATATAAATGGTACATAAATGTGTATACGTACCCATTTATGTCCCTCGAATTTTAATCGTATGGTAAATTGTATTTAAACGAATAATGAGTTTCGATGCGAGTTACTCATTTTATATTTAACTAGTTGCGCCCCGCGGTTTCACCCGCAGATAAAAAGTATTTTAATTATTTGCTCATCCCACGGGAAAATTTCACTTTTCTGGGATAAAATCTAGCCTAAATGTTAATCTATAAGCTATCTTGATACCGAATTTCATTGAAATCCATTCAGCCGTTTGAGCGTAAAGGAGTAACAAACATACACACATACACACAAACACATATACAAACTTTCGCCTTTATAATATTAGTGTGATAGTGTGATGTGATGTGATTAAAACGAAATATGAATATAAACACTTCTAGATTGAAGTGGTACGTAAACCAAGTAATAATGGCGGTTGACAGATGGCGCCAGTGGAGGGAGTACTGCTTCACTCTAGAAGTCCATAAGTCTACCCTATGTTTAAAATCCGTCATTGTTGACCTAACCACCAAGCGATAAACAAGTATTTTCTCTTCGGTCTGTGGTGATAAAGAGTGTTTAATATAAAGTTGTGAATATACAAGTGAATTGAATGTACAGTTTATTTTCTTGGTCCGCAAGGGCCAACAATAATCACACCGTGACCACTGATAAAATTTTCCAAAAACCATGCCATTATAATATTTTATTTTTACGTCCTGCCTTTAGTGCCTATGAATATCACACAAACGATAGGCCGTTACAATCGCGTCGACATTACGCACTTAACGACATTTTTATGTTTTTTTCATAACGATACGAGGACAACACCTCCCCGTCTCTTCCACTCCCCTTTTACACCCTCCTGTAATAATTTCAGTATGCCCTGAAACCAGCCCTCGTTTTGATAACGCTGTGCTTGAGTAATAATGGTAATGAATGGAATGTACTCGAGTGAACAAAACATGTTATGTACGCTGTACTGTTGCGGTGGAAATTGGAAAAGGGTCGATAAACTTTGAATAAAATAAATATATATTTTTAGATTATTCACGGGTAGATAGCTAACCAAGTTGATGAGGTCATAATGAAAATCATAGATAGCTCTTTTATAAGACGCGGCTATTTTTTTAAACACTTGTAGATTCTTATTTCAAAAACGAAAAGCAAAGCATATTTACTCTCAGTCTTTATCTAGTAGTCAACAATCTTATTACTAGACTGTGCTGATGTATCAGGATGACGTGTGCAGTGCCACGCGAAACTTAATAGTTTACAGTTCCGAGTGACACTGTAACTGATAAGGCAGTAATATCAGGCGAACGACGAGCTCGTCATGTTATACTTCAACATAAAAATAAGCTTTTATAATTTTCAATGCCTTCTTTGCAATGTCAAATTTTTTTCAGTGTTATTCTTAAGAAAGAAAACCAATAAAAGCAAGCGATGACCGCAACGAACAGCAAACAAATGAGCGCAAAAAAAAAAATTACTAGTAGTGCCCCGCGGTTTCGCCCACGGATAAAAAGTATTTTAATTATTTGCTCATCCCACAAGAAAACTTCACTTTTCCAGGATAAAATGTCTATAATATGTTAATTCAGTGTATAAACTATCTTGGTACCAAATTTCATCCAAATCTATTTAGCCGTTTGAGCGTGAAGGAGTAACAAACATACACACTAACACACATACACACAAACTTTCGCCTTTATAATATAAGTGTAATAGTGTGATGTGATACTTAGGTATTGTACAAAATCATAAACTTACTCAAGTAATCTTGATTCTTAAATTAAACTGCGTTTACATTACCACTCAAAGTACAGTCGAGCGCAAAACTCTCGAGAGGTCGCATTGTAATTGCCGTTCTACTTATTTAAAGCTTTTTACCGAATTCAAATTGATTTTCAACCCGTTTTCCGATCGCTTAAACCGATTTGTCGTAGCTTTATATTTTATGTGCATATTTATTTGTGAGCTTAACTCTGAAATGTTTGGATTCAATATTCGATGGTGGGACATTTATTTTGGCAGTTCGAATAAAACTAGGTAATGTTAGATTATTATTAATTAAAACTTCATTAAATCGGACAGATTTTATGCTGTCTTAATGCTATTTTAAGGCTCTGAACCACACGATATGCTATGTTGTTTTTAATCTTCATGATGGACCGTTGACTCACGACAACAACCGAGATCGAAAGAATTCCAATTTGCATTGTGATTCCGCTAAATATAAACAAATTAAAGGCATATTTTTTATTACTAAAGAAATTATGCTTTCTGTGAATAATAAAGACCGCAAAACACAAAGCACACACACAAAAAGTTATTCGAGAATATTATATTTCCTTTCCTTATCGATTGTATTATAACGTTTCCAAAGCTTTTCCCGGTCGCATTTATGGACAAAACATCCAGTTTTCGGACTTAACATAAAAATAGTCAACTATTTGCTCCGTCAGATGGCTGTGATGAATGAGTGACGGCCATCAGGGGAGGGTCTAAATAATTGAAAACTGCGCTGGGGTCATAGCACTTTTGTCTGCGAGTTTACGGTGAAGTACGATGAAGAATAATTAGAACGTTTTATAACTTTTTGTATTTCAATAAGTACCGTTGTTTGTGTTTTATTTATATATGAAAGTGTGCAATATGTTACTATGATAGAGTACAATAACGTTATAATGTTTCCAAAATGTTGATATCATGTACAAACAGTCTTTGTAAATCAAAATGTAGACACTCATTTTTACTACCGTTGATCTAATTGTAGTTATAGCACATTATAAATATGAGTTAATTTAAGAGAAAAAAGGTGGTCAATAATTAAGTAAGTAATGGTTTTAATTTCTTCTAGCACTAAAGCGAGCATTAAGTGAGTCGGGGTAATGCAGACCACTTGCAAAAAGTCGATCAATCTTATCGTTTTTTCCCGTTTGACAGGAAACCACGTCGGACTCATTCGGGTAAGTTTTTCCTTTCGCTGCCATAAGTCATTTCCCGGTCGCTGTTATGCTTTATACACACTGAATATGTTTATTTTTTTCATTACACTTTGTGGTTTTGGTATTGTACCAGTGTTCATTAAAACATGTCCGTTAGTTAAAGGATTGCTTTGTTTGTGAGTTTAAAAAAAAATCAGTCTGCCTGAAATCTTTATAAAAGTGACGTAAAAAGAACTAGAGAGGTGCTTGAGACATACAAGAAGCTAAAGTCAAGTAGGTGTTCTATAGTATTTTGTATTAGTCACTTACACTCGTATGAAGCGTTTGACAAAGTGCTAATTGCGCTAAATTGTACTTATAAGGTACAATAACAACGTGAAATTTAGTTTATTAGCCAAAAATTAAAAAAAAAAGAAACAAATCTTACAGAATAAATAATAATAATAATAAGAATAAATAATAGGAAAGAAACAAAAAAATACTTTATAAACTGTACTTAAGTGCAAATTAGATGCAAATTTGCCAGACGTGTAGTATTATCAGTATAGTCAGGCGAGTATTGCATGGTCGACAATGAATCGAAATTGACTTGCCCAATAGCTTAGAAGGTAGTTTCAAAGCTTAACCTTATTTTCATCCGTTTATATAACCCCGCCTACTGAACTGTGGGTTGTGGGTTCGATTCTCACCAAGGACAAACGTGCACACGTGAACATCGATGTTTACTCTGTGTCCGGGTATTATATTGTATTCTATGTATGTATTTACAAACAAAAAGTGTCTATGTATTGTATCAGTTATCTGGTACCCATAGTACAAGCTTTGCTTAGCTTCGGAATAGGCGCTGTGGGAAATATCCAAAAATGCTTACATAATTATATTTATTTATTTAATTCTCACTCTAGGTCACTGAAATGTTTATTAATTTAATCAGATATTGATTTTTGTCTGCGTGTGTGTTTATTATATAATTGGATACATAACGAAATGATGACGAATTAAATAGTTATTCAAATTATAATCTAACGAGCTTCTGCCCGCAGCTTCGCCCGCGGCGTGGCCTATGGGAAAATAATTCAACCACCCATTTCACCCTCTTAAGGGTAGAATTTCGAAAAATCCTTTTTTAACGGACGCCTACGTCATAACATCTACCTGCATGCCAAATTTCAGCCCGATCCATCCAGTGGTTTGGGCTGTGCGTGGATAGATCACTATGTCAGTCAGTCAGTCAGTCATCTTTGAGTTATATATATTTAGGTTATATAAATACTTAACACATAACCCTAAAATAAGTAAAGCAACATGTGCGCCAACATGTTGTGTCCTGTGTAAACTAACCTTTCACATCCTGGTTCTTTGTTATGCTGCTTCCAGAGAATGTTATATTTGTGTAGGTATTTCTTTTTTCTGCGGGGTTTCCACAGGGGTATGATTTTATCTGTATTCGCATGTCAGAAGCACAAGTGTGGCTTTGTTTGCTGATGTGAGAGTTATTTTCGATCGAATAAGGGAAAAGTTTTTACTTGAAGAACCAAATGGATGGGACACAAAACTTACTTTAAAAAACAGGCGTTTCACATTCAAAGATAATGAGACTAGCACAATAATTAGGGAGAATTAGGGCTGCTAATATCTCCGGACGAAGGCTTCGTGTAATTAAGATAGAGCCCCACGTACAGGTAAGTTCGTTACTATATATATAATTACTGTATGCAAACCTTTTCCGTCAGCGATATCGTCACTGACAGTAACCAATATCGATGCTGTTACCAATGACACGGTGTGATGTGAAGAAAAGTACTGGGTGAAGTGAATTACGATATCTCGGGCTGACCTTATCAGCTGAAATGTTGGTATCTTTATAAGCCCTAAGAGACGTGAGTACCGATTTTGAAAAAAAAAAACCTACATTATTTTAAATTAACTACCATTTCCAAAAAAATTATTAACTCCACAGGAAAGTGGAGATTATTTTGACGTAAGTTTTTAGTTCATTTCATAATATATTATAAATTGATGAGAGACTTTCAGTAACAAAACTTAACAACAAGTTTCATACTTTGAGTTTGAATCCGTCTCTTGAATATTTTTACCACTTCTCATTTTAATGGGTACTTTATTCATTTTTCAGTAGCCTAATGACATGGACATTTTATGGAGTATCAAGTGATGGGGTCGGTGTCGCAAGTCCGCATAAAACCAGGGTGTATTCTCAAAACAAAATTTGAGTGCCAATTGGATAGAAGAAAAGAAACGTCTACAGAATGCCTACATTTTTATATTATTAAAAACAAAGATTTTTTGTATCGCAAAATGTCAAAATGATTTAAGAGAAATAAGTGTTCATTACTAAAATATATTTGGAGGTTTGGATATTGAACTTTTTTATTATTTTAGATTTAAAATACACTTGCATTGTCATTTTCACATTTCTAAACCCTACTGAACCAAAGTCTTTGTTTAATGCCAAAATCTCCCCCGGCATCAACAAATCAACTCTAGGCATATTAGAGCTATTTGCATTTCTTCTTGAAAATCCTTCTTCCATGTTCAGAAAACACAAAATTAAGCATCTGATCGATGGAAATCACGAGATACTTTTTAAATCAAGTAAAAACAACTTAAAAGTGCGGAGGACGTCGAAGTTCGTACGAAGCAATATGACGTTTACAATGTTTACCTAAGCGTGACGTAAATTACACTGATTGGTGTTCAACTTATCACGGCGAACTGCTTTATTTATTAGTTTTATTTTATTAGATTAGCTACCAATCTCACATTAAATACGAAAATAAATACATTTTTAAATCTAATTATCCCATATTAGATAAACATGTTGTTTTAGTGATTCTTAGTTCTGTAATCATGCCTAATATAGCACAAGTCGCCTCTTCTATTATTTTTATGATTACAGAGCCGTGTACAGCAATACTCACTTTTATTACAAAAAATAAGTATGAATTCGCCTGAATGGCAAGCAAATTGTGAGTGCATTTCCTCGGTAACTACCCATTTGTTTGCCAAAACAACTTAGAATATTTCCGTCGGTTCACTGTCGCCCCACAGTCGCCCCACTGTCGCCGGCTCTCCCCTACTTCCCCTCGCTTTTATAAGTGACAAAAATATTAATAAAACAAATGAAATTGTTGGTTAGGGCGAGAAACTCGACGGAGTTTGCCACCTTGTTTTTTTACCGTAAGTTTCTAAACATCTATTTAGAACTTTGGCGTAATAATATCAGGATGTTTGGTTCTGGTCGTATGCCAGCAGCTTTGGTCGCAATGACATTGCGAGTGGTTCACAATTTACCACAATGGTAAAAAAATTAAAAAGTTTTATAATATTTTCCCAAACACTCCTTCAATACAGCCTATGTGGTGTGGTGGTTGAATAGGTCGGCTCATAGCCCGGAGGCGGCGGGTTCGATTCCCGCGGCAGGACAAGTATTTGTGAATAAGAAAAAAAAGCGTAAATACTTGTTCTGAATCTGGGTGTTGTGGGACCATGGTCCGCGTAGTTCCTGGGTCCCTAGACACAAAACAAGTACTTGCGCTTTTTTTCCTGGACAAATATATATCCTGCGGCGACCACAAAACCTACACCTTCAAAAACATTCGTACATGTTTTTAATTTTATTTCCACAGACCAAGTAGAGATATTTATTTCTAAGTGAGTATTGGATAAATGTTTTTTTGTTCCATTCTAAATTGTAAAATTAGAAATTGTTTTGAGTAATAGTCTATTATTGTATTGTCAAGCTCGATATTGTGATGATGTATTTTTATAATAAGAAAGTCAACTGATTTCTTCTTTGTGCTTTGGTTGTCCTTAGGGCATAGACATCAAAATCTTGTGACATGAAACGTTCGCTTATGTTCAAACGACTTCGAAAAGAGGTATTAAATTTGGTTGTGTTTATTTTTTTTGTTTACTTCACACCTACGTCCTTTATGAGCCGATTTGGAAAATACTTTTATTTTATTTAAAAAATTTTTAATTACACTTATAGAAGTTTTATCAAAATCAAAATATTTTAAAATATTTTATCAATATCAAAATTTTTAACCGACCGACTTCAAAAGGGAATTCACCGTATTTACATAGGTCACCGAATTTCCCAAGTTTTTTGTGTGGTAGAAAGAATCTTGCGCGGTCGTCCCATGTTTTAGTAAATATTTGTTGAAGATCTTTGGAAATGACAGCAGAACTCCTCAATTCAAAGTACTTCTACATATGACATTAAGGGACTCGCTTTTACCTTTTTTTCAAAGATATTATCATTAGAATATCCTTTCTTCCTTACTGATAATACATACGCTGCTTTAACATATAGGTTAATTTTTATTCGCAGGTGAAACCGCAGGGCGCAACTAGAATTGTCATATATATAGGTTTTTTTTCATACTACTAATAAATGCGAAAGTTTGTAAGTATGGATGTATGTTAGTTACTTTTTCACGCAAAAACTACTAAACAGATTAGAAATAAATTTGGAACACAGATAGTTTATAATCTGGATTAACATAATACTTTTCATCCCGATAGTATGTTCCCGTGGGACAATTATTGATCACCACGAGGGCGACGCCGTGGGCTTTTTACGCAAAAACTACTGAACGGATTTGGATGAAATTCGGAACACTTAACATCGGGGGTTTGTGTTTGCTCGCGTCCGTAGGCTTTAACCCTAGTTTCCCTACACGTGACCCCTGGGTGGTGCCAAAAGAGCAACCAAATAACTGGTGGAAGGCCTTAGCCGCCGGCTTAGTTACCACCCATTGGACAAAACCACGATGCCAAGCGACTCGTCGTGTTCCATCGTGACGTCCAATGAAGCCGTTCTGACGAGTAGATGTGGACAGTTGTGTTGGGTATGCAGACCGGTTATTGGTGATGGAGAGGCTTTCGCGTCGGAGACCTTGCTTCGGAGGGTAGCGGGATCCGAAGCACGGTGCTCTCTGCTGGCCGACCGCAAGTTGTAGGGGGCCCAAGTAGTAGTCTAGCCAACTACGAAAGGCTGCCCCGCCGCTTGTGTAAAATCCTGAGGTTGCCCACAGGGCCAGTTGGCGACTGGAAGTGAGGAACTTGTGGGTAATTTCAGGGGGGTTCGGGCGTCCCCGCAGTCTCCGCGCAAGTTCTCCATTGGCGCGGAAGCTTCTCTATTACTGAGGGTTAGCATCCCAATATCTCGTCCACTTCTAACTTGTCTACCTAACTCACCCAACCATGAAAAAGTCTAATAAAGTGAACAAGTTTAAACGGCAGATGCACGTCCTCACTCTTAAAGTGCACCTCACAAATATTCGTGGGCTGCACTCAAATCTGCAAGCGGTCCATCATCATCTGGAGACCAATAAACCACACTTGTTCTTCTTGACTGAGACGCAAATAGGATGTCCATCAGACACGGCATATCTGGACTATCCAGGATTCATCTTGGAAAACCGCTTCCTTCCACGCGCTGGTATCTGCGTTTTCGTCCGTGATGACATTTGTTGTTTGCGTCTCCGGAACCTTGAACATCCCCACTTTTCGGTGATTTGGGTGCTAGTGGACACTGGCATTGAGAAAATTCTCTATGCTGGTGTGTACAGATCACATAGCGGTGACCGGGAGACAACTCTTCTAATGGAGTATCTCAGTGAAACGGCAGATGTGGCTCAGCAACGCTATCCTTCGGCTCAGCTTGTTGTTCTAGGGGACTTCAATGCTCACCACCAGGAGTGGTTAGTCCCACACCAGATCACGGACCACGCTGGGAGAGAGACGCGTAAGCTCGCTTTGGCGCTCAATTTAACGCAGATTGTTCAAGAGCCAACGCGAGTGCCTGACATTGATAGCCACACTGCTAACTGCCTCAACCTTCTGCTCACGACTGAACCAGACCGATACTCTGTGGCGGTATCCTCACCCATTGGTAGCTCCGATCACTGTCTGGTTAAGTCCGTTTCAGTATACTCCCCGCCTGACCCAAGCCCTAAGAGCATTCGGCGTGTCTGGAGATACAATTTAGCAGACTGGGATGAGATGCGACATTTCTTCGCCTCATATCCTTGGCGGCAAACGTGTTTTTCTTCTGGAGATCCGACGGTTTGCGCGAATGCGGTTACTGAGGTAGTATGTCGGGCTATGGAATATTTTATTCCATTTTCCGATAAACCCATGACCAGCAAAGCCAGCCCATGGTTTGGAGCCGACTGTGCACACGCTGAAGCGCAGAAACATGCGGCATATCTGGCATGGGCTGACGCTCGAAAACGCAAGGCATCGGACACTCGAGCTAAGAAGAAAGCCTTTAATGTTGCCGCCAAGGCCTGTAAGAAGGAATTAAGGAAGGCTCGTTTCAATCATATTGGTCGAATAGGGACTAAACTTGCTTCCTATCCAGCTGGTAGTAAGGCTTTTTGGTCCCTAGCCAAATCGGTTGAAGCGAACTTCTGTCGATCTTCACTGCCTCCATTATTAAAACCTGACGGATCGCTGGCTCACACTGCAAAAGAAAAAGCAAACTTGTTTGCCACTCTCTTTGCAGAAGCTTCGCGTTTAGATACTGCTAATGAGGTACCTCCCTGCCTTCCACATTGCGGTGCTTTCATGCCGGAAATACGCATACGTCAGAAGGAGGTACTAAAAACATTATGCAGTCTAGACGTGAACAAAGCCAGTGGTCCCGATGGTATACCAGCAATTGTACTTAAGAGCTGTGCACCTGAGTTGTCTCCCATTTTAACACGCCTATTTCGCCTCTCTCTAGACACCGGAATAGTCCCTAAGAGTTGGAAGCTAGCCAATGTACAACCTGTACCTAAGAAGGGCAGTCGTGCTGATCCTGCCAACTACCGACCCATCTCAATTACCTCCATACTCTGTAAGAGTATGGAGCGTATAATCAACAACAAGCTATTGGCACACCTTGAAGTCAATGATCTCCTCAGTGACCGGCAATACGGATTTCGCCGAAACCGGTCAACTGGGGATCTTCTCGCATACGCCACGCACATATTGAGCGAAGCCTTGGAGATGCATGGAGAGGCACTTGCTGTATCTCTAGACGTCTCTAAGGCATTTGATCGGGTCTGGCACGACGGTCTTCTGAATAAGCTTCCATCTTACGGACTACCTGCTGGTTTGTGCACTTGGATATCAGACTTTTTGAGGGAACGATCGCTTAGAGTGGTTCTTGATGGCTGCTCTTCCGATCAATTAGCTATTAATGCTGGTGTACCTCAGGGGTCAGTTCTTTCAGCAACACTATTCTTACTCCACATCAATGATTTGCTAAAGCCCGGTACCTTTGGGTATGCAGATGATAGTACTGTTGTTGAAAGATACACATCCAGTGCCCGAGCCAGTGGTGACGATGTCCGGATTGAGAGAGAGGCTATGGTTGAACGCATGAACCTGGCTTTGAAAGCCGTGTCCGATTGGGGCGATGCTAACTTGGTTAGGTTCAATGCTGCAAAAACACAGGCGTGTTTATTCACTGCTAAAAAGAGCCCACTCCATCTGGCTCCTTCATTCCGTGGTGTATCTGTAAGTTTAGGAAACCATCTTGAGCTTTTGGGTGTTGATCTCACGTCAAACCTAAACTTTGGATCCTACATCGAGTCCAAAGCCAAAGTAGCTTCAAAAAAACTCGGCATATTGTCCAAGGTAAGGCGGTACTTCACACCTGGACAGCTTCTAAATCTGTATCAAGCACAAGTCCGATCGTGTATGGAGTACTGCTGCCACCTGTGGGACGGGTCTGCCAAGTACCAGCTTGAGGCTCTGGACTCGATTGAACGGCGTGCCAAAAGCTCATTGACGAC
Organism: Ennomos fuscantarius; assembly: GCA_905220475.3. Taxonomy (NCBI): domain Eukaryota; kingdom Metazoa; phylum Arthropoda; class Insecta; order Lepidoptera; family Geometridae; genus Ennomos; species Ennomos fuscantarius. The sequence goes on along the minus strand of HG992034.1, from coordinate 1,233,378 downwards.
GACACTTTGGTTGGTGAAAGGCTCCAGAGCCTTGCACATCGACGTAAGGTGGCAAGTCTGTCGGTCTTCTACAGATTACACCACGGTGAATGCGCTCAAGAACTGCATGATCTCATTCTCCCATCACCATTCCACTACCGGACTACTAGACGCTCGGCTAAGCGCCATCCTTTCGTGGTCGAAATACCACCCATTCGTACCAAGCGATTTGACTCAACGTTTTTAATTAGAACGGCTAAGGAATGGAATGCCCTGCCAGCGTCTGTGTTTCCGGCGAAATATGACCCGGGCGTGTTCAAGAGAAGAGTGAATAGGTATTTACTTGGCTAGCATGCTACATCTTCGATCGCATCGTCACTTCCCCTCAGGTGAGAGCGCGGTCAAATGCTAGACAAGTTTGAAGTAAAAAAAAAAAAAAAATCTAAATTAATTACCTAAATTAAAATTGATTTTTAGAAATTGTTTGCTAAAATGGTAAAAAGGGATCTTAAGAATATTCTTAAGATCCCTTTTTACCATTGCTATCCTATATATAAGCTATCTATATAGATAGCTTATGTAAGTAGTGCATTAACACTTAGGCTGCTTTTTATTCGCAGGTGTAACCGCAGGGCGCAGCCAGTAACTTACACTTACTTACTTACTTGTACATAAGTTACAAAGTTACAAAATAACAAGGGAGGGGTGTGTGCAAACATTTCAAGTGAATACAAAGAGCTTAAGTGGTTAATCCCGCTCGGTGCATTCTTCAATCAATTTTGCCTCAGTACTTTATAATCTCTCATGATGTGGCTTAAGTGTAAAGCGAGAGCGATATACAGATAGCAAGCACGAAAGCACGTGTTCAAGGTGTCTATCTGACAGAGACCTAATCATGAAAATTATGAATTTATAAAAATAGAAAAAAAAAAGAAACCAGCCAGCCCGATAGCTTAGTTGGTAGTTACCCTGCAGTAATGGACAGTGGCTTGTGGGTTCGACTCCCACCCAGGACAAACATTTGTGTGATGAACATCGATGTTTGTTCTGTGTCTGGGTGTTATATTGCATTCTATGTATGTATTTACAAACAAAAAGTATCTAAATATTGTATCAGTTATCAGGTTCCCATAGTACAACTGTGTCATTTGCGCAAGTAAATCGTAGATGTATTAATAATGACACAAAAGTTTCGACAAAGGCGCCTCTATCGGGCGCGGGCGTAATTTTTTCCTGTTCTGTGATGGCCGCAGTGAGCTCATAACTTGTACCATCATAAATCCACAAGGGATCTCGCCCCTCTCCGCTGTATGTACACTCCACACTGCACGGGGTTTTAATTGCAAAGCTTTAATTAATTATTGTGCAGGTAAAAGCAGAACCTTGTCCGTAACGTCAACTGACGTCGACTGAGGACGTCCACCACTTGAGGAAAAACAAATTAATTTCAAGAAGAGATTTACAATCACCTATTTAAAGGAATACCTAGAATCGGTAAAGTTAACATTTATTTCTAGCGATGATTAATCTGTGATCAGCCTCTGTGCTGTGGTGGTTGAGCAGGTCGGCTCATAACCCGTAGGCAGCAGGTTCGATTCCCGAGGCAGGACAAGTATTTGTGCACAGGAAAAAAAGCGCAAATACTTGTTCCGAGTCTGAGTGTTTTGGGGCCATGGTCCTCGTAGTTCCTCGGTCCCTAGACACAGGGAATCTTAGTTAGGGTCCAAGATTTATGTATGTGGTCGTTGGGCGGTACCACACACACGGACAGATTGTAGAATATAGAACTCCCGCTGCCAATTAAGAAAGAGATTATCGGTGAACATGGTGCACTTAACTGAACCAAAATATTGGGAACTTGTTTTTTAACACGGCAAATTGCCTTTATTTTCTAAATACTACAATGATTTAATAACTAATACTAAAAACTACCTACTACTACTACTACGAAAAAACAATTTGGACTATATACTGGCCGCGATGACCTAGAGACAGTCCAAATGCTCCAACCCACTACCAGTAGGTAGCGTACCCAACATGCTGGCAACATTTCCCCGTTGAATTGCAATGCTTATTCGTTGTGCCAAATAAGTGCCAGCATTTGGTCACGCGTAGCGTCGACCAGGCGCTCTGATAAACAAAACTTGGGAACTTAGAAATTATTCTAATAATAATATTACTAATAAATAATAGGGTATCTAGAAACCCAGGAATTACGAGGAACATGGTCCCACAACACCCAGACACAGTACTAGGGTTTGCACAAATACTTGTCCTGTTGTGGGAATCGAAGCCGCCACCTTTAGACTAAAGCCTACCTGCTCAACCACGACATCATAGAGGCTGTCAACGTTCAAGATCCTGTAAGAACTAAAGAATTGGTGAGGAAACGTGCAAGCTTAAAACGGAGGGATACTGTAGGTATTTCAACTATTATCGTTATCCAAGGAGTGTGTGATTGTTCATCCTATGATAACAAAATCTATAAAAACCTCTCTAAATTGGCTCTTAATTATGATTAGTAAATAATAGTATTGTCATTTAAATATTAGGTTTATGATAGTTGAGAACTTGCAAGCGACTATTAAGCGATATAAACGCATATTATACTAAAAAATATTGCAGATTCGTGCGTTGGCTATTCAAAGTTAGTTGTCACTAAAAACATTTTTTTTTTATTAGTTACCGGATAATAATAATAATAACGCCCAACGATCACATACATAGATCCTGACCCTAACAATTCCCTGTATCTAGGGAACCAGGAACTACGAGGACCATGTTCCCACAACACCCAGACTTAAGTATTTTTTCAGTGTACAATTACTTGTCCTGCCGCAGGAAAATTACGATAACGAAATAACTTGACCAGCAAAAAATCTGGAATAGACAAAATCCAGTATCGTGTTACTGGTTATTATTTATAGCGGAATTTGCGTAACATCAAAACATATTTTTTGTGGTAACCGCCACATGTGGTTTCAAAATTAAAGTTAAAATCAATTATATCATTGCAAATAATATATTTTTGACACTTTTACAAGTTCAAATCAAAATATTTAATTCAAGTTACTGTTCTTAGTACTAACAACGAACGCAAAGCTAAAAAACCAACTTCAGACTTATACGGTTTTCTCATTGATGCCATTGTCAGAACTGGACCAAATTGAAATGGGACCACACGGGAAGCACCAGCTTTCAAATAAAAATCATCAAAATCGGTTCACACAGTCAAAAGCTCTGAGGTAACACACATAAAAAGATAGTATTGTTTTGCGAATTGCAAACCTCCTCCTTGTCTTAAGTCGGTTAAAAACTACAAGGAGCTCAATTTATTTTACTAGGTGGTAGGACTTTATTGCAAAGTTCGTCTAGGTAGGTACCACCGCTTTGCCAGTTATTCTGCCGCCAAGCAGTAGTGCGCAAGCACTGCTGTGTTCCGGTTTGAAGGGCACTGTAGCTAGTGAAATTACTGGGCAAATGAGACTTTTTGATCTGATCTCACAGTTTAGTAATGTTATTACTAGATTGTGCTGATGTCTCTGGATGACGTGCGTAGTGCAGTGTCACGCGAACCTCTATACTTTAGAGTTTCGAGTGACGCTGCAGCTGATATGGGCAGCCGTGTCGTTTAACATCAGGCGAACGGCTAGCTCGTCACGTCATTCCTTAACATAAAAAAAAAAAAAAAAAAAAAAAAAAAAATTTAAAAATTTTGACACCCTATTTTTTAAATATAAACATAAATAAGTATGTAAATTGTGAAAAAGCTCACTACTGTTTTTTGTTTATTATTTTTATTTATTATAATTGTATCAAAATATCAATCCCTAAGCACTTGCGACAATTTGGTCTATAGTGCTTGCTCACTACTGCTTGGTGGCTGAATATGTGATAGTAATAGTATTAGACAAACTTTCGCAGTAAAACACAAAGTACATTATACACAGCACTCTTGACGTGACGTGGAAATTTTGTGCGACATAGAAACTTACTTTTATTACTTACTTAGTAGTGCTCAGTAATGGAGTTTTAAATATCATTCTTTAGGAGTTTGAATCCAAAACACCTTTCTTCTAAGTCTCGCGAACAAAAGCATACAAAATTTAATAAAAAACCAACAAGGTCGAGGCTGATTAATGCCCGGTGATAGTCATTACTCACTGGGGCTTCGCTTGGATTCTTTTAATTCGGACTAGGCACACTTAGCGTTTGTGTTGGGGTCCTCGGGATAACGTTCTGTTTATTTTTAATTTGGCTTCTTAAACCTCGAAGAAAAGATAAGTTGGAGGAAAGTCAGGTGTTTTGTAATTGGTGTACTACTTAATTTTTTATATTAATGAATGATGTAACGAGCTAGTCATTCACCTGATGAGAAGCGACACGGCCGCCAATAACAGAACAGTGTCACCCGGAACTCTAAAATTTAAAGTTCCGCACGCTACTGTACTGCGCTCATCCCAAGACATCGTCACAGTTTGGTAATAAGATTACTCGATTGTGAAACCAAATCACAAGTCTCAATTGCCCAGTAATTTCACTAGCTACTGTGCCCTTCAAACTGCTTGGCGGCAGAATAACTGGCAAAGCGTCGGTACCTAGACGAACTTCAAATAATTAAATATAGTTTAGTATTTATGTTTATATGTAAATTGAATTTTTTATTTAGTGAGTGTTTATGGTTGTCAAATAAATGTTTATTGTATGTATGTAATGTGTATGTAAATGTGTATTTATGGCGTATTATAAAAAATACACCATAAATAATTGAAAATTTAATATTTTAATTACGTATTTTTAATCTTCGGTAATTTAAAAACGAATAAGTACCTTTCCTCAATCGAGTAGGTAAACATTCTATTTAATATTTATAATCTAAATAGGGATAAAAACCTTTTTGATTGAGTTTCTATTTAGCCAGTAATTAATTGGAATATTAATGAGTTTTAGGAAGGGAAACCCGCAACGAAATCTTAATAATATTTTTTATTTCTAATTACAATGCCTAATGAAACCAAATGGTTTGAGACCATGAGCTAATTTTTTTCTCATTCTTGAATAATAAAAATACGAGTATGCTTTAGACCACACTTCTTTAGTTTAGCTCCATCTATCGGCCGCTACAACTTTGGTTTTGCTTTGTTTAAAGTTAATGTCGCCATTTGGACAATTTTAAATTGTCTTTTTACCAGACATACGCAACATTTCTTATAAATTTATATATAGAAGAGACTATTAGGCGATATTAGACAATCTAATATATGAGGCCATGAGAGCCAAAGTGGCCTAACTGCATTTTTTCTATTTTCATATTTTTATTGGAGTCTGCTCTAAATAGTAAAAGCTATAGCGCAATAAATAAATCCATCAATAAAAGGCTTCCCATAAATAGGGATTAAAATAGGTTGAAAGAATAAGTGAGAAAATGGATCATCCCTTTATTATAATGTACATAGAATATATAATAAAGGTATATGCTATTTAAATGTAATAAAAATGCAGTTAGGCCACTTTGGCTCTCATGGCCTCATATTCACTAGTTGCACCCCGCGGTTTCACCCGCGGATAAAAAGTATTTTAATTATTTGGCCATTCCACGGGAACGTTTCACTTTTCCGGGATAAAGCGTAGCCTATATGTTAATCCACTGTACAAGCTATATTGGTACCGAATTTCATCCAAATCCATTCAGCCGTTTGAGCGTGAAGGAGTAACAAACATACACACATAGACACCAACACACATACACATATACAAACTTTCGCTTTTATAATATTAGTGTGATCATAGACTAAACACTACCGACTACAAAAAAAAAAACATTTGGACTCTATACTGGCCGCGATGATCTATAGACAGTCCGAAAATTAAATCATGTTATTAATTATAATAATATCAACGGGCTTTATTATCTTTGGTATCAGTACATAGCTACTATCGACTGAGCTCTGAGGTCATTAGTAGTAACATTGGATCAACTTGTTTTTAGTAATGACTAAAATGATGATGTTTATAAAATAAAAATCCGTTAAAATCTCATTAAAACATCAATTAGTCATTATTTATAGATTTTAATAATTAATCGGTATATAATGAAATGAAATGAAATGAAATATATTTATTCTAGACACACACAATGTAACACAATAATATAAATACAAATGAAAACAATACAATAAGAGAGAAGAACATAATTAAGTGTCACATTATGTGATGTCAGGAATAGGTTCCGGCTCAGCATACAACTGAAGTTGAAAATTACAACCTCAGTTACTGATTTTCAGCCGAAACCCTAGTTCATGACATCACGGACGGACTTCATACAAACTAAAATTAAAACGAATAAACGAGTACAGATGAAAAACAAAAAGAATAAAAATTAAACAACATGGCAATTGAACAATGTGAAAATTCGAGGCGGCTGTCAACGTCAACATGACATAAAAAACGTCAAACGCGTGACACATTACACACCTACAGCAAATGTATTTATACATAAAACTAACATAAAATAATATACCACACAATGAAATACAATAAAATATACACTATTAAAGTTTACTAAAAAACTAGTGACAAAAAAAAAAAAATTACTGTATTATCATTCATATCATTATCTATCATTATTGAACTAAAATTAATCAGAGCGTGGGAGTGTTACGACTTATATTGAGGACTGGCCTAATAGCTCAGTAGTAACTCTTAAACTGTAGGTTGTGAGTTCGATTCCCACGCGGGACAAATATGTGTGTCTTCAACATAGATGTTTGTTCGGTGTTAGGGTATTATATTATACAAGCTTCTGCCCGCAGCTTCGCCCGCAGCGTGGCCTATGGGAAAATAATTCAACCACCCATTTCACCATCTTAAAGGTGGAATTTTGAAAAATTCTTTCTTAGCAGATGCCTACGTCATAACATCTATCTGCATGCCAAATTTCAGCCCGATCCGTCCAGTGGTTTGGGCTGTGCGTTGATAGATCACTATGTCAGTCAGTCACCTTTGAGTTTTATATATTTTATATGTGTATCTATTTACAAATAAAAAAGTATCTAAGTATTGTATCAGCTATCTGCTTCCCCTAGTACAAGATTTGCTTGGTTTGGGACTAGATGGCGCTGTGTAAAATGTCCACATATATTTATTTATTGTTATTGTTAGGTTTGTTCTGTTTGGTTTTAAGTACGGTGTTTGTTTCTAAGTACTTACAATTTTCAGACCAAAAAAGCAAAACCAATTTAAAATGAAATTTAAATTACACAATAATAAATATATTACCGTATGTACCTATGTATAGTTTAATTGGCTAATACTTCCCTGTCCACGGGGTCTAACTAAGGAAACCATGATAAAACCTAGGATCGCTTATTCTCAGTTCAAAGAATCCTATTCGAATTTGGTCAAAATTATCGTGCAGTAAATAACTCTTTTCGAGATAAACCCATGTCAACATTTTATAAAGATAAGAACTAAGACACAATTCTAGGCAAAGCGAATAAATTCAATTTTAGATTCGAGCAGTCTGACAATTTGCAGGCGTGCTGTGGAGATTTCTTTGTCCGTAACATAAGACGTAAGAAGCATAACAGATGGCGCTTTCAGAATTAAAAAGTGAAGACTCGAAACGAACACAAACAAATGCGCTCAGTATGCATACGTCCAGAAATCTTAGGTTTATACTGTAGATAGCTTTTATGTATATAAATAAATATATAACGTCCATCGATCACATATTTAGATCCTGAACTAGGATTCCCTGTGTCTAGGTACCCAGGAACTACGAGGACCATGGTCTCACAACCTCCAGACTCAGAACACGTATTGGTGCTTTTTTTCTGTGCACAAAAACTTGTCCTGCCGCGGGAATCGAACCCTCTGGGCTATGAGCCAACCTGCTCAACCACTACACCACAGAGGCTGTCTATCAATAGCGTGCGTATTACTTATAATTTCTGTAATTTATTACCTACCAGATGCTAGCTCGTTATTTCATCCACGTTTCTTCATACAATCTTATCACCCATTTGACGTTCTGAATCCCTATAGGGATAGGGTTTAATTTTCAAAAACTTTTTTTTAGTACGCTATAAGACGAAAACCGTGTAAATAATTCTTTCCATTCACAGGTTGACTGGTAGAGATCGCTTTTAGCGATAAGTCCACCCACTGTCTAGGTTTCTAACCATCAAATTAACGACCTGGTTTTTGCTTCAAGTTGTATGTCATTCAATGAGTCAGTCATCATATGACAAAACCTTTTATAGTCGTAGTTATACTTTAATATATATTTAGATAGATAGATGTTGCTCTTGCTTATCAGTGTTCTAGAATAATACACACGCAATGGCGTCACTATTTGATTTGGTATTGCTATTTTGGCTTCACTTTCTGGATTGGAGGGCGCCGTCTAGATTGCATATACTGGTGGTGAGGTCATAGCTTAAAGTTTGAGCATAAAACTACGATATGTAGGTACTATCTGTAACTTGGGATTGTGCAGAGCAGCTTGTTTGTCACGAGATAGAACGTCTCATGAAAATAATGTACAAACTTTGCAAATGTTCATGAAAACATGAATATAAAACTTTCAACATTTTCGTAAAAAGGTAATTTTCTAAAATTGCCTTTGTAACAATGATATTAAGTGGCACCCCGCAGTTTTCCTCCCAAGTTTCCCACTTTCCCTGGGAAACTCTTAATTGTCCCTTATAAAAATCATCTATGTTTCCATTCGTAGAGTAGGCAAATGTCAACAAAATGTATTATATTATTGTTTTATGTGAAAGCCGCTCAAACAAACATACAAAGATTCAAAAGTTTCAAATGCCAGGATGAGGGGTAAGGATTCTGGAGGACACTGACTTACAAGAAGAGTATCTAGATTCATAGTACTTTGAGAAAGTGCTCTTTTGGGAAGATATCTCAAATACACAATGTGACACCAGTTCTTCAATAAAATTCTAAATACGATTCAATCCTTGTGATTTTCAATCAATTTAGGTCTATCTAGGTGGTAGGACTTTTCCGCAAAGTTCGTCTAGGTAGGTACCACCGCTTTGCCAGTTATTCTGCCGCCAAGCAGTAGTGTGCAAGCACTACTGTGTTCCGGTTTGAAGGGCACTATAGCTTGTGAAATTACTGGGCATATGAGACTTTATGATCTGATCTCACAGTCGAGTAATCTTATTACCAGACTGTGGTGATGTCTCAGGATGATGTGCGCAGTGCAGTGTCATGCGAAACTTTATATTTTGGAGTTCTGAGTGACTTTGTTCTGTTATGCGCAGCCGTGTCGCTTAACATCAGATAAACAACTTGATAGTGACATCATTCGCTAACATATTATTCAATCGTAAAATTCAATCAGATGATTACGACCTTTTACGATAAATTAAACGTAGCTTATACTATATATGGTTTATGGTATTTGTAACTTTACAAGGCATAGCTGCGTATGTCGAAAATCTTAGTTTGTAACAAATGAAATAAATTCCAAATTATAAAATAAACACAATTTTATTCAAGCCAACATGAACCTTACAGATAGTAATAGTGTTGACGATACGGATACGATATCGAGTTTTCAGATGGATAGTAGTACGTATAGGGGTACTCGTGTCCGTAATACCGGTAGTACGGCACGTACTCGTAATTCGTTGCGTAGGCTTCGCGTTTATTGACAGGCTTCTTGTAGGAGCCACCGGGAGCGGCCAGGGCCATCGCTACGAATGCCAGGAGGAAAAACACGTGCAGTTTCATCTGTAACAAGGAAGAATAGGACTAGAATCGCGTGTAACTGACCTAAGGCAGTGGCGTAGCTAGGTAACCAAATACCATTGGGCCAAAACTTATCAAGGGCCTCAACTGAACTATTTTAAATCATTTGTGACGTATTTGTCGTGTTCCAAATTCGATGTACTCTAGATTGGTAGTAATCCAATTTAGGGTGGATTCGACCAAACGAGAGTAAATTTTATACTTAGAATAAATCGCCATTTGTTCGAGAATAAATCAATTTCACATTTTACCATCTACAATTCTAAGAATAGCATGTCTACTCGAGTATTATTACTACACTACCGTTTTAGGTGGAATAACAGAGTTATTACGAGAATATTTTAATTCAAAATAGACAAAGATAAAAAAAGACGTCCGACCATGTATTTTGTCATTTATTTTCCTACACTATAATCCGACAAAAGCGAGTTGATATGACATAAGCTTGAATACCGTGTCGTTGTAGAACAACAATTTTTAACTGGGTAATAGATTCGTTCATCATTTATTCCGCTATTCGCGTATAGTAATTCTAAGCGTAGCTATACTTAGTATTGCATGGAAAAACGACTAATGAATTACTCGAGTATAAGATCGCGGAATAAATTTATTCTGGTATAGTTACTCGTGTATAATTCCAAGTTTGGTTAGTTATATTCCGAATGTGAGAGTGTGAGTTCCGAACTCAGTTTAGTTATATTCCGAATGTGAGATAAATTTTCGCTAGTTCAATTTATAGTTAGTAAGTTAGAGTCCGAGGGGCCCCCCGAGCGTGGGGCCCCGGGGCACTGCCCCGTCTACCCCTCCGGTAGCCACGCCACTATTCTGGGGGTTCCGATATATCCTAAACCTCGCTTGGCTACCCTTAATCACTATCAGGTTAAGAATCTTTTGCTAATAGTATTTCAGAAACTTCACTTCATTTTCCTATCCAGGTGTATTAGGTAGATCGGTAGGTACCATATTTCAACCTTGGGGCATATCATTACAGAACATCAGTGGCCTAACCGTCACTTCTTAGCACGATTCAAATTAAGACTTAAAGTTAAATACTACAGTCCAAATTGTATTGTAATGATTCACTTTAGACTTTCAATTGAATCACGCTAAGGTCCTAGATAGTCTAAGCATTAAAAAAGGGAAGATTTGATTGTTTGTTTGCATTAAATATGCTCTAAAACTGCTGGACTGATTTGAAAAAATATTTCACCATTAGAATCCTACATTATCACTGATAAACATAGACGATAGAATATATATAATAGTGCTAGCTAGTCAAAAATAGAACCGTTAAAAGTTTCTATACTTTAACAAATAAAATAGCAGAATCTTACCTTTTTGCCTTTATAGCGTCGACAGAAGACTAAACTGATATATCGATTCTGACTTTTCTGACCATCTTATATACTAAAAAGGTATCATTGTAAAGCAATTAATAATGTTTACTAATCGAAAACGCATTTAGAGCATCATCTTTTGTTTTAATTTTTACATCAAAGGTTAAATGGTCACACGTTACCCATTCTGGATGATCTGCACCTAGATAGATCGATAGGTAAAACTCTTTATTTAAACAAAAAACTTAAAACTAAATGTGACAATGGGCATTCATATCGATTAAAGCAATCTCTTCCAGACAACTCAGAAGTATAGTGAAAAGAACAACAAAACAAGGCCGGTGGCTTTCCGCACAGAAATTATTAAAAAAATCGGGCAATCTTTAGGGACACCGATAGAAGTGAAAACTATGTGACACATAGTTCACGGGAAGCGTGCGGTGACGATGACGCGAGCTTCACGCTATTTTTTCAGTACACATATATACGTAGTATAACATATAGTTCATGGAAAGCGTTCGGTGACGATGACGCGAGTTCTGTGATTTTATTGATATTTCCCTTGGATCTGCTTCATTAAAACACTTTGTAATAGTAATAATAATAATAACGCCCAACGATCACATACATAGATCCTGAACCCTAACTAGAATTCCCTGTGTTTAGGGACCCAGGCACCCAGACACAGAACAAGTATTCGCACTTTTTTTTTCTGTGTACAAATACTTGTCCTGCCGTGGAAATCGAACCCACCGTCTCCGGGTTATGAGCCGACCTGCTCAACCACCACACCACAGAGGTGTGTAGTAATCATTGTCTTTTATTATAAAACTTTTGTGTTCACCCAAAAAGTGCCCAACGCGCTTTAAGAATTTTTCACTTCAAAAAATTACATTATAATAGTTGTTAAGAGGTCTTTACCGTGATTGGAATCATTTCTGAGTTCCCAATATTTTGGCATAGCTGCATGCATCATGTTCACGGGTACACTAAAGAATTTGTAAGACTAAAAGAATGACTTCATAAAGATGGAGAAAACTTGAGAACTGTGAAGTGAATCAATTCTAACTAATCTAGCTGTCTAGACAGACGCGTTTTGCTACTACTTCTGCGGAGTGTTGAAAATTTTCCTTCATTTTAATAAACTTTTCAACAATAAAAACCGATGAAATTCAATCTAAACTCCCCCAAAACACAGTTTTTCTTTTCCTTCTCTCACCAGCCTTCATACCAATCGAATTTGCTTCTACATTCGCAAATTTTCCACAAGTTTCACAACTGTTACTTGCCAATCTCCTAAAAGCCTATCCACAGATCTCGGAACTCGTAAAACATAACGTTTCAAGAAACTTATTTAATCTTAATCCAAGCGTCAGGTGTTCGATCGATCCATCGAAATATATTCCGGTATGCGCGGAGGAAAATAGGCTGGAGGCCTATTATAGTCGTAGACACAACATGGAGCACCCACAGTAAGCCGATCTATTGGAATAACAGAATATGGACGGGCATTCCATAAAGTCAAAGGATTTATTTCAAATAGGCTATTTTTAGCACTTTTACAAGTCCAAATTATATTAGGTTCTTAAAATTAAGTTACAGTAAAATTACAAATTACTTATTATCAAATATTATAACCCATTACATACAATATGTGAGTTTGAAAAAAGAAGATCTCTTTCCCACTGCTGGTACAAGTAATACTGCACAATGCAGAGCAGAAAACTCTGATCCGAAGCTTCGATTACACTGTAAGAAGAAGCTAGAAGAAACTTTACAGTAATGTATTTTTTCTACTGTGTTTTATATTCAAATAATTAGAGAAGTATGCTGTTCACATGGATCTTGTTCCTAGTAATCTTTTTTGATTTTTTGAATATTCTGATCTAAGCTAGATAAAATTATTTTCCCACCTCTACCGTTATATCAAAAGTGTAGTGGGACTGCAATAGAAATGTGCATTTTTTCAACTAATTTACGGTACTTACTTACTAACGGTGGTTTCTTTTTCTTTTTTATGTTTGTTCTCATTTCTCATTTTTATACTTAGAAATTTTATGAAAATCAATTCAGTAGTTTGGTTTTTAAATTGAAATAACTGGAAATATAAGTATTACTAGCTGCGCTACACGGTTTCACCCGCAAATAAAAAGTAGCCTATATGCTAATCCACTATATAAGCTATCTATAATCAACATTTTATCCAAATCCGTCCCCCCGTTTGAGCGTGAAAGCGTAACAAATATCAATACGTACGTTTGTATGTATGGAAAATGAAATGGTACGCGGAAGTTTTTTCGCGTTTATAATATTAGTGGGATAATATCATTCAAGTATGATATTAAGGCAATGACGTCGTTTACCCCTTTTTTTATTATAAGAGATTCTTTTCTTAAAAGCGCGTGCATGCCATACATATTCATTTTTCATTTCATTTCAAAAATTCTTTATTTTAATAAATATTACATGTTCCGTACAACTTAGCGCTAGAATCTAAGCTTTAACTTTCTTAAAATTAAAATGTTTTACAGGCTAAAGACCGCCTTTTTAAACTTTTAGTACAATACGTAAAAAATTTGAAGTTCTCATTAAATCATAATCGAGGGTAGTTACATTAAGTTTTAACATAATTATTGTTTCTACGTTCTACTGAGTTACTTCATACGTTTATGTCCTAATATATATCCATGCCATACATAAATATTATCTTGTCATATCCAACCAGGTTTTTGGGTGGTTCAGTGATTTTGTAACCTTTGGTTTCCATTTATTTTTTACTCCAAGCCGGGACACAAAGTTTTCAAACTTGCAATTTGAGTTACAGCAAGAGTTTTCAGCTTTGAACGTAACGACAGTTCGATGTTTAAACAATTTTCGTTTGAAGCCAAATCGTGAAAAGTTTAGTGGCGTTTCGGTGCCAGCATTTAGGTAGGCGGCGTTTTGTTATAGCAGTTCGTTTTAGTAGCGCAAATATTCTAGCCCTTGATTTTACCTGTTATATTTTAATAATAATAACAATGATATCGTCCAACGACCACATACAAAGGTCCTGGACCCTAACTTGGATTCCCTGTATCTAGGGACCGACTCTACTACAAAACTACTAACTACGAGGACCATGGTCCCACAGCATCCAGACCCAGAACAAATGTATGCGATTTTATTATATCCAAAAATACTTATTCAGCCGCGGAAATCAAACCCACCACCTCCGGGTTATGAACCGACCTGCTCAACCACCACACCACAGAGGCTGTGATTTATTAGACTGGTATTTTAAAGTTAGTGTTGTTATGATTATAAAAACTATTTATTTAATCTTGCTACTTTGTCTTTGATATTTAGGGTTCCTTACAGATTTTTAAAGATAGTATCGTAATAACATAGACAGATAGATAAACTCTTTATTGTAGACATTACATATTAATAAAATTACAAATAATACAACTAATTACAAGAAATGAGGAACATTGGGCGACCTAATCGCCAAAAGCGATCTCTTCCAGTCAACTTTTGGATGGAGAGGATTCATCAAAGTCTAGGATCAGGATCACTCTGTAATCTGTTCGTCTGTCTATTTAATAAGACCCTCTCAAAAGTGATTAAATTTCTAATTAAATTAATTCATAATTATATAAAAATCAAGATAAACTCAACGTAATACAAAAATATACATTGGGTACCTAAAATTCACCTTTTTGGCTCAATTTTAAATTGTCGTAAGCCTTGTTTATGTATTTGTGAGGTATTAGTTAAACCTATTATTATACTGGTACTTCTCGGCGTTACTTTAGATTTTTGAAAGGCATAAATGTAGCAAAACTTCTACATTGTGGGAACTAAAATAAAATTATTCTTTAAACAGTTGATTGAAATTTACCGGTACACCAGTCTGTTAATTTAAAAGTAAGGTTATAGGAAAGTGTGAAATACTCGAAATCCCAATCCCTAATATTACTCTGGCAGAATTGAATTCATAGCCGTTTCCCTTTTGGATATTCCTAAACAAGGATACAACAATAATAACTGTAGACGAAGCCTAGAGATATCCAAACTAAATCCGACACCCTTTCCTTAATTCCTTCTGCAAACGGACGTAGTTCGTAGGCAAGTACCTAAACTGTGTACGGAGTGTCATATTATTTCATAGGTTAGTTTGTCATTTGTTGTGTTTGGATATTATAACTTGTATATGTAGACAGAAACGGGTTGTGCATGGCAGGCAAACTATAAAACTATAGGCCTTCAGCATGTCCACACCGCACCGTGTCTGGAACAAGAATGATCCGTAGTACACCGAGCGGTCCCTTTTTATAGCCAGATGGTTGGGGGAGCAATGATAGTTGCCGATGTTGCCACTGTAATAAATTTAAATGCCACCATAGGGTAAATTACGGTACTGCCCGCTGCGCATAGAGTTTATAACTGGACGTAGCCGCCGTCATATATTAAAAAAGTTATGTCAGTCAGACTGACATGGAGAAGTGGTTGCTTGCACTGAAAAAAAATGTTTTTCCACTTCCACCACTATATCTAAGTGATAAAGTAATATAATGACAACTCTTTTCAAAATATTTTCCTTTGTTGAAAAGCGTTATTATCGTGTTATCGTTTGATAGCCTCTGTGATGTGGTGGTTGAGCACGTCGTCTCATAACCTGGAGGCGGTGGGTCCGATTCCAGCGGCAGGACAAGTACAAGTATTTGTGTACAGAAAAAAAGCGCAAATACTTGTTCTGAGACTGGGTGCTGTGGGACCATGGTCCTTAGTTCCTGGGTTCCTAGACACAGGGAATTCTAGTTAGGGTCCAGGATTTATGTATGTGATCGTTGGGCGTTATTATTATTATTAACATAAAAAATATCCCAAAAAAATCATAATTCCCTTTTTTGTTTTGTTGATCATGTTCTCATGATCATCATGATCATCTAAAACATGAAAAGTTCAAGTAAAGTTACTGGACGTTGCTAGTATTCTGTTTAAGTAGGTACTTAAACCCTTGACCTTAGGTGACTTTGGCTAAGGACTCAAGAGGGCTATTTCCGAGGCTTCTAAATTCAGACAAATACGGAATATGTTGGGGTTTTCAGAGTTTCAACGACGTAAAGAGGGTTTAGTGAGTCTGTACTTATATCACATGGATTTTGAATTAAATTATCTACTTACCTAACTATTTAATTGTTAATTGTTCAGCACACTGTATAATAATAACTCTATAGTTATAATGGGTAGTATAGTAGTTTTCACCTATCGTACCAATTGGTGATTTTTATACTGTTATTTGCTTGATATAAATTGTAGTATCTATGGGTTAATTTTATACTGTTAAATGCTTGATTTAAATTGTTGTATCTATGTTTTAATTTCATACTGTTAAATGCTTGATATAAATTGTAGAATCTATAGGTTAATTTTATACTGTTAATTGTTTGATTGAAATTGTAGTATCTACGGGTTAATTTTATACTGTTATTTGCTTGATATAAACTATAGTAATTTTGGTGAAATTTATACTGTTATTTTCTGGTTTTTACTAGGTGGTAGGACTTTTCTGCAAAGTTCATCTAGGTAGGTACCACCGCTTTGCCAGTTATTCTACCGCCAAGCAGTAGTACGCAAGCACTGCTGTGTTCTGGTTTGAAGGGCACTGTAGCTAGTAAAATTACTGGGCAAATGAGACTTTATGACCTCGCAGTCTATTAATCTTATTACTAGATTGTGCTGATGTCTCAGTATGACGTGCGCAGTGCAGTGTCTTGCAAAAATCTATACTTTAGAGTTCCGTGTGACACTGCAACTGATACGGGCAGCCGAATCGCTTAACGTCAGGCGAAGGGTTAGCTCATCACGTCATTCCTTAACATAAACAAAAAAATATAAACTACAGTAACATTGGTAAATTTTATACTAATAATTGCTTGATATAAACTCGCAACTAGATAGCCTTTTCGTCTATATTCATCGTCTATGAAACCAGAGTTTCTAATTTCCAATTCTAAATTTTCAATCTAAGTGTGGCTATGGCTATCGGGCATAATTATCGTCAATTTTCAATTACAATTTCAATTGAAATGATCTGATATCCTTTCGGTATTATCTTTCACCTTACAACCAATGTACGGGGTTACCATCTATCGTCTAAAGTATTTTTTTTCTGCCAACTAACTGTAACAATAATAGATTTAGTAAAAGTTTTTTTTTTTATTTAAATGTACATTAGTTTTGTTGTTGTTTGTTTTTTTTTTGTTTTTTTTTTTATTGTTACATGCTTTTGATTTACACACTTTACATATTAGGATCCATATTAGTTACAAGCGAAACTATACACGGCACATTCCAGAAGATGGACGACAAAATTTTATACAATAAAGTAAATATTATTCTATTTTATTTAAAAAAAAAAATAAACAAACAAACGCCCAATGATCACATATATAGGTCCTGGACCCTAAATAGGATTCTTTGTATCTAAGGCTCCAGGAACTACTAGGACCCAGATACAGAACAAGTATTTCTGATTTTTTTCTTGTCCAGTTGGTAAATATACTTGTGTTTTAAGATCGAAAATAGCATGGAACAATTCTACATTTCCATGTAAAATACTAATGCCTCAACCCAGTAGTTAGCATATAAATGCCGACTAATTCGTTAACGACACATATTCTCCAACTCAGATTACATTTAGGCTGTCTACAGGGATTCGGAAAGGGTCAGGTAGCTATTGTGATGTGTTTGAGCATCTGGGGCAGATCGATCCTTTGAACGTGTAAACTTTTATTTGTGGAAAGGTTTTCGATTTGAGAGAACATTTGAACGTTTTAGGCCCGGATATTCCTGACCATACATGAAAAGTTAAAAAAAAAGTTATTTGTATTGATAAATTAAATTTATTTTTGTAAGTTTTTTTAAGGTGCGTTGTTATGTATTAGTTGGTGTTCAATAAAGTATTATTGTATTGTATTGTATAAATAATTAAATATCCCCTGCGTGTAAGTATTTTGTTAATGAAGGAAAAAAGGAAAGATTTGACAGCCTCTGTGGTGTGGTGGTCTGCTCATAACTTGGAGGCGGCGGGTTCGACGCCCGCGGTAGTAGGAGAAGTATTTTAGCACAGAAATAAAGTGAAAACACTGGTTCTGCGTCTTGTGTTGAGTGTTGTGGGATCAAGGTCCTTGAAGTTCCTTGGTTCCTAGATACAGGACATCCTAGTTAGGGTCCAGGATCTATGTATGTGATCACTGGGCATTATTATTGTTATTGTTATTATTATTATTATTTTTTATGCTACTGAGTGATGTAACGAGTTAGTCGTTCACCTGATGTTAAGCGCCACGGCCGCCCATAACAGAACAGTGTCATTCGGAACCCCAAAATAGAATTTCGCGTGACACTGCACTACGCACATCATCCTGAGACATCAGCACAGCCCGGTAATAAGATAACTAGACTGTGAGATCAGGTCATATAGTCTCAATTGCCCAGAAATTTCACTAGCTACAGTGCCCTTCAAACCGGAACACAGTAGTGCTTGCACACTACTGCTTGGCGGCAGAATAACTGGCAAAAACTGTGGTACCTACCTAGACGAACTTTGCAACAAAGTACTACCACCTAGTAAAGTATGTATGTATTATGTATAATTGTATATACCTATCCTTACCACATGAACCACTGGCTTCAAAAGATTCAAAGTATTTCTCAGAAGTCAAAACTATGACGAACTTTGGTAATACCAAGAGGTCAATTCCATAGCGCAATAGGTATAGTGAGTGTCACAAGGTGAAGAAAAGAGCGGGGAAATGGAGACTGGAAAAGGTAGGTCGACACTGGCTAATTACACAAAAGTGTGGAGCCAAAACAAACAAAAAAAACTCCTTATTAGATTGGAGAGTAAATTATATCTAATTTGGTAAACCACAAATTGATAGACCGCAAGCATTTAAAAAATATGTAATCAATCAAATATGTTTTTACGATATCGATTAGTTTTTAACGAGTTCTAAAAACCTAACTTAATTATATTTCTGAAGCTAATGTAGTATTGCATAATTTGATGCAACTTTGCTTTGTGCCAAGAAAATATTGAAATAGCTGCCTGCAAATCTCTGGCCCGATAGCTCAATCGGCAGTAACCCTGCCTTCTGAACTGTGGGTTGTAGGTTCGATTCCCGCACAAGACAAACATTTTTGTGATTTACATCGATGTTTGTTTAGTGTCTGGGTGTTATATTGTATTCTATGTATGTATTAACAAAAAAAAAGGATTTAAGTATTGTATCAGTTATCTGGTTCCCATAGTACAAGCATTGCTTTGTTTGGGGCTAGATGGCGTTGTGTGAAATGTGTATGCTTATTTATTTATTTAATTTTTAGAAAGAAGAAATCAAACTTTATTAACGCTGGACACAGAAATATGCGTTAAGCTAAATTATGGTTGATCTCTACAAATGGTGACAGCAAGTTTTTGACAAGACCACACAATCGTTCTTAATGCGCTGTGTAACACCAAAATCAACAAAAAACACTTGTCACTAAAAATAAAAAAAAAATGAAAAATTCTGTGATTATTTTGACGTTTGTCATTTGTGTAAATAGAATATGAAATAAATCAGGAATGGGAAGTTTTGGCGGGAAAACGAAAAAGATCGTGTCACCGCATTGTATTATTTTTTAAAACTTGTGTTATTTTCAGTGTTAGTGCATAGAATTGGTGGTATTTTATTCGTTAAGTGCTGGATCACAGGCGTGAGTGTGGGAAAGTGGTATAATGATGCTGAAACGTATCTTTTCGTGTTGTTTCCAAAACTCCATAGAAGCTTCTGGTAAAGTCGCCACCACTTTACTAGGAGTATGACTTGACTTGATGACTTGGACTGTGACTTGACTTGACTTGACATACATATATATTACTTAACTCGAAAAATTATCAATTACTTGACACTGGCTAAATACACAAAAGTGTGGAGCCATACCAAAAAAAATCAGGAATGACCGAACAAAACTTAACCAAACTCTTTGGTTTTCCCAAAATAATATCGTATACATATGACCTCTAAAAATACTTTTACAAACTAATTAGCCTATTTTATTTAATCCACAAAAAGGCCGCAAAGTTAACACATTTTCAAACACAGATCCCGTTTGATATCGAATTATGATCTACGATTTTCAACTTTAAACAAAGGCTTTGAGAGACCCTCTCAAAAATGAGCTATGACGTCTTAATACGTTCTATGTATTCTTTAGAATCACTAAACTTTTCAACTCTTAAACTTATCTCTCGCGCCAGCCCTGGCGCAGTGAGTTATGACGCTCACATATCAAGGGCTCGACTGTAGGGCTGCCACTAACTTCGACTATTACTCAACACACAACAACCATCAATAACTGCAGCGTACTCCGCACTTGGACTCCTTTTACCGCATACTATAAAATGAGAAAATTATTATTTTTACGTACTCTGCCAATAACCGCGTACTCATACAAAAGATTCTGAAAAAAATTGTTTACTTGCCAAAATGAAAAATGGGTACAAACTGATAGCACCTTTGTATTAAAGTCGGGTAAAAGACAAATACTCATTTATTGATAATCTATGTCTACGATTTATTTAAATGATCAGAAAAAAATATTAATATTAATAATAAATCATCAAAAAATAAATAAAATAGAACTAGTAATAATTAATAGGTCAAAATATATTAGAATTGATAAAAAATATTGAGTATTTTATATCGTAAACTCTTCGAAATTATAAAACGTTTGAAACCGAAAGGAACACAAATTTGTATGGATTTGACAGTTTGAATACGCAGTTTATGTGCATAGTATGGAAATGTCTCCTGTTGCATTGCAATCAAAGTTTCGTGATCACTCCCCAGATCTAGACACTCCCGAACAAACAATAGTGAGCATGTGTAATACAATATTCTAACATTACAAATGATCCACAAGACGTGTCCGGATGGTTTCACGTGTGGAAAGCAATTTGCGTGGCCATTAAACAAGCGAGCAACAAGCGGAAAGCGTAGCGGAAGCGTTTTGTGAAATGGTTAGAGCATTGATAAGGAAAAATTATTCTTCTTAGTCAAATCTTCATACCCTTTAAAACTGCATTACTAACTACCTGCTGGACATGCCCGTCGTGTTCACTATAGTGTAGCCGCGTTTGCATTTTACAAGTTTGAGCAAAAAAAAAAAAAAACGAGTGTGTTAGACCACACGACTGAAGTGAAACTTCTTCAGCCTTATTAATAAACACGAACTAGCTTTAGACTAGTTACACCATCTTTTGTCTCTTTCGATCCAGCTAAATATTCCAGTAGCAAAAAAAGGACAAAAGCTGAAGTAACTAATCCGAGACTAATACCCGTGTATTAATAAGGCTGCTTTAGTTTAGCTACATCTATTGGCTGGTATAATTTTGTTTTTGCTTTGTTTAATGTTAATATCGCCATCTTGACAATTGTAAATTGTTATTTTACTGGAAAGACCAACACAATAATAATAATACCGTTTTTTAGCTTTGTTATGTTGATAAGGAAGATCTACGCAAACGTACTTCAACTTCCGTTCGCCTCGCATTCACCAGCTTACTCGCCAAGTCAAGCGTGCGTAAAGAAATTGTATTATGATGTTAGTATGTCCAGTAAAATGACAATTTACAATTGTCAGGATGGCGACATTAACATTAAACAAAGCAAAAACAAAATCATACCGGCCGATAGATGGAGCTAAACTAAAGAAGTTTTACTTCAGTCGTGTGGTATAGCAGACTTGTTTTTTTATCCGTCCGTATTACAGAACGATGCTCAGTCATCAACCGGTGCTTAAGCAGAGATTTCATTCATAAAGTGATCAATAATTAATGAAATGTCTGCTTGAGCACCGATCGATGCCTGAGCATCTTTCTGTAATACGAACCTTAGTTTCTCCCTACATTGATTCTTAGATTAGATTACATGTAAATAATCAAAGCAATAAATAAACGCTAACGCTTTGTAAATCTCTGTAAAATAAATTATTAGGTCAAACTATCAGGCGTGGCAAGCACAAATCTCATAGCTTCCGACCAAAGATATTTTACTTTCGACCTAAATTCCCATCGCATACCAGCTTAGCCTATTCCCACATTGTACAAATAGTTTCACGCGCAAGTAGTGGTCACACGTCATCATGGAGATGTACCTACGTAGGTGAAAATGGAGTCCATACTTCAACTACCTACTTGATCCAAATTCTACTGTCGTTGTTTCAGTCGCTGAGACCTCTTTTCTCTCCTCGAATTTCACTATAAAACCATGTGGGAAATGAATGAAAAAAGGAATGTAATAATGTATTTTTTAATGATTTATAACTCGCTACTACTAGCTACATACAAAATCACGTACATCCGAGTGCTATAAGTTATTGATTTGATTGTTATTATTTGTACCAAATAAATGATTATGATTATGAAAGAGATGCCATTACGTAGATTCTCTTTCCAACTACATCAAAATGAGAATTACTTAGAAACGAGTGAAATAGCGTTACAAAAAATTGCTAATAACTGAGTATTGTCTCCACCTTTACCGCAAGTACTATTATCTTCGTGGTCACCTGTCCTGCGCTGTGACGCGGGTCAAGCCGTCACGATGGTAGGGCAATGGTGACATCACGGTGTCACTTTGACGCGTGTTGGACATATATAATGGGTGGCATGACAAATTATAAATAAGTAAAATGTTGCAAAGTTTTAACTTTGCACAATTGTTGACGAACAATTTGTTATCGACCGCTTTATCCTTCTAATATAAATAAGTACAATAAACAACACGCGTTCCAATAAAGAGAGACCGTTGCTCAAATACTCTTTGACGAAACGTAAATACACAAAGCTTTCATCCCCCAAAATATTTCCATTGATAAAATATTATTGTCAAGTTTACGGATTCGCTGTGACGATGTACCTACTTACCAAGTATAATTTAACCAGAGGGAAAATTCAGAAAAGTCAAAAACGTATAATATTATAGAAAATGACGTGAGTTGTACTCATAACTACAACTATCGAGGTCGAGTTATTCGACTGTATCTCGCGAGTGTGTCTTTTGTTTTTTTTTTTTTTGACGTTTCCCTTTTACATATTTGTAGGAATCGCAGATATAAATTGGTATTTTGGGTGTTTCCTCTTTTGCAAGGTTAACTTAATGGTATGTTTCCAACTAAAAAGAAAATAAAATAGGTGGTAAAATAGGGTGATAAATAAACGATTCGTCATGTCGCTTAGATAACTAAAAAGTACTGACTAATTAACATAACATAAAACAGATTTTGTTTTTCTTTTTTGCCACAGTTACAATTTTTGTTACATACTGGTACAAATTACTTATAAATTAAGATGTAATAAACAACTTGGACTTAAAAAAAAAAGCTGTTTGTTTTGTTAGCCGTGTTGTTTTGTTAGTTAAGTCAAGAACGTTTTTACACATTTTGAATAAAAGCAAAACTTGCATGGTAAATAATTATTTAGAGACCGGAAATGGCGGAGTATTTGATTTTTATGTATAAAATCTGTATTTACAATATTATTATAAATAAATGATTATTCATTTATTCATGCATAGATAGACAATGGTGCCAAAATAGCCAGAATAAATTGGTTACTTTTTTTTCAACAATAATACACTCAATCCTTAGGCCACCTGAATAAAAAACAGTAAAAAAATTGTGGTTATGAATTTTTTTTGCCAATAATTTATATTTTAATTCAGAACAAAACTAAACTATAGCATATTACTTGACGGCCTTTAGTGGTAGTTAACAGGTTGGCTTATTTTCCGGAGACGGCGGGTTTGATTCCTGCGGCAGGACCAGTATTTATGCACAGGAATAAAAGCGCAAATACTTGTTCTGAGTGGTGTCGTGGGAGCATAGTCATCGTAGTTCCTTTGTCCCTAGACACAGAGATCTATGTATGTGATCGTTGGGCGTTATTATTATTATTAATGACCGGTTGACTGATCAATGAAAAGGTTGAAGTTGAGTTTTTTTTGGCGGGCAAACGAAAACGATCGTGTCACCGCATTGTATTATTTTCCATAACTTGTGTTATTTTCAGTGTTAGTGCATAAAATTGGTGGCATTTTATTTGTTAAGTGCTGGATTACATGCATGAGTGTGGGAAAGTGGTATAGTGATGGTGAAACGTATCTTTTCGTGTTGTTTCCAAAACTCCATAGAAGCTTCTGGTAAAGTGGCCACCACTTTGCTAGGAGTATGACTTGACTAGACTATGACTTGACTTGATGACTTGAACTGTGACTTGACTTGACTTGACATACATATATATTACTTAACTCGATAAATTATCAATTACTTGACACTGGCTAAATACACAAAAGTGTGGAGCCATACTAAAACAAAAAAAAAGGTTGAAGTTGGTTAGCTTTACATTGACTGTGTCACGCTGTCACAGAGGGGAGTAACGAGCAAACTCGAGATATATAGTCTCATCTTTTGAGAAGTTTTCTTTTGTTTAATAACAGAAATCAATGGCGTGCTCCGGCGGAGCAATGATCAAAGAATATGGATTTTCTGCTGTTCTTCTCTTTGTTGACTATTTTCATTATAATTATATGGTGATGTGTTTAGATTGATTGCCGATGGTTTTGTTATTTAGAATTCTTTTGTTTTTCATGTGAAATTATTACACGTATGCACAAAACATTATGGGTGTTATTTTTGGCGGGAAAACGAAAAATATCGCGTCACCGCAGTGTATTATTTTCCAAAACTGGTGTTATTTTCAGTTTTAGTGCATAAAATTGGTGTCGTTTTATTCGGTAAGTGCTGGATTACAGGCATGAGTGTGGAAAAGTGGTATAATAATGGTGAAACGTTTCTTTTCGTGTTGTTTCCAAAACTCCATAGAAGCTCTAGTAAAATTGCCACCATTTACTAAGAGTATGACTTGACTAGACTGTGACTTCGACTTTTGACTTGAGAAATTATCAAATACTTGACACTGGCTAAATACACGAAAGTGTAAAGCCAAAACAAAAACAAAAAAAACTATAAACCTAACTTTTATATAGTACTGATCCGGCATCCAGGAAACAGATGTTCTGGACTGGATGTTGGCGTATGATGTAAATATTAAATTTTATTTTGCTTGTTTATTCTATTTCTTTTAAATTTCATGATTTTTGCTTTTATAACGACAATGTTATGTAATTAGCTTTAAGAAATCTGTACATATAAAATTCAAAGTCCTGACTGACTTATATATCAGCGCACAGCCTAAACCACTGGTCCAAGAGACTTGAAATTTGGAGGTTGTGTTCGTTGTAAAGTGTAGGCCACCTACCCTGCCTATTAATTATATACTGTCCTTTATCTTATAATAAGTATGTTTGTCGATAACGTCGACCGGAATCGGTCCTAAACACGCAACGTAGGCAGGCAGGCCGCAGGTAGTGCCAGGTGGACCGTCAAGCTTAGAACTGCTGGAGTCGATGGATGAAAAAGGAAAGCAGCCGTTCAAAGTGACGCTCTACGGAGGAGAGCTATATGCTTGACTGGCCCGATAGCTCAGTTGGTAGTAACTTTGCCTTCTGAGCTGTAGGTTGTGGGTTCGATTCCGACCTAGGACAAACATTTGTGTGATGAACTTCGATGTTTGTTCTGTGTCTGGGTGTTATATTGTATTCCATGTATATATTAACAAACAAAAAATGTCTAAGTATTGTATCAGTTATCTGGTACTCATAATACAAGCTTTGCTTAGTTTGGGGCTAGATGGCGCTGTGTGAAATATAATAATAACGCCCAAAGATCACATACATAGATCCTAGACCCTAACTAGGATTCCCTGTGTCTAGAGACACAGGAACTACGAGAACCATAGTCCCACAACACACAGACTTAGAACAAGTATTTGCGCTTTTTTCTGTGCTCAAATACTTGTCCTATCGCGGGAATCGAACCCGCCGTCTCCAGGCTATGAGCAGGTCGGCTCAACCACCACACAACAGAGACTGATGAGATATAATGTGTATAAACATTTATTATTATTATTTATTTATTATATTCAGCAGAGGACGTTTTCAGGCTTGCCTTGATGATGCCGACATATGCAGTACTATTATATTTTATGCTACTGTGTACCTATTATACCATACTCAATATCTAAAGCTTACCACTCGCATTAAGGAAGTAACCTGATTGATCCCTTTTAATCCCTCCCTAGACGCTTAACAAGAACAAGACAGACTTCCGAACAAGAGAAGCTATAAACGGCGAGGGATTTGTCACCATTAGTTTGATGCAGCACGCAACTAACTCCCTGTTTACAGTACACGACAAAGTTTTAACCGGTTTTAAACTAATTTCAAACACGATTACAACTCTGGATTGCTTAATAGCCATGGGTTGGTGAACCTAAAATACTGACTATAATTATATTAATTTACCTAATTTGTATTATTTCAATCTTATAATAAACAAACAAACAACTTATTACAAACAAAATGTGTCAAAGTATTTATCAGTTATCTGGTTCTCAAAGTACTACTATGCAAAGCTTAGTTTGGGCTTAGTGTGAAATGTCCACAAATATCTATACATATAAAATTCAAAGTCCTGACAGACTGACTGACTTATATATTATATACGCACAGCCTAAGCCGGTGATCCTTGAGACCTGAATTTGGAGGGTATGTTTTTTGTCAAGTGTAGGTATCCACTAAGAAAGGGTTTTTCGAAATTCCACCTCTAAGAAGGTGAAATGGGTAGTTGAATTATCTAGTTTAGTCTAGCCCTCGCACTTCCCTGCCACTACGGGGGTGGTTACAGGGGGTATGTGAGACTCGAACCCACAGAAATCCCCTCGTAAGCACTCGTCCAAAAAAAAAAAACAAAATAAACATAATTAACTTTTGTAGCCTAAAAATTGACAATTTTCAATAAAAAAATTAAAAATCGAATATCTCAAAAAGGGTTAAGTTTAGGCTAGGGTGTTTTATAGTGAAATAAGTCAGAAATGATGGGTACTCCATGCCCTTAACGGATCTAGCACGATTTTGCCTGTAACCCTGTATACATACATGTAAAAAAATACACTGTAAAGTAATGTAAAGTAGTGTAAAGTCCCTATTTTTTACAGAAACTTTTGTGGTATATCTGACGTTTTTTTCCATTGTTGCAGGCACGGCGTGGAGGGCGGGGGGCGGGCGGCATTGATGGCGCGGTGACGCAGCATGCGCCGCGTGCCTCTCGCCGCGCTCCTGCGGCTTCTCCTCATAGCAGGTGAGGATTTACCTATTTTCTACTTCAAACTTCTCTAGCATTCGACGCTCTCACCTGATGAGAAGTGATGATACGATCGAAGGTGTAGCATGCTAGCCAAGTGACTAGGTATCACTCATCTCTTGAACACGCCTGGGTCAAATTTCGCCGGAAAAACAGACGCTGGCATTCCATTCCTTAGCAGTTCTAATTAATCGTTCTTCCACCTGAACCTAAAATTAGGATGTTAAAATTTCAATGGAGACAAATCTATATTCTCTACCAATTCTCTCATAGTTCGATTCCCGCTATAGGACAAGTTTTATTTTTACACAAAAAAGCGCATATACTTGTTTTGAGCCTTTTTCTACGTTAATGAATGGTGTGACGAGCTACTCGTTTACCTGATGTTAAGCGACACGGCTGCCCATAACAGAACAGTGTCACTCGAAAATCGGAACTCTAAAATATAAAAGTTTTGCGCGACACTGCGCAGCGCACATCATTCTGAGACATCAGCACAGTCTTACAATATTACTCGACTGTGAGATCAGATCATAAAGTCTCAATTGCCCAGTAATTTCACTAGTTACAATGCCCTTCAAACCGGAACACAGTAGTGCTTGCGCACTACTGCTTGGCGGCAGAATAACTGGCGAAGCGGTGGTACCTACCTAGACGAAATTTGCAGAAAAGTCCTACCACCTAGTTTTGAGTCTGGGTGTTGTGTGATCATGGTACTCGTAGTTTCTAGATACAGGGAATCCTAGGCGTTATTATAGTAATGGTTTTAGTTTTAGTTAAGTTATTTTCAGATACAAATGTATTGTAATCTTTAGCTACTTTCAGCCTAATCGCATACGTTTCAGTTAAAGAATCTATTTAATTACTCAAAGGGTGTCTTTCTCTTGTGAAATTAAACTAAAACTCCTAACGGTTCAAGATTCCCACCCAAGGACTTCCACATGGGTGATTACAATCTGATTTTATTAAATTCGAAACCCTATTAAGTTTTCAAGTATTTTACTCAGCTAAGTAATCGGAGTCGACTGAACAAGAATCTTAAAGTCAAAGTTTTTCAAACTCAAAGAGATGCAAAGCTGTAAAGTTGATTTGGAACTCGGTGGCTTTGCGGGCTGAGATGATTTGTTATATCAAAACATTACTTACAGGAAGAAGTATGGAAACTATTACCAAATAT
The DNA here is from genome assembly GCA_905220475.3 of Ennomos fuscantarius. Taxonomy (NCBI): domain Eukaryota; kingdom Metazoa; phylum Arthropoda; class Insecta; order Lepidoptera; family Geometridae; genus Ennomos; species Ennomos fuscantarius. The sequence continues at coordinate 1,204,815 of HG992034.1, read as the reverse complement.
ATGAAACGATAGCCTTTTTTTATAAAATTTCATGGGTGATTATTTCTGAGTATTTTTGGAACGAAGTTCCTTATCACGCGTTCCGAAAAGGGGCTAGACGGAAAAAATTAAGACCAAAATTTCTCTCTCTCTCTCTCTTATAGAAAGCAAGTCAGTTATTTTCGTATCGTCTTTCTATTTCGCTATATTATATTAATATTCTTTCTATTTACATTATATTTGTTAATAATAAAAAAACATTATTATAACTTAAAAAAAAAAAATTACAATTCCTTCACTAATTAATAGAAAGGAACTTCGTTCTATCCGGGTGTCCCTTGACACCTCGCAAGTTTTTTTTGTAGCTTAGAAATATACTAAAAAGAAATTGTGCAATTTTATTAAAATAAAAACCTCCATAAGGGGAAAAAAATAAACCGAGGGGCGTTAACGCAGAGAAGATGATAATAATAATAACCCAACGATCACATACATCAATCCTGGACCCTAACTGAGATTCCCTGTATCTAGGGACCTAGGAACTATGAGGACCATGATACCACAACACCCAGATCCAGAACAAGTATTATGTGTTTTTATTTCCAGTGCACAAATACTTGTCTTGACGTGGTAATCGAACCCGCTGGGGCTATGAGCTACCAGCTCAACCATCCCAGAGGCTGAGGAGATATAATAATGTTACTTGGATCTCTATCACGCACATATTTTATAGGGCATGAACAATATTCCATAGCACGAATGAAAAAAATGATTATTTAGATAATTTCAACTTCTATCCATTTATTCTTTTTATTGTAGTTTTATTCAAGTTATTTTTTAACTATCGTATAAAATATTTTGAAGTTGAAAAAACGTTATTGTGGGAGTTTTGGCGGGAAAACGAAAAAGATCGCATATCCGCATTGTATTATGTTCCAAAACTGGTGTTATTTTCAGTGTTAGTGCATAAACTTGTTGGCGTTTTCTTCGTTAAGTGCTGGATTACATGCATGAGTATAATGATGGTGAAACGTTTTTTTTCGTGTTGTTGTTATCAACACTCCATAGAAGCTTCTAGTAAAGTTGCCACCACTTTACTAGGAGTATGACTAGACTATGACTTGACTTGATGACTTAGGCTGTGACTTGATTATCTGCGTGAATTATCATTAACTTGATAAATTATAATTTACTTGACACTTGCTAAATAAACAGAAGTAAGGAGCCAATAAAAAAAAACGTTATTGTATTCTGTTCTAAGTGATACCTTTTTGGTAAAATCGATCAAGGTCAAAAGCAATGAACAAAACAAACTAATAACTCAAGGAAAGCCATCCACCGATGTCTTTTTGTCGCCATTTACAAAGGCGATGGGTAATATCATTAAATTAACTACAATGCTAATTTATCTTAGCTTTTTGCGGGCATTAATGCTGGAACCTTAATTTATGTAAACAGTCTCCAACCATACCGTCTAGGTAAGGAAGACCTCTCACTTTTCATCGTTACTTTAAACATTGTGATACATTTCTTAGTGGTTGTAAAATGGTACGGGTCGAGGTATGATGGACGGACTCGGGCAGCAGACACAACAATTTAGGTGGTTCTGTTGAATTTTAACATTTTCTTTTTACTAGGGGGTAGGACTTTTCTGCAAAGTTCGTCTAGGTAGGTACCACCGCTTTACCAGTTATTCTGCCGCCAAGCAGTAGTGCGCAAGCACTGCTGTGTTCCGGTTTGAAGGGCACTGCGGCTAGTGAAATTACTGGGCAAATGAGACTTTATGACCTGATCTCACAGACTTAATCTTACTAGATTGTGCTGATGTCTCAGGATGACGTACGCAGTGCAGTGTCACGCGAAACTCTATACTTTGAAGTTCCGAGTGACACTGCAACTGATGTGGGCAGCCGTGTCGCTTAACGGTTAACTCGTTACGTCGTTCCTTGAATGCTCTGGCATTACTAGGATTTTTTTTATGTTAATAGTACAATAATAGAGACATTGTTGTGCGATTCTAAAGGTATCACAAAATAATACTGCCGTCCTGCAGTACTCGCCGTTATAGTTCAAAATATTTTTGGTTTAGCTAAGAATCCTAATTTTAATTTAATTTTATTGTAAACAACATGGAATTTTGTTCAAACTAGGCGTTTTTTTACCGTTAAAAATTTGAGTAATTATGGAAAATGAGTTTCCTCGTGGTAGCAACGCGCTCCTAAGTTCGCTCTTATATCCCTAGCCCCCGTTTACTCGTACGTATATCAAAGTCATGTTAAGTCATGTCAAATACTATACGTTCATTGGTCATAGCCGATGATCAACAGACAACCAATGAATGCGCGTTCATGGTCTGCTAAGTTGACAAGAAATTATCAAACGCATACGAGAATAACCTGGTGGAAATTGTTGCTTAACTAAGTTTTATTTTAATACACATCTATAGATGGGCATTGAAGACCTAAAATGGCTTTAATATACCTTTAATAAAGTGTATTGTTGTATAATATCGTTTGAGATAAATTTCGGTTATTTCCCTATTCGACACTGTAGGCTCTTGTTTCCACGTAAGCTCCAATAATCTCTTTATTTACGCTACGTAAGATTGAGTACGAACGCAATGTACTGTCTCCAACACATTATTCAAGGAAATCTCGAAATTTCCCCCAGGAACCGTTCGTTTGAACACAACAAATTCTCATCATTTTTTTCTGTTCTGAATTTGAACCATCAATTCCACTTGATGCCTGCGTTTTATTATCACAGCGGCCTTGTAAAGTTTACGGTTTGGATATAATGTTTTTTGGTTATGTATTACTCGCATCTGCGTCCTTACAAGCTTAATAAATAATGTTAGATAATTCAAATCTATCTAACTATAAATAAAATGAAATGCAGTTCGTTTGAAAAAAAAAGTATCACAAATTTTACAATAATTCAAATGTTTATTGCATTCCATAATATTACATCCTACTAATATTATCCACTAGTTGCGCCCCGCGGTTTCACCCGTGGATAAAAAGTATTTTAATTATTTATTCATCCCACGGGAACATTTCATTTTTCTGGGATAAAATGTAACCTATATGTTAATCCAATGTATAAGCTATCTTGGTACCGAATTTCATCTAAATCCATTCTGCCATTTGAGCGTGAAGGAGTAAAAAACATACACACATACACACAAATATACATACAAATTTTCGCCTTTATAATATTAGTGTGATGTGATGTGATTAATGCGAAGTTTGTACGTATAGATGTTTGTTACTCTTTCACGCCCAAACGGCTGGACGGATTTGGATGAAATTTATGAATGGAATATAAGCTTATATAGTGGATTATATTATAAGTTACTTTTTATCATCATTTTTATTATGGCAGAACCAATTTGACAATTTTTTCAACCTATTTCAATAAGGAAAGATGTTCTCAATCCGGTTAAATATTTTACTACCATTTTTTATATTTGTTGCCTTATGTCTCAGTCATTTATTTTGTCATGTCATTTCAAAGTTGTTTTTAAATTAAAATAACTAAACATGGAAAAATATGTAATATAATATCATCCAATGAGTCAGCTTAACCCTTTTTTTTAAAGGTATTTGTAACTAATGATAATAATGCCCAACGATCACATACATAGATCCTGGACCCTAACTAGGAATCCCTGTATCTAGGAACTCAGGAACTACGAGGACCATGGTCCAACAAACACTTGCCCTGTCGTGGGAATCGAACCCATCATCATCTCAGGGCCACGGGCCTGCACAATCACCATGCCAGAGGCTGTCGAATAGTTCTTTTTTTTACTTAAAACTTGTCTAGCATTTGACCGCGCTCTCACCTGATGGGAAGTGATGATGCGATCGAAGGTGTAGCATGCTAGCCAAGTAAATGTGTGTGTAGTGTTCATATTTTATGATTCTTAGATAACCAGCAGCACATGCCCCAGCTAGTAATTTGATCTGATCGCTTCTGAGATGGCAACACAAACAAGTGCTCAGCAAATGTTTGCTACCCTTTTGGGGACGTGGCCCTTTACACCCTAAAAGGTTCATACATAACTTTCGCACTAAATATCCTTTATTATATTTATAGCATAGATGTAATGTAAGAGAAGATAAACTTACATTAACGATTTAGCAATTCTTAAATGGTATCTGTAAAAATTTGACAATGACATATTTGAAAAGCTGGCGTTTGCATAAAAATGGTGAAATGACATAATTATTAGTGGGAGTTTTGGCGGGAAAACGAAAAAGATCGCGTTGCCGCATTGTATTATTTTCCAAAACTTGTGTTATTTTCAGTGTTAGTGCATAAAATTGGTGGCATTTTATTCGTTAAGTGCTGGATTACAGGCATGAGTGTGGGAAAGTGGTATAATGATGGTGAAACGTTTTTTTTCGTGTTGTTTCCAAAACTCCATAGAAGCTTCAAGTAAAGTTGCCACCACTTTATTAGGAGTATGACTTTGACTAGACTTGATGACTTCGACTGTGACTTGACACATATTTGCGTAAATATTATTAACTTGAAAAATTATCAATTACTTGACACTGGCTAAATACACAAAAATGTGGAGCCAAAACATAAAAAAACAAAATAGTGGAGCTATTCGAATCAAGAATTGAAGCCATAAAAAAGAGCCTTAAAATCTAGATCATGGTTCATGGTTTCAAGTTTGAAGGTCTGAAGACTATACAAATCGGCGTTATGACCTTAAAGCGTTACGTTTTATATTGTAACATTTTTGTTTAATAATTAAATAAATATTTGTGGATATTTCACACAGCGCCATGTAGCCCCAAACTAGTCAAATGTGTTATGGGATCCAGATAATTGATACAATACTTAGATAATTTGTCAATATAGATTGTTTGTCAATATATACATAGTATACAATATAACAACAAATATCGATTTTCATCACAAAAATGTTTGTCCTGGGTGGGAATTGAATTACAACCTATAGCTCAAAAGGCTGGTTACCAACTGAACTATCAGGCCAATCAAAAAATTTAAATAAATTAATTCAAGAGTCCGCATTGGACAAAATGTGCAAAAAGCGCATGAACGCACTTTAAAAGATTATAATTACGTTCTTAAAAAGCTAATAAAAGCGATAATTACATAGTCTTCATAACGGGTTATCAAAGTATTCATTCAGGGTCGAGAGACCATCAACAGTTTTCCACTTCATTATCCATCATTCGTTATTACAAAGGGCCTTAATTAGCGCTCTTACGCGCATAATTCAGCGGAAAAGCGACGGTTCCATGCTATAACCCACATTTGCATTTAAATATGTGGGAGCATTAGCAGAACAAAGAACAGGTTTTTGTCAATCGTTTTGTATGCAGTGTAGATTACAGTCTAGTTTTAAGCCTTTGTGAGAAAAGTACTGTCATTATAATACCTGACTCTATCGGGAAGATTTTTGCTTTTATCTTTGTTTAGGTGGTAAGGATCGTGTATTATGTGGGTGCCAAGGAATATGTCCTAGTTGACGTTTTCTAATTTTTCGCTCAATTTCCTTATTTTTTTATTTCATAACAACCTTTTCCTGACAATAGTAAACATACCAAAAAAAACCTCGAAAATATTTTTATCCGTTCGTAAAGCGATGACCAAGATTAGTAGAGATTCATTTTTATAAATATGACGACGGCAACGTCCAGTTGTAAACTCTATGCGCAGCGGGCAGTACCGTAATTTACCCTGTTGTAGAATTTAAATTTATTACAGTGGCAACACCTGTAGATGTCATCGCTCCCCCACCCATCTGGCTATAAAAGGGGAGCGCTCGGTGTACTACGCATCATTCTTGCTCCGAACACGGCCCGGTGCGCATGCTGAAGGCCTATAGTTCTATAGTTTTATCGTTTGCCCGCCATGCAGAACCCTCAGAAGCCTATATATACAGTTAATGCTCAGTTGGTTTGGTAGTGATGTTGACTATGACTATGCGATCCGTCAAACGGTACCCTATCTAATTTAAAGAACAAAAACAAGTGTGCTTTATACCACGCGACTGAAATAAAACTTCTTTAGTTTAGCTCCATCTATCGGGCGGCATAACTTTGTTTTTGCTTTCTCCTTCTTAATTTTGACGATTGTAAATCATCATTTGATTGAACATACAATTTTTTTAATTTGCTATATTGACAATAGAGCTCTACGTGAACCAAGTTCAACTTCTGTTCGCCTCGCTCTCCAGCTTACTCCCCAAGTCAAGCGTGCGTAAAGAAGTTTTACTTCAAAAACTCTCTCTGTGATGTTTGAGCAGGTTGGCTAGAAAAGCTAGAGCCTGACCCAATTAAAAAAAGCTTTTAAGCCGCGTTTTAAACCTTGGTTTATTACATAGAATTACACAAAAACTAATTTCAAATGCTTTTATAATCATTGACTAAAGAGCTCTTGTAAGCTTTTCTGTCCCTTATTGTGTCCTACCAGTTGTCTAATATCCGTCTGTACAAAAATTTTATAGTTTCTAAGTTAAGGTTTCTTTTTTTTTGTTTTGTTTTGGCTCCACACTTTTGTGTATTTAGCCAGTGTCAAGTAATTGATAATTTCTCAAGTTAATTAATATTATATGGTGTCAAGTCAAGTCACAGTCCAAGTCATCAAGTCAAGTCATAGTGTACTCTAGTCAAGTCATACTCCTAGTAAAGCGGTGGCAACTTTACCAGAAGCTTCTATGTAGTTTAGGAAACAACACGAAAAGAAATATGGTCACCATATTGTTAATTATTTCGATTTATGGATTTTTCTCCTCACTAATCAAGACCTGCCATCAAACCTGTTAAAATTAACGTAAAGTAGGCAGGTACGGTATAGCATCAAATTAGCGTTGTAATTTCCAGAGGCGGCCATGCGATTGATTCCTTTGATCTCATCCAATTACCTATCTACCCGCTGATCTGAGAAGCTTGACAAATTGAATATAGAATCGATAAATTAGTACACACGATTGGTGCAAAGTACCACATTGATTTGAAGTTCTAGAAAGTTTAACCTGTGGGTAACCTTTTTAGAAGTTCGAATCTGAACTCTAGGTTGCACTGTAGGTGAAAAAAATTAAACCAAAACTCTGCATCTTTTCCTTACTATTATATCTAGATGTTCTTGTTTTTTAATACTATAAGGTTTGATCATCTCTACATAGTTACAGAAAGTACTAACAGTTTACGTTATTCATTAATATAAATAAAACCTCTAGTACACCTAGTTTGTAAAAAAAATTTCAAGTACTCATTTCACCTCCTGCAATTACCTGCAGGGTTATCCATTATTTACCAAACAGCCTGTGAGTTCACTGCGATCCCGCGGTTTGTTCACGTACAGCTTTTTTTTTTTATATGAGTGAATGATGTGACGAGCTAGTTGTTTACCTGATGCTAAGTAACACGGCTGCCCATAACAGAACAGTGTCACTCGGAACCCCAAAAGATAGAGTTTCACGCGACACTGCACTGCGCACATCATCCTGAGACATCAGCACAGACTGGTAATAAAATTACTCGACTGTGAGATCAGATCATAAAGTCTCATTTGCCCAGTTATTTCGCTAGCTACAGTGCCCTTCAAACCGGAACACAGTAGTGCTTGTACACTACTGCTTGGCGGCAGAATAACTGGCAAAGCGGTGGTACCTACCTAGACGAACTTTGCAACAAAGTCCTACCACCAAGATCCATACCGTGAACCCTCACTGTTCTCAAACCCTCCTGGACGTCGCTCTCATAGTGTTGTGTTTGCTGATGAATGGAAGGTGCCTTTGTGTGAATGCTTGATGGGCTTTGAGATGAGTGCATGTACTAGTGTTTTGACTAATTTCCTTTAATATTATCATAATTTTTGGTTGATATAATTTAATTTGTATTTTTTTATACAATTGACTAATTACCCTGTTTACATTTTTGTATTATTTGTCATCGTTATTGTAAATTTTAATTGTTATGATTGTAGTTATAATGTATTGGTTAAGTAAATGTTTAATAATTGTTAATGCCGTTCTAATTATAAATAAATAAATTCGGTATAGATAGTAAACAATTTTTTCGGACCTCATAATACGAGCTCTGGGCCTAGTGCAGGGATTTTTTTTTGTACTTCAAACTCGTCTATCATTGGACCACGCTCTCACCTGATGGGAAGTGACGATGTGATCGAAGGTGTAGCATGCTAGTCAAGTAAATACCTATTCACTCTTCTCTTGAACACGCCCGGGTAATATTTCGCCGGAAACACAGACGCTGGCAAGGTATTCCATTCCTTAGCCGTTCTAATTAAGAACGTGGAATCAAATCGCTTGGTACAAATGGGTGGTATTTCGACCACGAAAGGATGGCGCTTAGCCGAGCGTCTAGTAGTCCGGTAGTGGAATGGTGATGGGAGAATGAGATCATGCAGTTCTTGTGCGCATTCGCCTCCAGGGATCCAGTTTTTCCTAATTTAAAGCAATGTAACTTACTTATATGCCTTATCCAAATAAATGTATTTTTAATTTCATTCTTTATTTTTAAATTAGCACAGATGTAATATCTGATAGATACAATTAGACTTTAGATTTTGTATAGACTTTCCAACCCACCGAACTCAATGTCTCAGTTTCTACAAACAAAACGTACCTGTCTGTAAAAAAACCTACGCAAGAAGCTCTAACCGAATGTGGGGCTAAATATTGTCATGACAATATCATCTCTTCATTATATCGGAAACAACTACTCAATTACCGTAGCATTTCACAGACCTATTGATTTCTGTTCGAGAGGGCTCTGTTGGGAGTCCCAGAGTGATCTATTTGAGGTCACCGCTCGACAATTGCTAAGGTCTATCTATCAGCTTCGCCACAAACCACTGTAGATTTTCTACTATAGGTATTATGGTAACGACAAGGCTTTCGTGAATCTCTTACACAATTTAAATGCTGGCGAAGCAAATATACTAAGAAATATAGCATGCTCCAAGACCCTTCGTGCTACTTTAATCTAAATGCGAACTTTATGTAAATTGTTCGTGAGTTTCTTGACCAGACCTACCACGAAGAATGTATACTACTCTAAAACAAACGGTGAACAGAAGTGGATGATTTAATCGAGAAATGGTAGATAAAAATAAATAAGGGACAGAATAAATGCAAGACCGGATATAATTATGGGAAAATTTGGTCTAAGTGCACTATTCCGTGATACTGCACTCTAACGGAAAACTTACTTACTTTCTTGCCCCAATTAGACTTATAGTAACTTGGTAAGACTATATTTATTTGTTTTTGTTATTATTGTAATTAGCATTGAGTTTAGTTTATGTGTATAGTGGCCCACCTTTTGTTAAGAGTCTGGAAGAGTTCGCTTTAAGCGATAAGACCGCCCATTTAGACACTTAATTTCTAAGTTTGGGCTTGTAAATTAAATGAAATGAAATGATATTTATTTTCGGAAATAAAAAATAGGTGACCACCTACTCAAACATCGTAGCAATTTTAAGAAACTTAGAGCTACATTAAATATACATACTTATGGAAACTTGGATTTATATTTTTCGATATTAAAACTGTGTACTTTTGAAACTTTAACAGCCTTATTAATAAACGGGTATTAGTCTCGGACTAGTTACTTCAGCTTTTGTCCTTTTTTTGCTACTAGAATATTTAGCTGGATCGAAAGAGACAAAAGATGGTGTAACTAGTCTAAAGTTAGTTCGTGTTTATTAATAAGGCTGTAACAGTTTATAGATGTAGGTGTAACTTGGCTCACATAAAGATGACAGTATGAATTGATACACTATTAGTGGTATAACATAATTCGAGTAGGTATAAATGTCTGAGCACTAACTCCTAACTAAGTTAACCTGTGTTTAGGATATTAGGTCCCCCACATCGACACATCCTCTATGATAAATTGTTCCTATAATGTGGCCATCCATATCCATAAAGATATTTATCTATCTATGACGATCCAATTTATAATAAGATTTCCTTGTCCACAGGCGGCGCTAACTTCGTAAACCCGTACGCGAGCGACGATCGCACAGATCTTAACCAAGTATGGGTGGACATTCCTTCAACCCTCGTGGCCCTGGGCGGGGATGTCCACATTCAGGTCCACGGCGCCATCGGGCCCGGATTAAAGGTCCGCATCGCCAGAGAAGACGACGACGGCCGGGCGTTACTAGCAACCATGCCTCTAGCCCTCGACACTGAGAGCAGGGTCACTCTACCCTGCGGCTACTTCTCCAGGGGTGGCACCTACTATCTCGAACTAATCGCCGATAAAGACAACTTCATGACGGACTACGATAACAATACAGACACTTTTGATGACCAAGACAATTTCGCTAAGCGTGATGTGAGTGCAACGGAAAATGTGAGAGTGAAACGTGAAGACTATGGTAGCATTATGGAAACTGGTGATAGTGTAGTGAAATCTTGGAAGTTTGATGTGTTATGGCCATCTGCTAATTTGGACGTGACTCCGGAACAGATCGCGACGTACCCTGAGAGGCCGGTAACGGCGATATTGGATTTTCCAAGGGTGGTATGCTCGCCAGTGGAATCTGGTGCAGATTTCTGGCTGGAGCTACTTTACTGCGGACATTCTAGTGGTGGAGCTGTTTTGTGTGATGGGAAGAATACCAGTTCACATGCGCACGTGCTATATTCTGAGCAGGTAAATGTTTTGATTATATTCGAGGCATAGAGCAGGGGAACATTTTCATCGAGACTCAATCGCAAATTTTTGCAGTGTTAATTTCTACTGGAATTGTTCTAATTTCAACGTCATTAAATCTAAAATTATAGTACATCATATAGCTGCTTTAGTTAAGAAGAAACAGCAGGAATAGTTACCCTTTCACATGGACACATATATAAATAGGAAGGAATAAATAGGATAGGAGTAGTTGACTTAATTAGGTAGTCAGATATTATCTACATCTTATTATCTAAGAAGCGCTCCGCGGTTTCACCGGCAACTTAAACGTTTTTCTGCAGAAACTCTTTTTCGAGATAAATGAATGATATCCATAGACTTTGGTAATAGGGCGAATTATGTGATGAAAACCCAAAAAATCCTTCATTGATCTCGGTAGTGTCAGCAATCTGTGTGCAAACTTTCGACTACATTAGTTTCACCATTTTGACGTGAAAGCAACACAAACAAACCTACAAACAAACAGACAACGTTGGTAGGGTTACGATAATCTCAATGAAACATAACTGATTCCGATTCTGCCACTCCATAAATTCTTCATTGTACAAACAAAGTCAATGCTGCATACATTAGTAGGAAGTTTATATCATTACCCGGTACAAAAACTAATGAACATCGTTATTCACGGCTGCTAGCCGTTATCCTGGACACAGAAAATGGCTTCGTAATACTCTCCATTTATTTATTCAGGTAAACGAGATTTGCAATTTATGAAAGCCGTAAGGAAAATGTTGAAGTTTTTTCTATTGAACGGAAACCTGATGCTATTTTAATATATTCGTTGTCTTCTTTGTCACTTATTTTTGTTTTTAATGAACCGTACTACTAGTTTAGCTGCAAAAGGCGGCGGTGGGTTTGATTCCCGCGACAGGGCAAGTATTTGTGCGCAGAAAAAAAAGCGCAAATACTTGTTCTGAGTCGGGGTGTAGTGGGACCATTGACTTCATAGTTCCTGGGTCCCTAGACACAGGGAATCCTAGTTAGGGTCCAGGACTATGTCTGTGATCGTTGGGCGATTATTATTACTATTATTAATTATATGTTTTTAGTTATTTTGATTTAAAATATCATTGGGAGTATAAAAAAAACTTTGGACAGCTACAATGCATAGCGGAAAGCTGAATTAAAACATTTTTTGTACTAGACAGGGCTGCCTTTGTCCACATTTCTCGTGATGTTAAGAGAAAATGCGGTCGATGATGTAGCTCGCTCGCCTCCTCTTGAAAAGATCCAGATTATAGCTAAGTAATAAATTTATAAAAGAGTACTAAGTATTATATTTTGCTGAATCGACTAAAGCGATTTTACGGTTCTTTCAGCTTGTAACAATATTATTGTAGCTTTCAAACGTATCCGCTCAGCGCCTTTTTTAACACCACTGTTAATATAATGGCCAAAGATAGTACACCTCTACAGACCTGTCTAATTATATTGCCTATTACCTAAATTAACGCATATTATAATTTTACGTGTGAGTGTGTGTATATCTAACTGATAACTACTGTCAAAGTGTGGAGTGGCATTGTTAGCATCTGGGCATTTAAACAAATTAGACATTTTAACACTTGGCCCAAAATCACCCGTCGGTTGTCGGGAGTCATTATTTTCTGTATTGTAAAGATAAATGGGTCTATTCGCACACAAAAATTATCAAAATATTATTTTGACTAACCTCGACGTTTCGACCAAGCAACATTGGCGTCGGTAGGTTAGTCAAAATAATGTTTTGATAATTTTTGTGTGCGAATAGACCCATTTTGTATGAGTTATAGTCGCGAAAGTTTAAAAAGTGTTATTATTTTCTGTGTTACAAAGTTAAAATATTGAACTTATTAAAATTGAATGTGATTTTGGTCATAATCTAAATAAACTTCTCTTAGATGCACGGCTTCCCTGGTCGTCGCACAATGACTCTTCGGTGCGAGCTCTTCGGCCAAGCTGGAGACTACGCGCTGACGCTGCGACCGGCGGCTGCAGCCGGCCCTCAAGATATGGCCACTGCTTTCATAAAGGTATCCAGAATAGACAATACGAGGAAAACATCTGAAAGAAATGTGTGGACCGTAGACTGAATAGGGGAATTTTTTTGTTTATTTCTAAGGTTCAATGACCCGTATCACATACGTTATTTTAAGTTAAAAGTATTAATAGAACACCTAAACAGATGTGCTACCAGCATTACCAATTACAAACCTCCAAATAAAACATTACTTATATCGAGACCAGATACTATATAAATATAATTAGAATTTATAATTATACAATAAAGAGAACTGTGTTTTATGTCTTTCTGTTAGTCTAATATAAACAAACCATTGTTTTAAATGTAACCTAAAATAAGTATTTAGATGGCTAAATATAAAGCCCCAAACTAAGCAGCAAAGCTTGTACTATGGGAACCAGATAACTGATACAATACTTATATACTTTTTTGTTTGTATATACATACATAGAAATATAATATAACACCCAGACACAGAACAAACATCGATGTTTATCACACAAATGTTTGTCCTGGGTGCAATGGGAATCAAACCCACAATCTGCAGTTCAGAAGGCAGGGATACTACCAACTGAGCTAACGGGCCAGTCAAATGTGTTTTAGGACTTTATCATATTATGTATCTATCAAATATATAAATATAATAATATTCATATTCATTTTATTGGTACATAGAAATACAGATAAAATTTTTACTCGTAAGTACATATTACAAATCTATTATTGACATTCGTTTTAATAACATAAAACAGAAAATAAATAAAAACTATTAACATTAGAAATTAAATATAATAAATATATTTCACAATATAGTAATATGTAATATATTTAAAAAAAAATTGTCCCTAAGTAAGGCCCAATGCTTACAAATTCATCAAAGTCATAGAAGTAAGATTATAAGAAGTAATAATTCAAAAGGTTGTAAAATATGTGCACAAATTGCACAATCTAAACATAAATCGTTCGTAAAAGTGAGCGAGCTCTCGATATCCACGTTCTAAATCTGCTCAATATACTCCAAATTATTAAAAATCTCCATAAACAATATCCGTTGAAGCGTATCCAGAGGAGTTCCGAATAAACGTCAATAAATATTTAGGTGAGCACAGGTTACTTCAGAACAGGGATGTCATATACAATACGTAATAATTTGTGTCGATAATATTTATATCGATAATTACGTCTATGAAATATGCGTAAAAATTTGTGTCGATAATATTTATGTCGATAGTTATGTCTATGAAATTTTTAGATGATAAATAATAATTATAAATATTTTATTAGGAACCAAAAACAATTTCACTTATGCAAATGAGAATCGATGACACCTGCAGAAGTACGAGACTGTGTCGCAGATGTATGGAGAATAAAGATATATTATGATGAAGATTTTTAGACTTAAATTTAGTAGCCAAGGATGGGTAAACTTTCATAAGTAAGCTAGTTTGAAAGAAAAAAATAGACAGAGAAAATATTTTATCCATGGCTAAAGTACGCATAAGATAAAAAATACATTATTACAGTTAATGCACTCTGAAGATCATACACTCTAAATACGAAATATTTTGTTAAACTAGCTAACTAAACTCCATTATATATCTTATGCTATATCTTAGACATTATACAATATAATCTTCTAAATATATTATATAACTCAAAGGTGACTGACTCACATAGTGATCTATCAACACACAGCCCAAACCACTGGCCGGATCGGGCTGAAATTTGACATGCAGGTAGATGTTATGACGTAGGCATCCGCTAAGAAAGGATTTTTCGAAACTCCACCTTTAAGAGGGTGAAACGGTTGGTTGAATTATTTTCCCATAGGCCACGCCGCGGGCGAAGCTGCGGGCAGAAGCTCGTATTTGTATAAATGGTGATATGTCGTATTTGTATATATGGTTAGCATAATTGTAATAAAATTGTATAAAATAAAAAAGAAAGCTTACATAAAATGAGCTCCATGAAATTAGCGTTAAATATGTTATAATTTGACAAAAAATTGTATTTATCGATGATAACGTCTGCTCCCAGTAGTTCAATTATCATAAGTTCCATTGACTGGTAGGACTTTTGAGTCTAATTATTTCAATGAATGAAGATGCCATATTATAATTTAAAAGCAAGTTAAGGAAATGGTTTGTTACAATAGCACCCGGCTATCGATAAAATCACCTCCCTTTTCGAGTTTACTCTATATTTTATCCTCCACTTCAGCCAAAATATCGGAATTGTGTTTAATTCTAGCAAAAACTTCTTGCAGAGGAAAGGTATGTCTATTTATTGAGATTTATGGACCAAAGTAAATGCCCTCGAGAATATTTTATGAGGTGGGCGAGATAGATTCGTAATAAAGGGAATTGGCTTGTAAAAACCGTAGGAAGTGTCTTGTTTTCATTGATGACTTGATGAGAGTGGTAGCTTTCGTCATTATTGTTGTTCTTTAAAGACGCAAAGTATTTAGTTTTAATTTAGGAGTACCAGTAGCACCAGAAAGTACTTTTGAACGCGTGCAAAATTTCATGGTACCTACTTACTGATTTTATATGTTTCAGTTTTCACTATTACAATTTTAATAATGATATCTTAAACGGTATTTGATTAGGGAGGGAGATATTTTTTATTTTATACAAGTGTTCTATGTCGATTTCTGGAGTGTACCTGCATTTACAGCATCACCAGACGGCCTATATGTGTACTGGATTTCTTCTGGCTGATGCGTTATTTGATCAGAGATATTGTAAGGAATAGAATCAGTTTTTTGACAGGGTCAAGGTCAGGTGGAGCGAAAGTGTAATTTTCAAACATTTTCTATTGTGAGAGACTTAATTAATGATCATAATTAGAGGCTTTTGAATCCATTATTGTTTTATTTGTATAAAAATGGATCCAAAAAAAGGCATCCAAAAATATACCTCTTTTTTAAGCTATTTTTTTAATGGGCTTACAAGGTTTACGCCAGCCCCATTGTATCCTAACTATAGATACATTCTATTTATAAAAGACAAAACCAACAAAGAACAAATGAATCCACCTCTTAAATAAATACAAAATAATAAAAACAAAGCTAATTTCAGCGGACATCTGCCGAAATCTTTTTATCTTAAAACATTCTCACTTTCCTTGTTTTGTGTCAGTTGAGGTACTTCCTGTAAGTGATTCAGTTTCTTTTTATATTCTTGTTGCATATTTTGCGCTTCGAAACGGGGAAAATTGTATTATAGAGACATTATTAACGAAGTTCTTTGAGGAACAATCTACATAAAGTTTAGGGTTTTTGGGTGGGAATGTTATGTCATTGGTTAGCTACTTTGTGGTGTACTTTTTACTAGGTGGTAGGACTTTTCTGCAAAGTTCGTCTAGGTAGGTACCACCGCTTTGCCAGTTATTCTGCCGCCAAGCAGTACTGTGTTTCGGTTTGAAGGGCAATGTAGCTAGTGAAATTACTGGGCAAATGAGACTTTATGATCTGATCTCACAGTCGAGTAATATTATTACCAGACTGTGCTGATGTCTCAGGATGATGTGCGCAGTGCAGCAGTCATGGGAAACGTTACATGTTGGATTTCCGAGTGACATTGTTCTGTTATAGGCGGCCGTGTCACTTAACATCAGGTGAACGACTAGCTCGTCACATCATTCAATAACATAAAAAAAAAACTTGCATTATATAAAAATAATAACATGTGTGCAATATTTGCAGATATAAATCCTGGGGCTTTCCAAATTAAGCAGGATTTGACGTTAGAGTGTTGAATTGAAATTCAAAGCTACCATTGCACTGAGCTATGTTCCTCTGGACCATCAGTATAGACCCATATCTACCAATTACGGATATATATAATAGCACGATGAAATATAGGTCGATATAGCAAGACTTTCAATTTGATTTTTGCCATTATAGTTGTAGCTACAGTTCAAATTAATTAATTCTATAATTTTGAAATTTGTATCGATTACTTAATAATTTACTATGCTAAATATGAGGTGATAATATAACATTTATGCTAAAGGATGGTGATCAAAGTTCCATATATTAAATCTCAATGAGTGTTCTGGGGGCCTGATCGCATTACTTTGATGGCAATTTTTGAAGATTTGCAATGCAACAGGTGAAATTTCATTACTAATATGAATATTTTTTTAATTTTTATGCTTATATGCTTCCTATTAAAACTGTCAAATCCATACAAGTTTGTGTTTCAATAGGTTGTCTTTATTGTACACACCACATAATAACAAAAATATCAAATAATACAATGAAACACAAGTAGTGGGGAACAATGGGCGACCTCTCACTCACTCATTAGTCATTTAAATGTAAAAATTGTTGACTTCACTTTTTTTTATATAAAGTGGCACCTTTCTATTTGTCAAAAGTAGTGAATCTAGTCGGAGTATACGAGGCATACATTCCATATCATAAAAAATCCAAACTCACTCCACCATACTCTTTGGTTGCGAGTTTTAGCTGGCGTACTGTTTAATAACTACTGTCTATCCGGTTCAGTGTAGTAATTAATTGCCTCGAACTAGTGAACCTTCAAGTTATAACAGGTTGGTTCATAAATTACTAGCTATTGCCCGTGGTTTTGCCCGTGTAGCCTATAGGAAAATAATTCAACCACCCATTTCACCCTCTTACGAGTAGAACTTCGACATTTTACAAAGAACACACCCTCCAAATTTCAAGTCTCTAGCACCAGCAGTTTAGGCTGTGCGTTGATATATAAGTCAGTCATTCAGTCAGGACTTTGAACTTTATCAGCCTTATTAATAAACGGGTATTAGTCTCGGATTAGTTACTTCAGCTTTTGTCCTTTTTTTGCTACTGGAATATTTAGCTGGATCGAAAGAGACAAAAGATGGTGTAACTAGTCTAAAGCTAGTTCGTGTTTATTAATAAGGCTGTATATGTATAGATTATATTTTCCTTGTTTCGTTTCAGGCGGACTGGTCAGAACAGTTTGTCCTCAACGTGCACGGTGGATCAGTATTCCCGTGCGGTGATGGAGTGAAGGTGCTGTTCCAATACCCGGAGTGTGTTCTGGAGGGGGCTGACCGAGTGCGGGTCTTCGGGCGGGACAGCGACCGGCTCAAGTATGTCGCGGAGAGGAGAGTGCGGAGGTAATATTCTTTGACTCCAATTCTGGGTTGTATACAAATTTGTTTATACTACCTACGCGGTTTTGAAGCAAAACTTTATTAGGCACGCTTGACTTGGGGGTGAGCTGGTGAGACGAACGGAGATAGTGACGTAAAGATAGAAAGAAAGAGTTACGTTTATATTACTATAGGGGCAAGAGAGATGGAGATTTTACTAGGTGGTAGGACTTTTCTGCAAAGTTCGTCTAGGTAGGTACCACCGCTTTGCCAGTTATTCTGCCGCCAAGCAGTAGTGTGCAAGCACTACTGTGTTCCGGTTTGAAGGGCGCTGTAGTTAGTGAAATGACTGGGGCAAATGAGACTTTATGACCTAACCTCACAGCTTTGTAATCTTATTACCAGACTGTGCTGATGTCTCAGAATGACGTGCGCAGTGCAGTGTCACGCGAAACTATATTTTAGTGTTTCAAGTGTCACTGCAACTGATATGGGCAGTCGTGTCGCTTAACATCAGGCGAGCGGCTTCGTCATTTCAAAAAAAGCTAAAGAAGTTTTACTTCAGTCGTGTGCTCTAATATAAAACACACGGGTAAATAGATTCTTAAAAGGTAGGCAACGCATTGGCAGCGCCCCCGGTGTTGCAGGTGTTTATAGGCGACGGTAACTGCTTACCATCAGGCGGGCCGTCTGCTTGTTTGTCTGTCTATGTTATAAGAAAAAAACACACTCAATTTTTTTCTTACAAACATAGGTTATCTTTCTTTTAAACAGGATCGTTAAATAATAAATAAATATGTATGGACATTTTACACAGCGCCATCCAGCCCCAAAATAAACATTAATTTTACCATGGGAACTAGATAACTGATAGAATACTTTAATACTTTTTGTGCGTTGGTAAATATATACATAGACACAATATCACCCATACACAGAACAAACATCAAAGTTCATAACACAAATGTTTGTCTGGGTGGGAATCGAACCAATTTGGTAGTGTCAAACTTTAACACCACACTTACAGTTCAAAAGGCAGGGATACCACCAACTGACCTAATCAGACCAGTCAAACTAAAATGGCCAAATGAAACTTTCAACATAGCTAGCAAACCTAAACCTATATATAACGAGCTGCTGCCCGAAGCTTGGCCCGCGGCGTGGCCTATGGGAAAATAATTCAATCACCCATTTCACCCTCTTAAGGGTGGAATTTCGAAAAATCCTTTCTTCAGGGAATCCTAGTTAGGGTCCAGGATCTATTAATGTGATCGTTGGGCGTTATTATTATTATTACTTAAAACATCTATTTTATCTACTAGTGTTGTAAAATGCTTATTATCGACAACTGCTTCAATTTGCCGTCCGGATCATCTGTTCACTCGGAATCATGGAACACATGTAATTTCCGGGTGCTAGCTAAAGACTACTTACGAAAAATTGGATAGCCCTCTGCTATGTATTTTCCTTGTATTTATTTTGTTAACAGAAATGTGAGGAAATTTAATATAGTTTAAGATGGAATACAAGAAAATAAAATAATAAAAATACACATAAATTTTAATTATAATTTTGCAAGTAAACTGGATTAACTAAATATGTAGACCGCACCGCGGTTTGATCCACGGATAAAAAGTAGTCTATGTGTTTATCCACTATACATATAAGCTATGTATAATTCTAAAATTCATCCAAACCCGTTCAATAATTTGAACGTGAAAGAGTAACAAATATCCATACTTACAAACTCTCCTAGCTGCGCCTCGCGGTTTTACCCATGATTTTGCTCATCCCACGGGAACATTTCACTTATCCGGGATAAAATGTAGCCTATATGTTAATCCAGTGTATAAGCTATCTTGATACCGAATTTCATCCAAATTCATTCAGCCCTTTGAGCCTGAAGGCGTAACAAACATACACACACACATACAAACTTTCGCCTTTATCATATTAGTGTGATAGTGTGATTAGTGTGATGATTATGAATGAAAAAACTCTCAATTCGATATTAATGACAATAATGAATTAAAATTAAAAAAAAATACATAAATATTTATTCCTGTATTTAGGGACCCTGAGTGACCCAGGAACTACCCACAATAAACACTTTTTTGTAAATACCAAATATTAACAAAATTAGTGTAAGAACCATTTTTGGAACCCATGTTTGCTTGGAAGCATTTACTTGTCTCTCCAAATCTACTCTGACTGCCTCACTATTAACCTGCCGCCTAAACGACCGAATATGATCTCCGGTTTTATCCCCAATTAAATTTTATCCAGCCCTTATTATGATCCCCGTCGAGGGACGCCAGCGGAAACTATACCGGTAATATACCGGATTTGTATTGCAAATGTTGAAACGGTCCATTGTTCAGCCATTTCTATTCCTATAGTTCTATCGGCACAATGTGTGTCGTAAGATTTTATGTTTGTACATTTGGAAGTTCCTCGACTGCGTGATAATGCTCTGAAGGTGCTACCGAATGTTTTCTTTCGATGGTTATATTAAAAACACTACTTTTGTAGGTTTCCAGTATTGCAAAATGTAATTTGATAAAAGAAAACGATTGACCCTCATTGACACCCCTCATTGACCCTGATTGACACTGACAATCATCTGGAAAGATGATTGTCAGTGTCAATCGTTTTCTTTGTTTTGAAGTAAAGCTTCTTTACGCTTGACTTGGGGAGTAAGCTGGTTAATGCGAGGCGGACGAAAGTTGAAGTTGTTTCATGTAGATCTCCATTATCCCGCCGGGGGCGAGTTGGCTGGACTGCAGTCGCGACCCCTTCTCGCCCCGATACGGCGGACGAGGGCTCACGGGGGGGTTATAGTGGGTTCGAGTCCCACATACCCCAAAGAAGTGCAAGGGCATTTCCTCCTCCCTCAAAAAAAAAAGATTTCCATTATCAACAACACAAAGTAAAAAAAAATTACTATGTTGGTACACTGAAAATAAAAGTTCGTTATATGTAACTTCCGTCTACCTGTAACATAAAAAGGGACTAAATAAACTTGAGTAATATCTAACCAAAAGCAGTTGTACGTCTTGTAAAGACGTTGGCTTATAAATTAAACCAGTTTTGTCAAATCAACTTAACTGTAGTTAGACCTTACCAAGATGTGGGTATAATTGAAATTACCGAAACAGTTTGGATAAATATTTTTTTCAGTATATGTCCGGTAAAATTACATTATATAATTGTCAAGATCGCGACATTCACATTAAACAAAGCATATTGGCAAAATTGTGGTAACCTTTTCACAAAGGCCATTTTCAAAGAGTTGAAGTTGAAAAACAAAGTAGGTTTTATGGCGGGAAAGCGAAAAAGATTGCGTCACCGCATTGTATCATTTTCCAAAACTTGTGTTATTTTCAGTGTTAGTGCATAAAATTGGTGGCATTCTATTCGTTAAGTGCTGGATTACAGACGTGAGTGTGGGAAAATGGTATAATGATGGTGAAACGTTTATTTTCGTGTTGCTTCCAAAACTCCATAGAAACTTTAAGTAAAGTTGCCACCACTTTACTAGGAGTATGAATTTGACTAGACTATGACTTGACTTGATGACTTCGACTGTGACTTGACACCTCTGAAAAAGGAAACCTAGGTTTCCTTGTTCAGAGCTTGACAATTTGCGTGAAATATCATTAACTTGATAAATTATCAATTACTTGACACTGGCTAAATACAAAAAAGTGTGGAGCCAAAACATGGAAAAAAAAAACAAATTTATACCCACAGAACACCATACTCCTAGGTTATACCGGCCGATGGAAACAAAAGAAGTTTTACTTCAGTCGTGTGGTATAAAGCCGTTTTTTTCGTTATGTATATGTTACGGTTTTCTTTTTAAGATTTTAAGATTTTTTTATCAAATAACTTGACAGGGTTTCTATCTGAGGTTGAGGGTTTCATAGGTTAATTTTATGGTTATCTTTAATTACAAACGGGATTAAGCTGTTAGTTACGATACTGCGATAGATAATAATTTTTCTTTATGCTCTTTTCCATTAGTTTCGTTAGGAAAATTTAATTTGTTTTCCGCGTCTCATTTTGCTCATTATAAATATTAATTACGTCCACTCATAGCAAGGATTGCAGAACGTTTATATGACAGTTTAATCAATGAGATAATTAGCGGTCGGTATGAACGCTTTATGAACCGCATTTTGAAATGTGTCACAATATAAAATGAAAGAATTTGTATATTTGGCTGGCACTATAAAGGCCTGATCGGAGCAGTTTCGAAATTTTAATTGATGTGAGTTGACCGAATGTGTCATACTCACGATAGTTTTCAAACTAAAAAAAGATCTTTATCTTTTTCTTCTGGCTGGTGGTCTGTTTACTGATAAATCGTTAAACTGGTGTGGCAAATTAAACAATTATATTTCATATTTAGAGAAAATCAATTGAAAATCTAAATTGGCCAATGCGCGGCGTCGTACCACAATAACAAATCTATTGTACTAAATGTTGCCTAATTTCCAATAACTCAGGTTGGCCTGAACAGATATTATTTTAGCAGTTAGATAAATGATGAATTTGATAAATGGTAGCGTTCGTTCATTCATTACTTGTTCAATGATTATAAATGACTTATCAACTAGATGTAGCTCGCAGTTTCACTCGTTTTACACAATCTTTGACACTCACACAACTTTATAAAAACCCTTTCTTAGCATACTCCTCCTCATAGATGTATTTTATTTTTTTTTACTTCAAACTTGTCTAGCATTTGACCACGCTCTTACCTGATGGGAAGTGACGATGCGATCGAAGATTTAGCATGTTAGCCAACCTATTCACTCTTCTCTTGAACACGCCCGGGTCATATTTCGCCGGAAAAACAGACGCTGGCAGGCTGGCATTCCATTCCTTAGCCGTTTTAATTAAGAACGTGGAATCAAATCGCTTTGAAACGAATGGGTGGTTTCGACCACGAAAGGAAGCTTAGCCGAGCGTCTAGTAGTCCGGTATTGGAATGGTGATGGAGGAATGAGATCATGCAGTTCTTGTGCGCATGTATGCACGTGTATTCGTTATTCGTCTGTCTATTAGTCAATCAATCAGTTAGTCAGTCGGTCAGTCAGACAGAAAGTCGGTAATTATTGAAACTTGTCATACTCTAGATACGCTGCGTGGTGTCACTCGGGAGCGGTTCAAAACAATCGGGATCTATAAATTTCGGCAATAAGATAAAGTTATTAATTTGTTTATTTAATTTGTTGTTAATTGGAAGAGTTTGAATCCCACGACACAGGTCATCCTAGTGTGGGATCCTAGGATCAACATATTATGTTATTTTTTACTGTTTAGATAAATGAATTATTATTATTATTATTATAGTATACTTTTATCTAATTTCATGAAAACCCATTATCCCGTTTCTGCATTCTGTGGTTACAATCGTACCACATAGGTATACATAGTACCAACTATTAACAAACTTTAAATCCTATCCTAAATAATGAGAGGTGGAGGAGCCCCGCCACCCCCTCATTATTCAGGCTTTGTAACATCAAATACTGACTACATCTAAAGTTCTTCAATATGTCGTATGAGCAAGCCACATAAGTAAGGAAGCCCGTCCAAGTTCAGCGCCAAAGGTCGCCCGGCCGCTATAAAACTTGGCACCCATCTGTAAGAAACATTATTCTTGGTAGTGATGCAAAATATATTTTTGCCGGATGGACGGATAGAAACAAAGAAACGGGAACCAACTGTCATGACAACTAATTTAAAAGTCTACGTTATCTCGTTTTAATAACTATCCGTAATTAAATGAGCGATTCGTGAAAATTATAATAATTATTGAGCAAACGCTTCTATTAGTGCACAGAAATCTATAAAACACTAGCTTCTGCCTGCGGTTTCATCCACGTGGTCTATAGGAAATTAAGAAGAAAATTTTTCATAGTTAATTCAACCACTCATTTCACCCTCTTAGGGATGGAGTTTCGAAAAACCCTTTCTTAGTGGATACCTACACTTTACAAAGAATACAATCTCCAAATTTCAAGTCTCTAAGACAGCTGGTTTAGGCTCTGCGTTGGTATATAAGTCAGTCAGTCAGGACTTTGAATTTTATATGTATAGATTATTTTGACTAATCTCGACGTTTGGGCTAAGTTACACTGGCTGTGGTCGAGAAGCTGAGGACTGGGTTGTAACTTCTAGCAATACTATTCGGCGAGATATGGTAGCCGGGTAATCCGACTAGTAGAAACAACTTGCATGTCTAGAAAGTTCTACACGAGCCCAGTGCTTCGTATCCTGAGTTAATCCGCTACATTACGTGTAAACTCTGCGTAGTTTACACTATCTGAACTACCAGTGACACTTAAAACTTGTACTTAAATGGGAGAAGTTAAGTTCAACTTAAAATTTAGACCTCAAAGGCTTAACTCGCTTAGACAATTACGCCTGAAAGGTAAAATAAATTGTACTGAAGGAGTTTGGTACCTAATTGCTGTAATGGAAATGTTGTTTATTAACGTGATATTTATCATGTTTTATTTGTCTTCTTCTTCTTCTCTTCGTTTAATGGCTCGCTATCGCTTTGTAGCAATAATTCTGCCAATGTCAAGGAGGAATGAGGAATTTTGTACGGTCACCTCATGTCAGTCTTATTTTGTCAGTCAAAATGCCACAGTTAAATAGTGGATATTTTACTGAAGGCTCTAGGAAGCCTTGAAGAGCAAAAAAAGGCATGGTTTTTAAAACTTGGAACCATTTGCCAACACTCGTACACGTTCACGAACACTTAATGGGTAATAATAATAATCCGCCCATATCACACAAAATTGGTGTCACCTGACCTTATTAATGAAAATACAAAAATACACGGGTTATGGAAAAAAATCAAAATTCACAACCACCATTTTCGGATACTTTTCAACGACCCCATCATTGATTTATTTGCAATAAATTATTAGACTATTAACTTTGACTTTGACAGTTCTAAATAGTATTTATTATTCCACAGAGGGCAGCACACGGCATCGTTCGACTGCAGACTCTTCAGCGAGCGGTATCCGGAGTTTTGTTTCGTGTACGTTTCTCAAGCCGTCACCGGCGCTGTGGCTGACGTCAGGATGGACTGCCTGCCTACGCTGGCTACCACAGGTGTGTGATTACATAGTCTTACAGACTATATGAACTGTAACTGTAATCTGTGAAGTCTCGAAAAAGCACATGGTTGAGAAACCGTGTATTGAGGTTTGTAGGACTGTATGCTATCTGGAATAGAATACAATCTGTGAGACCACAAAGTCTTTTAAGCCACATGATCTGGGAAACCGTTTAGTCTGTAAGACCACAAGGTTTGTAGGACTGTATATTGTGATCTGGGATAATGTATGGTCCGTGAGGCTACAAGGTCTTCAAAACCACATGATCTCGGAAACCATATATTCTGTGACACTACAAGGTCTGTAAGACTTTACGCTATCTGGGTTAATTTATGGTCTGTGAGACCACAAGGTCTTCAAAACTACATGATCTAAGAAACCGTATATTCTGTGACACTACAAGGTCTGTAGGACTGTATGTTATCTGTAAGACTACAAGATCTTTGAAACCAAATGATCTGCGAAACAGTATATTCTGTGAGATCATAAGGTCTATAAGACTGCATAGTTTACACTAGGTACTCAGTCAAATATCAAGATTTGTTTGTCTGAATACCAAGACACAGATCAAACATCGACGTTTATCACACAAATGTTTGTCCTGGGCGTGAATTTAACTCACAACCTCCGTTCAGAAGGCAGGATAACTGCCATCTGAGCTATCGGGCCATTCAAAATATCATAATATGCCATTCTTGAGAAGTTTTTCCAGTTTAACTAGTCCTTTGATGTAGCTGGCGGCGCTGGCGGTTGGGGTGAGTGGTCCCCATGGTCCGCGTGTCCCGCGCCCCAGCACTGCTCCACGAGGACTCGCAGCCGGCATCGGTTCTGTGACTCACCACCGCCAGCGTACGGGGCTCAATATTGCGAGGTAAGTTGCTGAGCGATATTACACTTAATAATGTGTAGGTATTACGCTTAACAAGGTGTAATAACACCAGCATGTTTCTATAATTTAGATCTTATGCACTGTTTAGAATAACACGCTATTTCGTTAATAAACGTCTCGCAGTTTTTCTCGTTACACTTTCTTACACTTCTATAATCTGGAACTTATGTACTGCTTAGAATAATACGCTATTTTGTTAATAAACATCTCACAGTTTACAGTCTGCGAGAGAAACTACGAGACGCTCATTAACAAAATAGCGTATTATATATATCCTAAATCAAATGTAAAATGTTATGTTAGGAATCTGTTTGCAAAATCATCCAATTGCGTGAAATACACAGACACGCACGAACAAACAGACATATTTACTTTCAAGGTAAACAGCACTTTTTTTGTTTTGGTTTGGCTCTACACTTATGTGTATTTAGCCAGTGTCAAGAAATTGGTAATTTTACGAGTTACATAATTAATATATATGTATACATATATGTCAAATCAAATCAAGTCATCAAGTCAAGTCATAGTCTAGTCTAGTCAAGTCATACTCCTAGTAAAGTGGTGACAACTTTACTAGAAGCTTCTGTGGAGTTTTGGAGACAACATGAATATAAATGTTTCACCATCATTATACCACTTTCCCTCATGCCTGTAGTCCAGCACTTAAAATGCCACCAATTTTATGCACTAACACTGAAAATAACATACGTTTTGGAAAATAATACAATGCGGTGACGCGATCTTTTTCGTTTTCCCGCCAAAACTCAAAACAGCACTTTTGAACTGGACAAAATTACCCTAAGTGCAAATAATTCACTAAGATTTTAATACTTTATCTTTTTTTCTCTTTTGCTACCCAAAGAGCATTATAAACGCTACGCTGTGGACCTTTGTGTTTATTTAATAACTATTTGCATTCTCTTATTAAAATTAAAAATCGCGAGCAGAAGGATTTTTAAGAGAGTTTTGGCGGTAAAACTAATAAGATCGCGTCACCGCATTGTATTATTTTCCAAAACTTGTGTTATTTTCAGTTTTAGTGCATAAATTTGGTGGCATTTTATTCGTTAAGTTCTGGATTACATGCAGCTTCTGGTAAAGTTGTCACCACTTTACTAAGAGTATAACTTGACTAGACTAGACTAGATGATGACTTGACTTGATGACTTGGACTTTGACTTGACTTGACACATACGTATATTAATTAACTTGAAAAATTATCAATTACTTAACACTGGCTAAATACACAAAAGTGTAGAGCCAAACTATAAAAAAGCGTTTGTAATTATATTTTGACATATATTTTTTTTATTATTTTCACAAAAATCAGAATAATTAATAAAATGGATATTTCACATATTTTAATCTTTTCGCTTTTTAGTTGTAATAACATTTAATATCACTTTCCGCGCAAAGAGTATTCACGGTATAAATCGGTCTCCATGGAGTATCTATGGCATGCGTTGCTAGGCAACAGTTTTGTCATTATCCCGTCAATGCTCGCGCAGTAACGCGGAATACAAAACATTACATTTTTACCATTTTTATTTTGCAACGCTACATCTGTTTTGAAACATGGCACCTAAAAAAGAAAAAGGCAAGAAGTCCGATGGTGGCCTAGCAAAAGCTACCACCGCTATTACTGAAGTTGAGAAAACTTTTCTCGAACTTCAAGTAGCTGAATGCAATAGAAAAATTGCTCGTCTTCGCGCAGCCGTCGATGAATACGAACAAAGAAATGAAGAATTACAAAAGGCATACGACAAGTTGGATGAAGACAGAGCGGACATAATCGCTTACTTAAAGAAAACTCTTAATCTGAAGAATGAAGAAAACTCTGAACTCAAGGATAAAGTTAAAGGACTTGAAGAGACGCGGGAAATTGAGACTGCTCAATTCAAAGAAACGGTCACGGAACTGGAGAGAAACTTTAGCATTATGAAGGATCAACTTACTTCGGAAAACAAACTTCTCGCAGGTAAACTGAATACACTAGAAGAATTCAGAGCTATTAGAGATGATTTGATGCGGAAATTCGAGAAACAGGAACAGGCATTCAAAGACCAAGAGATGAAATACAAAAGAATTATTTACGATGCTGAAAAAAAATTTGTAATTGGGAAAGATAAATTAAAGAAAGAAATGGAAGCAAGACTCTTAAAGCTAGCTCAAGATTTCCAAGATGCGACCGAACTTAGAATTGCTGCGTCAACACATCGAGTCATTAGAGAAAACATTGCCATTAATAATGAGTTAGATAATATACTGTCAACGCAAGCAAAATTAGCGGAGCAGAACGAGAAATATAAAGAAAGTGAACGAGGTGCTCGGGTTGCTATGGAGCTAGCAGAAGAAGAAAGGGATAAAGCAATAAATAAAAATGTAGTTCAACTTAAAGTTATCGACCAGTTAACTGTCGCTTTTCAAGATGTTAAAAAAGAAAAAGCTTTATATGAAAAAAGGAATTTCGATTTGGATTCTTTACAAGCAAAAATACAAAAACTGTCCAAAGAAAATGATAATTTAAATTTGCAAGTGCGCATTTTAGAGCAAAACTTACATGCTAGATTGAGTGATCAAAACAAATCGGTGGTTGAAACATCGAAAATGACAAAAGAAACTGAAAAATTAAAGAAAATTTTGAAAGAAGCCTCTTTTGCTATTCAAGCTGCACTGAAACTTGATCAGTGGGCAACTACGGACCCTTCACGAGAGATAATGGACCGACAAGCATTGCTATCTCGATTGCTTGACATTGTAACTCAGTATCGTGAAATTCAAAGAGCAGAATCCATGGACACCGTTGCTTCATTTGGAACAATTTACGAAGAAGGCGATCTTGGCTTTATTCCCAAAGCTGCACCAAAGAAATCACCACTATCCGCAGTTGTATCACTTACATCCAAAGATCACCAGGACTCTATTCGTGTGGCAGAAAAACGAAGCTCTACTGCAATGTCTGTCTCATCGTCGTCACTTGGAAGTCTTCAGACAGTTCCAAGTGTGAAGCTTGTGCCTCCATCATCAGCACCAGATATAGTACCAAAAGACAGTCTTTTATCGTTTGTCACTTCGACTAAGTCGTCTGAGAGTAGTGAGGATGTGAAAGAAGAAGAAGAACACTATACAGATATTGAGAAACAGCTAGAAGCAAGTAAACTGGAGATCCAAAAATCTATTATGAAAGATTTGGCATACTCGCAGATGACGTTCCACTCGCAAACTCGGATCAGTCAAGACAAAGAAAAGCTTTCAAAGTCTGTAGTTATATTGGAAGACAATGAAGTAGAAGGTGATGCAGATAAAAGCAAAAGTGAACATGTTGAAAGTGAACACGCCAAGGATGAACAAGAAGATGAAGAAAAACAGAAGAAGGATAGTGAAGAGGAAAAACATGAAACCGTAGAACCTGAAAAATAGTTGTAATTTAACTTACCATAGAATGTTTATATTGATATTGTATTTCTTAATTTAATTCTGTTTATTTCTACTATTGTGTTGACTATTATTAATTGCTTGACGTAGTTTTATATACTATTTTTAGATAAATTGTGAACTATTGTAGTACTTTTAGACGTACATTTTGATGATGAGTTATAAAGCGAAACTGTTAGATATACAACTATATATTTTAATATTGTTCTAATTAGTGTTACTTGTTTTTATTACTGTCTCCCTCTCTCTCTTCGACGTGCAAATTATGTTTGAAGTAAATGCCATTGGTTCTAGAAATAGTGTGATTTTGTACAATTTATCTAACTCTAATTATGATGCTCAGTTATATAATTGTTTTGACTGTGTGGTACAAGTCTAGACGGAGTGTACGCCAACTTTAAAATAAATATTCTTTAAATAAACTGTTTTCGAATTCAATTAACAAACCTATAAATAATAACTCAAGTGACTCGCTTATTTCTCGGAATTAAATAGTTTGAAACCGCTAATTTACTATACATATTGCGTACATATTGCGTAGGTATTTATGTAGTCACATATTTTACGCGTTACATACACACAGTAAAAACACATTAGGTAGTACGCAGGTTGGTAGGTACTAGTTAAATCGATAAACAAAACATTCGTTTAGTACACTCTAGATAAGAATCTAAACAATTACTTACCTGTGGTATTATGCCAGGGCCAAGCGGTGGAGCTGGCAGCGTGTGAGTGTTCAGCCAAGCCTTGGCTTGGAGACACCTCCATGGTGGTGGCTGAAGTGGGCCCTCGCTGCAGATGCGGCTGCGTGCTGCACCTGGCGCCGGCTGCCAGGCTCCTAGCGGGCTCTGCGAAGGCTTGTCCTGGAAGGAGCTTCTGGTTACTACAGGTGAGGTGAAAACCTTTTGGCAGACCTTATAACTCAGACATCACCCGCTCAGCGGTTCGACAATGAAATATTTATTAGTAAGTAAGATGGCGGGAAAACGAAAAAGATCGCGTTATCGCATTGTATTATTTTCCAAAACTTATGTTATTTTCAGTGTTAGTGCAATAAGTTGGTGGCATTTTATTTGTTAAGTGCTGGGTTACAGGCATGAGTGTGGGGAAGTGATATAATGATGGTGAAACGTTTTTTTTCGTGTTATTTACAAAACTCCATAGAAGCTTTTGGTTGCCATCACTTTTCTAGGAGTACGACTTGACTAGACTATGACTTGGCGTGATGACTTGGACTGTGATTTAACTTGACACATATATTATGCAATATAATTTAACTTGAGAAATTATCAATTACTTACGACTGGCCAAAATACACAGAAGTGTGGAGCCAAAACAAAAACAACAAAAAAGTAAGCTGGTGGTTATGAAGTCAAGAGTGGACAGGTATCTTCTAGGCAAGCATGCCCCATCTTATACAACGTCATTGCTTAACGTCAAGCAAAGCAGTGAGCAAATGCTTTGCCTATAACCAATAACAAAGGAGTTCTATGAGTTAAAACAAGTTCCTTAGAAATACTGGGATATACTCCAATAGAGCGGATCGCTGTTATATGTGGTCTGCCTAGCAGTGTTTTATTGTATGGTGGGCGATGGCAATATACAGGAAAAATGGAGATAAATGAGTTCTGCATTTTAATCTCGACTGAAAACGACTAAATTCGTTTATTAACTTAAAAAGTGTATGCCAGAAAAACGTGAAAATATTTCAGTCCCACAGTTAGCATATAGTCCTATGTTACAGTCTTTTGAATATGACACTAGAGTATTTAATTGATAGCGTTCTTCCTACTAGAAGCTATTAATGTGTTAACCGTATGTTGACCATCACCATTCCACTACCGGACCACTAGACGCTCGGCTAAGCGCCATCCTTTCGTGGTCGAAATACCACCTATTCGTACCAAGCGATTTGATTCAACGTTTTTAATTAGAACGGCTAAGGAATGGAATGACAGCATCTGTGTTTCGAAATATGACCCGGGCGTGTTCAAAAGAAGAGTGAATAGGTATTTACTTGGCTAGCATGCTACACCTTCGATCACATCGTCACTTTCCATCAGGTGAGAGCGTGGTCAAATGCTAGACAAGTTTGAAGTAAAAAAAAACCTCGCGTCTTTACAATTATACTCTAAGCAATGTAGGCAATCCTATTCAAATCGGTTCAACCATTTCGGGATGGAAGTTACACACTAACAAACCCGTATCAATTCTGAATATACGTAAAGATAAAAGGAAATTAAATGTAGTTTAATATAACTTTCATAAAGCAACTTTTTATGTTTTATCTTCATGCATGAAACTAATTTCTTTCTCGACCGTACCGCATGTACAAAACTGAAAACAGAAATAACCAATCATGCCTACGTCCCTCGAAGCCTACCACTCGTAGTACTCGAGGCGAGTAACAAAGTTATGTTGTCCTTGTTTCTGAGCTATTTGACAGAGCCGTTAGAAATTTCATTGCCCTGCGATATAACGGACAAGGAGCGTTTGAACTGGAGAGCTCACTTGAAAGTGAAACTTATAAATTAAATTAAATTATAAATTAAAATATAATAAACGACTTGGACTTTTAAAAAATTGCAGTTAAGACTAATGGCATCTGAGCTAGTAATAAAACTGTGTTACAGATGTCATTGCCCTCCGTATTTTGAAGATACAGTTCATTATGTTTTTAGCATGGATAATTGTTTCTGTGTAATTTAACGACTTTTTATATATATATTTATAACAGAATGATACATTGCATGCAATAAAAATTGTGATGTGTGAAGTGAATAAAATGTATGTATGTGTATGAATAGTGTAATGAATTGGGGTGAAGTGTGTTTGTGTGTAAAGGTGAGAGTGTTTGTGTATGAGTAGATAGGTTTTATTGTGTTGATGGATGTGGTTGTAAAACTTGAGTTACTTTAGGATACGTATCTAATTAATTCTTCAGTCTCCTTGTATGAGAGAGTTTTAAGCCATTCACTGCAGGTAATTTTGACCATGAAATGAGGGAGAGGATAAATGTGTAGTATATTGTTAATTTTATTATAGAGGCGATTAGAAAGAACTTTATAATGGTGGTTTGCAAGGGTTGTGCGATGAGGTACAGAAGAACATACACGAGAGCGTCTGCGTTGGCTTAAGTCGAGCTCTGGATTGTAAACCAGACTGGTGTTTCCGAAGGACTGCATGTAAAATAAACAACTGACGGACTGTTAAAACTTCAGTTTCTTTGTATAAAACAGCCGTAGGAAATCTTCTGGGCTTACTGAGCATTACTTTAAGAATTGCTCTCTGCGCACGCTCTAACCCCAGCAGAGTAGTTGCGCACGCTCCTCCCCAGGCTGTGTCGCAATATGTTAGAATGGACTGTGCAAGTGAGTAATAAACAACTTTAAGAGTTTCCGGATTGGCAGAAGTTCTGATCTTTTTAAAAATGTATATGAGGCGCCTAGCTCGTGATGTTAAATTTTGTATATGGACCTTCCAGTTTAATAAACTATCGATGTGCACTCCCAAATATCTTATGTTATCAGTCTTAGAAAGTGGAATACATGTGCAATTGTTAATGCGTTGGGTACAGAACTGGTGGGCAATTATGGAATAGTTTGGGAGGGGTTGAGATGTAGTTGATGGGGAGAAGGTAATGTATTTTGTTTTATTGATATTTAAGGTAAGTAGGTTGGTTGATAACCAGTTCATCACGATACCCAAGGCATGTTCTGCATGCTTTTTAACTTCGCACCACGTTTTTCCTCGAACTATTAGAGATGTATCATCTGCGTACGTGAAGATGTGACATTGGGGAAGATTCAACTGACAAAGATCATTCACATAGATCAAGAACAGGATAGGACCGAGAATACTTCCCTGGGGGACACCAAAACTTGGTGATTTCTCATCACTACAATACCCATCAATTCTGACACACTGAGATCTGTCAGTAAGGTAATCCCGGAAAATCTCCAATGCAAGACCACGTATTCCTAGCTTTTCCATCTTTAAGAGCAGCTTGGAAGTACAGACAGTGTCAAAGGCTTTTGAGAGGTCAAGAAAAATGCCAACAGTTTTATATCTAATATCTATCTGATGCACTATGGTATCGATGAGATCAGTAACAGCATCCTCTGCGGAGATGCCTTTGCGAAAACCATACTGGTTTTTAGAAAGGATGCTATGTTTATCTAAGAATTTAATGAGTCTAGTATTTAGTAGTTTTTCGAAAATTTTTGATAGTGAACTTAAAATGGAGATTGGCCTGTAGTTGTTGACACTGTTTTTACTGCCACCCTTGAAGACAGGCAGCACCAAGGCCTTTTTCAATGATCTCGGAAATACACCTGTTGTCAGGCACAAATTAAAGATGTAAGTCAAAGGCGGCACCAGTACATCACGAGCGTCTATCAGTAAGCTAGTCGGAATTCCGTCCCAACCAACTGCACAGTCTCTTTTTAAACGTCTTATGATGCTATCAACCTCAGCACAATCTGTATTAAAGATAGCCATTGTTTGTTGGATAGCATAATTATTAGCAGCAAAGTCTTGCGTTTGAGAATTAACGTTGTTAGTAGTGATTTTGTTAGCCAATTCTGATCCTATGTTCACAAAATAGTCATTGACATTATTTACAGAAGTTTTTGGGTCAATATATGAATGAAGGAGTGGAGTAGCCGATGATGAGATTTGCTGGATATTTGCAATTTTTTTTAATGGTTTTCCAAGTGGCTTTTGGATTACCCCTGGCTTTCCGAAACTCATTTATTTCGTATTCACGCTTCACCTTTTTCAATAAATTGTTGCAAAAATTTCTATATCGAATATACGTGGTTTTTTTAATTAAATTTTCAGGATCAACTTTTAATTTAAAATGTAATTTATCTCTATTTCTTATGCATCTTAGGAGGCCAGGCGTAATCCAAGGTTTTATAGTTTTCTTCCGACTAGGCATTTTGAAAGTAATTCGGTTTGTTAATATTATCGACGAGATGACCCCAATCAGGGTATCCATAGCAATGTTTGGGTCGGTAAGTTGAAACAAATGGCTATAGTCTGTGTTTTTAAGTTCTAACGTGACTGCTGCATAATCAATGCGATCGCGAATCATACTTTTAGTTTTACATATCAAACTACTATTCAAGGCACAGCATAATAAAACTGGAGCATGGTCAGTTATTGTACAGTCTAAGACAATAGTAGTCGCGTCACTGCGTGTTCGGAGAATCACGTGATCTAAGCAGTTTAGGTTACGTGTCGGATACATATGAGCAGGTAACATTCCATGGGAGGCGGTCATGTTTAGGTATTCATTGTAGTTTCTATCATTACTGTGGGATGAAATGTTTATATTTATATCGCCTATTATAGCCACACACTGGTAAGCTGCTAAGGAGTTTAAAATCGGAAAAAGAATGGCTCTCAACTACTTATTGAAATTTGGTTTAAACTAGGAAGTTTAATGACAGTCCTGGAAACCTTTAGTTTGTGGGGTATCTAGTGGCCATTAAACCTTTGCAAACTTCTTTGCAAACTTTACATTTAATTTATTAGAGTAAGCAGCGAATTTGACGTCTCGTAATGATATGATACGTAAGGAAATATGTCATGATTGTGTCTAGTTACTTGTGTTATGTCACAATTCAGGGTTACACTCTTTCCATGTGAGACAAGGTCCGTGATCCATC
Organism: Ennomos fuscantarius; assembly: GCA_905220475.3. Classification (NCBI taxonomy): domain Eukaryota; kingdom Metazoa; phylum Arthropoda; class Insecta; order Lepidoptera; family Geometridae; genus Ennomos; species Ennomos fuscantarius. The sequence goes on along the minus strand of HG992034.1, from coordinate 1,169,866 downwards.
ACTGGGAACGTATTGAGCTGTTGACGACGACTAAGTATTATATGACGCGGCGCCCGCCAACGCCGCTCTATTATATCGCCAACGTTAGTTCCACTTTTCCTTCCACTTGCTTACCCAACTGTTGAACCAGTTGGGTAAGCAAGTGGAAGGAAAAGTTCAAACGGACCAACATTGAATTTGTATCGCCCGTAGAGTCATTAAAACTTCCATTTTAGAGGGTCCGTTAACCAATCGCCATCCGTTTCAACAACTAATACCGCCGGGACTATGGGCGTAGCCAGGGGAGGGGGTGAAGGGGAGGGTTAAATACTCCGTTTGCAAAAAAACGAAGCTTCCAAACAAAATTGAAATCAAATTCCATTTCCAGTCCCTGATTTTTCGTAAAAACCCGTAATATAATTTAAGTTAACAATTCCTGTTTTAACTGGTTGACCTCATTTTGATTAAATTTACAAGCTGATGTTTTTGTTAGTAGTTTTTCTCCAACTTTTATTATTAGTAAAGAAATGATTCTAAGTCCTATGTATTTCTTTTATGTTAAAAATGACATGGCGAGCTAGTTGTTTGCCTGATGTTAAGCGACACGGCTGCCCATATCAGTATTCGACACTCTAATGTAAAGTTTCGCGTGACACTGCACTGTGTGGGTCATTCTGAGACAGTAGTAATATTACTAGACTGAGCTCAGATCATAAAATTTCGTTGCCCAGTAATTTAACTAGCTACAGTGCCCTTCAAACCGGAACACGGTATTGATTGCGCACTACTTGGCGGCAAAATAACTAGCAAAGCGGTGACTTGACTTTTATTTACAAATAAAAAGTGTTTTATAAATGTATCTTCATACATTTTTATCAATCTCTTGTTTTTTTTTAATGATGTAAAACACGTGGTATGTATTTACTACATAAAGGTCTATTTGCCCTCTTCACCCCCAAAACCATAGCCTGATTACGTCCAACCTATTTACGCCACGGTGAAATGCTTCCAAGTAATTTGGAGTTATTAAAATTTTAACTAAATTGTGACGTGACCTTTGTTCCCCGCCCATTGACGGTTGGGTGCGCAAGCCTAGTTAGAGGCCACAGTTTTAATGAATTAATGGATTGCGGGCAGTTGAAATTATTCGAAGCTAGAATATATTGTGGAATACCTTAGGGAGGCAGATGATGAAGCGGGAAAATATGATAAACTGTGTTAGTTTAGATTTTACTCGTTTTAATGGTATGAAACTAAGTAGCATCTACTCATTAGAAACCTAGATTTATGTTGCCCTCATGAATAAAAAATTTTGAACGGTGAGCTAAGATCTTAGACAATTGAAGGCTTGAGAATAAAAAGGGTTTAACTGTCAAATTGACAGTTTCGAGAAAATTGACTTTAAACGTCAACGGCATCATTTTAATGTAGAGTGCTTATAAGGTAATAGAAAAGGTTTATGTAAGTTTCAGTTGCTTGAAAATGTTTTATTTCTATTTAAAATTACTAAATATAGTACTAATTCATACAATTACTGTAAAAATATAATATAATAAAATAAATAAAGTAATGTTTTTATGCTAAGCAAACTGTATTCCTGTGACAGATAAACCATTTTTAGACTCAAAATCTCAAGATTTAAGCCTCATTTCGGTATTTTGAGAATGTATTATTGAAGATAATTTCACGCTGAATCCAACGATACCCATAAGTCATTTTGTCAAAAAAATCAGTTAAATCCTTTTTATTCTCACCCCTTCAATTAATTTATGAATACGCAGTAATACATAGTAATACGTAATAAAATTGTATATTGTGCCACCAAATGAAAACGAACATTACTGAAAATTAAAATGAAATGTAGTAGGTATTATATAATCTGTGTTACTTGTTACGTTCTAGCCGTTTTGTATTCCTATCCTTATACCTCCCTATAACGCCGTACTAATTCTTATCCCTACAATATATAAGCGAAACGTTGTCTGTTTGTGTAATTTATAGGCTTTCACGTTGCAACTGCTGCACCGATTCGGGTGACATTTCGCACAGACATTGCTTAAACGACCTAGATCACCTTTATTCCAGAATAATAACGTATATGTAAATTATTGTAATTTATACAGGGTTACAGGAAAAATTGTGCTAGATCCGTTAAGGGCGTGTCGTACCCATCATTTCTGACTTATTTCACTATGAAACACCCTAGCCTAAACCTAACCCTTTTCGAGATGTTCGACTTTTAATTTTTTTATTGAAAATTGCCGATTTTTAGGCAAATTATGCAACATTACTTTTGGTCCTAAACAACCTTTTTAATAGGCCCAAACCTACTACAACCCCTCCCTCTATTCCTTTCCCCGTGACCAGCGCGAGATAGGGCTGCGTTAGCCCTCTACTACTGCGCCGCCCAGGGTGCACCGAGCCAAGTGTTGCCCTTCCCCCCGAATGCAAGCATTCAAAGGGAACTACAGGCCACCCCGTCGTCGCCGTATCACCCCGTCGTCGCCGCCCGAGACACGTCTTGAGCGACCCGGATGATCCTATAGCAGCCGTAGTATCGGCTGCGCTAGGATCACCGGACCAGTCTAGCCCTTCTGGCTCAGGTACCGCTTTCGGCACCGGTATAGGATACCAGCGTAACACAATCAGACACCGACCCCGCCGGCGAGGTCGACGTACCCCCCGTAGGTTAGCTAGAACGGTCGCGACTTTCAATAGGGTCCACTCTTCCAGTGGACGTAGTCTTCTCGATCCTCTTATCCCGGCAACGGCCCAAGCCGAGGCTCGCACCCCAGGGGTGCCCTTGAGCTAGTTGCCTCCCACTTTTGACGGCTGGGCGCCTTAAGCGCCCGCCCTCCCGCCCGGTGACGCTGTAAAGGTCGATGGAGACCAAGAGCATTAGCTCGTTAAAAAAAAAAAAAAAAAGGGAACTACAACACCCGGGGTTTTGTGGAGGTATCCTGGAATCGCACCCCACGTTAAAGGTACCCTAATACAAGCAAAAAATGAACAATGAAATCGTACCAACACTCAGACTTACAATAATTAAATGTAAGGGATCAAAAGAGAAGTATTCCCGCATCTCCCGTTCTGACTTAATAACTTGTTGATCCCCAGTTTAATCAAAAGTTACATTCAGACACAAGTTTCGGGGTTTCCAGAACGATTACCATGTTGTTAAAACTTCATGGCTGCCAGTTATATTTCAATTAAAACTTGGCAACACTTGCCCGCAAGCTTAACGGTTCGATGACTGGATCTCTGTGATGTTGGTAATGATTTCAGCACAGATACTTCAGCTGCTTAATGTCGAACAAATATACGTAATTTTATATGTAGCTATAGCTTTAGAATGGTATACTTATAACTTGCAAGTTTTTAAAGATAGAAAGAGGCAGTTAAATATACCAGCTGTGGTTTTAAACGGATTCAATATTTATATATATTTATTTATTTTTGTTTTAGCACGAAATATACAAGGAGGACTTAATGCTATGAAGCATTATCTGTCAGTCAGCCTGGATGTGCAAGAAAATAATGGTAGTGCAGTATAATCGCAAGATCGCAATCGCTTGGATCTGCTTGCATCTATTATACCGTCCATCATCTATACATATAAAATTCAAAATCCTGACTGACTGACTGACTTATATATTAACGCACAGCCTAAATCGTTGGTCCTAGAGGCTTGAAATTTGGAGGGTGTGTTTTATGTAAAGTGTGAGTATCCACTAAGAATTTTTTTTTTGTAATTTCCCCCCTAAGAGTGTGAAATGGGTAGTTGAATAATCTATTAAAAAATTTCTTTTTTGTTTCCTATAGGCCACGCGGGCGAAGCCGCGGGCAGAAGCTAGTCTTAATATATAAAAATGAATCTCTATTTCCATTGGTCACCGCATCACGGGTGAACGGATTGTACATTTTACTAATTCTTTTTTTATTGTGTTAGTATTATCAGGAGAAGGTTCTTATGTAAGAAAAATAATAAGAATGTTAAGCGTAAAATCAGAAAATTTTCACAACGTGGATGAAACCGCAGGGCGCAGCTAGTAGAATTATATATATACTCGTAGCTTGTAATTCTATGCCGTCCATGCTCTAAAGCGATGTCGCAAAACAAGCGGAAAATTTTAAATTGGACTCATGGTTCCTAAGCCGTTTTATGGATCACTTTTTTTTTATTATCTTAGTGCTTTATACACGACTACGTCCTCATATGATACGTCATAATATGATAAATCCTCTCCGTCCAAAAACTGCCTAGACACATTTTGTTCTAATAATAGTTTTTATACTTAAACTAACATTCTCATAATGGAGTGAAACACTAAATTCTTTGAACCGACTTTCCATAACTTAATAATTACATTTTACAGGTACTTCAAGATTTCTATTTCTGTTAATAACGTTGAATTTTAAAGCTATAATTTAGACCTTCCACGTCTTTGTAACGGAACACTTTGACCTTTTCCAAGTGTTCAATATTCGGAGAAACTGAAGGACTTACGAGTGGGGTCCATCGTCACTTACGTCGTTTTGAAAGCATTTGCATCTTGAATAATGACCACTTCGTAAAAATTCCTATACCTATTAGGTACTATATAAAAGGTAATTAATGATGCAGATTGAATAGCACAGCACAGATTGAATGCCCAAAGATCACATATATAGATCCTGGACCCTAACTAGGATACCTTGTGTCTAGGGACCCAGAAACTACGACCATGGCCCCACAACACCCAGACTCAGAACAAGTATTTGCGTTTTTTTTTCTGTGCACAATTACTTGTCCTGCCGCGGGAATCGAACCCGCTGCTTCCGGGTTATGAGCCGAGCTGCTCAACCACTACACTACAGAGGCTGTCGACATCACAATAACGAGCTTCTGTAAAGTATTTTTTTATAAACATTGATACGACTTATTGGCACCATGGATCAGAACAGTATATAGATAGGTACTATTCATTCATTATCATAGTAAATTTGCTACCGGTCTTGACTCTGGAACTATACTCATATACTGAGCTCCCTGACTATAACCCTGCCTTAAAAGAACAGCGCATGTAGGTGGTACTGAAGCGAAGACATCGAACTAAAGAAAGAGACGAATCGGCAAGTTTCGGGTTCGTAGATCATTAATGTCGCATGGAGTACAAAAAGTCCGGTATCTACTCGAAACAGTTGAAAAATAAATTAACAATAAATATTTATAGATATTTCACACAGCGCCATCTAGCCCCAAACTAAGCAAAGCTTGTACTATGGGAACCAGATAACTGATGCAATACATGGATACTTTGGTTTGTAAATATTAGGTCTTTACCAATGAAATTGCCGTTTTGTTTGAAAAAAGTTAAAGTATTTTTTTTAAACTTATTTATTTCTTTTATTCAAAGTAATCACCCCTGCAATCAATGCATCTTTGCCAACGCTGTGGCAGTTTATGGATGCCCTTCTTGAAAAAATCAGCAGGACGGGAGACAACTAACTCTTCAAAGGCGTTTTGTACTGCCTCTCGGGAATTGAATTTTTTTCCCGCTAAAAAGTTGTCCAAATTTTGGAAAAAGTAATAGTCGGTAGGCGCAAGATCTGGTGAGTATGGCGGATGAGGGAGAGCTTCCAAACCCAACTCATGCAGCTTAGAGACGGTCTGTTGTGCAGTATGGGGTCGCGCGTTGTCTTGAAGTAGCAGTGGAGACGACCGCTTGACCAAAGCTGGTTGCAGACGTGCGAGTTTCGCCATCATTGTGGTCAGTTCTTCAATATACACATCTGCAGTAATGCTCTCGCCGTTTTGTAAAAAGCTATGATGAATCACACCAGCACTAGACCACCAAACTGTGACCATCACCTTTCTAGGGGTCATTTTTCGTTTTGCACATTGCTTTGGTACCGAACCAGGATCTAACCAACTTGCTGAGCGCTTTCGATTGTCAAAAAGAATCCATTTTTCGTCGCACGTAACAATTCGGTTCAATATTGCCTGTTAAGCAGCGCAAGGCAAGTCTCGACGCGTACGTTGCGCTGGCGATCGTTAAGTTCGTGGGGCACCCATCTATCAAGCTTTTTTATCTTGCCAATCTGTCGCAAATGGACCAATATTGTTTTGATGCTAACATCAAAAGCTGCTGCCAGCTCAGCTGTAGATTGAGATTCATCAGCTTCCATAATCGCCTTTAATTCATCATTGTTGACCAAAGTTTCCGGACGACCACGAGGTTCATTTTTCAAGTCAAAATTCCCAGAACGGAACCGAGCAAACCAATAACGGGTTGTACGTTCGTTTGTACAGTTCTCTCCGTAAACGTCGTTGATGTTACGTGTCGTTTGTGCCGCGTTGGTGCCACGACGGAACTCATATTCCATAATTACACGAAATTTCAAAGTATCCATTATGAGGAAAAATGTTGAAATGTAATGAAAATACAACGCTAATCAATAAACAAAAGACTTATATTGTAAATAGAATGTCATATTTTTAAAACAAAATTAATTTGAATTTAGAATTCATAGCCAATCAAAACTTTTTTTTTGTTTGAAAAAGTCTGTACTGCAATACGGCAATTTCATAGGTAAAGACCTATTATATACATAGAATACAATATAACACCCAGACACAGAACAAATCACCAATCATTTTTTTAAAGTAATATTAGCTTTTTTAAAGCAAGTTAAATATAGATTGGTGCTAACTCTTTAATTTTTCATCAGGCTGAAGAAGGACTAGTTGTCCGTTTGCGAATGGAAGCAGTGCGGCTGCCGTGCGCTGGTCAAGTGCTAAGGACCCGCGATGGAGACTCGTTGGGGTCACCACTTCTGGCCTCTTGGGATGGACCTGACAGCTCTGCCGTGGTGAGGATACTTGACCTTGACCTTACAGAAGATTTTCTATATAATCAACAGTTTGCCAAATTTTCATTGTAAGAATCATGAACATTCATGAAAATCATGAACAAAACAAAAGTGAATAAAGTTTTACGAAGTAAGCATGCTATAACTTCGACTGCATCGTCACCGTTACGTGAGACCGTAGCCAATAAAAATTGTAAATTGTCATTTTACCGGACATACCAACATAATAATACAAATTTTAAACTTTGTTATGTTGACAATGGAGATCTACGTAAACCAACAACTTTCAACTTCCTTTCGCTTCGTCAAGCATTCACGAACTTCCTCCCTAAATCAAGCGTGCGTAAAGAAGTTTTACTTCAATATTTATGTTTTTATGTCAAAAAATGACGCGATCAGCAAGTCGCTTGCCAAGTCACGGCCATAACAGTTGCAGAGCTACTCGAAACTAAATCATAAAATTATGCGCGATACTGACACTGCATACGTCATCCTGAGACATTAGCGCAGTCTAGTTATAATGATCTGTGGTAAATCGTATCTTCTAGAGCGTTCAGCATGTTCAGCTGTCCGGCCATATTATCCCTACAATATTTTATTCTTTACAAAGTTTTAAATACTCTATGAGCACTTGATATCACATTTTTATTCTTGCTTGCCTTATTCTACTAGTCTGCGGACGTGGAAACCACAACCGATGGCAGTGGAGTGATAGAGATAGCTGGAGGTCGACACATCCTCGTGGAACTGAGGTCTGGAGACCCCAGTGATAAATGCTCTGGGGGTTTCTTGGCGCACGCTACTCAGATTGGTAAGGAAATCTAGCTCCTAAATGTGGCAATTTAGATCTTGAACATGTTTGAGTGTACTCTGATCTGCAATCTATTTGAATATTTTACTTAGTCCGCTCGCATTGTGACCCAAGCATTGGCCTTGACTATGACTATGACCATGACTATGACTATAATGGTGCGATGACGATGACGATTTGTATATTTTATTATTTAAGTTAGTATCAGGCATTCAGGTATCCCCCACAAGGCAAGATTAAATTGACTACAGTTTTTTCTACTTTTGACCACCAGAAGCGATCCGCAATGCGTCAGCCGCTTGGGCGATGTCGGGTGGCGTGTGGTGGCGAGGCGGTGGTGGTGCGCGCGGTGCAGCGGTCACGCTAGCGGCGGCGGCCGCGCTCGCTGCGCTGTGTCTAGCGCTACACTCGGCGCATCGCACTCGGGCTTACCAACGGGCTGCGGATAAGGACTCGCTCACTGATAGCGATGGTAACAATATACATAACAAGTATAAGTAGTATAAAAAAAGAGGATACACTGACTACAACTGCTTTAATTGAGGAGCTCCGTTGTCTGCCTCTCAATTATCTTCATTAGATCTTCACCAAATTTAGACGGAAACACCGCTCAGGGTTTTTCTTCCAAATAAAAATAAGGGCACGTAAATCGGTCTAAAATCTCGGAGAAGTCGGCAAAGAAACATAAAAAAATCATAGAAACTCGATCGTTTTTGATGTCAGTATAAAGGTATTTATATTTTCTGTGCTTAAAAATATAGTTGAGTAGGATGCAGTGCAGTGCAGTAGGATGCTATTGATTAAAATTTCAAATGATTATTGTACGAGTATTTATGAAAATTTTGGTAATATTACTAAAGCGAAATTAGATACACTTTTGTTGTAATAGAAGGAGGTCCATAGGTTTGCTGAATTAATGATATGCCGATTGACTTTGTATAAGATATATTAATTAAAAAGATATTTACAAAAACCAAAATGCGGAAAATAAAATTTTCTCTAATGTGAAGTCTATATCAACAACATTCGTTGCCCCTAGCAACTAGCTGGAAAGTTTATCTATGAGATTGGTATAGAAACTTTTTCGTGGGCCAGCACGCCACATCACCCCCCTCCAGAGACCGTCCTACGGGCGATAATATTCTGGAAAACGCACTGTTCGGCCTGATCGAGTGGTGGTCACTGGAGCGTCTCGGGTCTCAGGTGCTGCCACGGCGGGAGAATGGTCCAACTCACGAAGTATGTAGGCAGGTTTAATGCGGTCGACTGATACCGTGACTTCTTTGCCTTTTATGCGGAGCTTGAAAACTTTATCCCCTCGTTCTATCACCTCATGCGGGCCTGTGTAAGCTGCTTGAAAAGATGGATGCGAGGTGTCATCTCTTAGAAAGACGTGGGATGCTGTTGCTAAATCTTTGAAAATGAATATGGAGCGGTTATTCCCATGGTGAGAAGTTGGTAATGGCAACAAATTTTTGGCGAATGTGCGCAGTCTTTCAGTGTATACTGTCAAGTCCTCTGTGCCATCAGCCGATTGACAAAAAATGTCACCTGGAAGTCGTAGTGTCTCTCCATATACGAGTTCAGCTGGAGTCGCTTGTAAGTCTTCCTTAAATGCCGCCCGGATTCCCAGTAGTACAAGTGGAAGTGTTTCAAGCCAGCTGCTGGTCGCATGACATGTAATAGCGGCTTTAAGCTGTCTGTGGAATCTTTCGACAAGTCCATTGCATGCTGGATGGTAGGCTGTAGTTCGTCTGCGTTGAAATCCGATGATGTGGGACAGATGCTTAAAAAGTTCTGATTCAAACTGTCGACCACGATCAGTGACGATATCTTCAGGGCAGCCGAATCTGGATATCCATCCGTGAACTAAAGCTTTTGCCACTGCTTCAGCTGTTATCTCCTGTAATGGTATAGCTTCGGGCCATCGTGTGAAGCGATCTACACATGTGAGACAGTAACGATACCCTTGTGAAAGAGGTAAAGGTCCGATCAAATCTATGTGGATTTTCATGAATCTGGCTCGAGGTAAGCTGAATGATGCTAATGGTGATGAGACATGACGTGTTATTTTTGATCGTTGGCATGCTAGGCAGGAACGAGTCCACTCTCTACAATCTTTTCGCATACTAGGCCATACATAGCGTTCCGATATCAGTTTCGTCGTCGCATTTATGCCAGGGTGGCTAAAAGAATGCAAGTTTTCGAACACTTGCCGTCGCATGTCTTTGGTCACATAAGGTCTGGCCACATTGCTGCTCTTGTCACAATAGATTTCTGTGTGAGATCCAGGCAGTTTGATTTTTGTCAAGCGCAGAGAAGTATCGCTATCCAAAAGTTGTTCTAGTTCAGGATCTGTGCTTTGTGCTTGAGCAAGCTTGGATAGATCGATGGGCTGAGTAATCTCTTCGATGCGTGATAAACTGTCAGCCACAACGTTATCCTTTCCTGAAATATGCCTGATATCTGTGGAAAACTGTGAAATAAAATCCAGATGTCTGAACTGTCTTGGTGAGCACTTTTCTTTTCGTGAATGAAATGCGAAAGTTATGGGCTTATGGTCAGTGTAAATAATAAAGTCTCTCGCCTCCACCATGTGACGAAAGTATTTTATTGCTTCGTAGATGGCGAGAAGTTCCCTATCGTAAGGCGAGTATTTCTGTTGACATGGTGAAAACTTTCGAGAGAAAAATGCTAAAGGTTCCCACATGCCGTCTTTATGCTGTTGTAAAGCTGCGCCCATTGCTGTGTCTGAAGCATCGGTGACTATAGCGAGCTTCGCTTGGCAGTCTGGATGAGCGAGTAGTGCTGCTTGGCAGAGACTTTCCTTGCAGGTGATGAATGCTTTAGTAGCTTCTTCTGATAAATGCACGGGATGTGAACCTTTAACTGATCCTGTGAGCAGTGCATTCAGAGGCGCTTGATGCCGCGCTGCATCAGGAATAAACCTTCTGTAAAAGTTCACCATTCCTAGGAATCTTCGCAGTTCTCTGACGGTTTTCGGTGGTGGGTAATTCGCAACCGCTTCTACCTTCGATGGTAATGGTTTAGTCCCAGCTGCTGAGATGCTGTGTCCTAAAAACGTTACCTCTGATACACCGAATATGCACTTGTTCGTGTTGATTACCATGCCGTATTCCTTGAGTCTGTTGAAGAGCAGATGAAGGTGCTTCTTGTGTGATTCCTGATCAGGTGAGAAGATCAAAAAATCGTCCAGAAACGGGAAGCAGAACTCTTCAAGGCCCCTAAGCATCTCGTCCACAAATCGTTGAAACGTTTGGCTGGCATTACGTAGTCCGAACGTCATGAACGGGAATTCGTATAAACCAAACGGCGTCGTGATTGCGGTCTTCGGAATATCCTCAGGGCAGACAGGAATTTGATTATAAGCTTTTACGAGATCGATAACCGAGTATACTTGACAGCCGGAGAGACAATGTGCAAAGTCATGTATGTGTCGAATGGGATAGCTGTCTGGTACGGTTCTAGCGTTGAGCATTCTGTAGTCACCGCATGGACGCCAGCCGTTATCTTTTTTAGGCGCAAGATGAAGTGGTGATGACCATGGTGACTTTGAAGGTCTGGCTGTTCCGTTCCTCAACATATCTGCAAACTCGTCTTTTGCAATTTTTAATTTATCCGGTGCTAGTCTTCGTGGTGTGCTGCTTATTGGCGGTCCTGCAGTAGTCTGTATATGGTGCATGGTATTATGCTTCGGAACACGGTGGACACCGGAAGGTCGAGTAATCTCAGGGTATTCGCTTAGTATGTTATGATATACGGAATTTCCAGAAATAACTTTTACCGATGAAATGTTCCCAGTTGACTGTGCAGGTGAAGCTGGGGACGTAAGGCTTGTAGTGTTGTCGATTAAACGTTGATTTCGACAATCCACGATGAGGTTGTAAAATGATAAAAAATCCACACCTATTATGGCCTTTGTAACGTCCGCTACGATGAATCGCCAAGTAAAGTCACGGCGCAAGCCTAGGTTCAGCACTAAATGAGCGTAGCCGTAAGTAGAAATGGGTGTACCGTTTGCCGCACACAGCTCATAATTTGTTTTCTCACGACGTTCCTTGAGTGCTGATCGGGGGAAGACACATACGTCACTGCCAGTATCGATGAGAAACTGCATCTTCGTAGCGCCGTCCGTGACAAATAGGCGACCGGAAGTTTGGCAATCGGTCGTCGCCATTACCGACTGCTGTTCGCGTTTCCCGCATGGTAGTCGCACGGTTTTACGCACTTACTTGCTTCATTGCCGAACTTATTATGATACCAGCACACAGGAAATTTTCTATAGTTCGACTGTGATCGTGTGGAGCTAGAACGACCGCGCGTTTTCTTGTTTGAACGATTCGGTGCACGTGAATGCCGGTTCACCTGCGCAGTTAGAGCTTGCACTTGTTTGGTCAGTTCAGCAATCTGTTGGTTCATGGCTTCTAAAGAGCTTCCTGGTATGGCACTTGATGTTGATGCTACGTGCGCTGTAGGCGAAACAACGTCATGGATGCGGTCAGCGAGATCTGCGAGCGCTTCCAGTGAAGACGTCATCTGCGAAGCGATTATCGTTTGCGTGCTACTTGGTAAGCGACTGGTCCAGATAGTACGTAGAAAATCTTCGGGAACTCCAGGTCCAGCCAAATGTTGCAAATGTCTTAAAAACTGAGATGGCTTACGGTCTCCAAGTTCTGCGTGCATAAGTAATTGCTTGACCTTCTTTTCTCGTGACGCGGACAGTCGTTTGATAAGTTCCGACTTCAATTTTTCATACCTGTTGGTGTCGGGCGGGTTGATGATTATATCTTCCACCTCAGAAGCATACTGCGGGTCTAGTTGGCCGATAACGTAGAAAAACTTCGTATTGTCCGTAGTAATGTTCGATATCGCGAATTGGCCCTCGATCTGCGCGAACCAAATGGCCGGCTTTTCAGGCCAAAACGGCGGAATGCGCACGCCCACACGACAAATATCTTCGTTCTTATCGGTTGAGAGCGACATCTTTATGTGAATCAGTATCAGAATTATCGCAATCAGCAACAAAATCAAAATCACACACATTTACTGCAAACGTGGACTTTCGGTTCAAAACAGGTCACCAGTAAAGCGAAATTAGATACACTTTTGTTGTAATAGAAGGAGGTCCATAGGTTTGCTGAATTAATGATATGCCGATTGACTTTGTATAAGATATATTAATTAAAAAGATATTTACAAAAACCAAAATGCGGAAAATAAAATTTTCTCTAATGTGAAGTCTATATCAACAACATTCGTTGCCCCTAGCAACTAGCTGGAAAGTTTATCTATGAGATTGGTATAGAAACTTTTTCGTGGGCCAGCACGCCACATTACAAACAGCACAGCTTACAGTTTACGAAAAGTTGATACTTACAATAAGCCGGTGATTAATATGTTAGGTTAGCCAAAATGATGACACAAATGTGTGTACAAGTTATACAACCAAAAACTACCAATAATGTTATAGTTTTACATTTGTATTCCGCAGCATGTTCAGCATCTCTTGAGTTTGGAGCGACGCACGCTGGTTCACGTAGCACGCTTCTCTCGGAAGTGGTCGGCGGTGGCGTATCATTGCGACGGCTGCTGCCATCTGGAAAGACCAGACACACCAGGCTGAGAGATACGGCATCAGAAACTGTGGAACAGCGGTAAAGAAAGAAAAATAACTGAATGATTGAGCGAAGCGGTATGGTTCTTGAAGCTCGGTTCTATAAGAATTAAGGCATTCAAGTATGAAAGCATTAAGGTTTAAAGGAATGAAGCAACGAAGAACTGAAATAATGGATGAAGGATTTAGGGATTGAGGAAATGAATAAGTAAAGGAATATGAATAATATAATAAGTAAAGGATGACTGGACGAATGATTGATTGAACGAATGATTGAACGAATAAATGAATCAACTTATTATTATAACAAATTACGGCCGGCAGTTCTTTATTAGCTACTCACCGATCGATCGTGCAACTAGCTCCTCTGATGCAAGTACATACATGCAGGAAATTTGATGTGCGATGCTTGCATCTTACATGAAATGTCCGGTAAACGTCCAAGGCTACGCCCAAAGGCACTTTAATTTTATGATATTATTGTTTTTTTTTTTCTAAGTGATCTGTGATTCTTTGAGAAAATAAATTGATAAACTCTAATTACTGTAAAAAGAAATTCCCGAGATATTATCTAGTTTTGACTGCTGCCTAGTTAAAAATCAACCAGCTATCATCATCATCATCATCGTCATCATTAGAAAGATGATGCCGTTGGTACATAATATTTAAATTGTTATTTCGTTACCTATCTCATATAAATAAATAAATGCGCTCAAGTAATAACTGTTTCATGCAGTCAAGTAAAATTAATGTTGTTTTTTAAATGCTTCGAAGAGGTTACACAATAACTGACAGATTTTTATTACAAATGGCTACTTCTAATACAAACATAGCAAAACAATTAAATGAAATAAGAGAAGGACTGAGAGCTCTACAAAGAATCGCTAATTGGCTGCTATCAGTAACAGCAATTAAAACAATCACGGTAGAGCCCCCAACAAGCACGATACGTGCTCAGACAATGATACTGCGTTTTTTATTAACAGCCTCGCCAACTTCATTATCCCTTTCTCCCCTGTTATGAACTTGATGTTTAGTCATTATTTCGTCAAGTGGGTTTAGATGTGGAGGATCTTTTGTTTCTTTGTTATGAACTGTTTGCGAAATATTGCACTACGCAGATTGCTTTTGGTGTTATTAAAAGGGATTCCTTGTACTCCATTAATTGAATTGAAAGGTGATTTATTTTAGTTTTGCTCAGCATGTAAAAATCAAGAGATTTTAAGCGCACTCTTGTAATAAACATATCATCCAAAATATTAAACTGATGATGAAGTGTAATTTTTAGTAGTAACTACTTACTACTAAAAATTACACTTCATCATCAGTTTAATAGTAGTTGGTGTTTTTGTTAAGAAGCTATCATAAAATACTGGCTGACTCGATAGACATTGTCTTGTTTGTAAAATAATCTTATAGGAAAACAGACGTAACAATTCGGGATTTTTTTAAACCAAACGCAGTAAACAAAGTATTGAAAACACGATAAACATTTAAAACTAAAATAATAACAAAATCAGCCTAGATGCTCTCAGATGATTCACTTACAAAAGAACGTTATTTCATTTTTATGCATATAATTTTTTTTTAAAACTCTTAGTCTTTTTATTTCACATTTATTCATTTTTATGACGCAAATTAAATAAAAAAATGTACTAAAAGTTATGATATATATATATAGCAAATGTGACACTAGATAGAAGTAAATTCATAACTAGATTACACATAATAAACGTTCAGTCTCATTTTATTTAACTTCCATTAAAATCAGAGACGAAGAAGAGGAAGAAGAAGCCACTTCAGATGCTGAACCGGAACAAGCAGACACAGCCAGTGTTGCTAGCGCAGAAAGCGTGGCCAGTCAAGCCACTATTACCCCTGAGACTGTATCATCGAGCAGTGCACCGGTTGGGAGAGCGACCACTTTACAGGCCTCTCCATTGAGGAGATCGCATACAGTGTCTGCTACTAATGTTACTGTTTCTCAAGCTAGCTTAAAGGTAAGGAAGTTATTAATTTTACAACCTAGCGCAAGTAAAACTGCATTTAAATCCACTATATTTGATGTTATGGTTCCGTGCCCGCTTAAAAAGAACGGAAAAATTAAATAAATAAATAAATGAAATGTCCTCTGTTTTTGGTTTCTCTTTGAAATAAGGAGACTACTAGGTATGAATAACTCTGTTATGATATTAAAACACTTCTGAAGTCATTGTTTTTTTTTTATCCTAGATTCTATATTAGCTCTAATCTATAAACAAACAAAATATACCACCCGTTTTTTTAGGTAACCTCTCCACCGCTACCACCATCGCAATGTGAAACGGTAGCAGTGGACATGAGTACTAGCGTCAGTAGTGTGAGCGAGAGGACAGACAGTGAAAAAGACAGAGACAGTGCGTGGGAAAAAGACAGAAGT
This sequence comes from Ennomos fuscantarius, assembly GCA_905220475.3. NCBI lineage: Eukaryota > Metazoa > Arthropoda > Insecta > Lepidoptera > Geometridae > Ennomos > Ennomos fuscantarius. The sequence continues at coordinate 1,154,170 of HG992034.1, read as the reverse complement.
GAGAGCAGAGCTTCATCTTCTACTTCAGCTGCAACGCTTACTAACGTGAGTGGTAGTGGTCTGAATGTTATATGTATTACATACTTTTCACCAAAAAAAATTCAATGTTAATTGTAGAAGTAAAATTTTATAGTAAATGAGTCAGTCCCGAAAATAATGTTTTTGATTAGATGAGATTTTTTAGGTTTATACAAGAGATGGACGATGGTTTTAATCTAGTTTTTCATTAGCATTTAATTTGCGTAATGTGAAACCACTTTTAAACACTTTACACGACGATGATAACATGCCAATCTTATTTCACCAGGGCTGGTACTCTCCTGCCTTAAGTGGGGTCTCTTCAGCCAAGATTCGTGACAACGCGAAACAAACTAAAGAGTCCTGTAACCGACGGCTTCTTAAGTCTGACCTCAGTCTCACCTCTCACCCTGAAATGGAGATTGATTACTACGACTACGAAGTTAACAATGCTGGTAAGATTATTTTCTTAGAAGATAGGTAATCCAAAAGCCCATTCAAAATGGCTATTGATGATTGTTGTCAAGTAGAAGCTAATATATGAAAGAGAAATCTTAAAAGTACCTATAATACAGAAATATAGAATATATAAAGTAGGTTCAGTGCCTGTCTCCAATTTGTAAGCTTGTTATAATATTTCAAAAGGTCGAAATTAGAATGTAAGGTTATTGAAAACTATTGATATTAAGAACATTTGAATGTTGCATGTCACATTCATGGGTGTAAATTCTTAGGTCCGTATTACAGAACGACGCTCAGTCATCGATCGGTGCTCAAGCAGAGATTTCATTCACTAATTGTTCACTTTACGAATGAAATTTCTGCCTGAGCACTGATCGATGACTGAGCATCGTTCTGTAATACGGACCTAAGAATTTTGACCCATGAATGTGACATGCAACATTCAAATGCTCTTAATATCAATAGTTTTCAATAACCTTACATTCTAATTTCGACCTTTTGAAATATTATAACAAGCTTACAAATTGGAGACAGGCACTGAACCTACTTTATAGGGTAGGCAGGCTATGCTGATCAGTTATGCTTCCCACAAGTTTATTAACAAGGAATATCTTCACAATCCGGATATAGATCTCCACGTTGTTACAGGCTCCGTCCCAGGCTCGTACCTCGGAATGGATCCAGCGTTCCTTGTGTGGATACCACCTCTTGAAGAAGGAGACATTCTGAAGGAGATGAATGATAACCAGCAACCTATTTATGAGGTGTGTGTGATTGGAATTCAGTATATAGTTGGCACTACTTCTCTTAAAGCTGTATTTTGTTTTAACTCTATAAGAATGTGACGTGTTACAATTTATTTGTTTTAAAATCAATAAAATAAAATCAATTCAACCATCAGTTAATAAGTATCTAATATAATTTTGATTTGTAAAAGTGCAAAATAGCCTATTTGCAATAAATCTTTTGGCTTTGAATAAAATCTTGCTACATACGTACTTATTTAAAAGGGATAGTAAGCAAATAAACAATAAAAAATTGTTGGTGTTTGGCTTATATAATACCTATGTATTATAATCTGCCTTATGCAAACTAAACATAGGCAGTACTAAAAAAAAAAGTTAGTATAGAGTATTGATTTCAAATGTTTCTTAACAGGAGATTTTACCGAAGCATCTTCTACCAGACCCTGGCAGCAACACGGAATCTCCTGAAGATAGACCAGCATCTAGCACTCTCAAACGAAACGAAAACCGTTGCAATCGATCCAACGAATCCATTAAGTCTTTCAGAAAAGTCATCGAAAAAGGCAACATCATCCAACCATTGAATTTCAGCATCACTGATTTGCAAAACTCCCCTAATCTTGGTAAAAGGAATAGAAAGAAGAAAGTTGAAAGTCCCGTCGCAATTCCAATGAAAGACTTAACGCTGACTCGTTCTCCTGTAAGAGTTCACAGAAGTACAAAAAATGATGACAAAGATTCAACACTGAAAAGGGTAAATGATACGGTTAGAGAGACAAAAGATACGGATACATTGAAAAGAACAGATTTTGCTGATATACGATTTGCTGATGAAAATTCTGATTCGTCAAACGATATTAAATTTGCTGATGATTCATCTCCAGATAGCAACAGACTTGTTGATAGATATAATGTTAAGGCGTAATGAAATAATAACCTTTAAAAAGGTACAGGATAATTATTTCAATTGAGATACCATACAAGATGCAGCAAAGTATGGACAAATGGTTGGATTTATACTTGCCAATAAAATTGAATTTTCTAATAGAGTCAAAAGTAAACTAGATACTTAAATAGCTTTATATTTACAAGGAGTATTATATTATGCAATATTGTACTAAAATGCAATCTAACTTAATTGGTTTAAAGAATGCCAAAAATCTTTGAAAGTGGTCAAGACTGAGTTTGATTGAAATCGGCGATTGCTTTTAAGAATGTCATTTGTCATTTACTTAAAAATACATTTCAGCAATTATCTTGTCTAATTAATAATATGTGTTACTCAGTTCCCAACTTCCCAGTAGTAAATTTAAGGACCAAACCATATTATCTATCTTTCATATCATAGATTTCATATATATTTCATTTATCACCATAATATTAATGTAGCGTCACAGTAGTTAAAAAGTAGAATTTTATAATCAAAGATATTTCATGGAAATCTAGGAACCTATTATAGGGATCCGAGTTTTCACTTGTAGGTCGTCTATATTTCACTTTTCATTGTAACATTAATATACATAATTTTCAGAAGCATTAAGATTAATATTGTACGGGATAAGATTATCAAATATTCGTTTGATGATGCTGAAAAGCTGATATTTTTGTTGTATTGTAATACTTTGGATGACTGACTTTCCGGGTAATGCGTGCAATATATTATTCCAAATTATTTACTTCTCTATAATTTTTATCAATTTACAATGTTTAATTATCTTCTTTAATATATTTTCCGTATTCGGTCTAGTCTGCGAAATCAAAGAATTTATCGTATAGTTTAATTCCTTGCCATTGCATTTACTAATTTTAAGATATATGTATAATTAATATTGATTGTTTTTAATATTATTGTGAGAGCATTTAGCAATATTACGTAGCTGTAAGTGTTTCAATGTTTCGTTAAAATGCTCCAATAAATATGTTTTTATTTTGTATTCGAAATTGTTGTTTTCATTTTAAACATTTCCTAATTAATTAATTATATATCTGCAAAGATCAATTTTCCATAATGTATATTTTTGTACGCCTATTTCGTAAGATGTACTTATAGCCCCATCGTTAAAAAGTTACGATTATTTTCTTTTTTCACTGTGATGTTGACGATTTATTTATTTATTTATCCATAAAACATCACATTACAGAATAGTCTAAGTAGCACGCTCGCCTTGAAAAAGCTTTGCTATTGAAAACCTATAAACTATAGATATTCGGAAACACAGGCTGGTTCAATCAAAAACCTTGTACCCTTGTACGTGTACAGTGTTACCGAAAGTTCAAAGCCGTACAGCACACATACGGCATTATTTTATCCGTATATTGATACTGATAAAGTTGCTGTTGGTCTTTGACGGTTTGGAGGTTTCAAAAGATATACACTCGGCGTCAAAAAAATCGCACCTCCAGGAAAATAACTTTAAAAGTGTTATTAACCTTTAAAAACGCACATGTACCCTACATATATTAGTGTCATTTAAAAGCTTATTAGATAAGCTTAAATTTAAAAATATTGGGGAATGCAAATAAATAATTGAAATTGAAATTGACATCCACGGCAAAATATACAATAGAAAGAAAGAAAGGTTATGGGCCCCCTTATGTTACCGCCACTTTCGAAGCTTATCTTCCAATTATAATTTATCTTTATTGATATTATAGACATTAACACGGCGCTATTTAGTTGTCTAGCTATTTATAAAAGAGATGTATTATCCAAAATATATTATCAAAATCTCCAGCCATATATTTATTTGCTTCAGTGTTTGGACCGTTATTAAAACTATGACGTACGCGTAGAATCTCCGTGGGACGGGAGGCATGCAACATAATTGGACGATATCACGTCTCGCCATTATTAAATTCCTGTGTGCCGATGAAAATATATCTGCGAAACTGAATAATCGATGAAACTAGCGAACTCATCAAAGAAATTTAGACTATGATCCTGAGGTTTAGAGTTGTAGTTACTTTGTTTAAATGTTCTTTGGGGCTATATCAGTTAAGCTTTAATTGCTAGCAATCATGTCGTTTCGATAACGTAGTTATGAACATGATTCAGATTTATTTTCAGGCGAGGAAATGGTGCCAATCCTTATCTAAAGAAATTAGGCATCCTTATTTATTTCCAAATACTGTCACAAATAGATTCAACATATGATCAAACATATGATAGTAAGTATGTACATATTAATGTTTTAGTTGTAGTTTACTAAAATGAATGGAATTAAATGAAAATCATCATAGTTTTGTATCTCCTAAACATTTAAAAATATAGTTATATATGAAATATTATGGTTTAGGGACCAATGCACTGTAGGTATGTAATCAGAATTGAGTTATTTTAAATCATTAAAAAATCAATGTTGTAATTATCAGAATCTTTTCGATTTCCAAAACTCTGCTACGCACGCGTTATCATTATTTTGCTTTTTTAGTTGAATAATCAAAGCTTTTTTTTAAATCAAAAATAAAGCACTTTGTCGCCATTTGGCCCGATAGCTCAGTTGGTAGTAACCCTGCCTTATGAACTGTGGGTTGTGAGTTCGGTTCCCATCCAGGACAAACATTTGTGTAATGAACATCGATGTTTGTTCTATGTCTGGGTGTTATATTGTATTCTATGTTTGTATTTACAAACAAAAAGTATTTAAGTATTGTATCAGTTATCTGGTTCCCATACAACAAGCTTTGCTTAGTTTGGGGCTAGATGGCGCTGTGTGAAATGTCCACAATTATTATTATTATTATTTTTAGTTATGCCGCGCATAATACTAATACTGAAACTAAAATATAATATGGTAAAATCATAAATAATAAATTCAGAGAGAGAGAGAGAGAGAGGATCAGCAAGAATGATATTACAATCTCCCAGGTGTGGTGGACGAGAACCAAATAATGTAAACTCTCTTAAATAAATTAAAATAATTTAATTAAATAAAATAAATAAACTCTCTTATCTTTATTCCGGACACATTCCATTTGAATATGATAAAGATCGTCAACTGAATTATATTATTCTTTTATTTAATTTTCATATATCATATTGTTTTTTTTTTGTGTGTGTATTTTTACTATGGATCTTGAGTCTGAAATAAAGTTATATTATTATTATTATTATATTCCAAACAATTCAGAGAGTTACTTTTTCGCATTAAAAATGAAAACTTATTGCATGGAGTTAAAGCTTAGTTATAATAACGCCCAACGATTACATACATAGATTCTGGACCCTAATAGATCCTAGTCCTCGTAGTTCCTGGGTCCCTAGACACGGGACTAGGATTTCCTATGTCTAGGGACCCAGGAATTACGACGACCATGGTCCTACAACGCCTCAGAACAAGTACCTATTTGCGCTTTTTTTTCTGTGCACCAATACTGGTCCTGCCGATACGAACCCGCCACCTCCGGGTTATGAACGAACCTGCTCCACCACCACACCACAGAGCCTGTCAGACGCTGAGCTTGGTTCAATAGTTCCTACATATTAGCTACAATAACAAAAAACTACAAAATTTTCTATTTTACTTTTTAGAAAAGAAACGCAGAATAATTTCATTATCCTAGTGTCTACAAAATAGCAATTTCCGAACTAGCCTGCAGCCGCGCTATCTAGGGTGCTACTATGAGCAAGTATGCAATATTCAATAGATATACTATCGGTTATTTTGTGTTTTTAAATTTGAGAATGGACTTTTTAACCAGAGGGGTGATCACGAAACTTTGATAGCAATGCAACAGAAGAAATTTCCATACTAACTATGCACATAAACTGCGTATTTAAAATGTCAAAATGACAAATTTGTGTTTTCATTGGTTGCAATCGAGTTACGTGATCGCCCAGCAGTTATCATGGAACTTGATTGAAACAAACAGAAACACAAATGTGTATGTTTAAAAACTATCGCGAGTCCGACACATTTTGTAAGACAAATAACGGCTAAAGTCACGTCAATTAAAAAAGTCGAAATTACTCCGACCGTTTCGGACATATTCGATGTCCTTCTTCTGGGAGCTACTAACTAACGCAAGCCGCGGCGGCTTTCGTGATCGTCGCGCAAAATCGAGCGCACCTATTTTATTGGTAGCTGTGATGCTTAATATTAGGCGTGGTACGTCATTAATAAATAAATAAATAAGTGTGGACATTTCACACAGAGCCGTCTCGCCCCAAAGTAAGCAAAGCTTGTACTATGGGAACCAGATAACTGATGCAATACTTAGATACTTTTTGTTTGTACATACATACATAGAATACAATATAACACCCAGACACCAAACAAACATCGATGCTCATCACACAATGTTGTCCTGGGTGGGAATCAAACCCACAACCTGCAGTTCAGAAGGTAGCATACTACCAACTGAGCTATCGGATCAGTCGTCCGTTTAAGTACCTACTCGTAAATAATAAAAAAACTGTTATTAACGTCATGGCAAGTGACACGCCTTTTACTATTACAGCCTTATTAATAAACGGGTATTAGTCTCGGATTAGTTACTTCAGCTTTTGTCCTTTTTTTGCTACTGTAATATTTAGCTGGATCGAAAGAGACAAAAGATGGTGTAACTAGTCTAAAGCTAGTTCGTGTGTGTTCGCTAAAGTTATAAGGCGGTTAATGTTTTACTTAATTCGTGTCTAATTTCTCGGTGTATGAATTTGACTTTAAAAAATACATGATTATTTTTTCGCCATTGGCAAGTCCTTGGTAGCCCCAATATCCCGCAATTAGCCCGGAAAATTGGCTGCATTCATTTACAAAACTCTCTCTTTCTCTCTATCTATGCCTCTCTTTCTCTCTCTCTGAATGTATTAATCATTGCCGTTCAAACACTGAAATAGTATTCTGTATGGTCGTTTAAGCTTTAGATTCATTATTTACTTTATGAAAGAAGTAAACAAAGATTTTATGCCTTCTTGGTAAAAAAAAAGGTGACAACTGGTAATGATGTTGTGATGACTATTAAATAAAAATTTCTACATGTTGTATCTATTTATTTATTATTACATGCCTTCATACAATGTCATTACTTAGTCTAACTAATCTATACAGTACTTAGTTCCCAATATTATATTGTATGAGCCCTGTGAGGGCGTCGCACTTTAGAGCATACATTGTCTAACTCTCGTCACATTACAATAATATTCAGGTCGAAGGAAATTATGATTACTGTCACTTAACTAGGTGGTAGGACTTTTCTGCAAAGTTCGTCTAGGTAGGTACCACCGCTTTGCCAGTTATTCTGCCGCCAAGCAGTAGTGCGCAAGCACTTCTGTGTTCCGGTTTGAAGGGCACTATACATAGTATGGAGTTATCCAACATAATTATACTTTTCCACTTCAACAAAAAGTAGGTAAGTAGGCACGAAATGATGCGAGATTAGTAATCAATGTGATTATTTTCATTCATTTATTTACATAGATTAAGCTTACATTTTAAAAATATTTCTATAAAAATTACTTCACAAAAATATTATATAAAACCTAAACCTAGTCTCCCGCCGGCAGAGGGACTGGTGACTGATCCCAAGTTTTAAATAATTTTTAACTTTGTTATGTTGACAATGGAGATCTACGTTTACAACTTTCAACTTCCGCTCGCCTCGTTACGCATTCACCTTACTCCCAAAGTCAAGCGTGCGTAAAGAAGTTCTACTTCAAATCCTCATTAGGAGCACCGTAACAACACGCCCAGGCCAATAGCCGCACAGTGGAACATTAACGTTGGCTCACATTAGACGGTCAAGCTAATTAAGGTGCTAGGGTGAACTAGGCAATCTAAGTTAGGTTCGCTAAAGTTATTTTCCTGGATGGTTTAGAACTTTGATGTCAAGTAGATGGCAACATTGTGCATTTAAGTTGTGGACTAGATTTAGAGAAGAATTAATGAATATAGCCCCTGTTTTGAAGAAATCCAGGTACATATTTAAATTTAAGGTTTAATAGAAAAAATATATGCTATCACGGACAGACATAAACTTTTTTGCAAGAAAAAAAAATCGGATACAATAGATTTTTTTCTCTACTTCAATAGAAAGAGGTTTTATTAATTTGACGATATGTAGGCATGTTATTTGAAGCATCCTGGCATGATTCTATACGTCCTAAATTTAAATTTCGAAATTAACAAAAGAAAAATCATGATTATCGTGGATTATTGTAAAATTGTTCTGGCAATGGCATGAATTCCTAGGGACCCAAGAACAACGAAAACCATGGTCCCACAATACCTAGACACATAACAAGTACTTACGCTTTTTTTCTGTGCACATATACTTGTGCTGTCGCGGCAATTGAACCCACCGCGTCCGGGCTATGAGCCGACTGGCTAAACTACCACACGAAAGAGGCTGTCTGTTTATGGAAAGTAAATGTTTGTGTATGTAGTAGTTTTAATAAAATGTTGACACTGTATCTCACAACATTTGACCATCTGAACCCACGACCTCTCGCCTCATTAACTGCGAAAAACGACGATGTCACCATCCTATAACTAACATCATAAACAACCTCAAATTATGTCCACTATAACCCATGAATTGCCACAGTCGGACATGGAGCCCCATAGGCTACTAATTAGCTTGACTGCCAATACCGTTCCTCTTTGATCACCAACACGTTGCTGTATCCGTCATTGCATTCTCATTTCACAGTTCGACAGTCACAACTTAACAATTACATTTTTCCGGAATGTCAAAACGTTCTGTTGGCAATATTATTATATTAACCACAAAACCTATGCTTATTAATTTTTTTTAATCAGTTTTATTATTAGGGACCTTTATAATTAATTTACATGTCAGTCCCATCGTATTCGCAACAAGTTAACAGAATAGGAGGTCACTTGAAGTGACTCACAGATCTGAACAACTCCTTTGCTGGGTCTGAAGTTGGATCAGTCAAAATGTTGTTAAATACGCCTACATCGCACATATTCAGATTGTGAGTCACCACAAGCGACTGCCTTTCGCGCATGCTTATTATCAAAAGCTAAATATTGGTCGTAAACTTGCAAAAATAAGTAAGTTGACCTGCGTGTTCTTCCCAAAACTCAGACGCGTGCATTAAGCTATAGCTAAGCTATAGTAAGTACCCATCGTCTGGAGAGTGACTATTATTCAATCATGATTGGACTTGAATGTGTCTTTGGCTTGAATTTGACAATTCGGATCATTGATATTTTAGATTTCTTTTTTAAATCAACACTGATTGAAATACAGTGGTATTTCACACATTCATTCATTCAGTGGTTATTCACATTACATACTGAATCTAAACTTTAAAAACCAGTAGAGAACATGGTCCCACTACGCTCCGTATATAAGTTGACCTATTACAACAGTGCTGTAGTATGCCAACCAATCACAGCAGTGCTTTTTCATCCGCCCTCTACCCGAACGGATGAGTCCCGTTCAACGAGAATAAACCTATACTGATGGTAGGTTGTTTCTGCAAAGTTCATCTAGGTAGGTACCACCGATTTACCAGCTATTCTGCCGTCAAGCAGTAGTGTGCAAGCTCTAATGTGGTCCGGTTTGAAGGGCACTGTAGCTATTGAAATTACTGGGCAAGAGATTATGATCTGATTTCACACTCGAGGAATTTTATTACCAGACTGTGCCGATCTCTCAGAATGATGTGCGCAGTGCAGTGTCACGCGCAACTTTGTATTTTGCAGTTCTGAGTGATACTGTTCTGTTATGGGCAGCCGTGTCGCTTAACATCAGGTGAACGACTAGCTCCTCCATCATTCACTAACATTCAAAACCTAATATAAGTACTCCATAAGTTTCTCACTCCATGGATCTCCCTTTCCCAGATCATTAAGTACGTTTTACCCAAATGCGAAACTTGTTTGTATTCAATTACAGACGACCCGTGTTTGGCCAAAATTATGTTAGTTTTGGGCTTTAAGCCGGGAGTTTTAAGCGTTTTATAGGGTCATGAAATATGAGGAGTTATGTAATGAGATCGGCTCGCTATGCAAGCCATTCTATATCACGGGTAAAGGAACTTAGTTACCTAGTATGATTGACGTTACCAGACGCTGCACTACCTATTTCAGAATAACTGAATACAAGTGAAAGGAAATTTGACTTCAAAGAGACTTTTCTTTGCGAAAACCAATTTTGTGCAGCAAACAACATTGTCAACGATTAGTAGGTCCCAAACGCATAGTAGCGTTGGCGAAAGCCTAGCTAAAGCTAGTGGTCAATTTTGTCGTTTCCGCCTAACCCGGCCAGAGTTTATTCATTAAAATTTTAGAACGTTACTACGTCCATAAACTGCAATTTATAAAACCATATTAATATAGAAACTTAGTTATGATCGTCAGTCACGCCGTCTAGGGAGTTTTCCCTAGTAAGTAATAAATAATTATGACTAGTACAGTATGCCTACTAGACTCCTTAATAAGTCACAAATCATAAGCAACGACCTAGCCTTAAGCTGTGATGTGATCTATGGCCCCTAGCTACATATTACGTATAATAGAGCAATTATTGACCTCGCAGAATTATAGATAGCGCCTCAGGCCAGACCTTTAAGCTATTTTTATTATTGAATTGCTGGACAAACCGTCTTCTTATTTCCAAAAGCAAGATTGTCACAGGTTAACAGTCTTTACAAAAAGTTGAATGATCAAAAAACTAGAGTTGACATTGCCTATCACAACGTGAGACGAAAAATATGGTGGAAAGGGGTAATAACCTTTGACTGGCCCGATAGCTCAGTTGATAGTAGCCCTGCCTTCTGAACTGTGGGTTGTGGGTTCGATTTCCACTCAGGACAAACATTTGTGTGATGAAAATAGGTGTTTGTTCTGTGTCTGGGTGTCATATTATATTCTATGTATGTATTTACAAACAAAAAAGTATCTAAGTATGGTATCAGTTATCTGGTTCCCATAGCACAAGCTTTGCTTAGTTTGGGGCTAGATGGCGTTGTGTGAGATATCCACAATATTATTATTATTATTTATTATTATAATAAATCTTCCGAGGTAAAGATATCTTCTTCTTAAGTTTAATTTAATTGTTGTGGCTTTCTATCGCTTTTTAGCGTTAGAACAAGTTAGTCCCAATTATCAAATTACTGGTCTTAAAAAACATGCTTAATTGTTGATATTAATAAAGTAGCGTGTTCGAATTTGGTTAGCCTTAGTTGTATAGTTTTAAGCTCCAAAGCATTTCAAAATGTCCTGCATAAATTGCCTAAGAACTTAATGCGTTATTCATAACCAAGACTAATATTTTATGCATACCAGTGCTTATGGCATTTCTATCAACAGGAATAGCAAAGGTTTCGTATAACAGACTGCTGTAATCTAAATATATATAACTCAAAGGCGACTGACTGACTGACTGACATAGTGATCTATCAACGCGCAGCCCAAACTACTGAACGGATCGGGCTGAAATTTTGCATGCAGGTAGGTGTTATGACGTAGGCATCCGCTAAGAAAGGATTTTTCGAAATTCCACCCTTAAGAGGGTGAAATGGGTGGTTGAATTATTTTCCCATAGGCCACGCTGCGGGCGAAGCCTGTAGCTATCTTACTAAATTGTTTTTTTTTAAATGTTAAGGAATTATGTGACGGGCTAACCGTGACGTCTGATGTTAAACGACACGGCTGCCCATATCAGCTGCAGTGTCACTCGGAACTCTAAAGTATAGAAGTTCGCGTGACACTGCACTGCGCACGTCATCCAGAGATATCAGCACAATCTTGTAATAAGATTACTAAACTGTGCGATCAGATCATAAAGTCTCATTTGACCAGTATACATAAATATCTCTTTTACTTGCCTAATCACACTAATATTATAAAGGTGAAAGTTTGTATGTGTGTATGTTTGTTACTCCTTCACGCTCAAACGGCTGAATGGATTGGGATAAAATTCGGTACCAAGATAGCTTATACCGGATTAACATATAGGCTGCATTTTATCCCGGAAGAGTGAAATGTTCCCTTGGGATGAGCAAATAACTAAAACACTTTCTATCCGCGGGTGAAACCGCGGGGCGCAACTAGTAAATAATAAGAAAATGAATCATAAAGCCTGTTTATTTCTTTAATGTACACCTAATTTAATTAACCAGTGAAATGCCGACGTTTTGAATAGCAATTAAAAGCTGTACGGACATCCGTTCGTCCGAAAAGCCTTGGATTCATTTAGGATTAAAGACCCTTCTTGGGTACAAATAATAAACTACTTACTAGTAGTAAAGGCCTCCTCCCATGGACGTAGAGATACGTCTATGTCTCTTCTATTCTAGGCCATTAATTTAACTATTGTCAGCCTCTGTGGTATGGTGGTTGAGCAGGTTGGGTCGTCACTTACCATCAGGTGAGTTGTTGTCAAACGCATGCCCATTTTATCATAAAAAAAAAAAAAAAAAAAACCCGGAGGCGGCGGATTACATTCCCGCGTCAGGGCAATATTTGTGTACAGAAAAATAGCGGAAATACTTGTTCTATGTCTGGGTGCGTGCGAGATCAAAGTTGTACTTCCTGGATCCCTAGGTACAGGGAATCCTATTTAGGGTCCAGGATTATGTGTGTGATCGTTGGGTGTTATTATTATTGTTAAGAACATTTTGCACTAGGTACTTTAGCTAAGCAGCTCACCTTTCTTTTGATATTTCTCGTCTTATTTGTAACGAGCTTCTGCCCGCGGTAGGAATATAATTTAACCAGTTATTTCACCCTCGTAGGTGTTGATTTCAAAAAAAACATTTCTTAGTGAATACCTACATTTTACAAAGAACACACCCTCCAAATATTCAAGTCTCTAGGATCAGCGGTTTAGGCTGTGCGTTGATATATAAGTCAGTCATTCAGTCAGTCAGTACTTTGAATTTTATATGTATAGATTGTACCTACTGCTTAATATTTCGCTGTAGTATACTATCTACTAATTTTCATACTACGTCCGAACCAAACAAAGCCTTTGAATAGATAAGTCGTTGATAAATAGAGAATCGAGTATCTTACAAGAACGACTTGAGAAGTCGCTACTAAGCAACAGCTAACTAATGAAGTTTTATATGTGAAAAAACTATTTTTATAACATCGTTTTCCAATAAAATTGTTACTCTGTACTTGAGAGTTTGACAATTGAGAAGTGGATAATTATTAGCGAGTTTTGTTCACTAGGTGGTAGGACTTTCCTGCAAAGTTCGTTTAGGCAAGTATACCGTTGCCTTGTCAGATATTCTGCCGCTAAGCAGTGTGTGCAAGCACTAACGTGTTCCAGCTTGAAGGGCACTAGTGAATTTCCAGAGTAAATGAGATTTTACAGTCTATTAATTATTTATTATGTTGTCTCAGTTGATTTATATACGCAGTGAAATATCACGTGGAACTATATTTGAAAGCTACTAGCGGCCGAGACGCTTTACATCAAGCAAACGACTAGCTCATCATCTTTTTCATTACCATAAAATAATTACTACCTACTTACTGAATTAATTTTGATAAAGTTTCCATCGTACTGATGTGAAAGTATGCCGGTATTTTCTAGGTAAGCATGTTCCATCCTTGACCGCGTCATCACTTTAGGTGAGACCGTGGTCAAATACAAGTCTGTCAAAAGTGAAATATCCTTCTAAATAAAAAAGGAAGTTATGTTCGTTTTATGTATGACGGAAATATATAAAATATGACGGAATATACGGAGGTTATAAACAAAATAAAACCGAAAAAATACAACCAATTTGAAAGACGGTGAGACCATGGAAATATAGCGTAATTCCTCTAAAGGTCAGACTATAATTATTATTCTCCAAACCAAAACTTTCTAAAGCCACTCTACGCTTACATCCTACAAATGCCTCACTTCCGAAACACTCTGTCGCAAATTATTTCCTGCAGGATGCCTCAGGAAGCATTTAGAGGGAGTGCAAGGAAGTGTTTAAGGGGGAGGGGGGAGGGGGGCAAACGCAGATCCTTTTACCTGCACGTAGATGGGGCAGCAGAGTTCAAACTTTGACCTTTTCAAGTCTTAGCATTTTTTTACCTATACTTACTAATTTATGCTAAAATGAGCTTACAATCGATAATAATTATAATAACAACCAACGATCACATAGGTGCATAGATGCTGGACCCTAAATAGGATTCCCAGTGTCTAGGGACGCAGGAACTACGAAGACCATGGTCCCACAACACCCAGGTGCTTAGAAAGGTACTGGTACCTTTAATATCAAGTTTTATATTGTGATTTTGCATTTTTAACAGAAGTTAGTGTCAAAATTCCTAAACTGAAGTACTGGAGAAATTCAGCTTGAGTCTGTAATTGGAAGCTCAGTCAAGATTACAGGCGTCAGGATTCTGGATTATAGAGGTACGGCGTCAGGATGTGTCAAGGTGGAATTGTGCGACGGATGGTCTAAAATTTATGCATGAGTTGGTATTGGTTTGATTTGGTATGTCAAGGGGATGTGGTTGGGCTGGGCGTAGCAACATACATGCAAGGATATTTATTTCATAGGTTGATTAAATGGAAAACAAAGAAATGACAAATTTGAAACAAAAGTTGTCAAGCACATGTCGTGCTATGCTTCGTCGTCGTTCTTCTTCTTGTCGTGCTATTTTTCCTTAGACGTTGAAAAAAGAGCAGCTTTGAAATAGTATTTAATAGTATTTAGTGTTTAACTATAAACGGTCGATAAAAAAACGTACGACTTTCGTACCATCTAAGCGGTTAAAAGACGGTTAACAGCCTCTGTGGTGTAGTGGTTGAGCAGGTCGGCTCATAACCAGGAGGCGGCGGGCTCGATTCTTGCGACAGTGCAAGTGCCTATAGGCATATGTGCACAGAAAAAAGTGCAAATACTTGTTCTGAGGTTGAGTGTTGTGAGACCATGGTCCCCGTAGTTCCTGGGCCCTAGTTAGGGTCCAGGATCTATGTATGTGATCGTTGGGCGTAATTATTATTATTAAAAGACTTATGACATAATATTTAGTCCACTAATGTTGGAAAAACCTGACATCCCGTAGGAAACACAGCCTGTATAGGTATGATTATGCAACATATGAAATTATGGGCTAGATGGTGCTGTGTGAAATGTCCACACGTATTTATTTATAACGAGCTTCTGCCCGCAGCTTCGCTCGCGGCGTGGCCTATGGAAAAATAATTCAACAACCCATTTCACCCTCTCAAGGGTGGAATTTCAAAAAATCCTTTCTTAGCGGATGCCTACGTCATAACATCTACCTGCATGCCAAATTTCAGCTCGATCTGGCCAGTGGTTTGGGCTGTGCATTGATAGATCACTATATCAGTCAGTCTCAGTCAGTCACCTTTGAGTTATATAATTTAGATAGATAGCTCGTAGCAAGTATCGGCTCAATCCTGGCCCCCGCCGGCGCCGGTTACTTTCAACTCTAAAATAATTGTTGAACTTTGACTGCAAAACAACAAAAACCCTACGAAAGTTAAACTCAATAAAGTTTGATTCATAAATAATAATCATTTCCGAGCGAATAACTCGGATAAAAGTTATGACGATGTAAAATCAAATGAATTCGCAAAGTTCATTCGTTGTCGAGTTAAATTGAGTGTTAAGCAATTTCAGTGGTTTAGGAAGCCAGCATCGTTGGATGGAACTGAACGAGAAATTAAAGATAAAGTACCTACTTCTAATCTTACTCTCGGACGAGCCTGTCAGTGATCCCGTTCGTATAAAGATTTTTTTTTTAAGTTGATGACGCGACGAGCTAACCTTTCGCCTGATGTTAAGCGACACGGCTGCCCATATCAGTAGCAGTGTCACTCAATAATACTAATAAATACTCAGAAATACTGTAACATAGATTTAATATTGTAATATTGTGTGTACACTTAAAGCATTCACGCTCACTAAAAAGCTTCTTATTTTTTCTGTGCAAAAATACTTGTCCTGTCACGGGAATCGAAACCGCCGTCTCTGGGTTATAAGCCAACCTGCTCAACCACCACACCACAGAAGGTGTGTGTTGTGTTTTACAACATAACACAGCGCCATCTAGCCTTAAATTATTGTAAGTATATATCTGGCTAGCGAGCCGTCCCAGCTTCGCACGGCTGGATATCTATTATTTAAATATTTTGGAATAAACATTTTTCTTGCAATTAAAATAGCCTATATTAATTAGTGATAATGTAGCATAAAAATGGTGAAACAAATTTTAAAGTCGGTCCAGTACATTTTGAGCCAATCCGTTACAAACATACATACAAATCTTTTCTCTTTATATTATTTATTATAGAAGTGTAGATAGACATTGATGGCTTCAAACATTTTTTTAATGTAAAAAGAAAGAAAGTAAATATCAAAGATAATAAAGCCCGGTGTATAAATGGATTTATAGTCAATGGGAAATATGAAAGAAGGTAGACATATATAATAGATATATATATATTTATTATATATTTATTCATATATATTTTATTCCTATTATATATATATATATATATATATATATATATATATAATATTTACATTAAAAAGTTCTGATGGATTTTGCTTTAAATTTTACATTTGAAATTTAAATCCGTATGTATTATAACAGGAATTCAATATATAATTGACTGGACTCACAGGGCAGTTGGTATATATATATATATATATATATATATAGGTATATTATAAAATTATAAATGTAAATTTCAAAGCAAAATCCATCAGAAGTTTAAGCTATATCGAACTTAATGTCATTTATAATGAACCATGATTCCTTGTAATAGGGTTCACAATATCTCATAAAATGCTTTCATGTTAGGTCACGACCAAAAGGCTGTCTGAGCCTAGGGGTGAAGTTCCAGGTGTTTGCTCGCTTTTGTATTGGTTACTTTGACGGCTTTGCTTACTCTGCTGATCTTTGTGTATCGTGCAACTACTCATTTATTAATTGGCTGCGATAAGTTGTTTATAAATATTTGATGATATCGGTCTTTGTTAGCGAGGTCTTTGGAGGTTTGGTACATAAAGGTGCTTTTCCACTGGAGATGTGTAGTGAACGAGGTCAAAATTTAACCAAAATGTAATATGGGATTTTATAGAATAAAGTAAATCTGTAATTGGATGAAAGTTTTAGCGTTAAGTTAAATTATACCTTACATTAAGATCTGTAAATTTTGTGAAAAAAATAAATAACTATGAATCTAAGGCCCGTATTATAGAATCATACTCAGTCATCGATTGATGCTCAAGTAGAGATTTCATTCACTAATTGATCACTTTATGAATGAAATCTCTGCTTGAGCACAGATCGATGACTGAGCATCGTTCTGTAATACGGACCTAAGACCCGTATTACAGAGCTATACTCAGTCGACGATTCACACTCAAGTAGAGATCTCATACATTATATTTTCTTTTTGTGAATAAATAAAATAACATAAATACTTGTGGACATTACATACAGCGCCATCTAGCCCCAAACTAAGCAAAGCTTGTAGTATGTAAACCAGATAACTGACACACAATACTCAGATACTTTTTTTTGTTAATACACACATAGAATATAGTATAACACCCGGACACTGAAAAAACATTGATGTTGATCACACAAAATTTTGGTCCTGGGCAGGAATCGAAAAACAAACTGCAGTTCAGAAGGCAGGGTTACTACCAACTGAGCTATCAGGTCAGTTAAATAAAACCTCGTCTTAAGCAGAGATTTATGATTGAGCGTAGTTCTGTAATACGAGTCTACGTGAACATTTCCACTAATTCTAAGTACTTTAGACCTCTAAGGGTTTACTTAGGAACAGCATTAGTGCTGGGATTAACGAAACCTTATTTATGTTCATCAGATTGCCAAAAAAAACTCTGGAAACGAATAACTGTTTTAGGAAATTACTGGGCAAATGAAATTTTATCTTCTGATCTCACAGTGTAGAAGTCATATAATAATAATAGCGCCCAACGATCACAAACTTAGATCCTGGACCCTAACTAGGATACCCTGTGTTTAGTGACCCAGGAACTACGAGGACCATGGTCCCACAATACCCAGACACAAAACAAGTATTTGCGGATTTTTCTGTGCAAAATCTTGTCTTGCCGCTGTAATCGAACCCGCCACCTCTGAGTTATAAGCCGACCTGCTCAATTACATTACTCATTACAGTCAACATAAAAAACTGTCTGTTTACAATTCTCTTTAAAAATTAACGTGTAATATACCCCATGGTTTGATAACGGCTCAAAACCACTTACCATCGGGGTGTCTCCTGCAAATGTATGAACGTTCGATCGGCAACACTTCAATACCTGGCTCGTATCCGAAAGGTATGGCTGGGTCATCCCCGTGGACCCCAGGGGGTATGGGGTGCCGTGTGAGTGAATCTAGAGGTAGAATAGGCCAGTGAAAATAGAATCTAACATCGCATTAAATTTCTGATCCAATTTTTTTAAAGGTCATTTATTAAGCATAAAATCACGGAAAACTGACAGACTAGACGACTTTCACTGTAATAAAAAATGTCTATGCTCTATACCTATTGTCTACCTTATGACATTTTTTTTTGTGTTTTGGCTCCACACTTTGTGTATTTAGCCAGTGTCAAGTAATTGATAATATATCAAGTTATCATATTTCACGTATATAATGTGTCAAGTCAGAGTCAAGTCATAGTCTAGTTTAGTCAAGTCATACTCCTAGTAAAGTGGTGGCAACTTTACCAGAAGCTTCTATGGAGTTTAGGAAACAACACGAAAACAAACGTTTCACCATCATTATACCACTTTCCCATACTCATGTCTGTAATCCAGCACTTAACGAATAAAATGCCACCAATTTTATGCACTAACACTGAAAATAACACAAGTTTTGGAAAATAATATAATGCGGTAACGTGATCTTTTTCGTTTTCCCGCCAAAAAAGACAGATTTGTGTATGCAATTACCAACCTTAAGGTGATAAACATTCCAGACCACGAGAATACACTTGTACATCACACTATCACACTAATATTATAAAGGCGAAAGTTTGTATGTGTGTTTGTGTGTATGTTTGTTACTCCTTCACGCTCAAACAGCTGAATGGATTTGAATAAAATTCGGTACTAAGATAGCTTATATACTGGATTAAAATATAGGCTACATTTTATCCAGGAAAAAAGAAATTTTCCCGTGGGATGAGCAAATAATTAAAATACTTTTTATCCGCGGGTGAAACCGCGGGGCGCAACTAGTAGTACATAGTAGAAAATGTACTAGTCTAAGGTCCGTATTACAGAACGATGCTCAGTCATCGATCGGTGCTCAGAGATTTCATTCACTAATTGATCACTTTATGAATGAAATCTCTTCTTGAGCACCGATCGATGACTGAGTTCCGTGTTTCAGAACAATGCTCAGTCATCGATTTGTGCTCAAGCAGAGAATTCATTCACTAATTGATCACTTTATGAATGAAATCTCTTCTTGAGCACCGATCGATGACTGAGCATCGTTCTGTAATACGGACCTATATATTAAATACGATCGAAGCATCATGCATAAGCAGCTATGCCCTCTCACGGTCAGTGAAACAGCCAGTTCGTCTTACTAACAAAATCATTTAAGCCTTTATCCAGAATAGAAAACTACCCTTTTTTACGGCAGGTATGTCAGGGATCCGTTTATAAAAGGGTCCCGTAGCCTCCTAGCGTCCTCTTATAGCTGTTGAATTATTTACAAACACCTTTTTTGTAAACAGTACCTACATAAAGCAGTTGAATTATGGGGTATAGTCTATACTATTGAAGGG
Source organism: Ennomos fuscantarius (assembly GCA_905220475.3). NCBI lineage: Eukaryota > Metazoa > Arthropoda > Insecta > Lepidoptera > Geometridae > Ennomos > Ennomos fuscantarius. Next base: position 1,134,200 of record HG992034.1, on the reverse strand, counting down.
GTATAGAATGTACCAGTGTCTGTTTCCGAATAGATAAACTATTCGGAAACAAAGCGCTGGATAATCTGGATGCTTACAAGATAAAAATGAATAGGTTTCTTATAGGTGAGCGTTACACATCGTCGACCAGTATGGTCAATTCATCAATTTGTCACTTAACATTAGGAGAATAGTGGTTATACGCATGCTTATCTAGTACAAAAATTTGGATAGCATATTATTCCAATTTGGTTATTTTTATTTAACATTACTTTTGAACCAATTTTGATGAAATTTATATGGGATCAAACTGAAATTGTATCAATCAAATAGAAAAGAAGATATCCACATCGCTTTATAAATGAGGGAGATCAGACGTAACCAATATTAAAAAGAAATAAAACTGAATTGAAAACCTCTTCCTTTTTTAAAGCCGTTTGAAAAAGGTAGATAGATAGATAGATAGAAAATGCTTTATTGCACAAATAACAAATGTAGGTACAAAGGCGAACTTAATGCTAGAGAGAATTATCTTCCAGTTAACCTGGGTGTAACATGGAAATTTTTGCAGGGCAGTGCAACGCAACTTAAATATAGATTGCCTAAATAACATATAAAAAAAAAACTAACATAAATTTAATTTTCCTGTATCCCTATTCACATACATAGCTACTTAATTACTACTAATTTAACACGTATAAACTAGGAGTTTTATATATTATATGTATATATATATATATTTGTATACACTACACATTATATATAACATAAATATTAATAATGTATATAATTTATTTATTAATATCTACAATATGCATACTTATATTTTAATCGAACCAATATAATTGCTCATTTACTGTTATTATTTTGGAGTGCAAGATAATGGTTATATACCTTATTTTTAAATACACTCAATGACGATGCCTGACGAATTTCAGGAGGAAGGCTATTCCATAGACGTATAGCTGTAACAGTGAATGAATCTGAGTAACATGCAGATTTGTGTTGTGGAATTATGAGTTCAAGATGATGAAAGGAACGCTGCGGCCGACCACGTGAAGAAGAGAAAGTAAAACGTTCTTTAAGATAATTTGGGGCTAGCGGATGAAAAAGAATATTATATAGAAGACATACTGTATGGGCATTACGTCTATAGCGGATGTTTAGCCATTTGAGTTCAAATCTAAACTCAGACACATGATCATACTTGCGCAGATCATAAATGTAGCGGATGCACAAATTAAGAAGACGTTCCAGCTTGTTGAGTTGTTCTTCAGTAGCATCAGTGTAGCACACATCAGCATAATCAAGAAAAGGGAGTAGCAAAGCAGTGACAAGAGCTACCCTGGCATGTTGTGGTAGAAAATTCTTTAACCGCTTCAAACCGTGTAAAGATCCATACATCTTCCTGCTAATCTCTGTGATATGATTGTCCCAGGAAAGATTATGTGGGATAATAAGACCAAGATCTTTAACTTCCTTACAATATTCAAGGGATATACCATTGTATTTGGCGGTGGGAATAGACCGAAGATCTATCTTAGATAGGAGACTACTACTACCAACTATCGTGACCTGCGTTTTACTGGCATTTATGAGCAGACCATACTTCTGCGTCCAAGCAAACACAGCTTTAAGATCTTTATTAAGCTCGTCAATGGCTTCTGCAATGTTATCAGGTCTAAAGGAAAGATAGAGTTGGACATCGTCAGCATATAGATGGAAGGAGGAATAACGTAAATGGGAGACTAAGGTGTTTATAAAAATCGAGAAGAGAAGAGGTGAGAGTACGCCACCCTGTGGTACGCCAGCATCAACATTACTCCAATCAGAGAACACGTCATCTACTTGTATGCGCTGCTGCCGTCCACCGAGATACGAAAGAAACCATTCCAAAGCAGATTCTGATAAATTTTGAGAGCGCATGACAGCTAAAAGAATGTCATGGTCCACACAGTTAAAAGCATTGCTAAAATCTAGTAGGAGCAGTAAAGTAAGTTTACGTTGATCGATACTTGATCTTATATCATCAGTTATTTTTATTAGAGCAGTGCAGGTACTGTGAGCTGTACGGAAACCTGACTGATATGGGGTAAGTAGGTTATACGTTTGGAGATATTGTGAAAGCTGACGATGTATAACTCGTTCCAGAACCTTAGAAAGAAAAGGGAGAATTGATATCGGACGATAGTCTTTTAGATCGGGAGAGGCAGCTTTTTTAGGAATTGGAATTATATGAGCGTACTTCCATGCATTAGGAAAACTATTGGAAATAATGGAAAAGTTAATAATATGCGTGATGTAAGGGAGAATAACTGGAAGCAGGGGAATTATTAGTTCACGTCCAATGCCATCATGTCCAACAGCCTTACTAGAAATGCTATTGACAATACGATGCACTTCGTTTTCGTCTACTGTTTTGAAGCAGAGACTTTCAGAACTCGCGCAAGGAGACATATTATTTAGTTGTGCAATAGATTGAACTTTGGTATCTGCCTGGACACGGCATGGTACTACTGAAAAATGTTTATTTAATGCATTAACATCTACTGATGGAGTTATGAGATGTTTACTTTTGCCAAATCCTAGATTGCGAAGAACTTTCCAGATATTATTAGCGGAGCTGTTATTAATGGCACTAAATATATGACGACGTTTTGCATTTCTAACTGCCTGATTGCAGCGTAAAAAAAGTAGGTAAAGGTAAGCTTATTTTGTTATTGTAATGTTATAAAAATTTATATTTTTTGCATTCGGTGTTGGGTTAAAAACTTGTATGACAGTACAATTTCGTTATTCTACTTCATTTCCGAAAGGAAAGTCCATTTTTTGCGGCATCCTCATTAAACACAATCGCGGAACTCATCGGGCCATATATTTGACTAAGTACAGGCCTTTTTCGACCTCTAATTATTCATGCCTTCAGATAGGACATAATTATAACTGTGAGATAATTTATTTCAAGTGACACTGTTCTCCAGGGCCTTTGAAAACGCTGACATTTATAACTTACCCACTTATGTATTGTTTCAAACATACCTAAATTAAGCCGTGTAATTCATCCAATGTAAAATTTAGACTAGATTAAAGTATACGTAGAAAGAATTTTCTATAGCTTTAAATATAAAAGCTATAAATATATTAGCTTTAAAAATCTGGTGCAACGGTGTTTTGCACTGAGTTTTGCACAAACGTCTCTTCAAGAACTCTGCATTGAACAGCGTCTATCGTCCCTAGTGCAAACTCACAGCCAAGTTCTTCGGACACTTCTCAAGGCGGAACAATGACTCCACTGAACGTCTCGTGGTACAGGGTAAAGTGGAAGGCACCAGACCACGTGGAAGGTCACATGTGATGGACTCACCAGGGGCCTTACCGCGTAAGTCTGGTGGAGATCGTAATCGAGTTCTCTCTTGCTTGCACTCATGGACTTGTTAATTGACGCGTGCAGGATGGCAGGCGAAGCCAATCCAGAGAACAGTTACGCGGTTGGGGTGCCGATCAAGTCTGCTGTGGGCGGCCCCTTGCATGTTTTAGGTCTTCCAGTAGGGAGAGATGGTGACAGTCATGTCGGGAGAAGAGCTACATTAGCTTACCACTCTTTGTGATGACCAAGACCACTATCAAGAGTGACTCGATTGAAAAGATGTATTCGTAATTACGTACTGTGCCTTGTTGGCTGTTCCCAATGATAACAAAACCCCTTGATAGCTTGTGAACATAATTTCTCCTACAAACACGACTCACTAGCGGGGATAGAGGGCGAGGTAACAGCAGAGTATTACATATTAGGTACTTATTCTGTGGGCATTTTCTATGCTTGCGATTGGCTGATCACGATAATGACGCAAGAGCAAGGCTAAAACGAGACAAAGTCATACGAAATTACACAGAACAGAGTAGGACGGAGCAAAAGACATCAACGGGTACCCGCTTCTTCTTCTTCATATTGTTCGTTTTTAATTTCAAAATACATGAACGTTTTGAAATGAAAGTTTTCTAATTACTATAAGAAAATTGCTTACTTGTGGAATGATATGCTCTCATTTGCATATCCAGATGTCTTGCTATTTTTCCCGCACAATTTAACTGAGTAATAACTCATTTTTCTAATATTCTGTAATGTTTTTCTTTGGATGTTTCTCCGCGGAAATCCAAAACGAAACTGGCGCACTCACAAAGGCTTTTTTTTCATAAAACTGGAGATTGAGTGCGTGATCCAGCATTTCGCCACTTCTCAATGTCAGGCTTGCACCGCTTATAATTTCAGCCTTTCACCGCACAAATTATCCACGTTAGCTTATTTAGCATCATCTTTCAACATCTAGCAATGCCATATTATCTAATCTGTGATATAACGCTTCCAGTTCTTGGAATAGAAACCTGATTACTGATCTATCCATCACATATTCTGTTAACCAAATTACCGTTATATCAACAGAGACAGGCTTGTAAACGTATCGTATAATTAAAGCAAAATGTCAACTTCAGCCCTAAATACCAATCGCAAATATCTCGTCTCCCTTACCACAATAATTTCATTCGATATTGCGACATACCTCTATATCGACATTATAAAAGCTTATATAGCGTAGTTGCTAGGCGTTTTTAATCGATCGGTAAAGTTCGCTACGGTTGACAGCCTCTGGGGTGCAGTGGTTGAGCAGGTTGGCTCATAACCTGAAGGTGCTGGTTCGATTCCCGCGATAGGACAAGTATTAGTGCAAAAAAAAACATAAATACTTTTTTTTGTTGCGTTTGCACACCTTTCTTCCTCATCGGTGGACATTTCTAAGAGCTATATCGCTAAATTATTAAATATTTAGAGTATTGCATAATATAATATATGTAATTGGATTTTTAATTTAACAATAGCTGTTTGTGACAATTTCTTTTCAATGTTAGATATTTTTTCCTATTAAATCACCTATCGTTTTGTTATATCCAAAGTTAACCGACCGTATTTCGGAACGAATATTTCCTGAAAAAAACACATTTCCTGTTCGTTTCTCGAATGCTCCCGGAAATAGTTCAGGGAATCAGATGAACGACCGAATTGTAATATCTGATGACCGGTTTCAGGTGACGTGTGTAACCACAGACTTAAAGAATATAGACACCGCTTGTAGAACTGTTTTTAATGGGATGTGACGTTCACCTGATGTTAATCGACATGGCTGCCCATAACAGAACAGTTTCGCGTGACACTGCACTGTACACATCATCCTGAGACATCACAGCACAGTCTTGTAATAAGATTACTCGACTGTGAGATCAGGGGGATGATCACGAAACTTTGATTGCAATGCAATAGGAGAAATTTCCATACTAACTATGCACATAAACTGCGTATTGAAACTGTCAAATCCATTACGTGATCGCCCAGAAGAACATAAAATCTCAATAGCCCCGTAATTTCAGTAACTACAGTGCCCTTCAATTCGAAACACAGTAGTGCTTGCGCACTACTGCTTAACGGCGGTATAACTAGAGAAGTGGTACCTATCTAGACAAACTTTGCCGAAAAGTCCTACCACCCAGTAAAAGTGTGTGTGTAGTGTTTGGAACTATGTTGGAAGTTGGTGTTTTGTTGCCAATTGGTTTGTTGGTGGTAGGTAAGATTGGAGCTTTCGATTGGGAAAGACGTCGCGTAGAAACTAGGCAGGACATTCTAGTAATTGCCTTGCTAGCTACTAGGTTAAAGGTTCATGCTGAGTGTTTCAGCGATTTTACATTCATAAGAGCTATTTTATAACATAAATAACGGCTAAAATAACGTCAAATTAAAGTCGAAATTACAATTACTCCGACCAGGTTTCGGACATGTTCGATGTCCTCCTTCTTTTTTTTCACTTCAAACTTGTCTAGCATAGCAGACCACGCTCTCACCTGTCGGGTAAGTGACGATGTGATCGAAGGTAGTCAAGCTAGCCAAGTAAAAATACCTATTCACTCTTCTCTTGAACACGCCCGGGTCAAATTTCGCCGGAAACAGATGCTGTCAGGGCATTCCATTCTTTAGCCGTTCTAACTAAGAACGTGGAGCGTCTAGTAGTCCGGTAGTGGAATGGTGATGGGGGAATGAGATCATCCAGTTCTTGTGCGCATTCACCATGTTGTAATCGGTAAAGACCGATAGACTTGCCACTTTACGTCGATGTGCTAGGCTCTGGAGCCTTCTAGAAGCCAGTTGCTAAGGCAAGCCGCTTTCGCTTTCGGATAAAAATCATAAAAGCCAGTTTCCGATTCCAGACATAGCTTCAGACATCATGACTTTAAGTGACTTGTCAAATAAAAGAAGAAAAAGAAAGAAAATACATTTATTCAGGACATCACACTTTACATTTTTACAAATAGGCACTTATACAAGACAAATCACACGAAAAAAAAGATAAACTAAAAATATAATGTTGCGTGACGTCATAATATAGGTCAAATGCCAAATGAAACGCGATCAAAAGAGCAAATTGAACAACGTGCCTCATCTATTCTTTATATATCTTTGTACATCCACTTCTGATATTTGGAACGTGGACGTACGAATATGGAGAGGCGTTGAGATGTTATTTGTCAATACTCTTGCATACTATACATATAATATTCCAAAGTTCTGACTGACTTATACACACACACGCACAGCCTAAACCGCTGGTCCTAGACACTTGAAATTTAGAGAGTGTGTTCTTTGTAAAATGTAGGTATCCACTAAGAAAGGGTTTTTCGAAATTCTACCCTTAAGAGGGTGAAAATTATCTATACAGTAATGTATAAAGTGGTTGAATTATCTATGACAACATTTCTTCGTTTTCTATAGGCCACGCGGGCGAAGCCGCGGGCAGAAGCTATTACTAAGTATAGCTAATGGTTTCATTCTCGCGATTTATAACGTTAACATTGCATCGTCGCACTCCAACGCACTAGTCTTGATAATAATAAATAATAACGCCCAACGATCACATACATAGATCCTGGACCCTAACTAGGATTCCTTGTAGAGACTCGGAAATTACGGGGTCGAATGGAAGTTGAGAGGGAGATATAAATTAGTGAAGTCAGAACGAGAGAGAGTTAAGTTTCGTATAGAAGTTTTACTTCAGTCGTGTGGTCTAAAGCACACTCGTTTTTTTCCCGCTGATAATGCTCTCGGTATTGCATCTATAGGCGGAGGCGAAAGCCACATACCACCAGATGGGCCGCCTGCTTGATGCCACTCATCATATAGATCTATTGCTTCATCTGTACGCTCTATCATCGGTGGCAGTATTGAACAATTTCAGTTTAATATTGAATCGCGTTGTTTGCCGGCGGCCAGCGCCGCCGTGATGGTCCGCGAATGCAATTTCCGCATCGCATTTGCAATCCTACTGGAGATCAGTATACAGTACTTCGATTCACAATCCATCGGAAATCTATACTTTCCGTCTATTTCACTCATCACATTATCACCATTTTTGTGTCTACTGCTGAACATTAGGCCTTCCCCGTTTTGGTTCACGCTTGGTGTCGTTATGCATACTAAGGACAATGCCGCTGTCCATGGACTGGGTAGTCTCTTAGCCGATTTTTGCGGGATCCACGGAAAGAGATGAGGTGACGCTATTCTTACGCCAGGACCACACGTCATCTCCTTTAATCCATTAGGAACCTGAGACGAACCAAGATGGGGAGCATGAGTTTGCCTATGACTACATTTCACCCGGTGGTGAGATAAGGTATGAAGCTCTCACAAACGTAACGCATAACTATACATTCATGATAGACGTCTATCTATTTAACAGCCTGTGGTGTGGCGTTTGAGCAGATCAGCTTATAACCTGGAGGCGGCGGGTTCGATTCCCGCGACAGGACAAGTATTCGTGCACAGAATAAAGCGCAAATGTTTTGTGTCTGGGTGTTGTGGGATCATGGTCCTTGTAGGTCTGTATACAGAGAGGGAAATGCCCTCGCACTTCCCTGCCACAACGGGGTGATGGGAGGGGTATGTGGGGCTTCCCCCCCTCACCCCCCGTGATCCATCCGCCGCCGGGATGGGGCGAGATGGATTCATTCGCGATTGCATTAACCATTAGCATAACTAGGGACCCTATATCCAGGATCTATGTATGTGATCATTGAGTGTTATTTATTTATTTAGCTAGTTCCTTCCATAATTAAAAGGTTCAAATACGTAACAGCTGACATTAAGCCCGATTACGAACAACATTTAACAACAAGAAAAGTGCGCAATCTGAGCGGATAAGGAGGAAAAAAACCTTACTTAATTTGCAGACTCGTAATGAGGACGGGAGTCGAGAGATCGTTTACCGCCTTCAGCCGGTTCCCATAGCAGTTGTATCCGGTTTGCACCGGTACAACTGGTTTTGCTTGAAACTGGATAAGGTTGTGGTTCGATAATGATTAGATCGCGTGACGCTGGTGAAGTTTAGAATTGTGTAAAATCGCACAAATGTTTTTAAACGAATTAAAAAGTTTGAACTTGATTATCAAAGCGGAATATTGAAAACTGTCGAAGTCAAAAAATGTTTTTTCTCCAAATTGTGCTATATCTAGGATTATTATATGTACCTCAATATTAAAAACCCGATTTTTTGTAGTTTCCATTTTTAAATACCATTTTATTATTAATAAAACAGAGAGGTTTATAATACAGGGATTAAAAAACTTTTGAGTTTCAAACGTTTGGGCAAAGTCGTCAAATATTGTGATTTAAACCGTGGGGTCCTCTGGTACTGATATAGAGTCCATATACACGGTGGAATTTGATTCGTTCTTTTCCTTAAATGTATGTACTCAGACCATGCTATACAATAATTGTACAAGGTGCAATTAAAAAAACATGAAAAAATGCCTTTTTAAATAAGTGGATATCAGACGAAATGTCTATTTAACGCTACACACAACGCGGGCACTGACTGAGCACTTTGTAAATATTTCGTCACTTTGTAAAAATAAAATACCTGCTATGTTCAATGTCTCAATGCTTTTCTTTAGAATTTGAATTTGCAGTATTTTAATGATACCTAGATTTAAGTTTTATTTCATAAATTATTTTGGTATTTAGTTATTTAATAATTATCTATATATTTTTATATAGCTATTTTAGTTATTGCGTTTTATGGCATGGACTGAGTACATACATTTAAGGAAAATAACGAATTAAATTCCACCGTGTATAAACTATGCTAACTACAACTTAATAATTGGATATTCTATTAAATTAGGCCTTACGTCATTCCGAAATATAGGCCTTTGACATACCAACTCCGACTCAAATTTGTATTCCAACCAAAGCTCAATTAACATTTGAAATTGAAATCAAAACTAATTTAAGTCATACCCTTAAACAAACTTATATAATTAGATATCATTAGATTGCTTATTCAAATCGTTACAGGAAGCAGATAGTGCTATCTCTGGTAAATGATAACTTAAACAGCATCGAAAGTAAACTTTAACACTTACAAAATTAGATTCAAAACCCACTGGACCAATTTACTGTAAGCTATGTAAGCAAAACTATGTTTTACTTCTTGGACTTGCAGTTTAAAATCGCGTTGAAAGTTGTTGTCTAGAATTATTATAATATTTAGTGGATAGCAAGCAGGTGCGCTCGTATAGACCTGCACCCCTACCGCGTAACTGTTCTGAGAATCGGCTTCGCCTGCCATCCTGCACGCGCCAATTAACAAGTCCACGAGTGCGAGCAAGAGAGAACACGATTACCATCTCCACCAGACTTACGCGGCTAGGCCCCTGGTCTAAACACTCATTATTAAAAGCTACATTAATACCTGGCACTTGAAGTATGGATAACAGAGGAAACTGTGGAGGGGCAGTAGAAATTTACACCTAAAATTATACAAGTTCATAGATAAAGCCCGTATAAAAAAAGATCTTTAAAATTTTTTTGACAGCCTCTGTGGTGTGGTGGTCGAGCAGGTCGGCTCATAGCTCGGAGGCAGCGGGTTCGATTCCCGCGGCAGGATTTGTGCGCAGAAAAAAAGTGCAAATACTAGTTCTGAGCTTGGGTTTTGTGGGATTGTCCTCGTAGGTCCTGGGTCCCTAGACACAGAGAATCCTAGTTAGATTCCAGGATTTATGTATGTGATCGTTGGGCGTTATTACTATTATTATTTTTAACAGTGTTTCATTTGTATCAGGGAGGTGATAACGTGATCTAAGTATCCTTAAAATACCAATTCACCCTAAAAATACCCCTTTTACTTACGAGGAAATATGTACTGATCCTGGCAGGATATTAAACTGCTTAGCCATTCCGATGATGAATGACTCAGCAAAACGTGTTACATCCATCATTAGCCTGAAAAAATTCACTGCTGATCATATACCATAGGCCTCCCACACTTGCATCCTACATATAGAAATAAAGAAACACTTTATTTGCACGAACTGTACACAACATTACATAATTACACCTAAAAGAAGAAAACACAACTTAGTGTAGTTTAAAACTTGCTTATAACTATAAACAAAAAAAAAAACGAAAACTACAACCTTGGAGTCTTCAAATCGAGAGTGAACAGGTATCTTCTAGGCAAGCGTGTTACATCCTAGACCGCATCGTCACTTACCATCAGGTGCGATAATGGTCGAACGCGAGCCTATCAAACAATACAAAAAACTACTCCTTGCTGTGTGCGAACATCGTTGCTGTGTGCAAACATCGTTGCTGTGTGCGAACATCGTTGCTGTGTGCGAACATCGTTGCTGTGTGCGAACATCGTTGCTGTGTGCGAACATCAGTGCTGTGTGTGCTGTACAAATCGGCCTGAGCTCAGCATGTGCCGTGGACGAGTACAGGGCGCTGATTTTCAGCCCAGACCTCTAATGGCATTCTGCAGTTTTGACCAGCACCCCTACCGCGTAACCGTTCTGGGAATCGGCTTCGCCTGCCATCCTGCACGCGCCAATTAATAAGTCCACGAGTGCGAGCAAGAGAGAACTCGATTATGATCTCCACCAGACTTACGCGGTAAGGCCCCAGATCGTTTACGACCTAGAGGGAGCCCAGCCGCTGTACGCTGCGTCTTCCAGTTCATGGTCATCACTCAAGAGTCTTTATTCATCGTTTGCTTCAAGCGGTTTCTTCAACGAACGATTTGGCTGGCCTACTGATATTACGATTTGCCAATTTTAAGAACTATATCGGTAAAAGAAAGAAATAGAAAAGTTATTTATTTTGGATATCACACAATATTACATTATAAAATAGGAGACATTGCATAATTTAGAGGAGAGATAAAATAACAATTGTGGAGTGTAGACAAGATAAAAATAAAACAATTTAAACCTGAATAAATTTGGACTTCATTGTCTAACAGTTAAACATAATTTGCCATGCTAAGATTTGTTCTATGCACAGATTAATAGTTTAATTATATGAAAAAGGTATCATGTTTAAATCGATTCAAAAACTGACGAACCTTATCATTCCGGTACTGTACATGAAGAAAAGAAAGAGACTAAAAAAACTGTCGAAACTTATCATTCCGGCACTATACATGAAGAAAAGAAAGGGACGGAAAAAACTGTCGAAACTTATCATTCCGGCACTATACATGAAGAAAAGAAAGGGACGAAAAAAACTGACGAAACTTATCATTCCGGCACTGTACATTAAGAAAAGAAAGAGATAAAAAACTCACGAGCCTTATCATTCCAGCACTATACATGAAGAAAATAAAGAGACGGAAAAACTGCAGAACCCTATCATTCCAGCACTGTACACGAAGAAAAAGAGACGAAAGAACTGACCAACCATAATTATTCCGGCACTTTACATGAAAAAACGAGACGAAAGCAACTCTTACCAACTCCTATTCCCGACATAGTCACGTAAGGCTGAACTCTTGTAGGAGTACAGCTTACCGATGTCCACTTCAAGTGAAGAGAACATGAATCCTTAATGATGTCTTAAAATTTTAAGGTTCATTGAACATTTTTATTTTACAAGACCGGTGTAGCCCGTGCGACTTCTTAATATTCTTCTTGCACCGGTGTGAAGTATGGTGGTTACTTTTGTAATATATTTATTACTCTTTTTTTTGAGGGGGGGAATTGCCCTCGCACTTCCCTGCCACCCGGGGGTGGTGGCAGTTGGTATGTGGGACTCGAACCCACTAAAACCCCCCATGAGCCCTCGTCCGCCATACAGGGGCGAGAAAGGGACGCGACTGCAGTCCAGCCAACTCGCCCCCATATTCATTACTCTCTCTCAGCTATATTCAACAGTAATAAATTAAAACACAACAGAAAAAAAATACATCACTGTAAAGTTTTTCATGTAGCTTCTTCTTTACAGATGTAATCGAAGCTTCGGATCGGAGTTTTCTGTTCTGCATTGTGCCGGATTGCTAACACCAGTAGTGAGAAAGAACTTCTTAATTTTTCAAACTCATATATTGCAATAGGCTTGCTATGTAATATTTGACAATAAGTTCTTTGTGATTTTATATGCTTAGTAAAATAACTCAATTTTAAGTACTTAATATAGGTAATTTTGACTTGTAAAAGTGCTAAAAATAGCCTATTTGCAATAAATCTTTTGACTTAGACTTTCAATCTAGTGCACTTTGGTTCAATTCTCACTCAGCCCTGTTCAAGCCGGCCTTAGTTATTTGCGGAATCTGCACTCACTCCTACGGTAAAAAAATAAAACAGCCTTATTAATAAACGGGTATTAGTCTCGGGTTATTTACCTTAAATTTTGTCCTATTTTAGCTGGATCGAAAGAGACTAAAGATGGTGTAATTAATCCAAAGCTATTTCGTGTTTATTAATAAGGCTGCCTGAGTCTGCAGCAGCTAGTTCTCGTCGAGGTTCAACTATAAAAATGAATTATAACAAACAATAGTATATTAATTTTATTATTTTGTGTGTGTGTGCTTTTGGAATAAATGTGCCTATTGACTTTCTTTCTTTCTAAATATCAAGTTACGTGGCCGAGAAACCAAAATTACGAACGAATTTCTACAACATAAACTTATTCGGTCGAGATTTTCGCTTCACATGCGTTCATCCCCCATTGGCCTTTAACGGGGCATTAACCCAAAACTTTTCAAGACTAGCGGAAAATTAACTACGGAACTCCTTTACGACCCCGCATGTTACGTTACAGTAAAAGCTACCATAATAATCCTTTTTAAAGAAGACGAGCAGGTCACACTCGCGCGAATAAATAAATACGTGTGGACATTTCACACAGCGCCATCTAGCCCCAAACTAAGCAAAGCTTGTGCTATGGAAACCAAATAACTGATAGAATACTTTTATACTTTTTTGTTTATAAATACATACATAGAATACTTACAATACAACACCCAGACACAGAACAAACATCGATGTTCATCACACAAATGTTTGTCCTGTGTGGGAATCGAACCCACAACCTGCAGCTTAGAAGGCAGGGATATTACCGACCGAGCTATCGGGTCAGTCAACTCCGTCCGATTCCGGATTAGCTAGTCGTTCGCCTGATGTTAAGCGACACGGCTGCCCATAACAAATGCAGTGTCATTCGGAACTCTAAGTTATAAAGTTTCGGGATTTGTTTTGCAATAAATATTTTTGGCTTTGACTTTGATATTAGCTTTTTTGTGTCTATTGGCCTGCTGAGCATAAGTGAGAAAATTTACTTCCACTTTAGTTCTTGAGAAAACAACTAGATGGCGCTGTACATCCTTAAAACACGCAAGCGTTTCATTCCTGAAGCCAACATTGTCCGCAGGTTTTTGTAATAATGCGATCGAAAAAGGCAAGCTAAGGGTAATAAATATACATCCTTACCAAATTTCAAGGTGTTTTTGTACGATTCTGGGCTGTATGCTTAAGATTCGATATAACTATCAAAATTTATAAAATCCATAATATAATTTATACTTATTGTCAGTTTATTGGAACCAGATCGACTGGGCGATCATGTAACTCGATTGCGAACTATAGAAACTCAAATTAATATGCATTTGACAGTTTTAATACGTTTACAGTTTATGTGCATAGTTAGTTAGAAATTTCTCCTGTTGCATTGCAATCAAAGTTTCATGATCACCCCCCCCAGATAAGAATCTTTCGAGATGAGTTAGTATGGATGTCTTCCGAAATTATATCTTTCTGTTTCTAATGAACCTTAAAAAAATCAAAATATATTTTATTGGACTTAATTAAATCAATTTATGTCGATACGTTCATTCAAGTACTTATTAATTACTTATTGGAAAAGCAAATTCCCCAATCCCTGCCTTATACATTGTGCTCCAATCGGCTAGAAGTCGTATTTCCCGTGTTTCATCGATTAGTCTGGTCACAAAAACCTGGCACGGTTTTTACGTAGGGAATTACAACAGAAATCGTTTTCCAATATTTTGTTTTGTTAATCAAGCACTGTTTGTATCGTGTTTAATGGAGTCCCTACCATACGTACCTTGATTTTAAGGTTCATTTTAATCGGGGTTATAGGAAAAATGGTGTTCATTTTGTTAATTAAGCAGATTGATGATTGACACCCACTTTTTTGTTTTTGTTTTGGCTCCACACTTTTGTGTATTTAGCCAGTGTCAAGTATTTGATAATTTTCCAAGTAAATTAATATTATATTATAAGTATATGTGTCAAGTCAAGTCACAGTCCAAGTCATCAAGCCAAGTCATAGTCTAGTCTAGTCATACTCCTAGTGGTGGCAACTTTACCAGAAGCTTCTATGGAGTTTTGGACACGAAAAGAAACGTTTCACCATCAGTATACCACTTTGCCACACTCATGCCTGCAATCTAACACTTAACGAATAAAATACCACCAATTTTATGCACTAACACTGAAAATAACACAAGTTTTGGAAATTTATACAATGCGGCGACGCGATCTTTTCGTTTTCCCGCCAAAAACCCCAAAATGGTTTATGGGGTTTATATAGGTATCAGTTATTTGGTCCCCATAGTACAAGCTTTGCTTAGTTTGGGGCTAGATGGCGCTGTTTGAAATTTTCACACATATTTATTTATATGTGTTCAGATGTGGACGTCTTCTGGCCCGTCGAAGTGAATGTACCTATTTACAAAAATATTTCGAATTACGAAATCCAAGCTTTTATTTATTGAAATTACTGGGAAATTGAGACTTTATGTTCTCATCTCACAGTCGAGTAATCTTATTACCAGACTGTGCTGTCTCATAGGATGCGCAGTGCAGTGATGCGCAAAGCTTTATATTTTAGATTTCCTAGAGATACTGTTCTGTTATGGGCGACCGTATCGCTTAACATTAAATGAATGACTAGCTCGTCACTTCATTCATTACCATAAAAAATAACTATAATTAAAAACTGAATGTCCAAATCTATCAATCAACTAATGTAGAGGAAAATTAACGGGGTTTTCTAGCTTGATCTTACTGACTGACAGTAAACTTGGAGTGAAATTTGGAGAAATTGTTTCTTGTATGGCGTGGGGTACTAAGAAAAAAATCTGTGTTAGTTCTTGAGTGGTCAAAATATGGGCTGTTATAGTAATGTATAATAATAAAAATAATATTCATAATAGCGCCCAACGATCACATACATAGGTCCCTAACTAGAATTCCCTGTGTCTAGGGACCCAGGAAATACGAAGACAATGGTCCCACAACACCCAGACTCAGAACAAGTATTTGTGCTTTTCTTCTAAGCACAAATGCACGCTTGCCATGGTAATCGAACCCGACGCCCCCGGCGGCTGATAAGCTTTGCTAAACCACCACACCACAGAGGCTGTCAAATCTATAACATTAGCAATCTATAATATTATAATTTTAGTAGTCGGTATTGGTACCACACCTCCTATGTCTAAATATTAGGTCTTTACCTATGAAATTGCCGTTTTGTTTGAAAAAAGTTAAAGTATTTTTTTTTCGAACTTATTTATTTCTTTTATTCAAAGTAATCACCCCTGCAATCAATGCATCTTTGCCAACGCTGTGGCAGTTTATGGATGCCCTTCTTGAAAAAATCAGCAGGACGGGAGACAACAAACTCTTCAAAGGCGTTTTGTACTGCCTCTCGGGAATTGAATTTTTTTCCCGCTAAAAAGTTGTCCAAATTTTGGGAAAAGTAATAGTCGGTAGGCGCAAGATCTGGTGAGTATGGCGGATGAGGGAGAGCTTCCAAACCCAACTCATGCAGCTTAGAGACGGTCTGTTGTGCAGTATGGGGTCGCGCGTTGTCGTGAAGTAGCAGTGGAGACGACCGATTGACCAAAGCTGGTTGCAGACGTGCGAGTTTCGCCATCATTGTGGTCAGTTCTTCAATGTACACATCTGCAGTAATGCTCTCGCCGTTTTGTAAAAAGCTATGATGAATCACACCAGCACTAGACCACCAAACTGTGACCATCACCTTTCTAGGGGTCATTTTTCGTTTTGCACATTGCTTTGGTACCGAACCAAGATCTAACCAACTTGCTGAGCGCTTTCGATTGTCAAAAAGAATCCATTTTTCGTCGCACGTAACAATTCGGTTCAAAATTCCTTCATTTCTGTGCCTGTTAAGCAGCGCAAGGCAAGTCTCGACGCGTACGTTGCGCTGGCGATCGTTAAGTTCGTGGGGCACCCATCTATCAAGCTTTTTTATCTTGCCAATCTGTCGCAAATGGACCAATATTGTTTTGATGCTAACATCAAAAGCTGCTGCCAGCTCAGCTGTAGATTGAGATTCATCAGCTTCCACAATCGCCTTTAATTCATCATTGTTGACCAAAGTTTCCGGACGACCACGAGGTTCATTTTTCAAGTCGAAATTCCCAGAACGGAACCGAGCAAACCAATAACGGGTTGTACGTTCGTTTGTACAGTTCTCTCCGTAAACGTCGTTGATGTTACGTGTCGTTTGTGCCGCGTTGGTGCCACGACGGAACTCATATTCCATAATTACACGAAATTTCAAAGTATCCATTATGAGGAAAAATGTTGAAATGTAATGAAAATACAACGCTAATCAATAAACAAAAGACTTATATTGTAAATAGAATGTCATATTTTTAAAACAAAATTAATTTGAATTTAGAATTCATAGCCAATCAAAACTTTTTTTTGTTTGAAAAAGTCTGTACTGCAATACGGCAATTTCATAGGTAAAGACCTATTATATATAACTTAAAGGTGACTGACTGATTGACTGACTAATATAGTGATCTATCAACGCACAGCCCAAACCACTGGACAGATCGGGCTGAAATTTGGAATGCAGTTAGATGTTATGACGTAGGCATCCGCTAAGAAAGGATTTTTCGAAACTCCAGCCTTAAGAGGGTGAAATGGGTGGTTCAATTATTTTCCCATAGGCCACGCCGCGGGCGAAGCTGCGGGCAGATGCTCGTATTCCTATATAGTTGAGACTACAATGCTGAAATTCCCTTTCACAGAAACATTTTTTTTTTAGAAAAGACGTGCCTATTCTTCAGAAAAGATGTACGCAATCGTCCTGAATGTCACTAAATGCAGCACAATCCCATCCTCTTGAGATGCAAGATGCAGGGCCTTTTGTGATGCGAAGGGGATGCCTAGTTATCACCGCTTAAGTTGTCTGAGCTCGCTGGGATTACCACAAATGAGGGCTTGAAGTGCTCTAAGTGTGGGGGAATAGGGGGTTTAAGTATTTGAACATTGACTACATCTAGATTCATGGTCTTGATTATGCTTTGGTTTAAACCTTTTTTAACACTAGTCTGTGTAAAAGTTTATATAATTACCCATCCAGGACAAACATTTGTGTGATGTACAAACATCGATGTTCATCACACAAATGATGTTTGTACTATATAACACCCAGACACAGATGTCTGGGTGTTATATTGTATTCTATTTATGTATTTACAAATAAAAAGTATACCTACTATAAGTTTTGTATCAGTTATCTGGTTTCCATAATACAAGCTTTGCTTAGTTTGGGATTAGATGGCGTGAAATTCCCACTAATATTTATTAGTTAAGTAGGTAAAGTTTATATAGAGTTAAGTAGTACTTACTTATGTACCTATCTATTTTGTTTCAAATTATAATCTTTCTATTAGGTGATATTGTAATTACAATTTTCAAAGAATTATTAATGTGTGACCCAACCCAACCGTAGGTACCTCATGTGGGTTGGTAATAGACTGTTGTCACTTTCAACACGTGCTTGTTTCGATTGTTAGGTAAAAAGCATAAGCAATACTTTTTAATTTTCTTATTAAGGTTTTGGCTCCACACATTTGTGTATTTAGCCAGTGTCAGGTAGTTAATGATATTTCACGCAAATTTGTGTCAAGTCACAGTCGAAGTAATCAAGTCAAGTCCAAGTTCACCATCATTATACTATTTTTCCACACTCATGCCTATAATCCAGCACTTAACGAATAAAATTACACCAATTTTATGCACTAACACTGAAAATAAAACAAGTTTTGGAACATAATACAATGCGGCGACGTGATTTTTTTCATTTTACCGCCAAAACTTCCCCTCGGGTTCTCGTATACGTTTGCCAAATTAGTGTCAACTTGGCATTAAAAAATACTGAATGCTCATTGGTGGCTTGTTGATTATCGGCTATCTCAACACTGCACAATGCACGTGAAACCGGGGGCTAGTGCAAGCTTAGGAGCTGCCGAACTTTCGTATAGACTGACATAAGGCTGAATAATTCCTATGGAATAATTATATTTCACTTCAACTGAAATCAAAATTAAACTCTTCAAAAAATGTGGAACGCTTCACGATTTTGCGTGTCATCCTTGCGCAGGGGCCATGCTAATCTTCTCTGTGTCGTTCCAATTTTAGTTTATGTACTGCCGAAGCAAGTACAGAAGTTTTGTGAAATGTGATAGAAGATAAGCCAATCAAAACAAAAATACTTCATACATATTTTGAAAGTCACACTTTTTGCCCTTCCAACATTTTCGTCCAAATATTAAATTCTATATTTATCATATTTTATTTAAATTTCGTGACTCCTTTAAAAACATATTCCACAATAAACTCTATTTGTATGAGTGTTGCGATATTTGCGCCATCTGTACTATGCTGATGACACTAATCGTTCGTCTACGTAGTTCACTACGAAGTGAGTTCGTACTCCGTTGACTAGGTGGCAGCACTCAATTCAAAAAAGCGCCACCTGCACATTTTATTCTGATACTCTTACTAAATGACTTAACCAAGTTCTTTAGTATTGTACTAAAGCAATATCAGATGGCGCTTAAGCAAATTTGTAGATTTTGATTGATTCTTGTTTTTTAAAATTGAATTTAAATTTTATAATGATATAAGATGTTCCAATAATTTTTAGTTTTCATTTATTTTAAGTTCTTAGGTATAGTTTAGTTTTTTAGGTCTAATTTAGTATTGTATTAACGATTATTGAAATAAAAATAAATGGATTATTTGGTGTAAGTAAATAAAAAAAAATACATGCTATAATAATACATTAAATGTGTGCTAATAATACATTACGAAATATTTATTTGTGATACATATTGCAACCAATGAAAACACACATTTGTATAGATTTGACAGTTTCAATACATAGTCTATGTACATGTTACTATGAAAATGTTCAATTAAGAGATTAAATTTCTCCTGTTGCATTGAAATCAAAGATCAGCTTAATTATTCTAGTATCCTGGAGCATACTAGAATAATGAAGCTGATAGATTTTAAAATTATTTTAAAGCACATCGGTAGCTAATAATACCTAAATACTTAATATCTTTATACCTAGATACTATGCTTCAATATTTTGTGTGTTTGGTGGTAATTACAGTTAGTTATAACCATATATATTAAAGAAAGTCGTGTAAGTTACACTATTTGTAACTCAAGAACGGCTGAACAGATTTGGCTGAAAATTGGTGAGGAAGTAGCTTAGAACCAGGAGACGGACATAGGACATTGCCGTTCGACAGCGTTTTAATAATTTACCCGTGCGAAGCCGAGGTGGGTCAACTAGTTAATAGTTATTATACGTGTTTGTTGTATAAGTAAGAGGGTCCCATATCGATGCCGTGACATCGCCATGCGCCAGTGTACCTAATGCGATAATTGGAGATAAACAAACAAGCACGATTTTATTATAAGAAGATAGTTCATTCTTAATTGGTTTTTCTTGGTTGCACGTGCCGGCCTGACGTCATAATAACAGACTTTCGAGGGAGCGTGTGAGTAGATTAAAGTAGGTATACTTAGTTATAACAAACGCAAAGCGGAAAAAACCGATTTCTAACTTATATGGTTTTCTTATAGATGCCATTGTCAGAACTGGTCCAAATTCAAATGGAACACGGGAAATACCAGATTTCAAATAAAAAAGAATCATTAAAATCGGTAGGTACGCCCAGGTCGAAAGTGAGTTAACAAACTAAATAAAATAACAGGCGAATTAAGAATCTATAATAATCCTATTTTGAAACCGGTTCATAAAATAAATAAGTACAGATACAACTATACTAGCTTCTGCCGCCCACGTGGCCTATGGAAAAATAATTCAACCACCCATTTCACCCTCTTAGGTGTGGAATTTCAAAAAACCCTTTCTTAGTCTTAGGATACCTAGACTTTACACAGAAACCCTCCTAATTTCAAGCCTTTAGGACCAGTGGTTTAAGCTGTGCGTTGACATATAAGTCAGCTAGTCAGGACTTTGAATTTTATATACCGAAACTAGCTTCCCTATAGGAAATGAAAAAGATTTTTTTTCATAGGTAATTCAACCTCCCATTTCACCCTCTTAGGTGTGGAGTTTCAAAAAACCCTTTCTTAGTGGATACCTAAACTTTACAAAGAACACACCCTCCAAATTTCAAGTTTCTAGGACCAGCACTTTATGCTGTGCGTTGATATATAAATCAGCCAGTCATTGAATTTTATATACCTAAATAAGTATACCACTTATTTAACTTGATGGGCATTTTGCATTTATGATCAAACTAGTTGCGCCCCGCGGTTTTACCCGCGGGTATAAAGTATTTTAATTATTTGCTCATCCCACGGGAACGTTTCACTTTTCCGGGATAAATGTAGCCTATATGTTAATTCAGTGAATAAGCTATCTTGGTACTGAATTTCATCCAAATCGTATCAGCCGTTTGAGCGTGAAGGAGTAACAAGCATACACACATACACACAAACACACATACAAACTTTCGCCTTTATAATATTAGTAAGTAATAAGTACCTATTATATTATTAATATTATGTATGATCAAATCTGAATAGGAATAACTCTCTCAAAAGAATACAAAAAATTGAATAATAAAAAAAAATAAGGTTAAAATAAAAAATAAAATGAAAAATAAGGTTAGGTACGATATCTAAGTAGGTATTAATGTCGATTCTGTTTCGCATTCTCTAAAACTAAACTTAAAGTATGGCGGTACTCTTCTGATAAAGGGGAAATAAAAAAGACGGAAATATGTCAATTTCGTTTAGCTTTAGAGTATGCGACACAGAATCGACACCATTGTATATATAATATATAATAGGTATTTTTCACACGATCGTATCTAACAGCTCTCCAATGTGTTCCATCGTGAAGGAATTTCACGGCTCATTGGTCCAGCGCCAGCTACCCGCACCCGGCACGAGTGGTCGGCGTCTGTATACCACATTATTACTGAACATGGATGTTAATGGGTATCAATAGCTCCAAAACTTATTTTGGGTAACCAGGAAAATATTGGAGGGTTTTTTTTTTGTTTTGGTATGGCTCCACACTTTTGTGTATTTAGCCAGTGTCAAGTAATTGATAATTTTTCGAGTTAAGTAATATATATGTATGTCAAGTCAAGTTAAGTCACAGTCCAAGTCATCAAGTCAAGTCATACTCCTAGTAAAGTGGTGGCGACTTTACCAGAAGCTTCTATGGAGTTTTGGAAACAACACGAAAAGATACGTTTCACCATCACTATACCACTTTCCCATACTCATGCCTGTAATCCAGCACTTAACGAATAAAATGCCACCAATTCTATGCACTAACACTGAAAATAACACAAGTTTTTGAAAATAATACAATGCGGTGACACGATCTTTTTCGTTTTCCCGCCACAACTCTATTGGAGGGTTCTAGATAAGTCTAAACAGAAAAGTCTCTCTCTTTCGTAATGCTGCCAGTATTTCGGGAACCTTCCCGAAAAAAACTGGTTATGAATCAAATATCAATAATTATGCCATCCAATTCACCACTGCGTGGTAAGGTTACCACGCAGTGGTGAATTGGATGGCATAATTATTTTGTAAATAATGTTTTTTTAGTTGTAACTTTTTATTTATTGTAAATTTCTCTTTTTTTTTAAATTTCCAAGCAATAGTAATGCGTAAATGTATTATAAATAATAAATCTCAATAAAAATTGGTAAGTATTTATAAAATGTCGCAGTCTTAACTAATATAAGAAAGAGAAAGATTTGATTGTTTGTTCGCATTAAAAATCGCTGAAACTACTGGACCTATTTGAAAAATTCATTCACCGTTAGACACACATTATATACGATTAGAATTCTACAAAAACGCTGTGTGAAATGTTAATATATATATTTATTTATTTGTACCAGTTGGAGGGTACTTTAGCTAGTGAATCTACTGGGAAAATGAGATTTTATGATCTTATTACTAGACTGTATTGATGTCTGAGGATGACGGGCGCAGTGCAGCGTCAAGAGAAAATTTACATTTTAAAGTTTTGAGTGACACAGGAACCTGATACGAACGGCGTGTCATTTAAAAAATCAGACGAACGACTAGCTCGTCACGTCATTTATTAACATAAAAAACATAAAATAACATTCAAGATTATGGAAAGATATAATAACAATGGCAATAAAAGTAAAACACAATTTGCGCCAGCGATCGCAGTAAACGAGAAATTAGAATTTTTTGAGATGTTTTCTTATTAGGACGGCCATTAAAGGATTATTTCTACTTAACCAGGGCTAAAACCTTTTTGAAACCCGCTATGAGCTAAATAAGGTAGCGGTATTTTTGGAGTTTTTTTCCCTAAAAAGCTTAACATGTTTGAACCACTTTCCACTTAGACATAAACATGTTTTTCGATTTTCTTAGTAGCACTTCTTATGGCTTACACAAAAAAATGCCAGCGTAGATAATCACGTTATCTTAATATTCATTCCAGCCTACATGATTCATAACCAGTTTTTTTATGTAATAAATCCCGATATTCCCTTCATCAGAACAAATTTTGGTGAATCATAGTTAAGCCCACTCTATTAAGTCACTATACTAGAAAAATGAGAGTGCTTTAGCCCACACGACTGAAGTAAAACTTCTTTAGTTTAGCTCCATCTATCGGCCGGTATAACTTAGTTCTTGCTTTGTTTAATGTGACATTTTGACAAATTGTAAATTATCATTTTATCGGACATACTTTATTTTTTTTAACATATTTTTTTTTTGCTTTGTTATGTTGACAATGGAGATCCACGTGAACCAACTTCAACTGCCGTTCGCCTCACATTCACTAGCTTACTCCCCAAGTCAAGCGTGCGTAAAGAAGTTTTACTTCAAAAATAAAAATAATAATCGGTTCAACAGTTTGAGAGCTGCGATGTCTCACACAGACGCACTCATTTATAACTTTCCTCTGTTTAGTCGGGGGCTAAAATTATTATTAATGAACGAACACCCTTTGGAAGAAATAAAATATTCTCGTATCGTTAAAAAAGAAAATTTAAGCACCACGATAAAACAGACAGCATATTATACGAGCAAAAATATACCATGCAACAGTTAATTTAGAGTTCTGAGTGGCATTGCTGCAAAGTTCGTCTAGGTTTGTACGAACGCATTGTCAGTTATTCTGCCGCCACGCGCAGTGCGCAAGCACTACTGTGTTCCGGTTTTGAAGGGCACTGTTAGCTGGTAAAACTCCTGGCCAAATGAGAGTTTATGATTTGATCTCATATTCTAGTTTTTTATTGTTAGTAATTAATCTACTAGTGATTTAATACTAGACTGTGCAGATTGTCTCAGATGACGTGCGCAGTGCAGTGTCACGCGAAACTGTACTTTAGTTCCGATAACATTGTGACTGATATAGGCAGCCGTGTCGCTTGACATCGGGCAAAAGACTAGCTAGTCATTACTTACATAAGAAAAAAACAGGCGACTACCTTCAAGTCATCTATTTAAGACAACCTCTGTGGTGTGGTGGTGGAGCAAGTAGCCCGGAGGCTGCGGGCTCGATTCCCGCGGTACAACAAGTATTTGAGCATAGAAAAAAAATCGCAAATACTTGTTCTGAGTCTGGGTGTTGTGGGACCATGGTCCTCGTAGTTCCTGGGTCCCTAGACTCAGGGAATCCTAGTTAAGGTCCAGGATCTATGTGTTAGATTTCTGATTATAATCTACGAGCTTCTGCCCGCAGCTTCGCCCGCGGCGTGGCCTATGGGAATATTTTCCCACCACAACCTTCCACAACATTCAACCACCCATTTCACCCTCTTAAGGGTGGGATTTCGAATAATCCTTTCTTAGCGGATGCCTAGTTTATAACATCTACCTGCATGCCAAATTTCAGCCCGACCCGTCCAGTGGTTTGGGCTGTGCGTTGATAGATCACTATGTCAGTCAGTCACCTTTGAGTTATATGTATTTAGATAGAAGATGTATTTTGTAAAATAAAGAACGTAGTGATTATATACTCTTTGAATAATTGGTTAGAAAAATACGAACCCAGCTGCGTACACTGATTTTTAAAAAATAATAAATTCATGTTAATGTAAATGTACAGGTTTATTTATATTTATATCACGACTTCCTGGTTAAACAACTGACTGTAGGATCACAGTTAGGCACAAGTCAAGCTGTGAGCCTATATATGTATGTGATCGTTGGGCGTTATTATTTTTATTATTCACACAAAAGAACTTTATTTTGGGTTCCATTTTCTCCACGTAAAACTTTGTTCAAAAAGAAACTCAATCGCACCCAGTGTGACGCACGCAAAATTACGCCGGATATTATTTTCCAAACTTTCTGAAAGTTATATAGAAATGTAATATGTTATTGGAAGATACAGGAAACCTTCTAACTTCACCGTTTAAGGTTTATCAAAAGCATTTATAAGATTTCCTCAATATTTATTATTTTGTTCGAAACCGCAATAAGTATTTGATGAGAGTAAAACTTATGTAACGCGCGATTCCGTTCCGTTTCGAAAAACGGAACCTTTATAGGATCACCTTGTTTTAAGGGTTCCGTACCCAAAATAATAATAAAATAATAACGCCCAAGGATCACATACATAGATCCTGGACCCTAACTAGGATTCCGTGTCTAGGGACTCAGGAACTACGAGGACCATGTTCCTACAACACCCAGACACAGAACAAGCATTTGCGCTTTTTTCTTCTGTAAATAAATACTTGTCCTGCCGCGGGAATCGAACCGACCGCCTCCAGTCTATAAGCCGACCTGCTCAACCACCACACCACAGAAGCTGTCAAAATATACTACCAAATGCCTCGTCGACCTATCTTTGGAATCGAATTACAGGATATTTTTATCTTTTATTTCCGTCACAGTAGAAGTAAAATTGATTACCTCGCCGTTTTAGGAGTTAAAATAAACTGTGGCAGTACACACAGCTTATTTTTTGCCTACGCCATCAAATTTCCCTTCCCCAACCGCAAAACAACCAAAAATCCATTAAAGTTAATGTGGAAACAGAACCGCTTCATTATCATCACCTATCCAGGGGCCGATATGTTATCTGTGGCCAAGGAGGCGCTCAATTTAACGGTGATCGAACACAGGTGATTCCATTGACCCATAACGCAGTTGATGCGTTTTTTACGCAAGTTGACTGATTGGTTTTGGAATTGAGTGATTTTGATATAGGATACGGTATGAGTGGTTATAAAAAATGTTGAAGACTTAAGGCAGTATATATAAGAGTAAATTAAAAATAATGGAAAGTATATATTTAACTAGCTTCTGCCCACGGCTTCGCCCGCGTGCCCTAAAAGAACGAAGAAGATTTTTTTTATAGATAATTCAACTTTCCATTTCACCCTCTTAGGGGTGGAATTTAGAAAAACCCTTTCTTAAAGGGTACCTAGACTGTACAAAAAACACACCCTCCAAGTTTCAAGTCTCTAGGACCAGCGGTTTAGGCTGCGCGTTGATATATAAGTCAGTCAGACAGGACTTAGAATTTTATATGTATATAGATGTTTTTGTGTTTGTATTTAAATTTTTTATGTTTTTTTAAAATGTAACGACAAGATGTCTGTTTGAATTTCATTGCAGTGTCACTTGAAACTCTAAATTTATGTCTTGCATGGCACTGCAATGGCGTACGTCATCGTGATAAATCAACACAGTTCAGTAATATGATAAGAAATCTTAATACCCTAGTGCGAGATGGAGTCGAAGTCTCATTTATCCAGTAATTTTACTAGTTAAAATGCCATTCAACATTTGAATGGTAGTGTATAAAAATAACTGTTTGGCTGCAGAATATCTGGCAAAAGGATATTATCTACCTAGATACGCTCTTGTGAAAATCACTTCAAATTTTTAATTGAAAATCTGTAAATTTGTTAACAGTTTTTTTGACTAGGATGCGGAAAACATCAGGAAAAAGATCATTCCATATTTTGCAGCCATCATTCCAATTCTTAACTAGCTAGAGGACTCACTTTAACTTTTCGGGGAAAAAAGTACTAATCCCATATTTATCTCCGTAGCAATCGAATATGTCGTTTTGGCGTGAAAGCTACACAAACAAATATACAAACAATTAAATCGATTTTACACATTATTAAAGATTAAGGATAAAGATAAAGATAGGAATAGATAATGAAAAATAGATAAATCCTATATAAAATTGTCCATTACTCTACTTTTCAAAAAGTTCAATAATCTATACATATAAAATTCAAAGTCCCGACTGACTGACTGTGTGTTCATTGTAAAGTGTAGGTATCCACTAAGAAAAGGTTTGTTCGAAATTCAACCCCTAAGAGGGTGAAATGGGAAGCTAGTAATTTAATATTTATATGAGAATTCCACAACATTAAGGCTAAAGTAATAATCTAATAAACTTTGCAAAATTTTGCAGAATTTATTCATTTCGATTCCCATTTGTCTTGTTCGTTCAAGATAACAAGATTGGAATAATTAACAAGTTTTCAAATGATTCCCGGTTCCCGGCAAACTACGAAACTGTCCAAGTTGTGTGAATAATGTACAGTTGAGAGCTCCCACCAGCCTGAGTTTGACGAGAGGCTCCGGAAAGTTTGGGACAAACTCCCGGGAAAAAACTGATTTGAATCGTCGAGGAAAGTTCATCCCTCAGTTGTACAAAAATCTGAAATGGACGGCTTAGACTTTTATCCGTTGTAAATGTTGTTTTGGAGAGTGCGCATTAGAGTTGCATAACCTGATTCCGCCATCACCTTTCCACCATCGAACAACCAGATGTACGAAAAAACGCCACCGTTACATGGTCAATATCCCCCATGTGCGAACAAAGCGTTTTGGCTCCACATTTATCATGCGAACAGCCAAAGACTGGAACGCTTTACCGGCGTCCGTATTTCCCGATAACTACAACCTTGGAGTCTTCAAATCGAGAGTGAACAGGTATCTTCTAGGCAAGCGTGCTACATCCTAGACCGCATCGTTACTTACCATCAGGTGCGATAGTGGTCAAACGCAAGCCTATCTAACAATAAAAAAAAAAAAAAAAAAAAAAAAAAACAAGTGCTCTAACATTGTTGCTGCAGTTTTGACACATGTGAAAGCATGAGTGAGCATTATAATCCCGACAGTAGTGATAGTGAATAATTTGTCTTTTATTCTAATTAACGCTGATGAAATTGTTTTTCATTTTTTTTCACGGCAAATTGCCTTAAATGTCTAAATACTACAATGATATAATAACTAATACTAAAAACTACCTACTACTACTATAAAAAAAAACATTTGGACTATATACTGGCCGCGATTACCTATAGACAATCCAAATGCTCCAAATTTTATTTATTGATATCTGACATTATTGTAATAGCCCATTGGATTCTTTTATTATTTTGTAACCCTGATTTTTTATTGTTAATGTTTGAAACATTTTGTGTGGTAATTGTAATTGATGTTAATATATATATATAAAAAGCCAATTAGGTTTGAAAAAAAAAACGAATGTGCTTTACACCACACAACTGAAGTAAAACTTTTTTAGTTTAGTCCATCTATTGGTTTAATGTCAATATCGCCATCTTGACAATTGTAAATTGTCATTTTACCGGAAATACTAATAATACAAACTTTTAACTTTGTAATGTTAACAATGAAGATCTACGTTAACCTACAACTTTCAACTTCCGTTCGCCTAAAGAAGTTTTATTAAAAAAAGTCCAGTAAGTCTGAATACGCTACCGCGCCGACCTCCCGAATTATATCTCGCTCAATTTCCCGCACTCAAGTACAAGAATATACAAAAGAAACATGTAAGTGACAATCAACAAAAGAATAAACGATTTTAAGACTAGAATGGCAGAACATGAGTGCATGTCATGACGAATCACCTATTGTGAAACTATCTTATATTAAAGAGAACGTTTTTTTTGATCGAGGATCTAGTTCGCTTATCGGCGTGAAACGATGGGTAATTTATGTCACTCTATGACGAATTATATCCTTTGTCAAATGTGGGCTCTATCGATTTTGATGGGGTGAAACGCGGGTTTTAGTTGCGTTAATCGATAATAACTGTAGTGATCTACTTCTACTTAACGTCATTTATTGTGTCTATAAATATGATTAAGGGTGCGAATCAGATACACATACTTTTATAATAAGGGACCAAACAATATATTTTAAAAAAAGGTTGCTATTACAATTAATAAATTCACCAAGACTTTATTATCACACTAATCACATCACATCACAAAGGCGAAAGTTTTTATGTGTGTATGTGTGTTTGTGTGTATGTTTGTTACACCTTCACGCTCAAACGGCTGAATGAATTTGAATGAAATTCGGTACCAAGATAGCTTATACACTGGATTAGCATATAGTCTACATTTTATTCCGGAAAAGTTAAATTTTCCCGTGGGATGAGCAAATAATTAAAATACTTTTTATCCGCCGGTGAAACCACGGGGCGCAACTAGTAATAAAATAAAGTAATGTTTAATTTATTAGAAACCGCGGTTAAAAAAATCCTATATGTTAAAGCAGAGTTAAAACTATCTCCATTCCAAATTACACTCAAATAAGCTGTTTGAGCATGCAGGAGTATGTTTATTTTAATTATTTACTCATCCCACGGGAAAATTTTACTTTTCCGGAATAAAATGTAGCCTATATGTTGATCTAGTGTATACGCTATCTTGGTAAAGAATTTCGTCCAAATTCATTCAGCCGCTTGAGCGTGAAGGAGTAACAAACATACACACATACAAACTTTCGCCTTTATAATATTTGTGTGAAGTGTGATAGTGTGATTAGTGTCATATCCACATGGATTATTGTCATGTTTCAGCGAACTGTTGAGACTCTAATTATGTTTGTGCTTCAATATTTTATTAGATAAATATTTGGAGATAAAATATTTTTAGGATTAAAGCCTCCTGTCAATTATTTTGAAAGTCTACCTCAATATTATTTTACTTATTCAAAAGAATAAGAATGAGTTTATTTCGCTACAAACGTCAGGCACAGAAGTTATTAATGTCATTTTGACGAGTTCACATGTTTTAGGTATGTATGCATACTTATACTAACTAGGTGGTAAGATTTTTCTGCAAAATTCGTCTTGGTAGGTACCACCGCTTTGTCAATTATTCTCCAAGCAGTAGTGCGCAAGCACTGCTGTATTCCGGTTTGAAGGGCACTGTAGCTAGTGAAATTACTGGGTATGGGACTTTATGACCTGATCTCACAGTCTAGTAATCTTACTAAATTGTGCTGATGTCTCAAGATGACGTGCGCAGTGCAGTGTCACGCGAAACCTTATACTTTAAAGTTCCGAGTGACACTGCAACTGATATGTCGCTTAACATCAGGCGAATGGTTAGCTCGTCACGTCATTCATTAACATTTAAAAAAACATACTCAAAGATAACAACTGTATTACCTATAGCTATTTTTAACAAAGTTTTCATTTAAAAGTTACCTATTCGTGAAATGTATTATGTAATGTTGGAAACGGGGAATAATCCTAACAGTTGATTTATTTTAAAGTTTTATTTATATATTGGCCCTTCTTTCCTTCTTTATCGTGAATTCTCGTGTAGGCGTGTAATCCCTTGGAGTCAGATTCAGGATCCCTTGGAATTTATTTTTAAGCCACCCGGCTTAAAAATAAAATGTCTTCTTGGCTTAACGACTGACATCTTACTACAAAATGATACAGAAATATCTGGCGTCAAATGTAATACTATTATTATATATATGTAAGATATATATGTACGTCATCTTATCTTATTTGTTGTTCAGATTCCTGCCTAAATTAATAACTGGCTGGATAGCTCAGTTGGTAGTAACCCTGCAATATGAACTGCATGTTGTGGGTTCGATTCTCACCCAGGACAAACATTTGTGTGATGAACATAGATGTTAGTTCCGTGGCTGGGTGTTATATTGTATTCTAAGTATGTATTTACAAACAAAATGTATCAGTTATCTGGTTCTCATAGTACAAGCTTTGCTTAGATTTGGGCTAGATGGCGCTGTGTGAAAGGTCCACATACATGTATTACGAGCTTCTGCCCGCAGCTTCGCCCGCGGCGTGGCCTATCGGAAAATAATTCAACCACCCATTTCACCTTCTTAAGGGTGGCATTTTGAAAAATTCTTTCTTAGCGGATGCCTACGTCATAACATCTACCTGCATGCCAAATTTCAGCCCAATCCGCCCAGTTATTTGGGCTGTGCGTTGATAGATCTAGATTCTAGACCTTTGAGTTATATATATTTAGATTATTTTTTTATTAGACGTGAGGACTTTTAATTGGCTTCCTAATGCATAATATGATTCATCGATGTAAGAAAAAGCTGTTGGTCTTCCCAAAAATAAATAAATAAATTAATTAATTGATTTTACATAGAACTACACCTTTGCAGGAATCTCACGATAAAGCCACAGATGAATACATAGTTACTAAACGAAAACGTTATTTTTTAAAACATCCTTACAAATGGTAATTAAAAGCTTTTTAAAAACAGATCTTTGTTTTACAACGAATTCTTCCTTACTCATCCCCAATTCAGCTACTTTGTTTTTAGAAAACGCCTTTTAGTTTTAATGACTAATCAATTTTTTCATCCAATATCGTGCAATCGATTTTTATACAAATAAAATGTCCATTAATGGTTGGTCGTTATTCAGAAGCAATTCTCCGTTATCACCTGTGGCTCCACCGCCAGGTGGGAAACCGAAATTGATCGGATACCCAATGTATCGTGAAATTTTACTTAAACGTAATTGTATGTTGAAGATGGTTTGTTTTATTACCAAAATTACTTTATAATGATCAAATTTGCCTTGGCCTGAGCCATTATTATATTGGTCTTTACCTATGAAATTGCCGTATTGTTTGAAAAAGTTAAAGTATTTTTTTTTCGAACTTATTTATTTCTTTTATTCAAAGTAATCACCCCTGCAATCAATGCATCTTGGCCAACGCTGTGGCAGTTTATGGATGCCCTTCTTGAAAAAATCAGCAGGACGGGAGACAACAAACTCTTCAAAGGCGTTTTGTACTGCCTCTCGGGAATTGAATTTTTTTCCCGCTAAAAAGTTGTCCAAATTTTGGAAAAAGTAATAGTCGGTAGGCGCAAGATCTGGTGAGTATGGCGGATGAGGGAGAGCTTCCAAACCCAACTCATGCAGCTTAAAGACGGTCTGTTGTGCAGTATGGGGTCGCGCGTTGTCGTGAAGTAGCAGTGGAGACGACCGATTGACCAAAGCTGGTTGCAGACGTGCGAGTTTCGCCATCATTGTGGTCAGTTCTTCAATGTACACATCTGCAGTAATGCTCTCGCCGTTTTGTAAAAAGCTATGATGAATCACACCAGCACTAGACGCCCAAACTGTGACCATCACCTTTCTAGGGGTCATTTTTCGTTTTGCACATTGCTTTGGTACCGAACCAGGATCTAACCAACTTGCTGAGTGCTTTCGATTGCCAAAAAGAATCCATTTTTCGTCGCACGTAACAATTCGGTTCAAAATTCCTTCATTTCTGTGCCTGTTAAGCAGCGCAAGGCAAGTCTCGACGCGTACGTTGCGCTGGCGATCGTTAAGTTCGTGGGGCACCCATCTATCAAGCTTTTTTATCTTGCCAATCTGTCGCAAATGGACCAATATTGTTTTGATGCTAACATCAAAAGCTGCTGCCAGCTCAGCTGTAGATTGAGATTCATCAGCTTCCACAATCACCTTTAATTCATCATTGTTGACTAAAGTTTCCGGACGACCACGAGGTTCATTTTTCAAGTCAAAATTCCCAGAACGGAACCGAGCAAACCAATAACGGGTTGTACGTTCGTTTGTACAGTTCTCTCCGTAAACGTCGTTGATGTTACGTGTCGTTTGTGCCGCGTTGGTGCCACGACGGAACTCATATTCCATAATTACACGAAATTTCAAAGTATCCATTATGAGGAAAAATGTTGAAATGTAATGAAAATACAACGCTAATCAATAAACAAAAGACTTATATTGTAAATAGAATGTCATATTTTTAAAACAAAATTAATTTGAATTTAGAATTCACAGCCAATCAAAACTTTTTTTGGTTTGAAAAAGTCTGTACTGCAATACGGCAATTTCATAGGTAAAGACCTATTATATTAGCCGTATTCCTTGAAGCACGGAGGTCAACCTTTTTTTTTTACTTCAACTTGTCTAGCATTTGACCACGCTATCACCTGATGGGAAATGACGATGCGATCGAAGGTGTAACATGCTAGTCAAGTTTAAAAAAACTTTATTTGGTATCGTTAAAAATAATAATTTAATAACGTTCTACGATTACATACATAGATCGTAGACCCTACCTAGGGACCCAGGAACTACGAGGACCATGATCCCACAACACTCAGAACCAGTATTTAGGCTTTTTTTTCTGTGCACAAATACTTGTCCTGTCGCGGGAATCAAACTCACCACCTCCGGGTTTTTATAATAAATACGTAATGAATGAAAAATATAATAAATACGTGAATAATAAAAAATATTCTATTGTATTCTATTCTAAAAAAGCCTACTTAAGTACGTTAACACTTTTTAAACTTTCGCGACTTGAACTCATATTGTAAAGATAAAACGGGTCTATTCGCGCACAAAAATTATCAAAATATAATACTTTAAGTACGTTGTATAAAATTCGTAGAACAAAAGTGTCACGAGTTATAAATTTCCGCCTCCGGGTTATGAGCCGACCTGCTCAACTACTACACCACAGAGGCTATCAATCATATTTGAAAGTCATTGGTCTAGTTGGCAGGGCCAGAATTTTCGATCCTAGGAACCTTCCCAGGATCGAAAATTCTGGCCCTCCTAGGTAGGTGCGTCAGGCGGTTGAATTCACACGACCTATCGCTTACCCATACTCTTGTACTCCATAAGGGTACTTACATTGCAAATAATTATCTATAAAAGATAGCTTAAGACCGCATCTACGGTCGAAGATGATAATATATCTATATCTTCTAAATATAACTCAAAGGTGACTGACTAATTGACTGACTGACATAGTGATCTATCAACGTACAGCCCAAACCACTAGACAGATCGGGCTGAAATTTCGAATCCAGGTAGATGTTATGATGTAGGTATCCGCTAAGAAAGAATTTTTCGAAATTCCATCCTTAAGAGGGTGAAATAGGTGGTTGAATTATTTTCCCATAGGCCACGCCACGGGTGAAGCTGGGGGCAGAAGCTCGTATCTTATAAAACCGTACTGAGATATACTTAGATGACATGAGTTAGTTCCGATCGGTCACAGGCCCGTTCTGTATACATAAAAAACCACGCCTGATCGATCACACATTTCAAAAATAATATTATGAAATATATTGATTTTTCAAATAATTTTATTTAAAAAAAAAATTGAAACAATTTCTATGAGACTCATCTGAAATATCCTGTCAAATAAAATATTTTTTTATAAATGACAAATATAGGTAAAAGAAAAATAAAGCCAAATAAGAGACCTCTTTTTTAAAGGCGGTTTATAAGCCCAATCCACCTTTTTTTTTTTTCACAAATGAACAATATCATTTTCAAATATCACGAAGTCCATTAAAAGCCCTGTTTTATTCGATGTCAGCACCTTATCCAATTGATCTAACTTTGTTTCGCAAATACAAATCCGAAAACAAATTTAAATTTTCATTTATCAAGCATCAAACTCGTTTCATTCGTTACACCAACAAAATGATATTGCATTGTATTGTGATTCCCATCTGGATTGCAATCAACAGTACGGTATAAACCAAATCTAAAAAAAACATCTTAAAATAAACCCCGGTTTCCTTTTAATAAGATCCAAATTCAATTGACAATCATCTGGTTTGAATTATATCTGAGAATAATAACGGCTTCAGTGATGTCAGAAATATTAATGCAAAATAAGCTCAATCGCTACTACATAAGATTCAAAAGCAAATAAATACAAAGCGTGATGGGTGACATAAGTTTAGAAAACCGTAACCTATTAATAGTGACAAAACACGGTTGTCACCGTGATATGGGATTTATTGCCAAAATAAATGCTGAATGTACATAGTCTTTATATCAATAGCCAAAAGCTGAAAATGCATTGGCAGTACAATTTGTAGGAAGCCCTTTGTTGAATCAAATAATTAGGATAAGCGTAACAAGGCTGGTAATTTCAGATGTGACAATGCATTTCTATCTAACTGATTTTATTTGCAAATGAGGACTCGTCAAGTTTCAATTGATAAAGTTTGTGACTTGATTTTGAAAAGCTTCTATATTAAGCTATGAATTTTAGATAGATAGATAGATAACTCTTTAGTGTCTCACGAATGAAATTCACACAATACAGGAATGAATAAATCTTACATACTAGTGCGACAATGGGTGGTCTTATCGCTAATAGCGATCTCTTCCAGACAACTTTTGGATGGAAAGTATCAAAAGATAATACACGGCGGTGTAAAAGAATTTAGGATAAAAAGAAGTACAGATAAAAAGAAACTATTACTTAAGTTACTTTTAAATTTATAAAAGTATTCAATTATTAACTCCATTGAATTAAAAATCTATGAAATCTTAAAGATTATGGTTTTTACTATGTTATTGCCGTTGCTCTGCTTTCTGTTCGTGTGAATCGTGTAATAGAGATAATAGAGTCCCTGAGTGAGCTTACCTAGATTTTAGCATTTCGGGAGAAAATGATTTACTCCCTCTCAAGTAAACACATAGAAGCCTAGCAAATTAATGATTCAAACGTAAAACCATAACCAAACAGACCAATTCCCACCCTCTAATTGCTGACCGAAAAATCTCTTCGCCAAATAAATCAAGAGTACATACTTAATGACAGTTCGATCGTAAAGAAGTACCTACTGATGAAAAACAAATTCCACATTTGGATGGGTTCACTATTCAAATAGATACCGTTGAAATGGAGCCGCGTGGCCAACTAGAAAATAACCACGATAACTTTGCATCTTCGAATACAAATTTCCATAGGAATATGTTCTCTATTACTCAGAAATTAAAGCAAGTTAATATTTAAGAGGGGGATAGAATAAAATAGAGGGGAGATGGTTGCACGCGGCAGCGCGTCCCGCCATGGATAATAAATGCTTTTGGCAAATAATGACGTTATTTGATTTTAGATTGATGATGGTTGTTCGCAAACATTGGGTTTGGTAGCTCGTGGCTCGTGGGAGAGATCTTGTTGGAGTGACGTTCGGTTTCGGTTTGACTTGCTAAATATACATTTGTTTGCATTTTCTACGATCACTAAGCTGTCAGTTTTGTTGATTCTTTAGAGCTCAAAAGCGCAGATTCTAGTTAAAATCAATATAAACTTCAACAGTGTTTTAATCTCTGCTAAATAACTGTTAAATCCCATATCACGTAAATTAAATGAATGAAACTTGTTTTTTCCTATCTTTGTGAATTGTGGCTAATGTTTATCAAAACATAAAATTATTACTTTATTATCTACAAAATAAAGAAAACATGAACGACGAGTCATGATTTCTTTTGGGGGGTAGGCCAGTTTTGACGACCTTAATTTCAGCTAAATCTAATTAATGTGGAATTGAAAGCATGCAGCTTTTGTAATATATGGCAATTCAACAAACATTTAATTCACTGTTTCGTTAAACTTTAATCAAAATCTCAGCCGAACTTAATCAGCGCAGCTATAGGGCAATACCCTGAAACTGCCAGCGTCTACTACCGGAAACTTTGCTTATTTCAGACGGAGGATGCTTGAATAGTTCCTTGCAGTTTCCAATTGCTTGTAGCTTTAGTTAAACTTTAGCTCATTTTGTATTCATGATTGGAAATTTATTTGATTTACTAATTTATTATCTTGCAAAATAGATAATAGAAAAAATTGTGGTCTTATTTTAGTGTTTATAGTCTGCCTATTTCCGTCGTTAAGAGTTTTTGATTTACTTAGAACTATTATAAAAGAGCTGGATGAATATCAGTATATTATGAATATCATATATCTCAGTATTATATTTATATATCTTATTATTACCTAATTATATATATGTATATGTAATTATATATATATATATATATATATATATACATATATAATTACAAAAATAAACACTGTTAAATATCAAGTGGAGCCGAAGGCCTTATCTAATACCAATCCATCCTTCACTGGCTATGATCACGATGATTATGACATTTATTTACCCGTTCGTTTAATGTAAGTGCAAATTTTTAATCTCTTTAAAAACAAAAGCCTTAAGAGAAGGAATAAAAGAAACGGAGAAACCGAAAAAAAAAAGAAATTAGTTTAGGTGTGCTGAATAACACGCTAATTGCACCCATGAGTAATAACTGATTTGTTAATGAATTAAACTAGCTTACGTAAGCCTTCATGAGCCCTGAAGTGTTTTCTATGTAGATAGATTTACCTTCGTTTGAGACTACGTTCAAGCCAGGAATGCCACTAGTTTTATCTTCAATTAATTTCGAAATGGGTAAGCCCTGTCCAATAATGTTATTCAAATTAACCATGCGACCTCCATTAAGTTTTAAACTTATTATCCCTTAGTGTGCTCTCCATATTAAAATCGAAATACAAGGGTCCGAACTCCGAATCCTACAAGCAAATTAATTGGAGAATTCCTTGCAAATATCATTATTACACATGTCGTTGAAGGGTATGCCATAACTCGTGTCCCCAACATTCTTAATACCACTTGGCATTCCGATCCCGAAATAAAATCACTCATGACAACTTTGAAGCCCTCGTAATAATTAATTAAATTCCAAATACAAATACAAAAATTCTCGCATAAAATTTTATTACCACTAAACTAACAGATAGTAAAGTCATCAAAATATATTCTTGCCGAAAGCGTTGGTCATCTCTTTTAATTAAATATAACAATTTACAAAATATTTTTACATTTACCTAGCATGATTACCTTATATCTTATCAATAAATATGCACTAATCATCACAAACTTAGTTTTAACGTCTTATACGCATAATTGAAGATTATTTGTACTGGGATAGATTTTGAATTTCAAAACTCGTATCGTTATCACTAACTACATCTATCTGTTCATTGTCACAATGAGAGTCGTCATTTTTTGATGAACAGTTGGATTTTGAGCAGCAGCATTTCTTGGTCTTTCCGTCATTAGAGCTCATCGGAGATTCCTCCTTCTTAAGTTTCACTCGGCGGTTCTGGAACCAGATCTTCACTTGTTTCTCAGAAAGTTTCAGCCTCGACGCGATTTCGATCCTTCTCAATCTCGACAAGTACATGTTCATAGAAAACTCACGTTCCAACTCTAACAACTGAGTTCCAGTGAATGCGGTTCTTATTCTTTTGCTTGAGTCTTCCTTAAGAGGCATCCGTTTCAAATCTTTAGAATAGCCAGGTAGGAGTTCTTCTGGATGCCCAAGTGGTGCAAGAGGGGGGCTTGGTGTTCCATTTCTGCTTTCACTAGATATGGATGGTGACCTTTGACCCTGGCTCTTCGACGGGGAAGTTGCAATCTTGTACGGATGATGCAAGTAAGGAGACACGGATTTCTTTCTCCTGTTCACAAAATTGACAGGCTCTTGATCTTCGCTTTTCAGATATTCAAAAGGCTTCGGTTCATTTTGCGCTGGCTCGAACAAATCTTGACGTGGTAGTTGATGCAGTAAAGGATATCTGAAGTTAAGGTGTTCAAGAAACGGTCTGAAGAGATCCGGTGACCTTTGAGGATGTTGCAATCCAAGTGTTAAAAGATTGTTTAAATTTCCCGGGTATGGGTAGGGCAGGAACTTCGGGCGTTCCAAGTGATGTCCAATGAAGGTCGTATAAGGGTTCATTGTGTCACTTGACATCTCCGTCTTCTTACAATCTTTCGTATCACTGATCAGAGCGTCTACTAGAAACGATCGGGACATTTTCGCTAGCGCGCTCTCCGGAGTTTGATTCACAACTGATCGTGTAGGGTGCGTTTTCCTAAAGTAACAATTACAAAAACTACCCCCACTTAGTGCACCCCATTGTAAATGCACACAATGGGTCTCACTTGAAGCGTTTTGGCAATTATTTGGCCCGTCCCACCCTTTTGTCGGGGCCCGTCAACCCCAGACGTTGTAAAAAAAACTATTATTGTGAATGGAACGTTTTAGTAGCTATGAATAATTTTGTATGGGACGCTAACATCCCTAATATCTATCTCATTAAATCCAATTTGGTTACTGTTTTTGATGCATTCAATAATTCATAACCGGATTTGATTATTTTATGGGATGAAAAGATTTTTAACAGACGTTTTAGGTCGTATTTTTTCTGCTCTATTTGTATAGAGTTTCTTCTATAGCTTCTTCTTTCTTCCACGCCTTTCTTCTGATAGTAACAATAACTTGTTACCGATTTAAACGACGAATACTTACATGAGTGATTTTAAGATCATTCCAAAAAAAAATTAATCTTGAAAAACAGTGAAAATATATTTCTTCAATTCCTAAACAGTAAAAATTACGTCATAAAAAAATATTGAAAAATACTTCTTTTTTTTCCAAAAATCGAACAATATCTCGTACAACCTAGTCCTAAAAAAAATCTCAGTATCTCAACTTTCAATAATGAAAACCTTTCAACTCCACAACAATGACCCTTATTAGTTAAATATGAATACCCTATAATACTAGCCGTATGGTACACACGTGATCCGAAGCCCTTTCTGATGCTGGTCCGAAGGGCCGCCCTGGCTTTAGCCACGCCCTTCTCTCCCTTCACTTAAACTAGTTATGAAATATCAAGGGAGTATCTTTGGTAGCATTATAATTGTGAATCAATGCACTTTATTATCATGTCAGATCTAATTTGTAAGTTGTAATACAAGCTAACTGTATAGTTAAATATGGTAAGTGGTTTGTTATAGGATTATTGTAGAGATGTTATTGCTGTATTAACGGTCTGTGGTGGGAATGTCTTTATGTTTCTTTATGCGGTGGATGAACCAGTTTTGTAAGTTTGCATGTAGTTTTATGCAAATCCAGTTTTATAAACATCATTATTACTAGGTACTGTACTAGGTGGTAGGACTTTTCTGTAAAGTACGTTTAGGTAGGTACCACTGCTTTGCCAGTTGTTCTGCCGCCAAACAATAGTGCGCAATCACTACTGTGTTCCGGTTTGAAAGGCACTGTAACTAGTAAAATGACTGGGTAAATGAGACTTTACGATCTGATCTCATAGTCTAGTATTCTCATTACTAGATTACGCTGATTGTTTAGGATGACGTGCGCATTGCAGTGTCACGTGAAAATCTATACTTAAAAGTTCCGAGTGACACTGCAACTGATATGGGCAGCCGTGTCGCTTAACATCAAGCAAACGGTTGGCTCGTCACGCCATTCATTGATATTAATATTAAAAAAAAAAACTGTCGCAAACAGCTTAATTACTTACTATGTCGGACATAGAACAAATTCACTTCTCGCAACATGTAATGTATAGGTATACAGAATATTTTTATACTAGTTTTTCAGCGCTGAAATTGTAGGTGTGAGTCGGAACTATTGGAGTTCAAATACTAAGGGGATACGTCTGACTAAAGTGAATGGAGAAAAACATTTCTACACCGATTTTTTAATGATTGATGACCTCAATGCGTACGTTGATTTCATTCAACCGATTTCATTTTTGTGCAAATTTTTTTGGTTAAAAAAAATCGGTATTAAAAGAAGCCGTCGGCAGTATAGAAACGAGATGTTTTAACAATTCAAAGCAATTTTCAGAACACACTTCTGATCCCAATCAAACATTTTTTGCGAGTACACAATCCTTTTCTATTGTTACCAAATCTGCCGTACCCGACGGAGATCACGAAATCATACAAAATAATGGTACAGAATTAACAATATCGAACAAACATTGGTACTATCATGAGGTATCCGATCAAATAAGAGTTGAAACACCATTATTACGATGCGATAAGGTTGATTTCAATGTTTTGAAAGACACCCTCGCAAATAAGACAGAAAACATAGGTGGAAGGGTTATTATTGAACGTAACCAGCCACTGAATGATGATGTACCAGATGTGACACTCTAATGAGCAGAAATTACCGTTGGGCGCATTTTGTACCAATATTTTGAAATTGTATTATTATCATGTACTAGCGATTATTGCTGTCTGTGCTTTCTAGTTACCAATCAAATATAATAGATGTGTTGGAAATGTCATATTTGACATAAATCAATAATAATCTATATATACAAAACGAACGGCTGGACCAATTTTTATGATTTTTATGTTTTAGGATTTATTTTCATCGATAATAGGAAAATAACTAATAAAATTGGTGATAATCGATTAGTAAAAATTTAATCATAAACATGTGCATTCATTCATGTTATAATAATGATAATAATAATAACGCCCAACGGTAACATACATAGACCCTGGACCCAGGATTCCCTGATTCTCAAGACTATGACGAGGACCATGGATCCACAACCTCCAGACACAGAACTATTATTAGCAACTTACTTAAAATTCTGTTTACATTCTATTTTTATGATACTCAGTGAATTGAATTTTTCCATAACTGAATCATTTAGAGTTCGTATTTGCAAAGTTATCAGTTATTCGTAGAATAGTTAAAGATAAGTAACTATGTATGATTTCTGACGAATTATGGAGCGTAGGACGGATGTTATTTTTAAGTTGAGAGAAAATGTTGATTTTAATCTGTTAGCTTAATATTTTTGGTTACTGTATAGATAAGCTTTTGGTAAGATAAAGTTTATTCATTGTGTTTATGTATATAAACTTGACTGTTAGGAAAGTTACTATATAAAGTTGGTGTTTCCTCCAAAGATCAATTGGATATTTCAAGTTAATTTTTGTATTTAAAGTTTTTGTGAGTATTACTATATATATTTACAGCATTTGTGGCGTGGTGGTTGAGCAGGTCTGTTTATAATCCAGAGGTAGCGGGTTTGATTCCCGTGGCAGGACAAGTATTTGGGCACAAGGGCAAGTATTTGGGCACAGAAAAAAAAGCGCAAATGTTTGTTCTGAGTCTGGGTGTTGTAGGACCAAGGTCCTCATAGTCTCTTGGTCCATAGACACAGGAAATTCTAGTTAGAGTCCAGGATCTATGTATATAATCGTTGTCATAATTATAATCATTATTATTATATGTTGAATACAATTTCATAACCTCCAACTCAACTTTTAATATGGTAAATTAAAATAAAATTAAACTAGACAGTAATTTTTTTAATGAATTTTAAACAAAATTCAATTCAGTTTAAGTTTAATTTTAACGAGGGCCACACTAACAATGCTACCCGTGAAGCAAACTCCTAAATAATTAAGCAACCGGATGTACCTAAAGAAAAGTAATTTAATGACCACCTGCAAATACTAGTGAAGTATTCACAAAAGCACGTTCTATTTTAAATCTTGACTTCATACTTTTTTTAGATTGGACTTCTTAGAATGTCCATTGCATTTAAATGATCTAACAATGCAGACGCCGGAGTGTCTGGAACAAGGCACTACAGGGTCCACTTGTCTAGTTCATTCATAAATTCATACGTTCATTCATAATTTTAGACACGGTCATGAATGGAGTAGCCTCTATTGTAATCTTGTAATGTATCGCAGAGGCTTGTTTGTGGTACAGGTATCGATGTATCACCAATATCTTTTTGCACATCAGAAAATGTATAATCAGCTCTATGCGTTTAATTTTAGAGTTTGAGTTTTGTTGCCTGATTTGATATTTCTTTTGCATAGTCCGTCTATATTTTTCGCGCTTTTGTGAATGTTTAAGTCCATAAAACTAACCATTGTGTGTGGGCGAGAATGTGTAACTGACCGCTACTCTACTTTTATCTGTTGAGATTTTTTAACGTGACATCACAAAAGATGCCTTTTTTGTATTCAGATATGGGTTAGACACTGATACATACTTTGACCTAATCTAAAGAAAAATATAAGCTACCATAACTATAAAATATTTTTTATTAAAGTAATATTTACTATGTAACTAGCAGCGCCCCGCGGTTTCACCCGCGAATAAAAAGTTGCCTATGTGTGCCGACGATTCTGTGTCGCATCGCATGCTCCTCAAAGTATGGCGGTAGGTGTCCTTTTCTGATAAAGGAAAAATGAAAAAGACGGAAATATGTTAATTTCGTTTAGCTTTTGAGTATGCGACACAGAATCGACACCATTGTATATCTATCTACATATATTCATAATTAAACTATTACACTTAAAAAATAATGATACTTTGCAAAAGTTTTACTAGTAAACTAATTTCACTTTTAAAATTTTGCTTTTTATTTATTTATAAGTAATAAATAACTAAAAAGGAAAATAATATTAAAAAAAACTTAATCTAACGAACCACTACCAGTACCAACGTGCGCAATATGCCTCAATCTTTGGCCAAAGTAGAGACCAACATTTTGGTCACGTGTTGCTTAGTTGCATTGTGTTGTTGTTCTATATTCCAAATTTCATCAAAATTCATTCAGCCGTTTGAGCGTGAAAGAGTAACAAATATCCATACACGCCAACTTTCGCGTTCATAATATTAGTATAGGATTTATTCGTTTCATGTTGCCGATATTTCGGTGCTGTTAGCACCATGACCTCGTCGTCGCCGAGACACGTCTTGAGCGACCTGGACGATCCTATAGCAGCCGTAGTATCGGCTGCGCTAGGATCACCGGACCAATCTAGCTCATCTGGCTCTGGTACCGCTTTTGGCACTGGTATAGGATACCAGCGTAACACAATCAAACTGACCCCGCCAGTGAGGTCCAAATACCCCCCGTAGGTTACCTAGAACAGTCACGACTTTCAATAGGGTCCACTCTTCCAATGGACGTAGTCTTCTCGATCCTCTTATCCCGGCAACGGCCCAAGCCGAGGCTCGCACCCCAGGGGTGCCCTTGAGCTAGTTGCCTCCCACTTTTCACAGCTGAGCGCCTTAAGCGCCTGCCTTCCCGCCTGTAGACGCTGTAAAGGTCGGTGAGACCAACATCTTTAGCCAGTTCAAAAAAAAAACCATCATGGTCATTGCGGAACTGAAAAACTTGCGGGTTCATGGGCAAACTTAACAGTTTACCTTCCTTTGCACATATTTACTAGTGTCGCACCAAATGATATTTGAAGGGGTGGGAACAAAAAGGGTTTAACTGATTTTTTTCACAAAATGACTTATCGTTGGATTGAGCGTGAAATTATCTACAATAATACATTGTCAAAATACCGAAATGAGGCTTAAATGTCGAGATTTTGAGTCTAAAAACGGTTTATCTGTCACAGGAGTACAGTTCGCTTATCATAAAAAATATTATTATATTATATTTTTACAGTAATTGTATGAATTAGTAACTATATTTAGTATTTTAAAATAGAATTTACACATTTTCAAGCAACTGAAACTTACATAAACCTTTTCTATTACCTTATAAACACTCTACATTAAAATGACGCCGTTGACGTAAAGTCAATTTTCTCGAAACTGTCAATTTGACAGTTAAACCCTTTTTATTCTCAACCCATCATTTTAGAAATAGTAATAACCTTGAAAGTTTAATAAAATGTTATATAACATCTACACGCTACTACAAACCTAATTAAAACGGTAGGTTTAAGTAAAGTTTACTAGTTTCCACATAGAGGGCGCGGCGGATGCGTGTAAGGTTACAGATAAGGAGGCGATCCATTTCACCTGTCCGGGCGAGGAGTAAATCAGTTCTCTGTGTTCCATGCATGCG
This sequence comes from Ennomos fuscantarius, assembly GCA_905220475.3. NCBI lineage: Eukaryota > Metazoa > Arthropoda > Insecta > Lepidoptera > Geometridae > Ennomos > Ennomos fuscantarius. The sequence continues at coordinate 1,089,735 of HG992034.1, read as the reverse complement.
TGATGAGGGAGGTAGTCTATTGTACTGTTGGATACAGATACCTAGTCCATATTGTTTTGTAATCGTTGAAGAGACGTGTAAGACCGCCTCTGTGGTGTAGTGGTTGAGCAGGTTAGCTTGTAACCCGGAGGTGGCATTCCCGCAACAGGACAAGTATTGGTGCACAGAAAACAAACATAAAAAGTTGATCGATTAAATTTGTACAATAATAATAATAATAACGTCCAACGATCACATACAGAGATCCTGGACCCTAACTAGGATTCCCTGTGTCTAGGGACCAGGAACTACGAAGACTGGTTCCACAACACACAGATTAAGAACAAGTATTTGCGCCTTTTTTCTGTGCACAAATAATTGTCCTACTACGAGAATCGAATCCGCCGCCTCCTGGTTGTGAGCTGACCTCTAAAAAAATATTACACATAGACTTATAATACTAGACGTCACGATTAATATTTAACCAACGTTGAAATAGTATGATTAAACATATTAAATCTTCGTCAAAAATTACTCAAAAAAGACGCGAGGACTTTTAAACTACCCCTATAAAACAGGGCTCGACCATTTCCCTTTTAAATTCGAGTCGGAGGGGCGAGTTAAAAACTGAAAGTCAGCCGAGGACGGTTAACTTGCGAGAACATCAAAGTGCCGAGTTAATGGAGCGGAGAGTAAGCGGATAAAACGTGTACTTGGTAATTGATGAAAAAAGATTTGGGTTAACTAATACATTATTGGAGAATTGTTAATAGAGTAAGATTACGTAAAGTTCTTTTCACCTTTTTACTAGGTGGCAGGACTTTACTGTAAAGTTCGTCTAGGTAGGTACCGCTTAACCAGTTATTATGCCACCTAGCTGTAGTGTGCTTACTACTTTGTTCCGATTTGAAGGGCACTGTAGTTAGTGAAGTTGCTGGGCAATTGAGACTTTATAATCTGATCTCACAGTCGAGTAATCTTACTACCAGACTGTGTTGATGTCTCAAGATGATGTGCGCGGTGCAGTGTTACGTTGGAGATCCGAGTGACACTGTTTTAACACTGACGCTTAACATCAGGTGCACGACTAGCTCGTCACATTATTCAGCAGCCGCTCAATGTGGTGCTCAGCTATGGATATCTTCAGGCTGTTGATGATAATGTCATTAAAAAAATCTGATTTTCTGCTTAGTGCATTTAGTTAACTGTTAAAAATCCATTTACATATTTGACTCTCTAACAAAATGGATAAACGTTTTTACTTAAAATTAAAGCTTAGAACAAGGAATTCAGTTACCTCAAAAACAGGAATTGCCACTTCCCCAGTTTACTCGTATGTAACTAGATTGCAAGCTTAAGGCGCAGGGTATAGCAAAATAAGTCAAAATCCGTTCAAAGAACCATCGATCTTAACTTTCTAGATTTAAATATCAGTTCAGTCTGAACTTAAGTGCGGCGTTTACGCCAAAAACAACACACGCAATGACCGATTTTGACGGTTTTTAAATGAAGGTGTGAGAACAAAAAGGATTTAACTGTCAAATTAATAGTTTCGAGAAAATTTACTTTAATCTTCAACGGCTTCATTTTAATGTAGAGTGCTTATAACGTAATGGAAAAGGTTTATGTAAGTTTCAGTTGCTTGTAAATGTATTAATTCTATTTTAAAATACAAAATATACTTAGTACTAATTCGTACAATTACTGTAAAAATATAATATAATAAATATAAAAAGTTTTTATGCTAAGCGAACTGTATTCCTTTGTCAGATAAACTGTTTTTAGACTGAAAATCTCGAGATTTAAGTCTCATTTCGGTATTGTGAGAATGTATTATTGCAGATAATTTCACGCTGAATCCAACGGTACCCTATAAGTCATTTTGAGAAAAAAAATATTGCAGATAATTTCACGCTGAATCCAACGATACCCTATAAGTCATTTTGAGAAAAAAATCAGTTAAGCACTTATTGATCTCAGCCCTTCAATTATGATATATGTAAATATTGTATTGTTCAAAACAATGAAAACTCTATAATAAATGAATGTTTGTCGGGATTACACACACATTTTTGTAAACATACAACAACTGGGTAAAACTGGTTTATTCATTTTTTAGGATTTTTTCTGTCTCGATACATCTATTTGTCTTGAAGTCAAAGTCAAAGTCAAAAGATTTATTGCAAATAGGCTAATTTTAGCACTTTTACAAGTCAAAATTATATTAGGTACTTAAAATTAAGTTATTTCACTAAGCATATAAAATTACAAAGTGCTTATTGTCAAATAATATATAGCAAGCCCATTCCAATATATGAGTTTGAAAAAAAAGCAGTTCTCTTTCTCACTACTGGTGCAAGCAATCCGGCACAATGCAGAATTGAAAACTTTGATCCGAAGCTTCGAAGCTAGTATCGGAGAATGTCAAAAATAACTTCTAAATTAGGATTCCATGATATATTAAATTCAAAGCTCTAAATACCTTATTTTGGCCTAGAAACGTGTGAATAATATCACCTAGTCACCTTAATAAAACCAATTAGAAACGCTTTTAAGCAACGTCTAAAACAGTCAAATTGGCTCGACCACACCACGTGCAGTTTCGTTAAAGTTACAGCTACATTAACGTTGGGTTGAATGAAAAAAATCTTAAAAATAAATGCAGTTGTAACGAACGAACGGAAAAATGCAAAATGAAAATTTTTCCGTACGTAGAAGTCTAGATGAAAAAAAATGCATTTTTATGAATGAACAATGAAAAAATTTGCATTAAGGTTTGGATGAAAATGCTAACAGGGAAAGAGATAAGTACAGTAATACAATAGTATCACTATACTGTGTGGTGTGGTGGTTGAGTGGGTTGGCTCTCAGTCTGGAGGTGGCGGGTTCGACTCCCCCGACCAGACAAGTATTTTTGCTGTGTCGGCGTGTTGTGGGACCAAGGTCCTCGTAGTTCCTAGATCCTTAGACACAGGGAATCTCAGCTTAAATACAGGATCTATGTATATCATCGCTGTTATTATTATTAAAACCACTTTAAAAATAGAAAACATTTATACATATAAAATTCAAAGTCCTGACTGACTGAATGACTGAATTATATATCAACGCACAGCTTAAACCGCTGGTGCTAGAGACTTGAAATTTAGAGGGTGTGTTCTTTGTAAAGTGTAGGTATACACTAAGAAAAGGTTTTTCGAAGTTCCACCCCTAAGAGGGTGAAATAGGTGATTGAATTATTTTCCTATTGGCCACGTGGGCAAAGCCGCGGCCAGAAGCTCGTTGAACATAAAACTAAATATATAAAAAGTAGATCGGCTACAGTGTCAATTTATAACACACAAAGTAGCTGAGAATGTTAGAGATCACACCATCGTTATACGACATTCCCAACATCTGCAATTTTTTTGTTTGTTAATAATAATAATAATGTCTGTGGACATTTCAAACAACGTCACCTAGCCCCAATCTAAGCAAAGCTTGTACTATGGGAACCAGATAACTGAAAATTTTTATTTTTAAATACATACATAGAATACAATATAACACCCAGACACAGAACAAACACCTATGTTCATCACACAAATGTTTGTCCAGGATGGGAATCGGACCCACAACCAGACCAGATCCAACCAGTTCAGAAGGCAGAGATACTACCAACTGAGCTATCGGGCCAGTCATCTGCAGATAGGTTTGCGTTTGACCACTACCTCACCTGATGATAAGTGACGATGTGGTCTAGGATGACTCGCTGGCCTAGAAGATACCTGTATATAAATACCTTCCGCCATATTAAAAAATGGTATTCAACTAATATACGAGTAACTCGTAACTCAGTACGGTCTGAGTCCGTTAACTTTCAGTTTCAAAAAGTCAAAGTCAAAGTCAAAGTCAAAAGATTTATTGCAAATAGGCTAATTTTAGCACTTTTACAAGTCAAAATTATACTAGGTACTTAAAATTAAGTTATTTCAAAGCATCACAAATTTAAAAGCGAAACTAAACTTAAGACGCTTAGGGAGCACAATGGAGTAGACGGAACGACTCGGCTCGTCTAAAACTTATCAGAGTTGAATAAGTTAATTAATCATAGCAAGTTTTTACACGATAAGACTATTATTAATACTGACTTTTCTTTTACTGTCTTTACTGCCTTAACGATAAAAAAAATAAGTGAATAAATATTCACTGGCAACACTAAAATAACAAATTATATTGCTTATGCATAGTTTTTAATTTTATTTTAGTTTCTCTCATTTTTGTGTGATTTATCTAGTATGTGTGCCTATTTATAAAAATGTAATGTTGTGCGATCTCATGAATAAATGTTTTCATTCTTTTTTTTTCTTATTATAATATTATGTATAAATAAAATAATAATATTTACTAATAATAATAAATAATAATAATATTCTTATAATAGTAATTGTTCATGAAAAATACTCTACATTAAACTATACATTTACAAAATCAAAGTCGTCTTTTCTCCCTGTCTTGAAATCCCTAGCACAAGAGAGCAAGATTCCCATGGCACTCTACTACACTAGAGTGCCATATTAATTGCGAGCGGCACTGAACAACTGCTCTGTTGAACCGGCTGCTCCAAGTGGTGCTTTAGCGGCAAATCGTTAAAAACTGTATGTTCCAAGGCAAAGAAATAGGCAATATTATAAGTGATACTGTTTTTGTAGTAAAACTTCTTTACGCACGCTTGACTTGGGGAGTAAGCCAGCAAAGCCAGCCCATGGTTTGGAGCCGAATGTGCACGTGCTGAAGCGCAGAAGCATGCGGCATATCTGGCATGGGCTGACGCTCGAAAACGCAAGGCCTCGGACACTCGAGCTAAGAAAAAAGCCTTTAACGTTGCCGCCAAGGCCTGTAAGAAGGAATTAAGGAAGGCTCGTTTCAATCATATTGTTCCAATAGGGACTAAACTTGCTTCCTACCCAGCGGGTAGTAAGGCTTTTTGGTCCCTAGCCAAATCGGTTGAAGCGAACTTCTGTCGATCCTCACTGCCTCCATTATTGAAACCAGACGGATCGCTGGCTCACACTGCAAAAGAAAAAGCAAACTTGTTTGCCACTCTCTTTGCAGAAGCTTCGCGTTTAGATACTGCTAATGAGGTACCTCCCTGCCTTCCACAATGCGGTGTTTTCATGCCGGAAATACGCATACGTCAGAAGGAAGTACTAAAAACATTACGCAGTCTAGACGTGAACAAAGCCAGTGGTCCCGATGGTATACCTGCAATTGTACTTAAGAGCTGTGCACCCGAGTTGTCTCCCATTCTAACACGCCTATTTCGCCTCTCTCTAGACACCGGAATAGTCCCTATGAGTTGGAAGCTAGCCAACGTACAACCTGTACCTAAGAAGGGCAGTCGTGCTGATCCTGCCAACTATCGACCCATCTCAATTACCTCCATTCTCTGTAAGAGTATGGAGCGTATAATTAACAACAAGCTCTTGGCATACCTTGAAGACAATGATCTCCTCAGTGACCGGCAATACGGATTTCGCCGAAACCGGTCCACTGGGGATCTTCTCGCGTATGCCACTCACATATTGAGCGAAGCCTTAGAGATGCATGGAGAGGCACTTGCTGTATCTCTAGACGTCTCTAAGGCATTTGATCGGGTCTGGCACGACGGTCTTCTGAATAAGCTTCCATCTTACGGACTACCTGCTGGTTTGTGCACTTGGATATCAGACTTTTTGAGGGAACGATCGCTTAGAGTAGTTCTTGATGGCTGCTCTTCCGATCAATTAGCTATTAATGCTGGTGTACCTCAGGGGTCAGTTCTTTCAGCAACACTATTCTTACTCCACATCAATGATTTGCTAAAGCCCGGTACCTTTGGGTATGCAGATGATAGTACTGTTGTTGAAAGATACACATCCAGTGCCCGAGCCAGTGGTGACGATGTCTGGATTGAGAGAGAGGCTATGGTTGAGCGCATGAACCTGGCTTTGAAAGCCGTGTCCGATTGGGGCGATGCTAACTTGCTTAGGTTCAATGCTGCAAAAACACAGGCGTGTTTATTCACTGCTAAAAAGAGCCCACTCCATCTGGCTCCTTCATTCCGTGGTGTATCTATAAGTTTAGGAAACCATCTTGAGCTTTTGGGTGTTGATCTCACGTCAAACCTAAACTTTGGATCCTACATCGAGTCCAAAGCCAAAGTAGCTTCAAAAAACCTCGGCATATTGTCCAAGGTAAGGCGGTACTTCATACCTGGACAGCTTCTAAATCTGTATCAAGCACAAGTCCGATCGTGTATGGAGTACTGCTGCCACCTGTGGGACGGGTCTGCCAAGTACCAGCTTGAGGCTCTGGACTCGATTGAACGGCGTGCCAAAAGGCTCATTGACGACGACACTTTGGTTGGTGAAAGGCTCCAGAGCCTTGCACATCGACGTAAGGTGGCAAGTCTGTCAGTTTTTTACAGATTACACCACGGTGAATGCGCTCAAGAACTGCATGATCTAATTCTCCCATCACCATTCCACTACCGGACTACTAGACGCTCGGCTAAGCGCCATCCTTTTGTGGTCGAAATACCACCCATTCGTACCAAGCGATTTGACTCAACGTTCTTAATTAGAACGGCTAAGGAATGGAATGCCCTGCCAGCGTCTGTGTTTCCGGCGAAATATGACCCGGGCGTGTTCAAGAGAAGAGTGAATAGGTATTTACTTGGCTAGCATGCTACACCTTCGATCGCATCGTCACTTCCCATCAGGTGAGAGCGTGGTCAAATGCTAGACAAGTTTGAAGTAAAAAAAAAAAAAAAAAAAAGCTGATGAATGCAAGGCGAACGGAAGTTGAAATTGGTTCACGTAGATTATCAAAAAAAATAAAAATTTGTATTATTGTCTGGTAAAATGACAATTTACTATCGTCAAAAGGTGAAATTAAGTGAAAACAAAGTTATACCGGCCGATAGATGGAGCTAAACTTTTAGTTCAGTCGTGTGATCTCAACACACTCGTTTTTTTTTAACGAACTTACACCATTGCGAAAGACGACGATCGATTGGATTACATCCACTGGAGGACCCGGATGATAAGATGAGAACACGGATAAGAACGACGTATGTAAAGATGGTAGATGGTTATGGAGACTTGAGTGTCGGTTTTGATATGTGGACTACTAGACCTTTGATAAACGTTTTTCGACATTGGCTATTGCACGACTATACATTTTAGTAAGAAACATTTTTAATATTCGTTATCTAACATGGTGGGACTGGTCATAATAATAATAAAATGGGGTTATTAAAAGAATCCGAAAATGGTGTTTGTTAATTTTTTCCATAATCCGTGTATTTTTTTTTAATTTTGACGTGTGATAAATGTGGATTATTATTCGTTAAGTCTTCTTAATCGTGCACATGTGTGTTGTAAAATGGTTCCAAGTTTTAAAACCATGCCTTTCCGTTTTCCCTTTACGGCTTCCTAAAGCCTTCAGTAAAATATCCACCATTTTACTGTGGCATTTTGACTGACAAAATAAGACTTTGACATGACATAACCGTACAAAAAATCCTTACTTAACATTGGCAGAAATATCGCTAAAAAGCGATAGCCATGAAACGAAGAAGAAGAGTAATAATAAGATGTTGAATTTTTTTAACAAACTACATTATTCTATGAGACTACACATAGAAGAAGGTATTATAATAAAAATGACCAAGACGTGAAATAATTTTGAAACGATTAAAGTTCAGGTATTCTCAAATGTTTTTATAGAAAGTGTCATTTTAATAGTATATTATTGTCCTGTCTATGTTCTTTATTAGTCAATCCTCAAGACTCAAACTATGTCATACATTGCTTGCACCAGTAGTGCGAAAGAGAACTACTTTTTTTTCAAACTCATATATTGTAATGGGCTTGCTATATATTATTTGACAATAAGCACTTTGTAATTTTATATGCTTAGTGAAATAACTTAATTTTAAGTCCTACCTAAGATAATTTTGACTTGCAAAAGTGCTAAAATTAGCCTATTTGCAATAAATCTTTTGACTTTGACTTTGACATTTCCACAAGATCTTTTGAACCGTTTATTCGTGAAAAAAGTAGGTAACAGACAGATTTTATGATAAAGTTTGCTTTATAATTCACAGAGTATGAAAGTATTATATCTACATTTGCCCATTATAATTAAAGTACGAAAGTAGTATATCTACGTTTGCCCATTAAAATTAGAGTATGAAAGTAGTATATCTACATTTGTCCATTATAATTAAGGTATGAAAGTAGTATATCTACATTTGTCCATTATAATTAAGGTATGAAAGTAGTATATCTACATTGGTCCATTATAATTAAGGTATGAAAGTAGTATATCTACATTTGTCCATTATAATTAAGGTATGAAAGTAGTATATCTACATTTGTCCATTATAATTAAGGTATGAAAGTAGTATATCTACATTTTTCCATTATAATTAAGGTATGAAAGTAGTATATCTACATTTTTGCATTATAATTAAGGTATGAAAGTATAATATCTACATTTGCCTACTATAATTACGGTATGAAAGTATTATATCTACATTTGCCTATTATAATTAGAGTATGAAAGTAGTATATCTACTACTAGTATATCTACATTTGTCCATTATAATTAAGTTATGAAAGTATAATATCTACATTTGCCCATTATAATTAAGGTATGTAAGTAGTATATCTACATTTGCCCATTATAATTTAAGTATTAAAGTAGTATAATCTACATTTCCCCATCATAATTAAAGTATGAAAGCAGTATGTATAGACATACTGCTTTCATACTTTAATTATGATGGGTGGTAGAACTTTTCTGCTAAGTTCGTCTAGGTTTTTTTACCGCTTTGCCAGTTATTCTGCCGCCATCGCCATGCGCAGTGCAGTATCGCGCGAAAATTTATATTTTAGAGTTCTGAGTGAGACTGTTCTGTTATGGGCGGCCGTGTCACTTAATATCAGGTGAACGACTAGCTCGTCACATCAATCACTAACATGAAAAAATCTACATTTACCTATTATAACTAGAGTATGAAAGTAGCGTTTTCGTTGGTTTATAAATGTGTCTTATGTTCCTTGTACCACACCCCACTTCAGCACAAAGCTTCTCTCACCGCAAATGCAATCACAAATAGGTACTATTGCCATTGTGCTTCCAATAAAATACATGAATCGATTCGCCGCTTTGTCGTGTTTCACCATTTTTACCATTCTTTGTGTACAATTTACTATTCTTTGCTTACCTATAATCGACCAACGAATATTTTGGAACTTTACCGCAGTTGATTCTTCCAGTTGAGCCGTTACTTCTTCTTAGTTAAAATGAAAATGATTTACCGTGACATAGTCCTTAGATGGATTCAATTTAAGACTGTACTTACCATTTCGGTCTTTGTGCCAATCCTTTAACGTCCTTTGTTTGCTTTCTTTGATTGAGAGACTGTTTACTGATGTTGTTTGACTTCCGAAATGACATTTTTTTTCGTAAAACAATAAGGTTTAAAAGGCTCTTGTTCCTTGTAAAAGTCAATCATTTTGATATGGCTACTGAACACTGAATTGAAATCTATTAACCCTAATAAAATTACCCATTCTTACATTTAAACCTTTTTTGAATTTTGTGATACTTTAATTTTACATGTTTTGAGCGTTTCATAATGTTGTCATATGTTATCTATCTCTTCCATCTATATTTTAAACTATTGTAAATGAAAAGATAATAATACTAATAATAATAATAACGCCCAACGATCACATACTTATATCCTGGACGTTAACTAAGATTCCCTATAGCTATACCCAGAAACTACGAGGACCATGGTCCCACAACACCCAGGCTCAGAACAAGTATGTATATGCTTTTTTTTTCTGTGCACAAATACTTGACCTGCCACGGGAATTGAACCCGCCGCCTCCTGGCTATGAGCCGACCTGCTCAACTACCAAGTTTTGGTCTATTTCATCACCAACATTCTGTTTAAACCGCGAACCAAATTGTACACATATCCATACCTAAAATAAACGCCAAATTCCGCGTCAATGGACGAAACCGGAAAGGATCAACATCATGAATGGCAACCCTTTAGCTTTAATACTTAAAATGCGATAGTTTGTATAGTGGCAACATAATGGCGAATAGCCGCGAGGCTCGCGGAATTTGTTATTTTTTCTTTTTTTTTTTGGTTTTGTACTCTTTATATTTTATGCCACTTTAAGAAACTTGTTGGGCTGGATCACTGGATAGAACACATAAATAAAAAGAAGTAGGTATGTGTAGGTGTAGTATAGTGCTTTTTGTGTATCTACAAAAATACGAAATTATGAAACCAAAGCGAAACAATTATTCAATACTTACAAACTGCAGCAAAAGGTTATAGATTCAGGCTTACGATTCTCCATAAAAGCGAGAACAAGAATGAACTGAGGTTTAGAAGGAGTTAAGCCATTTATTGTTTTTTTTTTCTGTATAAATTCTGCTTTACCACAGACTTCTGGGTCCATGCTCTTTTTTAATATACACTTACATTATTTGTTTGTTGTATTTTTTTTAACTAAATGAATACGGGTAATATTTGTTTGTTGTATTTTTTTAACAAATTAATAATTTTTTTTCCTGTTACAACTTCTGACACTATATAACATTTAAATATCGGGAATATGAAAGACTTTTTTTCTATTTGCGTATACACGACGAGCAGACCAGCTCCCGCAAGCAGCGCCCGTTCACGAGCTTGCCGTTTATTGTTAGTTTTTTACAGCCTTATTAATAGACATGATCTAGCTTTAGACTAGTTACACCATCTTTTGTCTCTTTCGATCTAGCTAAATATTCCAGTAGCAAAAAAAGGACAAAAGCTGAAGTAACTAATCCGAGACTAATACCCGTTTATTAATAAGGCTGTTAGAGTTTAAGTTAACAAATAGACCAATTATTACTGAAACTCTGCGTTAATGACAATTTTTTTAAGTCATAAGTACAGAACATATAACAAATGTAATTCTTCTATGTACAGTTTTGTTTACAAAAATTGTCGTATGTAGAAATTTTACCAGCCTTGCTTGGCATCTACGGTACGGTAGACGGTACCTATTTCATCCGTCAGTTGTAGGGGAAAGTAAATATTTGCACTGCAGGGCTGCATTGCAGTAGACACATACTTTATAGTCTGTTATATTCTGGAAATAAACTAGGGCACCTCACCCGAGGCTTTGTAACCGTTTCCGTGGTTAACATTATCGAATGGCTCCTGTCATAGAAGTTAAAATAAAAAATAAAATGTAAAAACGAGACTGAACCTCTTTACTTCCATCTATCGGCCGGTATAACTTTGGATTTGCTTTGTTTAATGTTATTGTCGCCATTTTTACAATTGTAAATTGTCATGGTACCGGACATACAAACATAATAATATTTTTTAACTTTGTTATGTTGACAATGGAGATCTACGTTAAACAACAACTTTCAATTTCCGTTCGCCTCGTCATGCACTCATGCATAAAAGAAGTTTTACTTAAAAAACACATGATGTATTATTACACCATTTAATAGGTACGTTTCGCTAATAAAGATTGAGTTCTGGGAAGTTCACTTTTTTACCATGGTAAGGCAAAGATATTGTTGTGTGAGATGTCCATATATATTATTATTACTATTATTGTTGCACATGCGCAGCTACGTCTTCAGCTGGAAACAACCAACTACTTCGCAATAACGCCAATAATTTTTTTAACAGCTAATGCTGTGGGATATTCTGAACTTTATAGCGTCACCAGGTGTGACGCTAAACATTTTCCACAAGCATTATTATTTATATGAGATTTGATTTCACTACCGGACTACTAGACGCTCGGCTAAGCGCCATCCCTTCATGGTCGAAATACCACCCATTCGTACCAAGCGATTTAAATTCACGTTCATAATTAGAACGGCTAAGGAATGGAATGCCAGCGTCTGTGTTTCCGGCGAAATATGATCCGGGCGCGTTCAAGAGAAGGGTGAATAGATATTTACTTGGCTAGCATGCTAAACCTTCGATCGCATCGTCACTTCCCATCAGGTAAGAGCGTGGTCAAATGCTAGACAAGTTTGAAGTAAAAAAAAAAAAATGAAGAACCCCCTCCCTACTAACAGATGACACTGCACTATATTATTGCAGTGAGAGGATGACGCGAGTGCGCGGAACTAATTCTGTTTTGCCGGAACGCATTGCGCATTTCATTATGAGACAATATGCCGGCGCGATTGGTTGCGGACTCCGTTTTATTAGATAGTTGGATTGCTATTCACTTCTGTTTGTTTATCATGCTGTGTCTGTATAAAAGAATTACTTTATTTTGAGACAAAATGGTCCATATAATTTGGAAGGTGAGGCAAATATAGGTCGGGCAGTCTTTTCGTATTTTGTACGTGTATAAAATTGAATTTATTTGGTTGTACTATTTGATGATTTGATGATGATTATTATTTAAGATTTTACAAGGCAATTTTAGAAAATTTATCATACTAAAAAAAGTATATTATCTGTATGTTTAAAGTTTTTCCGTCTTTTTAAATGAGTAAAAATAGCTAAAACAAACAGCATTATTGTTTTGTTTTTCTCTTACAAATGTGATACTTAAAATAATTATTGTTCTAATTATAGCTCGTGCAAAACTTTATGAGCTCTCGGAAGTTAGGCCCGAGTACCAAACTGTTGAGTGCATTGTAAAAGCAGCCATACAATAACTATAAATAATATGCGTACTGCGCAGCCATCCGCGCTAACTTCCGAGAGCTCATAAAGTTTTGCGCGAGCAATACAAACCGTGTCTGTAGTGCGAGTGGGATGGCATAATGCAAGTTGAAGTTGTAAATTAACGTCCAAAATTGCAAATACCGTACCAAATATAATACAAATAGTAGTTCCGTATTTTGTAAAATTAATAACGGCTAAACTCACGTCCATTAACTTGAGATTGAGGTACTTAGTAGTACCGTCCTACAAGGTATTTTTAAGTTAGACTTAAGATACTTACGTAAAACATTTACGTGGACTGTAGCTGGACTAACTCAATAGCTCAGTTGGTAGTAACCCTGCCTTCTGAACTGCAGGCTGTGGGTTCAATTCCCACCCAGGACCAACATTTGTGTAGTGTTGTATTCTATGAATGTATTAACAAACAAAAAAAAAATTATCTAAGTATTGGTGTCGATTGTGTCGCATACTCTAAAGCTAAACTAAATTAACATATTTCCGTCTTTTTCATTTCCCCTTTATCAGAAGAGTACCGTCATACTTTAAGTTTACTTTAGTTTTAGAGAATGCGACACAGAATCGACACCATTGTATCAGTTATCTGGTTCCCGTAGTACAAGCTTTGCTTAGTTTGGGGCTAGATGGAGTTGTGTGAAATGTCCATCTTTTTTTTTCTTTTTTTTAAAGCTATATAAATCTTTTATCTACAAACGTATTTGTATTCACTTTGCTTCAAACTGTAACTTGATATTCTGTAAACGTCAAATTAGTTAGGGTGTCACGTCCACACGTGTTGCGAACCTAAAGGGGTGACAAGTTCTGTGAAATGACAATTAGTTCCTGCATGTTATGTCAAATGGGGTAAGTAGGTATTTATTGTCACTATATCATTCATTTTTTGAAGTAAAACTTCTTTACGCACGTTTGACTTGAGGAGTAAGGCGGTGAATGCGAGGCGAACGGAAGTTGAATTTGGTTTACGTAGATTGTCAACGTAACAAAGTAAAAAAAAAACTGTATTATTATGTTGGTATATCCGTTAAAATGACAATTTACAATATTGTCATCTTCTTCTTCTTATTTAAGAGTCCCGCTCTTGTCGGCGCAGTAATCGCCATCGTTCTCGGTCTTCGGCCAACGTTCTAACCTCACTGTACGACATGACATCTATTTTTTCTTTTATTTGACCTGTATAAGCCCTTAATATTGTCATGATGGTGAAATTAACATTAAATAAATTTATACCAGCCGATAGATGGAGCTATACTAAAGAAGCTTTACTTGAGTCGTAAGGTCTAAAGTACACTCGTTTTGTTTAATTTATAAATACTTACTGGTGTAGGCAATCCGCAGCTTCCATTAGACCTGTAAAGAGAAGAGATGCAACTATAATGTTGGTGTGTAGTATTTGTATACTACACACATCATTGTTGATGATTATATAGTTACGGAAAATCATTTCTTAAACGTTTGATGCCCCTTACTTATGTATAACTTTTATTATTATTATATTAGAAAATTATTAAGGTTTGTTCCCCGCATTTTTAAAGGCCCGAAAACTCAGTAAAACCGTTAAATAATGCGTTTTAAGTTTTAAATTCAGCGCAAAATTGAAACGCGTTGGTACTTCCGGGCGCGTGGACTCGTGTTACGTCATTTCCGGCTGTTATAAACAGGAAGGAGGGAGGTATTAGCCGAATTAAATGAGATTATTCAATGATTATTTTGGTGGGATTTTGAAAGCGACGTCGTAGGGTCGATATCATATAGATGAACACATTTAAATTCTTGGAAATTCTATAGAATTATAATAATAATAATTTATTTTATTATAACGTATCTATATTATCTTTATTTATTTTTATTTTTAATAAATTTCATTGTTTTCAATTTTACTCAATTCGTTTACACCACCGACCTCTATCTCTCTAACAATTCTTTCCATCCAAAGGTTGACTGGAAGAGATCGCTTTTAGCGATAAGTCCGCCCATTGTACTATAGCTTTAAGTTTCTTCATCTGTAACTGTTTTTTTCTTCTGGTGTACAATAAAGAATTTTTGTATTGTATTGTGTTGTATATTCTCAAAGGAAAACTTACATACATACACACTAATATCACAGTAACGCGTACAGAAAGCTACTTAAAATAAATAAAAAAAAGATTTTACAAAAATATTATAAAGAATCAATATAACAGTACAGTAGAAAGACGGATGTAAACAAACAGAATTATCATTTAAAATGTGGAAGAGTTTATTTTAGAAAAAAAAAATTATGGTAATAAATATAGGCTTGCTTTATTTGACAATAAGCACTTTACAATCTAATTATAATAATAATAACGCTCAACGATCTCATATTAGATCCTGGATCCTATCTATAGGATTCCCTGTCTAGAGGACCCAAGAACTACGAGGACCATGGTCCCACAACACCCAGACACAGAACAAGTATTTGCACTTTTCTGTGCACAACTACTTGTTCTGCTGCGGGAATCGAATACGCTACATCCAGACTACGAGCCGACCTGCTCAACCACCACACCACAGAGCCTGTCAATAACATTATGAATCTCAACTTCTGTGTAAAAGACACGATACACACGCACACGTTCGGTACACGTTACGATCTACTCTTTCATATATTGCAGTCGAAATATAAATCCATTAATTCCATAAAACGCACTGGCCAGGACATTCTTTGAAAAAATTAGTTACGGTCACTTGAGATCCCCATTCATGTAAAGCTCTTAGCGCAAAGAAACTACTCTCTTATTTTGATGTCGAATTTATGAATGAAGTAATATTACAATGAAATGTATGTATGTACAAGATATTGGAGTGTAAAATGTAGCTGTTTAGGTAGCGGCATCTTTGAGCGGGTGACGTGTGTTGAATGAATGCGTTGGTGTATGGCCATTGAAGTAGCGGAGCTATACAAATAATCTTATTTCATATCATAAGCGACAGCGCTTATTGTGTTATATGTGTCGTACTATTTTTGAAGTAAAACTTATTTACGCACGCTTGACTTGGGGAGTAAGCTGGCGAGGCGTGCGAAAGTAGAAAGTTGTTGGTTAAGATAAGATCTCCATTGTCACATAAAAAGTTTTTTTTTTAAATTATTATGTTGGAGAAATTGTTAAGATGGCGCTAGGACCTTATACTAGGCCCATGATATTATACCATTATACATGGCTCATTAAACAAAGTTAAAAATAAAGCTATACCAGCTGATAGTTGGAACTAAACTAAAGCAGCCTTATTAATAAACACGAACTAGTTTTAGACTAGTTACACCATCTTTTGTCTCTTTCGATACAGCTAAATATTCCAGTAGCAAAAAAAGGACAAAAGCTGAAGTAACTAACCCGAGACTAATACCCGTTTATTAATAAGGCTGAAGAAGTTTTACTTCAGTCGTGTGGTAAAGCACATTTGTTTTATTTTATTTTTATTAATGTATTTACATTAACGTATTTGCATAAAAATGCTTGCTGCAATCAGAAATGTGCTAAAATATATGCTGGTGCTTTCTCAGATTTATTTTTATTTATTTAATCGTGTATAACTATTATAGATAAAAATTACATACATATTATTTTATTCTTACCCAAAAACAAAAAAAAAACAACTAATTTTCTTCTTGTAATAAACTTATAAATAAATGGCAATAAAAATAATACAAGTAACAAAATTATACAAAAAGCAAAATGTGACTTCCATAATTTTTAGATTTGATCATAGAACAAAGCAACCTAAAGAACAATACAATTTAAATTTAGCTCATAAAAGCGTTTGTTACGTCTGACAATATTAAATTAAAATTTCGCTTAACTTCGTGGACGGAACGCTGCCTTGTATCTTATCTTACAAAAGGCTGTGGAAACCGCCCCTTCTAATTGATTGCATAAGTCGCTCTTTACATTCATTCAATGGTTCATTCATTCATTGAACTCGTTTGACATGCGGCGACAAATCGGCTGCTAAGATCCTATTGTTGAACTTTTACCAACAACCTTTATTCAACCTCGTTTCCTTATTCTAAATCATATCGTCTTCGAAATAAGGTTTATTAAACGTTTTCCGATGATACAACCTACTGCAAATCGAAATCTTTGATAAAGGTAAAGATCGCAGAATCTTGCAGTCCTTTTCAAAGCGTTTAGAGACCATTTTGGTATTAAGTATTCAGAAATTGATACGCAGTTATCTTATTATAGTTATAATATATTATGGAAAAGAATTTCATGCGTGCCTCCGACTTTTTTTCCCAAATTTTGTGCGTAAAGTCAGAAGTTATTGTCACCATTTGGTCTGTGAGTGCTACTTGTGTGAATTGTATGGGATGAATGAAATAGAATTTGTTATGGTGAACGATTATCTATGAGTTAGTAATTTTTATTTGGGCGTTTAGTGTAAAGGACAGATGCAACAATGTACCTAGTTCAGGGATCGCCAACCTGCGGCTCGTGAGCTCTTTGGATGTGAAGTTGCTCTTTTATTACTTATTTTATTTTAAAAAATACATTATGCAAGTACTATTTATTGTAGGAAAAAATATATTTGTGACTCTTTAAAACAATGGAATTTTGTAATTTGTTATTTTTGACTCTTCCGTCTCAAAAGGTTGCCGACCCCACACATTATATTTTTACATCTATAGTTTTTCATGCAGTAGCAAGTTTTTATATATCGATATAAAAACTTGTTTCATTTATAATTGACAAAGAAACCTTTTGAATTATCGTTTTAAATGTAACTGCTAATTTACGGCTTTAATTATACACTCTGCTTAAATTAACTAGTGTTAATTAATTTCCGCACAATACAAAACCATAGTGCTCAATTTTAAGTAACGTCATTTAACGTAAAACAGCGAATTACCCAGCTAGTTACTGTTCAGTCAGAAACCCAATTTACATAAACCTAATAATACAAAATATTCAAGTTACGTATCAACTTAACAATTTAATGCCTACTTTATTATTATTAAGTAAATGAAATAAATAATCCATAAGTACATATAAAATTCAAAGTCCTGACTGACTGACTGAATGACTTATATATCAACGCACAGCCTAAACCGCTGGTCCTAGAGACTTGAAATTTGGAGGGTGTGTTCTTTGTAAAGTGTAAGTATCCACTTAAAAAAGGGTTTTTCGAAATTTCACCGTCAAGAGGGTGAGAAGTGTGGTCGAATTATTTTCTTATAGGCCACGCGGGAGAAGTCGTGCTCGTGCCAAATAAAAATCAATAAAAATAGCACCATTACAACTACACGACTTCAGCAAGGTCACTACATAATCAATACAATAAAATATCTACTAAAAATCATCTCATAATTCACGATATATTAACATTATTGCCATATCACTACTCAATAGTCCCCAATCTCCAACAAAATGAAACAGAACTCGTCAGCTCGTGCAAAAACATCTGTCCCTTTTTATATCCATCTCATATTATTTAACGCATCATTTGCTACCTTCACGTCACGCTTTCCACATATCAACCATTTTATATCATTTCTACAGAAAATGTTATGCCAAATAAAATTCCTGCCCCGCCTTTGCTAATAAATAACTAAGAAAACACAAATTTTAGGAAAAAACGCATTAGTTAAGTCCCTATCCGTAAAATTGTTATAAAAGCTATTGTTAATAATGGAATGTTGCTAAATGTGGGGTTTTATTTGGATTTGTGGTTTTGAAGGGAGGGTATAGTTTTAATGTTTTTTTTGGTTTTGCAAGTACCTTTTATTTTATAGTATTAGTTGCTAAGTACGTGCTTTAAATGCAAGCACTATTAATAAAATGGTAAAAAATTATGTAATAAAAATTGTAGTAACTTTATAGTAGTGGGTGTTATATGGTATTCTATGTATATATTTATAAACAAAAATTATCTAAGTATTGTATCAGCTATCTGGTTCCCATAGCACAAGCTTTGCTTAGTGTTCACATATATTTATTTCTTTATTTTAATCTCTTCAAATAAAAATCTATTGTACTTAATTTATAATGTACAGATCAGACCGCTCAGTGAGATGAAGGCGGTTGAGCTGTTTGGCTTATAATCCAGAGGTGTCGGGTTCAATTCACGCGACAGGACAAGCATTTGTGCACAGAAAAAAAATGCGCGAATATTTGTTCTGAGTCTGGGAGTTGTGGGACCATGGTCCTCGTAGTTTTTGTGTTCCTAGACACAGGGAATCCTAGTTAAAGTCCAGGATCTTTTTTTTAAATGTTTTGGCTATACACTTTTGTGTATTTGGCCAGTGTCAAGTAATTGATTTATCAAGTTAATGATATTTCACGCAAATATGTGTCAAGTCACAGTCGAAGTCATAGTCTAGTTAAAGTCATACTCCTAGTAAAGTGGTGGCAACTTTACTTGAGGCTTCTATGGAGTTTTGGAAACAACACGAAAAAAAACGTTTCACCATCATTATACTATTTTCCCACACTCACGCCTGTAATCTAGCACTCAACAAATAGAATGCCACCAATTTGATGCACTAACTCTGAAATAACACAAGTTTTGGAAAATAATACATTGCGGTGACGCAATCTTTTTCGCTTTCCCGCCAAAACTCCGTCCAGGATCTATATATTTCATCGTTGGGCGTTAGTATTATATTTGGAGGTACACTTGCCAGCTCGCTTGAACTGTGACCCCACAGGCATACATCCATCCATAATCATAGTCCCAGCGCCGCCACTCGCCTGGAGCCCGGAGGCTCTCTGCTAATGAAGGAAGCGCGTCCGGCACGTGACCTTAGCTAAATAGATTACTGCTAATTACAGACGTTTGTTTGTATTTACCTAAAGTTGCTTTTATTTGGCTGTTATTAAAGTTTGTTTATACTTGGGAAAATATAAAAGCAAACATAAAAACAAAGCTGTCTGTTCTGTTTATTGTGAGATTATTTTTTGACAGCCTGTGTGGTATGGTGGTTGAGCAAGTCGGCCCATAACACTAAGGCGGCGGGTTCATTCTCGGGACAGAACAAGTATATGAGCATAGGAAAAAAGTGGCAAATACTTGTTCTGTGTCTGGGTGTTCTGGGACCATGATCCTCGTAGTTTCTGGGTCCTAGAAACAGGGGAATACTCGTTCAGGTACAGGATCTACATATGTGACTAGCTTCTGCCCGTGGCTTCGTCCACGTGGCCTATAGGAAAAGAATTTTTTTTTTTCATAGATAATTTAACCACCCATTTCACCCTCTTAGGGGTGGAATTTCTAAAAACCCTTCATTATTGGATACCTATACTTTACACAGAACACACCCTCCAAATTTCAAGTCTCTAGGACTAGCAGTTTAGGCTGTGCGTTGATATATAAGCCAGTCAGTCAGGATTTTTAATTTTATATGAATAGATTGTTGGGCGTTATTTAAATATTTATTCAAACATTGTTGGTCTTTCGAGCTGGGTTTAAAACATTTTAGGGTATGTTCTTTGTTTTAAGTTACTCATTATTACTAAAAACACAAATTAGTTCGTAAAATAAACGATTTATATTAATTACATTCAAAACTAAACAAGACCTTAAAAACTAAACTATACCTAAGAACTTAAAATAAAATCAAAAAATTTTAAATTACCCGTTGGTCGAGGGGAAAGTTCCCAGAATGCTGGCAGCATTACCACGTTGAATGGCAATGCTTATTTTTGTGCAAAATAAAAGCCAGCATTCTGGTCACCTGATGATTCCTCCAAACGTTTGGCGAAGTCCTTATATGTTGCCATGGCAGCCAATCTAAAATAATAAAATAATCTAACCTACCATATAAAAATTACCTAAGAACAATTAAGTTGACAAGATTATGTATTAGTGCACTCAGTTATAATACAACTTAACGGTCCAAAAAGGGTTAATTTAATCCAATACAACAATAATCCTTGAGAACATTACAATGAGACAAGCCCAATCATTACTAAAGCTTTGTAAAACACTCGCCACCACAATGACAAACAATAATAATTGTATAAATTCACCCTTAGCTTTCATAAACCACTTTAAATTCTGAATGAGTATTGCACGTATGTTTCTATTATTCTGTTTGTATTGATTTTATAACTCGTAAATAAAGGATAATAAACTTTATAGTCATTAACAAAAAGTGGATTTTATTTGTTTTTGTTGTTACTATACAACTAAAATATCTAAAATTGTAATATGAAGCCTTGTATCCATTATGTACAAGGTTTATAATTGAATATTTAAACATTGCAACGTAGTTTTTGAATGGTTAGCGTGCAATCTTTGTTTTGTATTTTGAACTTTATGCCGTTGTATTTTGTAAGTTACTTTTGACAATATTATGCTAACAAATTAATAGGCAAAGTGTGACGAAATAAACCAGTTGGTGTATTTGAATTAAACATTTAATTTGTTTTCTTTCTTTTATTTTTAATTTATCGAGTGTGTGAATGATTAAAAAGGGTACAATTTGATATATTGACGCCATTATTATAATTAGTACTTTGTTAAAGCACGTATTGAGTTTTGGCGGGAAAACGAAAAAGATCACGTTACCGCATTATATTATTTTCCAAAACTTGTGTTATTTTCAGTGTTAGTGCATAAAACTGGTGGCATTTTACTCGTTAAGTGCTGGATTACAAGCATGAGTGTGGGAAAGTGGTATAATGATGGTGAAACGTTTTTTTTTTCGTGTTGTTTCCGAAACTCCATAGAAGCTACTGGTAAAGTTGCCACCACTTTACTAGGAGCATGACTTGACTAGACTTGACTATGACTTGACTCTGACTTGACTTGATGACTTCGACTATGACCTGACACATTATTTACGTGAAATATCATTAACTTGCTAAATTATTAATCACTTGACACTGGCTAAATACACAAAAGTGTAAAGCCAAAACACAAAAAAAGCACGGATTATGTTTTAGTGGTACGTAAAAATAGTGTTTAAACAGTAGAATTTAGTAGTTTAATTTGATCTTCGTCACCCAATACAAATTAATTACAACTTACAACTGTTGTTTTTTATTTCACCTTTGTAAATTGTAACTTGTAAACTTAGTAAATTATTTTAAAAATCTACCAAAATGTGGCAAATTTCCTTGAGAATTACAAGTATCACGACAGTACCTTTTTAAACATCCAATACACTGGTAACACTAACAAGTACTAGAAATAAAAGACACTCGTTTACGATGTTAGACACCAACTAAGCACACATAAGACTTTACACTTTAACAACTATGAAATAGAGTAACTTTTTCTATCTCTATTTGTAACTTAGAAAGAGTTCTTCAGGGTATTGTATTTAGAGATTTATATACTAGTTAATAAGGTTGTTGTTAGATTGTTAGAAGTTTTACTGTAGGAGGTACAGTCAGCAAAATGCTATCAATCCAACGGCTGATTAGTACGGTGCGCACGAAGATTCACATCGTGCTGGAAATTACAAGATACCGTGGAGTTACGAAGAATTGATGTAATTTGGACGCGGTAGTATTGAAATGAATGTAATTAATAATTTTTTTAATCAATACAAATACAAATACAAATATAAATATTCAATTTTTAATAGTGTCATGTGAAATCTAATATAATAGAAAGTTCTATATGTATCTTTAATTTGAATCACTCCAGCCAGGTAAATCTTCCAGAATAAATGTAAAGGAAAAGTTTTAGCGGGAAAACGAAAGAGGTCGCTTCACCGCATTGCATTATTTTCCAAAACTCGTGTTATTTCAGTGTTAGTGCATAAAATTGGTGGTCTTTTGTTCGTTAAGTGCTGGATTACAGGTATGAGTGTGGGAAAGTGGTATAATGACTGTGTTTTACCACATCCAACCAAAACTGAGATCCGCAAAAAGAGCACAAAATGCTATTTGTTTCAGTTTTAGTGCTTCTCCCATTAGTTGCTAGGTTTATATCAGCCCTCATGCGTATTGGGGTTGCAGCCCTTCGCCAAATTTATTGCTCTACCCGCCTTTACTGCTTAATGAAATTGACCAGATAATAAATGTTGCCTAGGTCAAGTTTTACTACCTGTCAAATAAGGTGTGAGACTTAGGTCCGTATTACAGAACGATGCTGCCGATCGATGACTGGATCGGTGCTCAAGCAGAAATTTCATTCATAAAGTGATCAATTAGTGAATGAAATCTCTGCTTGAGCACCGATCGATGACTGGGCATCGTTCTGTAATACAGACCTTAGTAACTTGGCAAAAATAAGGCAGGACTCGTAAGAGCGGTAGATATGCAACTTTGACTCTAAATGTTTCTGGCGGGAATGCCACTCAGATCTAACTTTCAAATTATCTACAGTATTTGCAATGGTTTATTCACCGTTATAAGTAATTGGTAATGTACTTATAACGGTGAAGAAATTTCGTGAGGATGTCTGAAAATCATAAAATTAAAACAGAGGCATCTAAGCTGTCACTACCAACACGTTATGGTCCATTGTAGCAGAATGTGTGATGTGTGTGTAAGGCTTACCATATTGACAATAAGCAGTTTGTCAGTTTATATGCTTAGTAAAGAATAAGAATATTTTTATTGCTCAGAAAAGTCAAACAGAACCTTAAATATACGATAGGAAGGTACATTAACAAATCAGATCTTACTGATATTAACAACATTTGCTAGTAGGTAGGTGCTGAGGGAAATTCCATTGTTCCAAATATGAGCTATACGAATTATTACAGTGATTGTTGTATCGGTTTCAAATGAATTAAATCAAAACAAGTAAAATCAGATAAGTATTATATGTTTCTTAGTATACAATATTAGTCACCTATTACCTACCTACTAATAGTAATAAGATAGTGGTAACACAATATTCTTCTTGATTGTACCGTTAAAAACATTAAAAAGTAACTTAATTTTAAGTACCTAATATAATAATGGCTTGTAACAGTGCTTTAAGTAGCCTATTTGCAATAAATCTTGTAACTTTGACTTTGATATAAATGAGTATTTCTTTTTTTTTTAATATAATATTAAATATAATATAATACATAAGTGATAATATTTGTTTATCGTGACATTGCGTGTATTTCAACAATTACACTGCGGGAGGTGTGAACCGATTTCTGCAATGATGGACGGATAGACGTCATGAGTATCGTCGTGGAGAAATAAATGAGTGGATCAGTTATATTAGTACAAAAGCATTTTAGCGCAAATTTTATTACATGCTTTATTGGTTTGAAGCAAGCACACGTTTGAATACGTTCAACCACCAAAATACAACGTGAATGATAGTAGATGAAAAAACTTTACAGGAAATTGTTTAGCGCAACTTTGAAGTTGACGTAAGTTGGCTGGACTGCAACCGCGACCCCCTTCTCCGGTACGGCGGACGAGGGCTCACGAGGGGTTTCAGTGGGTTCGAGTCCCACATACCCCCTGCCACCACCCCCGTAGGAAGGTGCGAAAATTTCACACTCTCAAAAAATAAATGGTATAAAAAGCATACAAGAAACAAAAGACGATAGCTATTTGACTTTATTACTGTACAAACCTAGAGAGAGAAATAGAGATTTAGCCAGCCTCACGGCGCGATTGGCCAACTAAACAGCGAAAATGTTAAGAACGTAATTTTGATTTGCGAATAATTTTACACAATTATGGCTATTAAAGTTACCTGTTACGGGCTGAGGGGATGCACTATGCGAAGTCTAGTGGTCATTCATCATTGATGATCGTCGTGTAAGTATTAGTTTTTAAACATGTTTCTCGTAACGAGGGTTGAACACGCGAGTGAATCTATTGGGTTTCAGATATTTTTTTTTTTTATGCTAAGGAATGACGACCGTGACGATCTAGCCGTTCGCCTGATGTTAAACGACACAGCTGCCCATATCAGCTGCAGTGTCACTCGGAACTCTAAAGTATAGAGGTTCGCGTGACACTGCACTGAGCACGTCATCCAGAGACATCAGCACAATCTAGTAATAAGATTACTAAACTGTGAGATCAGATCATAGAGTCTCATTTGCCCAGTAATTTCACTAGCTACAGTG
This sequence comes from Ennomos fuscantarius, assembly GCA_905220475.3. Classification (NCBI taxonomy): domain Eukaryota; kingdom Metazoa; phylum Arthropoda; class Insecta; order Lepidoptera; family Geometridae; genus Ennomos; species Ennomos fuscantarius. The sequence goes on along the minus strand of HG992034.1, from coordinate 1,064,989 downwards.
CCCTTCAAACCGGAACACAGCAGTGCTTGCGCACTACTGCTTGGCGGCAGAATAACTGGCAAAGCGGTGGTACCTACCTAGACGAACTTTGCAACAAAGTCCTATCACCTTGTAAAAGATTGAGGGCTAAAAACACTTAGAAGGGCATTAGTCCAAAACCTAACGTTTGTCTGGCAGCTGCTAATAACTCGTGCTTTTAGTATTTTAATAAAAAAAAAACGCGCATAGGCTTGGAACAAAAATTTGGAAAAATTTTGGAAGTATAATTTGTCAAATTTTACTTGAATATGGTTGAAGCGAAGTGCAAAGTTCATCACAATTGCCTCAATCATTTTGAATGAAAGTTAATTAATCAAACAAATAGACAATATAATTAATTAAGAGTCTTTTTATACAATTACATTACATTCATTTATATACAATTACTAGATGGTAGGACTTTTTTGCAAATTTCGTCTAGGTAGGTTGGTACCTACCACTTTGCCAGTTATTCTGCCACTACTGTGCACAAGCACTACTGTGTTCCGGTTTGAAGGGCACTGTAGCTAGTGAAATTACTGGGCAATTGAGACTTTATGATCTGATCTCACAGTCCAGTAATCTTATTACGAGACTGTGCTGATGTCTCAGGATAATGTGCGCAGTGCAGTGTTACACGAAACTATATATTTTGGAGATCCGAGTGACTATTCTGTTATGGGCGGCAGTGTCGCTTAACATCAGGTGAACGACTAGCTCGTCACACCATTCACTAACATACAAAAAAAAATTATGAGTTTTTATTAGTAATAGTAATATTAAAATACATTATTTAAAAAATAATTTCGGAGCCTAAATATTATTAAAGGTTCAAAGCAACTTTGCACGTGTGACATCATCTGCCTTGCGAACATTTTCGTATTCGTGAAGGCGTGGCACAGTAAGGTTAATTTATTTTTCTAAATGGTCACATTCAGTTGGACGCCATCCGAGGTACTCCAGGTGGTTGACACGAGTCGAAGCAAAAAAATGACAAATAGGATATCATTTTTCGCTTCCACACTATTGGTATGTGAATTATATTATGTACTTATTGGCACATCACACTATCACACTATAATATTATAAAGGCGAAAGTTTGTATGTGTATTTGTGTGTATGTTTGTTATTCCTTCACGCTCAAACGGCTAAATGGATTTAGATACTAGGTGGTAGGACTTTGTTGCAAAGTTCGTCTAGGTAGGTACCACCGCTTTGCCAGTTATTATGCCGCCAAACAGTAGTGCGCAAGCACTACTGTGTTCCGGTTTGAAGGGCACTGTAGCTAGTGAAATTACTGGGCAATTGAGACTTTATGATCTGATCTCACAGTCGAGTAATCTTATTACCAGACTGTGCTGATGTCTCTGGATGATGTGCGCAGTGCAGTGTTGCTCGAAACTCTATTTTGGGGTTCTGATTGACACTGTTCTGTTATGGGCAGCCGTGGCGCTTAACATCAGGTGAACGGCTAGCTCGTCAAATCATCCAGTAACATAAATAAAAAAAAAAAAAGATTAAATTTGCTGCCAAGATAGCTTATACATTGGATTAACATATAGGCTACATGATATCCCAATAAAGTGAAATGTTCCCGTGAGATGAACAAATAATTAAAATACATTTTTCCGCTGGTGAAACGGCGGTGCGCAACTAGTTGATTCATAATGTAGTGTTAGGTATATATTATTATTTAGGATTCTCATTCTAATGATGCATGAAGATAGAAATATACTTCTAATTCTCCATCTTTTAGGTTTTATTGGAGTAAAACCTCTTCACACAAGCTTAGCTTGGGGGTAAGCAAGAGAAGAGAAGAAAGAGAAAGATGGAGGGGTAAGAAAGAGTTACGTATTGTATATTACTGTAGGTGCAAGAGAGATGGAGCTAAAGAAGTTTTACTTCAGTCATGTGGTCTAAAGCACACTCTTTTTTTTAAGTCTAGGAATCAAACCCAGCTTGCAGCATGCTGCAGACTGCATGCTGCATGTTAATTCAATTAACATGAAGATTACATTTATTTGGATAAAGACATATAAGTAGCAACATTCATTGTGTTAGAAAAACCTGGATCCCCACACTAGGCTCAGGGCCCGTATTATAAGGTCCAGGCCTTTTTCGCCGGAAATAATAAAGAAAATGCCTAAGATAGGTCACAAAAATGTATACACATTAGAGAATAAAGATAATTTTAAATTAAAGATTTAATTAACTGTATGATATATATATGACTACCAGTAGGCACCTATAGGGCACGTTGCCTACGGGCACTGTAGTGGCAGCATTGCCATGTTGAATGGCAATGCTCAATTTTTGGCCTAATCAGAGGCCAGCATTTTGGTCACGTGTTGATATTATTATTATTTTGTTGTTTTCAATTAAAAATAGTTTGGCATTAGATTTAATTTAGTTTGTCAATATATCTATTATAAGATTATAATAATTACATATGTACCAATAACATACCCCGGCTCGACAGGTTAGTTTTTAGTAACCCTGCTTTCTGAACTGTGGGTTGTGAGTTCGATTCCCACCCAGGACAAACATTTGTGTGATGAACATAGGTGTTTGTTCTGTGTCTGGGTGTTATATTGTATTTTATGTGTGTATTTACAAACAAAAAGTATATAAGTATTGTATCAGTTATCTGGTTCCCATAATACGAGCTTTGCTTAGTTTGGGGCTAGATGGCGTTGTGTGATATGTCCACACATATTATTATTATATGTATTTACATGTAAGTTACGATTACGGTGTATTCTTTAGGTTATCTTGAAATAAATTCTATTCATTTTTTAAAGCTTTCGATTTTTTATATAAAGACGCAATAAATTAAAATTAAAATTTCATAACTTATGTTAAAAGTTATACAAATTAATTACAGTTCTATTTTATAGCTTATCTAAACTTATTACAACTTTGATACAGGCACCACAGACTAAATCGCGATAACAGCTGCAGGATGCTGGAGAGTTTGATTACATTCATTAAGCGACGACCCACGGCGCTGATGTCCCTCCCCCGTGGTTGGTTCCATAAATGAGTACAGATAGCAAAAAAAGTCAATAGAATGACACTTCATTATCTATATACTAGATGTATATATATCTATACACTACTGTGTTCTGGTTTGAAGGGCACTGTAGCTAGTGCAATTACTGGGCAAATGAGACTTTATGACCTGATCTCACAGTCTAGTAATCTTATTACTAAATTGTGCTGATGTCTCAGGATGACGTGCGCAGTGCAGTGTCACGCGAAACTGTATGCTTTAGAGTTCTGAGTGACACTGCAACTGATATGGGCAGCCGTGTCGCTTAACATCAGGCGAACGGTTAGCTCGACACGTCATACCTTAACATTAAAAAAACATATAGTTAGCAACGCATAACAAATATGAAATGAAAAAGAACATTTATTTATTTAGATACACAAAAAGCTAACAGTAAAAACCAAACGCTTTTGCTCATAACACCGGTTTGGATATAAGAAAGAAGAAAGAAAGAAAGAAAATACATTTATTCAAGACATCACACAACATTACATTTTTTACACAAAACAAATCACACGAAAAAAAGGAGAAACTAAAATATATAATGTTGCGTGATGTCATGATGTAGGTCCCGACTCAGCATGCAATTAAGGTCGCAAGACCTTAATAACTGATTTTCAGTCGGAACCCATATTCATGACATCACGAACCTCAGGACACAACTAACTAATATACATACAAAAACAATATGTAGTATGTATGTACTCATATACATTTGATCTTTATTTCAACGCCTAATAAATATAAACATTAGTTACTGAATTATTTAATACACGTATTAATAAATTTATTAGTAAAAATGCTCAATTCTGCGACATCCATGTAAAGTTTCTTGTAGCTTCTTTACACGTGAAATCGAAGCTTTGGATCGGAGTTTTCTGTCCTGTGTTATGACGGATTGCTTGCACCATTAGTGAGAAAAAGAATTTTTTTTTGTGACTCACATATTGTCCTTAATGATGTTGCTATATAATATTTGACAATAAGCAAGCATTTGGTAATTTGATATGCTTAGTATATATATTTTTTCTTTTTTCTAGAATCCCTTTTTGAGCACACTCCAAAGTTCGTATGTGTGTATGTTTGTTACTCCTTCACGCTCAAACGGCAAAATGGATTTGGATGAAATTCGGTACCAAGATAGTTTTTACACTGGATTAACATATAGGCTACATTTTATCCTGGAAAAGTGAAATTTTACCTTTTTTTTTATTTTTTTTAAATTTGTTTTTGTGGGATGAGCAAATAATTAAAATACTTTTTATCCGCGGGTGAAACCGCGGAGCACAACTAGTTGTCTTTAAGGCAGTCTATGTTGGTGAAAACACTTGGTTTTTTTTTCGGTAGGTACGATATTAGCGCTTAATACATACTACACTAAATCGAAACTGTGTCTGAAAGTTATATTGTATTTACTAGGTGGTAGGATTTGTCTGCAAAGTTCATCTTGGTTGGTACCACCGCTTTACCAGTTATTCTACCGCCAAGCAGTAGCACTACTGTGTTCCGGTTTGAAGGGCACTGTAGCTAGTCAAATTACTGGGCAAATTGTACTTTATGACCAAATCTCACAGTCTAGTAATTTTATTATTAGACTGTGCTGATGTCTCAGAATGACATGGGCGGTGCAGTGTCACGCGAAGCTCTATACTTTAAGGTTCCGAGTGACACTGCAACTGATATAGGCAGCCGTGTCGTTTAACATCAGGTGAAAGACTAGCTCGTCATGTCATTCTAAATATACTAAACCTATATTTGTTCACGTTTGCAAATTTCTTTCTGTCAGTTTGTCTAGTCTTTATAGTTACATAGTATACAAGCTTGGGGCTAGATGGCGCTGTATGAAATATCTCCCAGCGCTTTATCGTCTGACCGTACCTCGTAACTGACCACTAAAGAGTTTATCTTCAGAGGTCCAGAGCAGTTCGTCCGCTGCAGATAGCATCTTATTGAAGACTGCGATCCTCCGGGACCCGTCGACTCCGCATCTGGGAGGTTTATATGACGCCAGTTAATTTAGCGCTAATTGCGAATCTTTGCTATATGTACCGATCGATAAAGTTAAGAAACATTCACTGCGGCCATTACTTGGATGGTTGACCGTTGAAAAAGTTAAGTACTACTTTTTCAACTGAGTGCTAAGTACTAGGGTTTAGGGACCCAAGAACTACGAGGTTAGGTCACACAACACCCAGACTCAGAAAAAGTATTTTCTTCAATCCGTCTCTATTTTTAAGCTTTTTTTAAAATGGATAATATTTAAAAAAATTATATCCACTGAATTAATTGATTTTATTATAAGGGAATTGAAAAATAATAGGCACGTATTTTGTATTACTGCATTCATTAGATCTATTAAAAAATTAGATAGGTTTTTTTTTTTAATTATAATTTTGCATAAAGTGAGCCTTATTTAAAATTGAAAGAAATAAAATAAAAAAAAAACCTGTTGACGTTGTTATTTTTTTTACATAAATGAATGATGTTAAAATTACTGTATTACCGTCATTTTACAAATTTTGTCTTCATAAATCGGCACCATAAATCCTCAATATTTTTTTAATAATACCTGACTACTGAATAATATCTGATATTGATATGAACTCTTTATAGGACAATCTCAAAATAGTTTTCCTGTTTTGGTACCTTTCAAAAATAAATAAATGTTTTTCTATTCTGTTCTTAACCTTTGTTTAATAATTCTTACTTGGCGTCCAATAGACACGTGGACCAGCTCTGGCTACATAGACAAGGAAGCTTGGTCCCATGGGGCTGCCACGTCTTGAAAGTCTTGTACTCAAGTTAATCCAATAACTAGTAAATAAGAAGTGTAAGCGGATGTAGGGGTATATACCTCCCCATAGCCTCCTCCCTTATACTCTAGGGTGACGTTTGTTTGCTATCCGGGAAACTTAGAGATGGCTCGAGATTAGAGATTTCTGGGGATTTGAAACTTGGCAACACTTTATTGGTAGATTTTTTGTTAAGATTAGATTTGTTAATGTTATAGTCGTAATTCGCAAAAAGGGGATCGGGTATTTATTATTTATCAGTTAATATATTATTTATCGGTTTTTACAAGATTTATAAGATTTATATCTTAGTGAATTACCGTTTTCTATGGCTCTGTAGAGTTGAAAAAATTCAATTGGGCTATTGACAAATTAAGTCACGTGCCGTCCAGCCGGTTTAAGTATCATCGTACTTATTATATCAAATAACAATGAATATTATTATTTAAGCTAGCCAATACCTAATACTCATACCTAAAAACTGCTTTTTTAAAGAAAAACTAAGCGGTTACGAAATGATTAACTACACTTTTGATTTCAAAATGGTGATGGATCAAGCTGCATGAATTTATTTTTTTTACTCTCATGAGACGCCATACACACAAATTCATTAACTCTGGTAGACTAATAACAATGTTTTTGATTAAATTCGAAAATACTTACCACTTGAAAGAAAAAAAAATTGAATCCCCTAAGAGGCAACTCCACGAAAGTAAACAGAACCAATAAACAACTCGACTAAGTCTTGATATTTACAGACTTCGATCTCTGAGTAAGACAAATAAAGAAAGAAATATAGCCCAGTTCAAACATATCGAAAAATATGTTGAAGTTTACATCAAAAGTGATGATTTATAAGTACTTGCTTGTATGTCCACTATTTTTTTGAACGGGATAATGATGCTCTAATGATGATGATGAATGATGGTCTCTATCGACCTTTAAAGTTTCACCGGGCGGGAGGGCAGGCGCTTAAGGCACCCAGCCGTCGAAAGTGGGAATCAACTAGCTCAAAGGCACCCCTGGGGTGCGAGCCTCGACTTGGATCCCTACCGGGATAAGAGGATCGAGAAGACTACGTCCACTGGAAGAGTTCCCTATTGAAAGTCGCGACCGTTCTAGATAACCTACGGGGGTACGTCGACCTCGCAGGCTTGGTCGGTGTCTGATTGTGTTGCGCTGGTATCCCATACCAGTGCCGGAAGCGATACCTGGGCGAGATGGGCTAGACTGGTCCGGTGATCCTAGCGCAGCCGATACTAGGTTGCTATAGGATTGTCCGGGTCGCTTAAGACGTGTCTCGGGCGGCAATGACGGGGTGATTTTGTATGTTAATAAGTTAATAACACCTATGTATGAGCCACCTTACATAACCTTTTATATCATCATCATCAGCCTGTGTTAGTCCAGTGCTGGACATAGGCCTCTCCCAAGGTACGCTATTGAGCCCGGTCTTCGGCTCTTCTCATCCAATGACTGCCAGCCACTCGGCGCAAGTCGTCGCTCCACCTGTCGGCGGGCGTCCTACTCTACGTTTGCCAAGTCGCGGTCTCCACTCAAGGACACGCTTTCCCCAACGGTTGTCGGTTCTGCGGCAAATATGGCGCATATAATAACCTTTTACATGCGTTACCTAAATTAAAGTTTAAATGCTTATTCTCATTAAGTACAATATATTTACAATTTCGTTCGAATGAACGAGAAAAGTTCTTCTACAGTACTTTATTCAAACATCTTACTCAGTAATGCAAATTAAATTTTAAATGAACTTCTTTTATTAACCAACATTCTAAAGGATATGCAAAAACAAATGGATACTTCTACCTCAAAATACTTTGAATACATACAAACGTAAATGAAAATACACTACTTGAAATACTGCAATACTTCGGTGACATTCCTGCATTCGGTAGATAGGTATTCAGAAGTCCAGGGACTCTTTAATTAAAACTCTCAGGTTAATAAAAAAGGAATTAGAGACTTAAAAGTGCAGACAAAGAAAGGAAAGCTCTCATGAGTGTGATTCATTTTAAATTAATATTCCCGACTGTTACTTATAAATAGTAATAATAATAACGCCCTACGATCACATACGTAGATCCTGGACTCTAACGAGGATTCCCTGTGTCCCAGGAACTACAAGGTCTATGGTCACACAACACCCAGACTCAAAACAAGTAATTACGCGGGAATTGAACCCGCTGCCTCTGGATTATGAGCTGAACTGCTCAACCACTACACCTCAGAGGATGTCAAATACCAAAATGTCGATTTTACAATCAGGCTAACTGACTGATGGTGACTGAGATTTTACGTACGCTGCCAGTCAAGCTGTCATTGCAGTCAAGCAATTTATATTAGATTAGACAATGCGGTCCTGTTTACTGCTCGAGAAAGGTACTGCAGATTCTACGATTCGTATTTTGGTTTCACATTTCAGTTGTGAAAGCGTCGTCTATTACACATTTGAAGGTTTAATTGAATGACCTTTTCGTGGTATATCCGTTGATTGTATTTTGTCTAGACAAAAGCTTATCAACAAACCAAAACTTTTCTATTAGAAAATTCTTCCTAAAAGTGGATTTGCTGCATAAAATTAGGATTTATTAAACCAGTGGGGTTGCTCAGAGTAAATGTTTTCCAGTCTGGAGCTATTTATTTTATCCCTTCTGTTTTAGTGCTATTGTTTTGATGAGTCTAAATATCCTTCACCCCTCAAATCTATACATATAAAATTCAAAGTCCTGACTGACTCAATGATTGACTTATATATCAACGCACAGCCTAAACTGCTGGTCCTAGAGAATAGAAATTTGAAGGGTGTGTTTTTTGTAAACTCTGGCTATCCACTAAGAAAGGGTTTTTCGAAATTCCAACCCTAAGAGGACGAAATGGGTAGTTGAATTATTTTCTTATAGGCTACGCTGGTGAAGCCGCAGCCAGAAGCTAGTCTATACATATAAAAGAATTTGTCCTGAATGACAGACTGACGAATCAACGCACAGCCTAAACCACTGATCGCAGAGACCTGAAATTTAGAGAGTGTGTTCTTTGTCTGACGCAGGATCCAATAGAAAAGGATTTTCCGTAATTCTACCCTTAAGGGGGTGAAAAACACCCATATATAGTAGTATAGTATAGTACAATATATTTTGATATGGCACTGTGTGGTTTTCGATGGCAAAATCAAATATTTGATATGTTTATTTTACCGTGCTAATTTTTGTTGTATTATTTTTTACTCAATAAGAAAATTAGATTTTGTGTCTGCTTTATCAATGCATATTTAGATACTCTAGCTTTTAAAGGACCTCATTAGGAAATACTTAAGCCGAGTCAAAAGAAACATTTCTTTTAAGTTTGTTTCTTCCATTTACTTTCTGTATTTATGGAATAGTAGTACCCTGAGTTTAAAGGAACTATTCCAGGACAATGATAATTTCCGGAAATAAAAATATTTTACATTGCCCTCTTTAAAAATGCGCATTCTAAAGAAAAAAAAAGCATAAGTAGTAACAAAATATGAAAATAAAAATGAATGGTTGCATTATTTTTTAACAAAAGACCCTTATACTTGAAGTATTGTCCTATTTAACATCCCTGTAATCAAATTCCAAGCAATAAAAACCCTGTCAAACGTATCTCTGATCATTTAAACGGTATTAAAGTGGCGATTACAGTTCAATACAATGGTGCTACACAATCGCACTGTAATTTGAATCCCATTGAATTGCAGTGCCCCGAGCGGAATGTTTGTAACTTGACTCTGGAGGTGTACCTAAATTGTACAATTAGTTGGTAAAATTTAAATTGGTATTAGTTGGGAACTAGAACTGCGTTGCTTCGACCTTTACTTTTTACCTTCTCGTCGGGTTCACTCTTAAGTTTTTTCAAACATACATACACACACACACACGCAAACACCAATAAAAATTGCTAATTGTTGGTTTTTTTTTGTGTGACATAAAAGTATAAATTAATATATTAGGAGAAGCCACTGATTCCTGAAATACAGTTTGAAAACTAGTTTGGGAATCTATTTGGATTAATTAAAATAATGTAATAATATTTATATCTATAAACATTTTTTTTTAAATGTTAATGAATCTGGAAAGGGAGACCCATGCAGTGCGAAACTTATGGAGTATGTACTTATATTAATACGCGAATAGATCCGTTTTATCTTTACAATATGAGTTCAAGTCGCGAAAGTTTAAAAAGTGTTACTTATATTAGGTTTTTAATGTTAGTGAATTATGTGCCAAGCTAAGCATTCACCTGATATTAAGCGACACGGCCGCCCATAACAGAACAGTGTCACTCGGAACTCCAAAATATAAAGTTTCACGCGACACAGCACTGCGCAAGTGCGCACATCATCCAGAAACATAAGCACAGTCTGGTACCTAATAAGATTACTCGACTGTGGCATCAGATCATAAAGTCTCCACTGGCTAGTAATTTTACTAGCTACAGTGCCCTTCAAACCAGAACACAATAGTGCTTGCGCACTACTGCTTGGTGGCAGAATAACTGGCAAAGCAGTGGTACCTACCTAGACGAACTTTGCAGAAAAGCCCTACCACCTAGTATACAAGTTCTTACAGCACATCAACTCAATCGCGCTACGTCAGCTGAGAAGCTTTTTAATTTTTTATCAGCTGAACGTATCGCTAGGTCGCGACACAAAGGCGTTGGTTTCGTCGACTCACGCGCATCTGCCAGCTGACGGTGGGCGGGGCCGCTGCCATGGTGACGGTACCGCCTCTTTATGCATATTAGCTAATTGTTAGCTCTTCAAAGTGTTTGTGTAGTGACTTTCAGTCGGTTAAAATAATTACAAATTACTACAAAGTAAATTAGTATATTTTCTAAATTTTTTTTCTGATCATTGCTTGCATAACGACAAAATTATATGTATTAAAAGATTTTATTTGTGATTCGGAGGGCGAAAGGAAATTTTATCCGCAAGCGTGAAAACAGTTTTTGAAATTTGAACTTTTCTATTCAATGGTTCGCTGTACGCCAATCTATATTTTTACAGATTAAAAAAGGCGGACCTCCTCAATTCGACTATTATTTTTTTATATTTGTTACCTCAAAATATTTGACGTGGTGAACCGTATTTGACGTTTTTCTTTTTAATCTAGTGATACCCGTGTGATCGTATCTATTTGGTCCAGTTCTGACAATGACATCTATTAGAAAACCATATATTAATAATAATATGTGTGGACACCTCTCACAACGCCATATAAGCCTGAGATCGGTTTTTTCACGCTTTGCGTTTGTTATTGAATAATCATTGGCCAGCACGACGACTGCATTAAAAATATTAATTTTATAGCTGATTTCTTGCACCCAGCCCTTGCTGTAGAGAGGTGAAAAAATGCGTTTTGCTCGGCATGAAATTTATTCTGCGTGTCGTGTCGTACTTTTGAAACCCTCACTACGCTCAAGGTTCCATGCAAGTAGGTAACACATGCTAAAACAAATAACAAATTACTATTTTAAAGCGTAGGGTATAGGTATATTTTATGGTGTGAAGCGTACATTAATCTTCGTGTAAAGCAAAATGTGAGTTTAGAAATACGCTCCGCTTTACCTATAAGAAAATTCTAGACCTACCTACTCGAAGTTCTTGAATTTTGTATCTCCCTTAATCTTCAGAAGTTAACGTACAAATGTGTTCAAATGAAATTAGTAGCTTAATAACTGACAAACAGACGTACGTAGTTAAATTTGTGGTGAACATAATAACTAATGGATCCTGACTTGACCACAAATAAATTGCCGCGGAGTTTGCGCTAGGGCCAGCCCCTGAGACGACCGGTTCTCCGCGGCCGCGAGCGGCCGGCACACAGATGAGATTTGAGAACTCGCGCCTACCGCACGCGCTTTTTAATTGTTGTTCGCTCCGTAATTTATTTATTTTTGATTTGATATTTGTTTTGTTTCATTTGTGCTAAATTAAATAGTTTTCTCCAAATTCAATAACATTCTTCATTTTCAACCGGCCTATCTTTCTTTAATTTCATTATCTTCATTCAACTCACGCCCACAAATTTATATATATAAGGCAAAAATTCTTTATAATACACGTACTGTATGATTTTAATTTAGTCTAGCAATATACAATGTCGAGAGCATACCAGTTTACTTTCTACAACCACACAAACCAAAAGCAACCTTATCACCGCGACAGAATGATAATGAGAAATTCCAAAAGTAGAACTGGAACAGTGATATTTTGTCGAGCAGAAGACAAGGAGATTAAACCAGCCTGACTGCGAATATTTTACGTAACCTATGCGTTGCTAGTTATGGCATACTTCGTTAATTTACCTATACAGGGTTCACATTTCCGTGGATGTAGTCATCCTAAGATTTACGTCCACTTAGAATAAATTTTATGTTTATTTATTACTAGTTGCGCCCCGCGGTTTCACCCGCGGATAAAAAGTATTTTAATTATTTGCTCATCCCACGGTAAAATTTCACTTTTCCGGGATAAAATGTAGCCTATATGTTAATCCAGTATATAAGCTATCTTGGTACCGAATTTCATCTAAATCCATTCAGCCGTTTGAGCGTGAAGGAGTAACAAACATACATACATACACACAAACACACATACACACGTACAAACTTTCGCCTCTATAATATTAGTGTGGTAAAGAACTAGTCTTTACAGAACAATCTAGTGTAACTACACGTATGTACATTAAGGGATGAGTATGACTAAGCACCTAAGTACTAAGGTAACAGTGTGTGTTCTTTAGTCGTAACAATATGAACAAATATTTATTCTGTACACTCAGAGACAGTCACTGTAACCTGAGTAGTAAGTACCTACTCCATTGATTTCATAATCCGTGAGCCGGAGCTAAGTCTACGTAGGAGTGGTGTGATCGGCATACTAATATAGGGTTAAGGCAATTGGGAGATTGCTTTTATTTCGCGTTGCTGAGGGAAATTGTGGAGAAAATTACTTTTTTATTTTAGAAAGTGACATTTGCAGTCTTTTGATGTACATGATTATTGAAGTAAAACTTCTTTACGCACGCTTGATTTGGGGAGTAAATTGGTGAATGTGAGGCGAACGGAAGTTTAAGTTGGTTCACGTAAATCTCCATTGTCAAAATAACAAAGTAAAAAATGTGTATGTAAATGTTGGTGTGGCCGGTAAAAAGAACATTTAAAATTTTAAGATGGCGACATTAACATTAAACAACGGCCAATGGAGTTAGAGAAGTTTTACTTTAGTCTAACCACTTAGCAGAACCCGTTTCTGCCTACATATACATAGGTATATCTTTTTGTTATTTACATAGTTATTATATTATTAATGGTCTATAAGTTTACTAGGTGGTTAGTTTACTAGGTGGTAAGATTTTCCTGCAAAGTTCATCTAGGTAGGTCCGCTTTGGGTTACTCTGCCGCCAAACAGTAGTACACAAATACTACTGTGTTCCAGTTTGAAAGGCACTGTGGCTAGTGAAATTCTAGTCAATAATTAAAAAAAAAAAAAAAAAAACAAGTACTTCAGTAGAGATAGTCTATTTACAGATAGTAATCGAAGTGGTAGATAGTAATCTTATTAAGTTCTGATGTCTCAAGATGACGAGCGCAGTGCAGTGTCACGAGAAACTCTATACCTTAGAGTTCCGAGTGACAGACACTACAAATGATATAGGCAGCTTGTGTTGCTTAACATCAGGTAAACGGCTAGGTCGTCATGCCACTTAATAACATAAAAAAGGATAATTTTAAAATCTTCGAAACATGTTAAAGCCAAAATCAAAAGATTTATTGCAAATAGGCTAATTTTAGCACTTTTACTAGTCAAAATTATATTAGGTAGGTACTTAAAATTAAGTTACTTAAAGTTAAAAAAAAGTTATTTCACTAAGCATATAAAATTACAAAGTGCTTATTGTAAAATAATATATAGCAAGCCCATTAAAATATATAAGTTTGAAAAAAAAAACCAGTTCTCTTTCTCACTACTGGTGCAAGCAATCTGGCACAATACAGAGCAGAAAACTCCGATCTGAAGCTTCGATTACAACTGTAAAGAAAAAGCTACAAGAAACTTTACAGTGTATGTATTTTTTTTCTTCTTTCTACTGTCTTTTACAATGTATATAATATAATTCATTACAGTTGAGATAATGAATATGTTACAACAGTAACCACCACGTCACACCAGTGCAAGAAAAATACCGTGATTATCTAAATATATTAGGTCTTTACCTATGAAATTGCCGTTTTGTTTGAAAAAAGTTAAAGTATTTTTTTTTTCGAACTTATTTATTTCTTTTATTCAAAGTGATCACCCCTGCAATCAATGCATCTTTGCCAACGCTGTGGCAGTTTATGGATGCCCTTCTTGAAAAAATCAGCAGGACGGGAGACAACAAACTCTTCAAAGGCGTTTTGTACTGCCTCTCGGGAATTGAATTTTTTTCCCGCTAAAAAGTTGTCCAAATTTTTGAAAAAGTAATAGTCGGTAAGCGCAAGATCTGGTGAGTATGGCGGATGAGGGAGAGCTTCCAAACCCAACTCATGCAGCTTAGAGACGGTCTGTTGTGCAGTATGGGGTCGCGCGTTGTCGTGAAGTAGCAGTGGAGACGACCGATTGACCAAAGCTGGTTGCAGACGTGCGAATTTCGCTATCATTGTGGTCAGTTCTTCAATGTACACATCTGCAGTAATGCTCTTGCCGTTTTGTAAAAAGCTATGATGAATCACACCAGCACTAGACCACCAAACTGTGACCATCTCCTTTCTAGGGGTCATTTTTCGTTTTGCACATTGCTTTGGTACCGAACCAGGATCTAACCAACTTGCTGAGCGCTTTCGATTGTCAAAAAGAATCCATTTTTCGTCGCACGTAACAATTCGGTTCAAAATTCCTTCATTTCTGTGCCTGTTAAGCAGCGCAAGGCAAGTCTCGACGCGTACGTTGCGCTGGCGATCGTTAAGTTCGTGGGGCACCTATCTATCAAGCTTTTTTATCTTGCCAATCTGTCGCAAATGGACCAATATTGTTTTGATGCTAACATCAAGAGCTGCTGCCAGCTCAGCTGTAGATTGAGATTCATCAGCTTCCACAATCGCCTTTAATTTATCATTGTTGACCAAAGTTTCCGGACGACCACGAGGTTCATTTTTCAAGTCAAAATTCCCAGAACGGAACCGAGCAAACCAATAACGGGTTGTACGTTCGTTTGTACAGTTCTCTCCGTAAACGTCGTTGATGTTACGTGTCGTTTGTGCCGCGTTGGTGCCACGACGGAACTCATATTCCATAATTACACGAAATTTCAAAGTATCCATTATGAAGAAAAATGTTGAAATGTAATGAAAATACAACGCTAATCAATAAACAAAAGACTTATATTGTAAATAGAATGTCATATTTTTAAAACAAAATTAATTTGAATTTAGAATTCATAGCCAATCAAAACTTTTTTTTGTTTGAAAAAGTCTGTACTGCAATACGGCAATTTCATAGGTAAAGACCTATTATATAACTCAAAGGTGACTGACTGACTGATATAGTGATCTATCAATGCACAGCCCAAACCACTGGACGGATCGGGCTGAAATTTGGCACGCAGGTAGGTGTTATGACGTAGGCATCCGCTAAGAAAGGAATTTCCGAAATTCCACCCTTACAAGGGTGAAATGGGTGGTTGAATTATTTTCCCATAGGCTACGCCACGTGCGAGCTGCGGGCAGAAGCTCTTCTTAATAAAAAAGTAAAAAACCTAATAGGCCAACTACCTTATTAGGAAGGAAAGGAAAAAAATGTAGGTACCCAAGTATCTGATCAATGTTTGAAGTCTGAATCGCATACTAATACTGGGATCTCGACAATCGAGGAACTTTTGCTTTACTGCCGATACCTGACAGGTCTCATGAAGAGGACCTAAATAGACCTAAATACAAAGTTGTTAGGCTTTATTACTAAGGGTGATGCCCAGGAAACTCAATTCCCGAGCAACCCAAAAAACGAATTTGCTTTAGACCACACGACTGAAGTAAAACTTCTTTGGTTTAGCTCTATCTATCGACCGGTATAACTTTGTTTTTGCTTGACAATTGACTTTGACAATTATTGTAAATTGTCATTTTAAAATACCAACATATATATAAAATATTAAATAGTGTGAATCAACTTCCGTTCGCTTCGCTACGCATTCACCAGCTTATACCCCAAGTCAAGCGTGTGTAAAGAAGTTTTACTTAATTAATAAATAAAAAATATTTGTGGACATTTCACACAGCGCCATCTAGCCCCAAACTAAGCAAAGCTTGTACTTTGGGAACCAGGTAACTGATACAATACTTAGATTTTTTCGTTTTTTAATATGTACATAGAATACAATATAACACCCAGACAATGAACAAACATCGATGTTCATCACACAAATTTTAAATGTTTAAAAGATTTAAAAAGTGGTTGAAAGTGTTGAAACTTATAGTAATGAACAGATTAATCTGAATACCTACTGTATCATTAACAGGCTCGGTGGTGTGGTGGTTGAGCAGATCGACTCATAGCCAGGACGCGTTGGGTTTGACTCCCACGATAGGACAAGTACTTGTGCACAAAAAAGCGCAAATACTTGTCTGAGTCTAGGTGTTGTGGGTCCTCTTAGTTCCTGGGTCCCTAGACACAGGGAATCCTAGTTAGGGTCCAGGATCTATGTAAGTGATCGTTGGGCGTTATTTTTTTTGGGTTTTGGCTCCACACTTTTGTGTATTTAGCCAGTGTCAAGTAATTATTTTTTCAAGTTAATTAATATTATATATATGTATGTGTCAAGTCAAGTCATAGTCCAAGTCATCAAGTCAAGTCATAGTCATAGTCTAGTCAAGTCATACTCTTAGTAAAGTGGTGGCCACTTTACCAGAAGCTTCTATGGAGATTTGGAAACAACACGAAAAGAAGCGGTTCACCATCATTATACCACTTTCCCACACTCATGCTTGTAATCCAGCACTTAACGAATAAAATGCCACCAATTTTATGCACTAACACTGAAAATAACTCAAGTTTTGGAAAATCGTATAATGCGGCGACGCGATCTCTTTCGTTTTCCCGCCAAAACTCGGGCTTTATTTATTCATTAATGTTCACGAACTCCTTCTATTTTTGTTGGCGTTTAATTCTCATTTTGCTTATAAAATTGTCATTTTAAGTGGCTTATTCTATTTCAGTGGTCTGCTAGCGCTAGATTTCCCCACGGAGTGCCTATCTAGGTTTGACTCAGGGCTAGCCCGAGTTCTTTTTTTGCATTATACCGGCGGAAGTAAAAACATTTAAAATAAAGTAAATTCCTGAGAATTTTTGATTCACTTTTTTGTAAGCCTGGTCTAGAAATCGACACTCTATATATTCAAATAAAACTTTTTTACGCATGCTTGACTTGGGGAGTAAGCTAGTAAATGCGAGGCGAACGGAAGTTTAAGTTGGTTAACATAGATCTCCATTGTCAACATAACAAAGTTAATTTTTTTAAATTATGTTGGTATGTCCGGTAAAATGGCAATTTACAGTTGTCAAGACGGCGACATCAACATTAAACAAAACAAAAATTTATACCAGCTGATAGATGGAGCTTAGGTTTTACTTCAGTCGTGTGGTCTAAAGCGCACTCACAATTTTTTTGTATAACGTTAAATAAATAAATGTGCAAAAATAGAATAAAATCACAATCAGTCTTTGCAAACAATCCCTTTGATTTTCTCGTTACTGCGATCCGTCACAATTCGGGCCTGATCACGTCCGCTTGGAGTGGCGCTAGATCGAGCGGGTAGCGTTTTATCTTCGATCTCTTATTAAAATATCAATATGTCAATTTTTATAATCCCAATGACATCCACGAGTTATACCATAACTGCGAAATAATGCCTCAGAAGCTACTTTTGTATCTTACCAAATTCGCTCATTACGGCGATTTCAACTCCGTAAATTTTGTGGCATGTACGAATACAAGAGGTCAGAATGTGTGATTGCTGGTAACTGTGGTTTAGGAAAACATGCCCCGGCTGCAGGGACGAACTAATAAAGGTTTGTAATAGTTATGTGCTGACGTTCGCAAATGCCGCCGTGGCTTGCGTTAACTGGCTCCCAGAAGGTCATCGAATATGTCTGAAACCTGGTCGGAGTAATTTCGACTGTTTAATTGACGTGAGTTTAGACGTTAATAATTTTACAGAACTAGCCGGAGGCGGTGGGTTCGATTACCGTGGCAAGACAATTATTTGTGCACAGAAATTTTTTATTACATTAGTGCAAATACTTGTTTTGAGTCTGGGTGTTGTGGGACCATGGTCCTCGTAGTTCCTGGATCCCTAAACACAGGGAATCCTAGTTAGGGTCCAGGATCTATGTATGATCATTGGGCGTTATTATTATTATTTATTATAATAAAGGCTTAAATTCCGTTTTACTTAAATAAGTATCAAACTTAATTTTTTAATTTTCAAGCCACGGCCCGCTGGCTCTTGCACCAAACCCTTTGCCCTTATTTGAATAATTCGTTGCGAACCGTGACACATAATTGCTCGGCCGACTGTTCAGTACCTGCAGTGATTACGATTTATTGCCGATTTATTCAATTTTATTCAAACAAAGATACATCGTTTGCATAAGAGGCACATTTCTAGAATAAAACACACATTAACAGCCATTCATTTTTTAAGCGCTTTGTACCGGCCCATTATTAGCTAATTTGACACGGATTTTTTAATGAAAGGGTTAAAATATAGTTGAAATATCAACCAAATGTTTCAACTGTATTTTCGAAACAGTTGATACAGTTAGAACAGCCAAATTATGTTTCAAACGTAACTTTGAACCTATAATGAACTGATCATTGTATTCTAAACTTTTTTACCTATCGCATAGGTGTGTCTATTGATGATGATGAGGCAAGTGATAGATAGATAGATCAACACTTTATGGTACACCGTAAAAATAAAAAACAATTTTACAAAAATAAATACTTACATAATTAACTAGTACTAGTAGGTACAATAAGCGGTCTTACCGCTTAGAGCGAACTCTTCCAGACAACCTGTTTTTCAAAATTCCATCCCTAAGAGGATGAAATGGGTGGTTTAATTATCTATGAAAAATTTTCTTCGTTTCTTATAGGCCACGCGGGCGAAGCCGCGGACAAAACTAGTTTTAGTATAAGCAGATAAGAAAGTCCAAGTTTCTTTTTTTAAGATAGCGGCACATATTTTCTGTTCACAATTGAATTAGCAGAAGCCTCTTCTCGAGTACTTCAATTAGATCATTTAACGAAAATGATCGATCGATAGATTATGCTGCTTCAGAAAAAATATATCGATTCAGATGGTACCGATACCACAAAAAAATCGTCATCGGTAGTTCAAAGCTTACAAACGCAGGTTTATCAAAGGGTACACAGAAATAGTTCCGACAAAAAGTTCCTGTCATTTTTGTGTAAGTAAGTTTAAGTGGGAGGCTAGCCTGGGATGCGAGCCTCAACTTGGGCAATTGCCGGGATATAAAGATCGAGAAGACTACGTGCACTGGAGGGGTGGACCCTATTGAAAGTCGCGACCGTTCTAACTTACCAATAGGGGGGTAAGTCGACCTCGCCGGCGGGGTCGGTGTCTGATTGTGTTACGCTGGTATCCTATCCCAGTGCCATAAGCGGTACCTGAGCCAGAAGGGCTAGACTGGTGATATTACAGCCGATACTACAGCTGCTATAGGACTGCACGGGTCGCTCGACACGTGTCTCGGGCGGCGACGACGGGGAGTAGTAGACGTCTTCGAGCTGATTATATTGAACCAATTTAATAAGTACTGCTATTACTACGAAATAAAACAACATAGAATGGACACTTTATATTCATATGTGTATATATGTGTAGGTAATTAATAAAAAACCGCACCGTTTTTCATCCAGACTCCGCCAGGCACCAGGTAATTCGCACAATAAAAAACAAATAAAACACCTATGTCAGGAAACATAACAATGTTTGAGGAGTGTCTGCACGACTGGGGAAATTGGGGGAAACGGGAACGGTAAATAATCGTATGGAAACCAGTGCATTGTCTTTGTATTTATATTAATTTACTCACACAAAGAAACACGAAGATTATAGATGATAATCATTTCTATATAGTTTCACTTTAAAAATTAGATTAATTTGTGGACATCTCACACAATACCATCAAGTCCCAAATTAAGCAAAGCTTTTACTATGGTAACCAGATAACTCATACAATACCTATATAGTACATATTGTCTATAAATATATAAGTAGGTACATATAGAATACAATATAACACCAAGACACAGAACAAACATTTCAGTTCATCACACAAATGTTTGTCCTGAGTGGGAATCAAACCAGCTGAGCTATCAAGAAAGTCAAATTAATGAAGACTTTTGATTTTATTTTTATTCGTAATCATTATCATTTTCTTATCCTGGTACCATTTTATTTGAGGTCGATGGAGTCAATTTCAATTTAAAATTAATGGACGTTTATTTTTTCGCCTGTACTCTATCCAATGACGTCATTTTATTTATTCTAATTCATATTTGCCTATAATAATATGCCTTTAATAATTGCCCGTAATCAATTCACCTTTAAAAGGTCTTCCTTTTCATCCGTCCAAATCAAAACAAATCTTCCAGTTTTTATCCGTCAGAGTTCATATATGAAATAAAAATAATAAAAAATATATTTTCATTATTAAAATATATGCATATTTTATATATTTTTATTATTCATAAGCATATTTTTAACTATTTGCACCACGCGGTTTCACCCGCGGCTAAAAAATTCAATGTGTCAATCCAATGTATATGCTATCTACATTCCAAATATCATTAAAATCCATTCAGTAGTTTTTACGTGAAAGAGTAACAAACATCAAAATATACAAACTAGCATTTATACAATTTGTAAGGAGTAAGGATTAAGAAGTTCTTAAATATTTCTCTGAATGGACTATTTTGGATTCTCACTAATTAAAGCATTCGATTATTTTGTTTTACACAAGTCACACGGTCGACCTTTGTTACTGTTTTATGCAAGAGCAAGCAGTTTTATACAATTCGAATAGGTGTGTTAAATATTTTGTGAGCGACTCGCGCCTTCTCGCTTGGAACTTTCTGGAAACGGGCGCCTTTAGGCTTTGTTCACACGCGCTACAACGAACAGAATAATTATTTTAAAAAAAAATAGTCCAACCTACTTCAATTCCACCGCATTTGTCTGGCCAGTTGGTATTAGTAAACCTGCCTTCTGAACTATGGTTTGTGGGTTCGATTCCCACCCAGGACAAATATTTGTGTGATGGACATCTATGTTTGTTCTGTGTCTGGATGTTATATTGTATTCTTTGTATGTATCTACAAACAAAAAGTATCTAAGTATTGTATCAGTTATCTGGTTCCCATAGTACAAGTTTTGCTTCGTTTGGGGCTAGATGGCGCTGTGTGAAATGTCCACGCATATTACTTATATTTCTATTTGTTTAACACAAAAATAAGAACATTAATGATACACATTATTAAGGATAACTCAGGAGATTTGGCGTGAAAATGAGAAAGATCTTGCCGCCATTCCCAAAACTTGTGTTATTTTCAGTGTTAGTGCATAAAATTGGTGGCATTTTATTTACTAAGTGCTTGATTACAGGCGTGAGTGTGCGAAAGTGGTATAATGATGGTAAAACGTTTATTTTCGTGTTGTTTCCAAAACTCCATAACTCTAGTAAAGTTGCCACCACTTTACTAGGAGTATGACTTGACTATGCTAGACTATGACTTGACTTGACTTGAACTGTGACTTGTTCATGAAATATCATTAACTTGATAAATTATCAATTACTTGACACTGGCTAAATACACAAAAGTGTAGAGCCAAAAGACAAAAAAAACGATTTCTCAAAAACTGCTCATCGGATCGTGATCAAATTGAAATGGCCACACCACTTGCACCACAAGCACTTTTGTTTGTAAAGCGATTAATAACGTCGTGATGCGACAGAACAAATGCAATGTGCGAATGCCATGAATCATTGACCCGAATACTGGCTTCAGTAATATTTGCTTTATTCCTAACGACTTTGTTATTTTTTTGTTTTGGTTTTGGATCCACTTTTTTGTGTATTTAGTCAGTGTTCAATGCCACACTAATATTATAAAGCCGAAAGTTTGTATGTGTGTATGTTTGTTACTTCTTCACGCTCAAACGAATAAATGGGTTTGGATGAAATTCGTTATCAAGATAGCTTATACGCTGGATTAACATATAGGCTACATTTTATCCCGGATAAGTGAAATTTTCCCGTGGGATGAGCAAATAATTAAAATAATTTTTATCCGCGAGCGAAACCGCGGGGCGCAACTAGTAATTGATAATTTCTCAAGTTAATTAATGTAATATGTATTTGTGTCAAATCAAGTCACAGTCCAAGTCATCAAGTCAACTCATAGTTTAGTCAAGTCATAGTCTTAGTAAAGTGGTGGCAACTTTACCAGAAGCTTCTATGTAGTTTTGGAAACAACACGAAAAGAAACGTTTTACCATCATTATACCACTTTCCCACACTCATGCCTGTAGTCCAGTACTTAACGAATAAAATGCCACCAACTTTATGCTCTAACACTGAAAATAACACAAGTTTTGGAAAATAATACAATGCGGTGACGCGATCTTTTCGTTTTCCCGCCAAAAAAATAATATGCGGTGACGCGATCTTTGTCGTTTTCCCGCCAAAAAAGTGACTTGGTTATTTATGATCGGAGAGAAAGTTGCCCGTGCTTGTTTAGCCTTTGAAAAAACAAAGAAACTGGCGAAATAAACGTGGTTTATACACACAGGATATTGGTCGTTAAAGTGTCAGCCGTATTCTGACTCAGTTGTTATTGGGACACATAAATATAAAGTATTTAAGTAGGAAATAAATTTAAGTATTTTACTCGCCTCTACGACAAGCAACAAAGCCGTTTCTCTTTTGTTTTTATCTATTATAAAAAACGTATTTCTGTATACATTCACATTGAACCGGTAAAGGTTCAATGTTACATTATTTACCTAATATTTAATTCCTTACTAAAATTATAAACGCAAAAGTTAGTATGTATGGATGTTTGTTACTCTTTCACAGAAAAACTACTGAAAAGATTTTAATGAAACTTGGAAGATGATAACAATGGATTAACACATAGGCAACCTTTTAACCACCTTTTAACGCAATTAGTTTCATATAATATGGTTTTTTATTCTTTATTTACGAGCACTAAGTACGTACTTAACAAGATTAATTTATGGAATACCTAGTTGTTCCTTGACCTCAATAAAACTGAAACGATATCTCTTACGTCGACTGAATGACAAAAATTTTCGCTAAACAACAAAATCCTTGAACACGATCTGTCGGTTTATCAAACGTACAGCAGGTAGAATAAAGAAAAAGCAGACAATCAAAAAATTACTTTCAAATAGCAAAATAAGCGACGCCAGCATGTCTGACACTTGTTCATTCATTCATACATTCTTACGTTCATTCATATCATAAGCCAATGAATGTTCATTCACGAAATACTCCTATTCTTATAACGCTTGAATAGTTAGATCTATTGTTAATTTTATGGTCCACAGGACCCTTGTTTGTGGTGGAAACGATGTTAGTAATTTATTACACCTTTTATCAGATAGTTTGGGATAAAAAGAAAGGCCGGGCGATTTAGTGAATGGATAACTTTTGCGACAATTTTGCGCTTGAATATGTGAATTCGGAAGATACTTTAATGGATGCCCTATTTGCCATTTGTCATGGTGCATTGTGTGTGGTATTGAATTTTGAAGTAGCCCAACGATTCAATGCTTACCCAAGATATACCCAAATAACTTTGATAATAAAAAAAATAACGCCCAACGATCACATACATAGATCATGGACCCTAACTAGGATTCCCTATCTAGCGGTCCAGGAACTACGAGAACCATGGTCTCACAACACCCAGACTCAGAACAAGTATTTGCCTTTTTTTCTGTGCACAAATACTTGTCCTGCCGCGGGAATTGAACCCGCTGTCTCTAGGTTATGAGCCGACCTGCTCATCCACCACCACACAACGCGTCGATAACATTTCAACTTCAACATTTGTTGTGCGGACGGCAATGGAACGAAACAACTTACCAGTGTCTGTTTCGTGAAAAATATAATCTGGTAATCTGGTAATAACGATGCTCAGTCATTGATCGCTGCTCAAGCAGAAATTTCATTCATAAAGTAATTGATTAGTGAATGAAATCTCCGCTGGGGCACCGATCCAGGACTGAGCATCGTTCTGTAATACGAACCTAAGTCTAATATTGTAATGTGTTTCTGGCTAACATCTTGGCGTCGTAAGTGTGCAAGCATGTACAAATAAATAAATAAATAAATTACGTCAGATTATTAGCTAGATAATGGAAAAACCTTAATAACGATGCTTATGTTCATGAGGAAAAATTTTCGGCTGATACCTAAAGATATTGTAATGCCCGTCTATATTAAAGTTATACACCTAAGTTTGCACTTATTCCTTTGTGACATACCCAAATGTATTGCAGTTCGTATGTCAAGAGGGATAAGTGCGAACTTAGGAGCTGTAAAACTTTGGTACAGATGCGCATTAGAATATTATCGAAGGGTATAGCTAAGTGTGAACTCAACACCCCAGCCCTGCCCCTGCTATCAACACCACCGTGAACTCGATACTTCAATAACTTCACAGCTCACAGTAACTATTCTTATAAACAGTAAGGATTTTTTTGTAAGATAAATAACGGCTAAAACTCACGTCAATTAAAAGTCGAAATTACTCCGACCAGGTTTCGGACATATTCGATGTCCTTCTTCTCAGTTACGTGCTGACGCTCGCGAAAGCCGCCGCGGCTTGCGTTAGTAACTGGCTCCCAGAAGAAGGACATCGAATATGTCCGAAACCTGGTCGGAGTAATTTCGACTTTTAATTGACGTGAGTTTTAGCCGTTATTTATCTTACAAAATGTGTCATACTCACGATAGTTTTCAAAGTAAGGATTTTAATGATAATTTGAAGGCTTAATGTTATTATGCATTTCCAGTGGATAAACATTCACAAAAATATCTACGAATTGTCTACGATCTATACAACGAAACATATTTGACATTTTTTTTTACACATCACAACTTCACATACAGGTAATTCACAAACACACGCTCAACACTCCCTTACACACCTCACATCTTTCCACTCACTCATACACATCACAACTAGCGACCAGATAATAAGTAATATTTTAAATTATTTAAGGTACCTATGACATTGTAATGACTTTAACTTCATCTTAGGTAATTCGTATCTCAGAGTCTCAAGATACAGGCTACCGCCTAGTTTGAGCCTCGTAGCAAATTATGTTTAGACGGTAAGTTTCTCTTTGTATACTTTGTGTACCTATATAATAGGTCTTTACCTATGAAATTGCCGTATTGCAGTACAGACTTTTTCAAACAAAAAAAAGTTTTGATTGGCTATGAATTCTAAATTCAAATTAATTTTGTTTTAAAAATATGACATTCTATTTACAATATAAGTCTTTTGTTTATTGATTAGCGTTGTATTTTCATTACATTTCAACATTTTTCCTCATAATGGATACTTTGAAATTTCGTGTAATTATGGAATACGAGTTCCGTCGTGGCACCAACGCGGCACAAACGACACGTAACATCAACGACGTTTACGGAGAGAACTGTATAAACGAACGTACAACCCGTTATTGGTTTGCTCGGTTCCGTTCTGGGAATTTTGACTTGAAAAATGAACCTCGTGGTCGTCCGGAAACTTTGGTCAACAATGATGAATTAAAGGCGATTGTGGAAGCTGATGAATCTCAATCTACAGCTGAGCTGGCAGCAGCTTTTGATGTTAGCATCAAAACAATATTGGTCCATTTGCGACAGATTGACTGGCCCGATAGCTCAGTTGGTAGTGACCCTGCCTTCTGAACTGTGGGTTGTGGGTTCAATTCCCACCCAGGACAAACATTTGTGTGATGAACATCGATGTTTGTTCTGTGTCTGGGTGTTATATTGTATTCTATTTATGTATTTACAAACAAAAAGTATCTAAGTATTGTATCAGTTATCTGGTTCCCATAGTACAAGCTTTGCTTAGTTTGGGGCTAGATGGCGTTGTGTGAGATGTCCACACACATTATTATTATTATTATTATTATTATTGGCAAGATAAAAAAGCTTGATAGATGGGTGCCCCACGAACTTAACGATCGCCAGCGCAACGTAAGCGTCGAGACTTGCCTTGCGCTGCTTAACAGGCACAGAAATGAAGGAATTTTGAACCGAATTGTTACGTGCGACGAAAAATGGATTCTTTTTGACAATCGAAAGCGCTCAGCAAGTTGGTTAGATCCTGGTTCGGTACCAAAGCAATGTGCAAAACGAAAAATGACCCCTAGAAAGGTGATGGTCACAGTTTGGTGGTCTAGTGCTGGTGTGATTCATCATAGCTTTTTACAAAACGGCGGGAGCATTACTGCAGATGTGTACATTGAAGAACTGACCACAATGATGGCGAAACTCGCACGTCTGCAACCAGCTTTGGTCAATCGGTCGTCTCCACTGCTACTTCACGACAACGCGCGACCCCATACTGCACAACAGACCGTCTCTAAGCTGCATGAGTTGGGTTTGGAAGCTCTCCCTCATCCGCCATACTCACCAGATCTTGCGCCTACCGACTATTACTTTTTCCAAAATTTGGACAACTTTTTAGCGGGAAAAAAATTCAATTCCCGAGAGGCAGTACAAAACGCCTTTGAAGAGTTTGTTGTCTCCCGTCCTGCTGATTTTTTCAAAAAGGGCATCCATAAACTGCCACAGCGTTGGCAAAGATGCATTGATTGCAGGGGTGATTACTTTGAATAAAAGAAATAAATAAGTTAAAAAAAAAAATACTTTAACTTTTTTCAAACAAAACGGCAATTTCATAGGTAAAGACCTAATATAAACCTTTGTATCTTTTTTGGAAATAAACATTATTATTATTATTATTTCATCCTTTGAATGTTTTTGCATTTATACAATGTAAATGTTTGGGATTTATACATTTTATACGTGGTAAAACTTTTCTGTAAAGTTCGTCTAGGTACGTACCACCACTTTGCCAGTTATTCGACCGCCAAGCAATAGTATGCAAGCACTATGTGCTAGTGAAATTATTTTATGATCTAATCTCACAGTCGAGTAATCTTATTAAAATACTTTATATAACTTTATTTTTTGGAGTTCCGAGTGACACTGTTCTGTTATGGGCGACCGTGTCGCTTAACATCCGGTGAACGACTAGCTCGTCACATCATTCAATAACATAGAAAAAAAAGTAAAGGTTCTAGGGAATTAAATATCTACAAAATCTTTACAACGATCATTGCATGTAAACTTATGTTGTAAAGATCTTGCAACTTTTACATGGTTTTTGGAGTGAACGCTCGGTTATGTGCCCACAAATCAGTTACTTCAACGCCAAGTTAATATTAAAATTAAAACACTATATAATAATAATAATAACGCCCAACGATCACATACATAGATCCTAGACCCTAACTAGGATTCCATGTGACTAGAGACGCAGGAAGTACGAGGAACATGGTCCCACAACGCCCAGACTTGAGAACAAATATTTGCGCTTTTTTTGCTGTACACAATTACTTGTCCGAGAATTGAACCCGCCACCTCCGGGCTATGAACCGACCTGCTTAACCACCACACCACCGAGGCTGTCATAATGTTAAGGCCGTATACTAAACGAATTTGCGTTTGAATACACTGGCGTACAGCAATTGAGCATGAATAAAAAGTTAATGAAAATACAACCGTAGAAAGTTCCCATACTGCCATCGTCCTGTAACGTCAAGATAAAAGTTTTAACTACGTAATAATCTGTATGTAGCCGCCAAGTACAGAATAAGTAATAGCTTACTGCCAAGAACAGGCGCAGCGTTGTGCTGGAGATGAAGGGGTGTATATCGACGTACAAAGCTACCTTAGGGTGCTTATTGGAAAAATATTTTCTTCATAATAGTTATACTACGTGGCTATAGTAAATTGAGGTTATTACTTAAGGGCGCATAAATAAATAACGCCCAACGATCACATATATAGATCCTGGACCCTAAGTAGGATTCTCTGTGTTTAGGAACCCAGGAACCATGAGGACCATGGTCCCATAACACCCAGACACTGAATGTGTTTGCACTTTTTTTCTGTGCACTAATACTTGTCTTGCCGCGGTGATCGAACCCGCCGCGTCTGGGTTATGAGCCGACCTGCTCAACTACCACACCACAGAGGCTGTTGATTCAAAATCACTATTATATATACAAGTACTCCCTAGCAAAAAACGAATGTGCTTTAGACCACACGACTGAACTAAAACTTCTTTAGCTCCATCTATCGGCCGGTATAACTTTGTTTAATGTTAATGCCGCCATCTTGACAATTGTAAATTATTGTTTTAACAATAATACAATAATAATACAAATATTCAGTAATTTTTAACTTTGTTATGTTGAGAGATCTATGCTAACCAACAACTTTCAATTTCCGTTCGCCTCGTAACGCATTCACCACCTTACTCCCCAAGTCAAGCGTGCGTAAACAATGTTTACTTCAAAAGTCACTTTCGCAAGGATTTCTTTTCGACAAAAATCACTTCACAAGAAATACATTTTGTAAGTAGATTTTATAAGAGATTTATTTATCACTTGCGTCTGCCCACGGCTTCACCCGCGTTGCTTGTAGGAAACGAAGAAAAAAAATTTTCTTAGATAATTCAACCACCCATTTCACCCTCTTAAAACCCGTTCCTTAGTGGATACCTACACTTTACAAAGAATACACCCTTCAAGTTTCAAGTCTGTAGGACCAGAAGTTTAAGCTGTGCGTTGATATATAATTATATATAAGTCAGTCAGTCAGGACTTTGAATTTTTTATGTACAGATAAATATATCATGAGATATCAGGAATTAATGCGGCAACCGCAATAATTTCGCATGTTGTTCAGAACCGAGTTTCAATTTAGGTTATTGTCGAACAATAGACCTTTGTTCCCGTGATCCGTTTACCCGCCGGATCATCCGGATAGATCGGCGATGCTGACGCGAGCAATAATATTCAAATTGCTGGTTTTATGCGAAACACGATGATATTAAAGCTGTGAATTGTGTGGAATCGTCACTTATTAACCTATTTGTATGAATGGAATCTATTGACAGTCTTTGTGGTGTGGTGGTTGAGCAGGTCGGCTCAAAACGTAAAAGCGGTGGGTTCGATTCCCGCGACAAGTATTTGTGCACAAAAAAAAATCGCAAATACTTGTTCTGAGTCTGGGTTTTGTGGGTCCTCGTAGTTCTTTGGTCCCTAGACACAGGGAATCCTAGTTAGGTTTCAGGATCTATGTATGTTTTTTATTTAATGTAGCCAGCGAGACGATTAGCGATATTACACAGCTTTAACAAAATTAACTTATTTTCTCCTTACATTTCATAAAATTGTAGTCAATATAAATAATTAAATATGTGTGGACATTTCACACAGCGCCATCTAGCCCCAAACTAAGCAAAGCTTGTACTGTGGGAACCAGATAACTGATAGAATACTTAGACACTTTTTGTTTGTAAATATACATACATAGAATGCAATATAACACCCAGAACACCGATGTTCATCACGCAAATGTTTGTACTGGGTGAGAATCGAATCCACAACCTACAGCTCAAAGGCAGGGTTACTACGAACTAAGCTACCGGGCCAGACGTGTGTCGTCATACAATTATGAATGGTGACACTATGGAACTAAGACCTAAAGCAGATCACAAATATAACATTCTAAGGTCCGTATTACAGAACGATGCTCAGTCATCATCAAGCAGAGATTGCATTCATAAAGTGATCAATTAGTGAATGAAATCTCTGCTCGAGCACCGATCGATGACTGATCATCATTCTGTAATACGGACCTAAGATTATTATGATTAGTTTGGTTCTAATTATATTTTACCATCAATGTGTTTGCTTTGGCAGGTACTATAATCGTTGCATTTTGAAAGTTCGTCATAATGAGTATAGCAAAAGAAATGCCTCAATAGAAAAAATGCAATAAAGGAATATTTTTAAGCACCCCGTTCCGTGAAGGGACTACATATTGCACCAGCAAGCTAGCGCGGCGTGCGCTCGGCATAATAATTACAGGCTCCCTGTATAAGTGCTTTTCATCAGAAAAAAAAACGAATGTGCCTTAGACCACACGACTGTAGTAAAACTTATTTAGTTTAGCTCCATCTTTCGGCCGGTTGTTTTACTTTGTTTTATGTCAATGTGACATTTGACATCTTCTATCCATCTTGACAATTTTAAATTGTCATTTTACCAGACATACCAACATGATAATACAATTTTTTATCTTTGTTATGTCGACAATAGAGATCTACGTGAACCAGCTTCAACTTGCGATAGCCTTGCATTCACCAGCTTACTCCCCAAGTCAAGCGGGCGTAAAGATTTTTACTTCAAAATAAATCATTAAAGTAATACGCGTACTGAAGCTACATTTAAACTATATTTAGTTGTCCCACTTAGGTTAGGTTGTTCAAAATTTTGAACTTGAACGAAAGAGAAACGTTATTCAGGTTTTTACTTGGCTAGCATGCTACATCTTCGATCGCATCGTCACTTACCATCAGGTGAGAGCGTGGTCAAATGCTAGACAAGTTTGAAGTAAAAAAAAAAAAACAAATATATCATCTTACCTACATACATAGTTGGTGGACTTCATAATGGCATATCCCTTTTCTATAGGGTCCACTCTTCCGTCTCTTCGTCATTTCTTCTTCTTTCTTCTATCCCAGCAACGGCCCAACCCCCGGAGTGCCCTATCCCAGCAACGGCCCAACCTCAGGAGTGCCCTATCCCAGCAACGGCCCAACCCCAGGGGCGCCCTAGAGATTTCTCAAGAGAAGAAATATGTAGAATTCTACAGCTCATGATACTCGAGCTGAAGCACAGAATATATAAGAGTGTAAGTGTAAAAATTAAAGATGGATCGTTTTTAATAATTTAGCATCTATATATATAAAATCCAAAGTCCGGACTGACTGACTGACTTATATGTATATCAACGCATAGCCTAAACCGCTAGTCCTAGAGACTTGAAATTTGGAGGGTGTGTTCTTTGTAAAATGTAGGTATCCACTAAGAAAGGGTTTTACGAAATTCTACCCCTAAGAGGGTGAAATGGGTGGTTAAATCTATTTCAAAAAATCTTCGTTTCCTATAGGCCATGCGGGCGAAGGCGCAAGCAGAAGCTAGTTCTATATAAATATAGAACTAACTAATACGAAAATATATATAAATTAGACTGCCACTCGTGCTATAAATTGCTCAAGTGTCTCGCAATGATTGCGGCTAAATAAATACCAAGGACAATTGCCACTGCTCGGAATTCTTTTAAAAGCCTCCACGGTAACAATTTATTGTGCTTAAAATGAAAACAAAGTGCTTTCCAGCTAGTTTTTATTCCCGTCTGTCGAGAGATTACAAAACAAAGCGAGATCTGTGGTACACCATACAAGTGACTGTAGCACAACAAACCACAGTATTACAACACAGACAGTATCTCAATTCTACACAGTTTAACTTGACAGCCTATTAAATTAAGATTTTTTTTAACATTTACGTAGTGTTTAAAAATTATGGTTAGCCGGGATTCAATTTAATACAATACAATACAAAAATTCTTTGTTGTATACCAGACAAAAAAAAATACAGATGCTAAAACTTAAAGCTAGTACAATGGACAGAATTAGCGCTAAAAGCGATCTCTTCCAGTCAATCTTTGGATGTCTTTCAGTGTCAGTAGAATTTATGTAGATCACACTATTATTATAATGGCGAAAGTTTGTATGTGTGTTTGTGTGTATGTTTGTTTTCTTTCCCGCTTAAACGTCTGAATGGATTTGGATGAAATTCGGTACCAAGATAGCTTATCCACTAGATTAACATATTGTCTACATTCCAGAAAAGTGAAATGTTTCCGTGGGATGAGCAAATAATTAAAATACTTTTTTATCCGCGGGTGAAACCGCGGAGCGCAACTAGTAATAGATAAACATAAATAAAAGCATGTGTGAAGCCGGGGCGGGCCGCTAGTAATTCATAATATTCATTCATCATAACATTCTCACACAAAATTGACTGTCGTCTAATCTTGCAACTCTCGCTGAAGTCACCTGTCACCATAGTAAGTACATGGTACACATAATTAATGTTTCAATGCTTGAAATTTCCTGCTGGTATTTGCATACTCGATACTCATACTCATACTTGATCCATTATTCAAAAGTTGCGTTACTGTTTGCATTACGTACAAGTTGGAGAGGCCGTGCATTTCCTTTGTCTGAAATGAATAATGAATCACAAAATATGGATTGAATGCAGAATGCTCAGTGGGCGATTAATATGGATGATCTCGTCGGTGAAAATGTTTGTGGAAAACGAAAAATACTTTCTGAGGGCTCGTGGTATCGTATATATTCTATTTGATATTCACATTCGTAATAAAAAACGAGTGTACTTTAGACCACACGTCTGAAGTAAAACTTTTTTAGCTCCATCTATCGGCCGGTGTGACTTTTTTTGCTTTGTTTGCCAATAATAATAATAATAATAATATGTGTGGACATCTCACACAACGCCATCTAGCCCCAAACTAAGCAAAGCTTGTACTATGGGAACCAGATAACTGATACAATTCTTAGATACTTTTTGTTTGTAAATACATACATAGAATACAATATAACACCCAGACACAGATCAAACATCGATGTTCATCACACAAATGTTTGTCCTGGGTGTGAATCGAACCCACAACCCGCAGTTCAGAAGGCAGGGTCACTACCAACTGAGCTATCGGGCCAGTCAATGACGCTATCTCGACAATTGTAAATCGTCATTTTACCGGACATAACAACATAATAATACAATTTTTTAATTTTGTTATGTTGATAATGGGGATCTACGTGAACCAACTTCAATTTTAGTTCGCCTCACATTCTCCAGCTTACTCCCTAAGTCAAGCGTGCGTAAAGAAATTTAAATTCAAAAAACTGCGCTACTGCCAGCCTAGTAGCCAGTTCTTCTTCTTCCTCTCTTCGTTTAATGGCTTGCTATCGCTTTTTATCGATAATTCTGCCAAAGTTAAGTGAGAAATTTTGTACGGTTATGTCACGTCAAAGTCTTATTTTGTCAGTCAAAATGCCATAGTAATATGGGAGATATTATACTGAAGGCTCTAGGAATCCTTTCCTAAGAAAACGAAAAGGCATGGTTTTAAAACTTGGAACCATTTGCCAACACTCGTGCACGTTCACGAACACTTAACGGATAATAATACACCCTTATCACACGTTAAAATAAAAAAATACACGAGTAATGGAAAAAGTTCAAAATTCACAACCGCCATTCTCGGATTCTTTTCAACGACTCTAGCTAGTTCTGAATACCAATTTTTGTAGTGTTCGTCCATCAAGTGACAACTACCGATCGGCTAGAACGGATATTCCAAGTTGATAAGATGAGTGATTGACTTAGACAAGCCAGTTCATCCCGGCACTTCAATCTTAATAGAATCAGGCACACAATATCGAGTCATCAATTCGGCCGACAACTGACACAAGCTCTGATCAGAAGCACATGTCATACAATTTGGCCAAGGACACTCAAACGCGAAAGTGGTTAGCCAACAGTATCCAATTATAAACTGTGCACGAGTGTACTCGGTGGTTATGATTTAGTGGGAGGAATTGTGTTAGATTAGAGAACTCGTATACGTACTTCCAAAAAAAAGAAAAAAAAAACTAGAAGAGATTTTTGAAGTTTAACTTATTTACGCACGCTTGACTTGAAGAGTAAGCTGGTGAATGCGACGCGAACGGAAGTTAAAGTTGGTTCTCGTGTATCTCCATTGTCAATATAACAAAGTAAAAAAAAAATATTATTATGTTGGTATGTCCGGTAGAATGAAAATTTGCAATTGTCAAGATGGTGACATTAACATGAAAAAGCAAAAAGAAAGTTATACCGGCCGACAGATGGAGCTAAACTTAAGAAGTTTATAGTTCAGTCGTGTGGTCTAAAGCACATTCGTTTTTTCATTCCTAAATTAAAATGGACTTCCTTTATTTAGATGGTTATTTTCCTCTATTAATAAATACGTTACTGAAAGTAACTGTAAAATCGCTTAGTTATATAATAGTATAAATTATGAAATATTTAATTTTTACTCACACCGTATTTTGTATGATCGTCCTCTTATCCTTGAACGTAAGAGCGTGTGTAAATTCCACAGATAACTTGAAAAGTCATTACGCGCTAATGATTTAAACCATTTTGAACTGGATTAGAGTTCCCGAGGTTTTTATTTTCTCGGTTCTTGTCGGTAAGAATTCTTGAATTCAATTTCTCGGAAGTATTAGGGAAGCTGAGAAATTTTAATTTACGTTTTCATAAGACGTTGTTTATTGTTTGTTATTAAAAAACGTCTCTAATACATATAATGTTTATTTAAATTGGACAACAATCAATATAATCTCTTGTCAAAAAAAAATCAATTACGATATTTTTCCTTATTGATCGTTTTCTAAACTAAAATATTTTTTTCTATCTGATGAACTCGTGATATACAAATGAAATAAAATAAAAAACTTTTTGATGAACTGAGAAGAAAATCAATTCGATTATTAATATAATATTTGTATATCTACTAAAATACTTGTACTAAAATAAGTAATCACTTAAAATTTCAAAACTGTTCTGACATTTCTGATTAAATATGCCTTTTTAATAAATCAAAGCGTATCGTAAGAGCCGATTCCATAATGTGCTAATATTATTTCTCCTCATTTAAAACACTCATTTGTTTTCATTAGGCTTGACTAGTTACGTCTAATGACAAAGAGTTAAACGGTAAAAAAATATCGACTTCTTGAATTTTCTCGACCGGAATTTCTAGGAGAACTACGGATTTACCTGGAATTCCCAATCTATCTATCTATGATTTTTTTATTATCCTATGATGTAAACGGAAAGCCAACTTTCTAACTGCCTCTACCATGAACTCTGACCATGTCAGTTTTCAAACAATATTGAACAGTTTGATTATAGTTCGGGGTTTAACCCTGTATACTTGTCGAAAACAGCTTTTCGAACATTTTTCCACTGCCTTGAGTATTTGAGCATCGTTTGAGGAAACAATTTGTCATAAGTAAATAAATAATAAATAAATAAATATGACGGCGGCAACGTACAGTTATAAACTCTATGCGCAGTGGGTTTACATTTAAATGCTACAACAGGGTAAATGACGGTACTCATTTACCCTGTTGTAGCATTTAAATTTATTACAGTGGCAACACCGGTAGCTGTCATCGCTCCCCCACCCATCTGGCTATAAAAATGGAGCGCTCGGTGTACTACGGATCATTCTTGCTCCGGACACCGCCCGGTGCGCGTGCTGAAGGCCTATAGTTATATAGGTTGCAATCTACGCACAGCCCGTCCACCTATAAATATGTGTGGACATATCATACAGCGCCATCTAGCCCCAAACTAAGCAGAGCTTATACTACGAGAACCAACTTCAATCCCAATGAGAACATCATCAATGTAGTCGAAATCAAAGTACACATTATTAAGAATAACTTAAAAACCACGGAAAGCATAACTTTTTTAATAAAAAAATAATCATGAAACAAACATTTAAAAAATACAGTTAAATATAGAACCTCCTCCGTTTTTGAAGTCGGTTAAAAAAAATAAGTAAAAAAATTAATATTAAAATACATCCACTCCAAGGGGTTTCATTTATATCCGGCTTACTATTAGAAATATAAATTTTAAATGACTGCAGCAATACTTTAACCCTGATAATCTTGTTGTGTTGGTGTCGTATCTCATTGTTATTCAGGTGAAGATTTTCACTTGCATTATTCGCAATTGACTGGCCCGATAGGTCAGTTGGTCGTACCCCTGAATTATAGACTGTGGGTTCGATTCCCACCTAGGACAAACATTTGTGTGATGAACATAAGTGTTTGTTCTGTATCTGGGTGTTATATTGTATTTATAAGCAGACGGGTTGTGCGTAGGTTGCAACCATAATAACTATAGATAACTATAGGCGATACTATAGGCCTTCAGCGTGCGCACCGGGCCGTGTCCGGAGCAAGAATGATCCGTAGTACACCGAGCGCTCCCTTTATATAGCCAAATGGGTGGGAAAGCGATGACAGTTGCCGGTGTTGCCACTGTAATAAATTTTAATGC
Organism: Ennomos fuscantarius; assembly: GCA_905220475.3. Taxonomy (NCBI): domain Eukaryota; kingdom Metazoa; phylum Arthropoda; class Insecta; order Lepidoptera; family Geometridae; genus Ennomos; species Ennomos fuscantarius. The sequence goes on along the minus strand of HG992034.1, from coordinate 1,028,680 downwards.
CACCACGGGGTAAATTACGGTGCTGCCCGCTGCGCATAGAGTTTATAACTGGAGGTTGCCGCCGTCATATTCAATGTATGTATTTACAAACAAAAAGTATCTAAGTATTGTATCAGCTATCTGGTTTCCATAGTAGAAGGTTTGCTTAGTTTAGGGCTAGATGGCGATGTTTAAATGTCCATAAAAAAAATGAAATTCTAATTACTAACCATGACATATTAAACCACTTATGATAATCAAAAAAAATAGATTCGTAAATATCTTAAGAGTGTATTTTAGACCACGAATAAAGATAAAAGATGCGAATAAAGTAAAACTTCTTTAGCTCTATTTCCTTAGCCCCTACAGTAATATACAAAACATAACTCTTTTTTTCTATCTTCACGTAGAGAGGGAGATTTAAGTATATCTCCCTCTCAGCTTCCGTTCACCTCACCAGCTTACCCCCAAGTCAAGCGTGCGTAAAGAAGTCTTAATTCAAAAGCACCAAATTTACTTGTGTTCATGTAATCAAAACCGATATAGGTGAACGATCTCGAAGATCAAACGTGCACCCATCCGTATGTAAACAAACCTTTACCCATCCGACAAAGGCAGATCCACAACAAAAGATAAAAATATTCGCAAAAAACATAGAACTTGTAGATATTGTACGTGCAGATTCATATCACGCTCTTGAGGGAAAAAATATATACGCAATCCTTTACGTTTGTTTGTTAGCAACTTTACTCACGATTTTTGTGTTTTTATCAGACAAACTAATCGCAGTGGTTTGAACATTTTTCAATTGTTTTAGAACGCATATTTACTCCCGCGTTTTATGCTGTCAAAAAAGTAAAGATCTACGATCACATATATGCCAAACCCTAACTAGGATTCCCAGGAATCTAGGAATCTATCTAGGACCCCAGGAGCTGCGAAGACCACGGTCCAACGACCCCCAGTCACAGAACAAGTATTTGCGCTTTTATTTTTTTGTGCACATATGCTGGTCCTGTCGTAGAAATCGAATCCGCAGCCTCCGGGTTATGAGCCCACTGGCTCAACCACCACACCACAGAGGCCAGTTTTTATTTAAATGATTTCCAATTTTTTTATACGCAGTTGAAATAGTTCAAGTAAAATTCTAAATTTAAATTTAAGTTTAAAAAGAAATCAGAAACTGTCAAATCCGAACATATTTTAATTTCAATCAAAGTTATTTGATCCCTTAACTGCTGCCTAAAGCCTAGGAATAAAACTTTATTTAATCCACACGCACGAACTGTCATGGCTTGATAGTTAAGGCATAGAAGACAAGAGCCATGACAATGAATAGAACTATTTAGACTAAACCTAAAAGGAAAAGCAGTGATCTCTTACTTTCAGGTTGGATATCTGGTGGTTATAGAATTTTGATTGCAATGAAAATTTCCTTAGTAACCATGTGGTTATTTATGTGGTTATTATATATGGAAATTTTCAAATTAGGAATGAACTACATTAATAATAAATGATTCATTAATATTAAGAATTTTTCCGCAATAATATATACTACATATGATAACTGTCAAATACATGCAAATTTCTGCATCTATTGGTTGCAATTAAGTTACGTGATCGCATAGCTGGTTAGTTACCATTTATTATTAGGGAAAATTATTAATATCAACGAATTGTCTCCCATTAATAACAGACCTAAATGTATTAAAAGTAACATTAGTAGCAAGTATAAGCTTTTTTAAATGCCGTAGTTAAAAATATAATCGTGTTTGCTCAACAATAACTCAGTGTATTAACATTTTATAAATACTTGTAATAATTCAAAGGATATTACATTTGTGTAAGCTTGGGGTCACAATTGAAATGTTAAGTTTAAAATATGTGCGTCATATATGAAATGTGGGGCCATGGGTATAGCGTTATTATCTTTGACATCATCAGCTAGAAAACGGCGATGTTAAATGTACTAATTTTGTATACAGACAGAACGTCGACGTCGAGTTATATATGCTTTGTTTTATGTATACATAATAAAACCGTCATGAATCGTCGATTATCAGCTGCACTCTGAGCTTTGACCTAAGTATTCATACCCACTCCGCTTATCACCATTTAGTAACAACAATCATGTCTCAGCTACTGCATGTTTGTTTATTATGCTATTTATATACCGTTAAAGCTATAACCGAAGTAGATATACAGATGAATTTAAGACAATTGAAGGGGTGAGAATAAAAAGGATTTAACTGATTTTTTGGACAAAATGACTTATGGGTAACGTTGGATTCAGCGTGAAATTATCTTCAATAATACATTCTCAAAATACCGAAATGAGGCTTAAATCTCGAGATTTTGAGTCTAAAAACGGTTTATCTGTCACAGGAATACAGTTCGCTTAGCATAAAAACATTACTTTATTTATTTTATTATATTATATTTTACAGTAATCGTATGAATTAGTACTATATTTGGTAATTTTAAATAGAAATAAAACATTTTCAAGCAACTGAAACTTACATAAACCTTTTCTATTACCTTATAAGCACTCTACATAAAAACTACGCCGTTGACGTTTAAAGTCAATTTTCTCGAAACTGTCAATTTGTCAGTTAAACCCTTTTTATTCTCAACCCTTCCATTGTGAACCATTCAACAAGGACTAACCTCATAGGATCCTGACGAAACGGTAAACTTGGAAAAGTTTACCGTTTCGTCCCGGGTGGTACGCATAACCCTTCCTGCACGTGCACCGAAGATCAGTACATCAAGCCAAAGAATCACATCACCCAAGCGTATAAGGATAAATACGACGATCCGAATCTTCCATACTCTTTGGAAGCCAATCCGATTGTAAAGAAGAACAAATGGTGTAAGTTCTATTTGCTGACTCCAAACTCTACTGCAGGGCTGACAGATGGGTAGTCATTGCGTATAAGCCCTTATCCGAAAAGAGGCGGTGGGTTTGATTCTCGCGGCTGGAGAAGTATTTGTTAACAGATAAAAAAACGCGGTCCTCGTAGTTCTTGGGTCCCTAGACACAGTGAATCCTAGTTAGGGTTCAGGATCAACATCACATACGTTTATCCTTATTTTATACGTTGGCTGTTATTTAAAAAAAATATTCGTAAAAAAGGGTTCCTTGCCAAAAAATAAAATAAAAGGTGTAAGTAAATCGCTCCCGCTCCGCTTATAAAACCGCCAGTTTGGTACCCCCACTTGATCCAAACGTGCCTACGATAGTCCATTCGAATCTGTGAGAACATCAAACAAAATATGAATTGATAGGATCATAAATAGGGCCGTACGATGATCCCCAGTTACGCGGATGTTTGCACTGTTAGTGCAATTTTTTCATACAAGACTGGGATCATGCCCTTTGGCGTGCTTTTTGCTATAACTTTAGTAACAAGAAAGTAAATAATAGTTTTGAACACAGGAACACACCATAGTAAGCTTTCCTGTTTGTACTTTATTTTGATAAATTTAATACGTTTTTTTATGCTATAATGGGCATACGTTTGACAACAACTCATCTGATGGTAAGTGACGAAGTTGTCTAAGATGGAGCACGCTTGCCCAAGACATGCCCATTCACTCTTGACTTAAAAAGACCCAGGTTATACCCAGGAGGAAACACTGTTGCTGGAAGAGCATTCCATTCCTTGGCCGTCCGGGCTATGAATGACCCAGCAAAACGTTTAGTGCGGACTTGGGGTACACTAACGACGTAAGGATGTGTCTTGTAGTTCTATGACGGAAATAGGATGACGGAATGAGCTGATGAAAGGCATGCGCACACTCTCCAAAATGTAGCCGATAGGAGACCGGCAGACCGGAGACCTTACTTCTGTGTTCAATTCTGTGCAGTTGTGTATAATAAATAGCAATTTTCATTATAAAAAATCATTTATCAACTTTCCCAGCGAAACATTTTAACAATAAAACTTTTAAAATATAATTTTTAATTTGCCTTTTAATAACCTATTAAGTCCATTTAATCAGCTATTAGAATAGAATATGATATTTTTGTATCTCGATGGATAGCGTAGGTAAGCGTAATCTACTTATATCCAACACCTACTAATATTTTTTCCAAATCTCTTTAGGAACATTAGCAATCACATTTTTACAACAAATCGCGAAACCAAATTATGAAATCCATTAAAAAGATGTATGGGCAATATCACCTGGGGAGTTTTATATCGCGAAAGGCACTTCACACGGACAAGTAATTAGAACCTCGTATGTTACAACTTAATTAGGTAGGTGCAGGGCGTAACTGCCATCTCTCATAATTGAGTAGGTGGTTGGTACAGTCAGCCACAAAAATTGCTTAACAATTTAAGCTTCTGATAAACTGTATTGTATTTTTGTTCATGATTAATAAGGTTTTTACCTTAATAAATTTAAAATAATTTAACAAAAAGTATATGGTAGGAGGTATTGGTGGCTTACTAGGTGGTAGGACTTTTCTGTAAAGTTCGTCTAGGTAGGTACCACCGCTTTGCCAGTTATTCTGCCGCCAAACAGTAGTGTGCAAGCACTTCTTATTACTAGCTCGTTACGTCATTCCTTAAAATAAATAAATATGGTAATGCAGCTAGAAAACCTCCAATATACCAATCATTATCATCATCATCATCATATAGATAGCCTCTGTGGTGTGGTGATTGAGCAAGTCGGCTTATAATCCGGAGGTAAATAAAACATTATATTTTTTTTTTTTTTATTAATCTGCATTTCCACAGACACCTGGGTCCGTGCTTTTTGTTAGATAATTTTTTATATTTATGAATTAAGCCTATTATTAACATGAACTTATATATAATACAGGAAGGATAATACAGCCAATAACAAAAAGATACATAAACATAAGCATTCTAGTTATTATTTCTAATTTTTTAATTGTGCGTACACCACCGAGCAAACCAGCTTCCAAAAAATTATATTCAAAACATTATATTGATATGATAGTGTGTGTGGAATTAAACCCACAGAGGATTTTTGTTAAGTTGTAATATTAGACATCAATTTGTTGCGGAGGTAGGCTTAATTAAGTTATTATGTCTTAACTTCATAGACATTTGCTGCACAATTAATAAACAACCTCCAGATATGTTTCCTGTTTCACAGTATATCGGCAATAGTTTCGTGTTATTCACTCCGCTGCCGAAGACCAACTGAACTAACTGAACAACGTTCTGCCCTTTTTAAAGAGGCGACGGAACAAGTTTCGGCCATGACAGTCGACAACAACGCCACCTGGTGGCAAGTCAACGAACCATCCACAAGTCAAATACACTATTCAATAATACTCTTTTGACGTTAAATATTGTAAATAACTTAACTAATCATAGCAACTCTTTTACATTTAATGTGTGCAATGTGTAAATAATCCTATATTGTTAACAAAGTGATGTGATTTTCTGCCTTCGTACAACTTCTGCAGCTGACTGTACCACTGCCTAATCCCAGGTCTCAGTTGTAGGTCGTTAACGTCAACCGGGTTTTGGAGGTGAAATATTGTTATAAAAGTTTGTAGATGGTTAAAAGTTGGATTTTATGGCTCAGTCTTTTTTTACCTAATTTATGTATCAAATTTCATTGGCATTAAATATACAAGAACATACTGTTGCCCGCTGCATTGTAAAAATTAAAGTTTTTTTCGTTAAATGTGTGCCTTGTCTTTCCTTGCTGGTCTGATAGCTCAGTTGGTAGTAGTTCTGCCTTCTAAACTAAATATCGTGGTTTCCATTCCCACAACAAACAATCACCTATATACATAACATATAACATAACATTTGGACATCATTCTGTGGTGTGGTGGTTAAGCAGGTTGGCTCATAGCCCGGAGGCGGCGAGTTCGATTCCCGCGACAGGACAAGTATTTGTACATAGAAATAAAATGAGCAAATTCTTGTTCTGAGTCTGGGTATTGTGGGACCAAGATCCTTGTAGTTCCTGGGTCCCTAGACACAGGGAATCCTAGTTAGGGTCCAGGATATAGATCCTGGACCCAACGATCACACACATAGGTGTGTGATCGTTGGATTATTATTATTAATCATATGACCGATATCATAAGGCGAATTTACAAATAAATACAAATGTATATAGGCTGACGGGTTGTGCGTAGGTTGCAACCTATATAACTATAGGCCTTCAGCATGTCCACACTGCGCCGTGTCTGGAACAAGAATGATCCGTAGTACACCGAGCGCTCCTTTTTTATAGCCAGACGGGTAGGGGCGCCATGGCAGTTGCCGGTGTTGCCACTGTAATAAATTTAATGCCACCACAGGGTAAATTACGGTGCTCGATCGCTGCCCGCTGCGCATAATTGGTTACAAAGTTGTGATGAACCCATAGACTCTTAAACTTGTGGAAACTGTATTTCATATTTATTACTTTGTAACAAAGTATATTTAAGTATAACCGAACTTACAAAGTCAATAAAGACGTAATCACTCAAAAGCATTATCACAAAAAATCAATCAACATTATTATATTAATCGGTCAATTAAGCGATAGCAAAAAATAATTATAAAATGCCGTCTAAAAATTCTATATTCCAATATTTGTAGTGTTTGAATTGACCTATTCAATAATAATAATAACACCCAACGATCAAATACATAGATCCTGGACCCTAACTAGGATTCCCTGTGTCTAGGGACCCAGGAACTACGAGAATCATGGTCCCACAACACCCAGACTCAGAAGAAGTATTTGCGCTTATATTTCAGTGCACAAATAATGTGCCACCTCCGAGTGTCGCCTTACTGTCCCGATAGCTTGGTTGTTAGTAAACCTGTCTTTTGAACTGTAGGTTGTGGGTTCGATTCCCACCCGGGACAATTATTTGTACGATGACATTGATTTTAAATTAATATATTCCCGACTGTTACTCACGAATAGTATGTCAGTCACCGCCGCGATCTCGCTGCGTGAACTCACCTCCTGAGGAAGAGCATCGGATATGCTCGAAACCTGGTCGAGAAATTTACATACTATTCGTGAGTAACAGTCGGGGATATATTAATTTAAAATGAATCACACTTATGATAATTTTAACACTAAGATGACATCGATCTTTGTTCTGTGTCAATATTATTTACAAACAAAAAGTTTATAAGTATTCTATCAGTTACCTAGAGTCCATAGTACAAGCTTTCTTAGCTCTTCTTTCTTAGTTTGGGGCTAGATGTCGCTGTGTAAAATATACACAATATTTCAAATATTTATATAGTTATGAGATCAAAGTACTTATACGTAATTATTTAATTTGATTGACTGTACCATTTACAGTTACACGAATCATTGACATCAAAATTAAAGTTGTTATAAATAAATTACAATAAAATGAGCACCATTAAGAATAAATCATAACATAGTCAACTCACAGTAAAAAGAAAGAAAAAAAAATTAGTAAAGTAAAAAAAAAAGTAAGTAAAAAAGTATTAGTATAAAAATTTGCTCAATGTTTTTGTATAATATTTGAAACTATCGTATGATTTAGTATAGTGATTGGTGAGTAGGTGAGTACATTAGTATCTACTCGCTACACCAAAGATAATAAATCCCGTTGATAGCTCGTGTACATAATTTCTCCTACAAACATGACTCACTAGCGGAGACAGGGGGCGAGGTAACAGCAGTGTACGACATATTACTTATTCTGTAGGCAGTATCTATGCTTGCGATTGGCTGATTACGATAATGACGAAGTCTGAGCTATGAACTTAGTGATGTGGTAACGCGGAATAAAATAATTATGCTTTTTTATCCATTCCTCCTTTATTTCTGAGATATCTGGAAACCTAACAGAAAACAAACAAATCCAAAACGATAGGTTATTATTGTTCCAAAATACTTAAATAATATTAGTCGTCAAAATAGAATATCAACATGTAACAAGTCAGAGCTGAGAGAACAGCACTAATTTGTTGCGAGCAAGGATAAAATGAGACAAAGTCATACGAAATTACAAAGAACAAAGCAGGACGGATCAAAATACATCAACGAGTTCCCGCTTCTTTTTTTTTTCATAATGTTCATTTTTAATTTCAAAATAGATTTACTAAGTTTTCTTTAATTACTATATGAAAATTGCTTACTTGTTGAATAGTGTTGTGGTTCTTTGCACAACCACTGTCTTACTATTCTTTCCTCACAGTTTCACTGAGCAATAACTCATTTTTATAATATTTCTGACTGATTTTTTTCTTTAGCCGTTTCTCAACTGAAATCCAAAACGAAACTGACGTACTCGCAAAGGCTAGTAGTGGAAATCAACAACTATTTTTTGTATGAGGGGAAGTTGTCATTGGTCACGTGGTTTTATAGTGAATGCGCTACACAGAGAACCTCCACAGGAAGCACCAGTTGCAAGCTGCTGTATCCTTGCAACACCAGTCTAACTTATCGTGATTACCCTCGCGTCGCTACCCGCGGTGCTTAGTATCTGGCTCCCAGGTGAAGGGCATTGAATGTACCCGAAAGCTGGTTGGGGTAGCATGGACGAGTACAACATTTGAGCTCACTAGACCTGTGGCATAAGATCAGTATCTTCATGTATCATATGTTATCAATCGATAATGAAATAATCAAATCACATCACTCGATATTCGGGCGCACACAATTATCAAAATTAAGATCACCGATAATAACACTTGTGTCTGGTTGGTATATAAATGCCATCAATGTTGCCTTGTCCACAGTGCAGACTAAGAATCGTGAGAGACAATGTATCGTTTACTTGTGGCTACATTACTGGGCGTCTTAGCTTCAGTCAATGCCCTAAGCGACGTCCATCAGCAATGTATAGATAAGAACAACGAGGAATTTTCCAACGATTTATTGATCGGTACGTGGTATGAGATGTACCGCTTTACTATGTGGGGAACGTTTCCTCCTTCCAGACGGTGCATTGAGTATCAATTCGCCAAGCCCCCGGCTTCGATCATCGCCGATTACAAAGCGAAGTACAACGACCCGAACTTGCCTTACTCCCTGGATGATAACCCAGTTCTCAGGACTGATGGTTACTGGGTGGGGATGGTGACAGGGAACAAAACTGCGAAGTTCTACGTGCTGGATCCTAAAGAAGTTGCCGTTATATCTGGCGGGTACTCTGTGGCAGGCTACAGGCCCCTGGGAGACAAGTACATCATGTGGTATGACTGTGCGCAGAGAGAAAATATTATGCAGTTGTATTCTAGAGACAGAAATGCGCCTATTGCCGAAATGGAAGAGCTGATTAGGAACACGCCTGAACTTAGGCGCTTAGCAGCTCAGAGATTCTGCGCAGATAATTAAGAGAAAAATTGGAATTGAAACCTTTGCCCGAATGTCTCCTAATTGATATTGAATAAGTTTCACATCATACGAATAAAGTGATCATTCATGGTACTCGTGGTCAGCCACAAGCATGAATAGAGATTTAAGTACGGTCGAGAGTTTTCCTCCTAATGAAGTTTGTTTAATGGAATTGTTCCAAACCAAAAAATTATAATAAGGTTATATTTCATCGTGATTTTATTTCCTTTGAATATAATTAATGAATTCCATTTTTTGTTTATTCATCCCAAATAATCACCAAGTTTTGTCTACATATATGTTGTCGCCATTTTGTTTTAGATATATTGATAAAGTTAATTTGTATTTTTGGTTTATTTAAATAGACATGATTCCTATATAAAGATAAATATTGATTAATAAATTATAGTAGAAATTATAGAGGGCGCTAGCATAGTACCATCGACCAACTGACAAACCGTGTCCACCACCAGTAATCGTGGTGGGGATAAACATGGCGGACGGGGCTAGGCCGGCGGCCTGCACTCACTTGGATTTTGTCAGCGAAAGGAATAAGACTTGTAAAATTATAATAATAGCTATCGAAGAATATTAATAAATTTATCTGTACAAGTTATATGTGGGTAGATATTTGGAATCTACTTCAGTTGAGCTTACATATACTTTTTTCCACTTTTGACTGAAAATGTTTCAAATATTTGTCTCATAAAAAAAACGAAAACAATTTGGAACATAATATTTGAACTTTTAAATTACGAGAATTAGCGTTTAATTGTCAGAATTTTTAGCTCGCCTGAAGAGTTATGACTTGATTTAAGCAAAGTAGTGCCTACTAGAATAACACTTTTTGTCACGGCAGGCAATGTTGCTTTACTTTACCGAAATTAGATAACCGTTTAAAAAAACGTAAATGCGAATTATTGATGCGAAATATTAATATGTAATTTTTATTAAATTAACCAAACCTATTGAGTAGGATATCAAAACAGGAAATTAACAGGGGATTACTAAATAAAAACTCGACTGCCGAAAAAAAGACATAAGCTATTGAGGAGGTAACCCTCTTATATATGTAAATATATATATATATATATTATACTCAACTGCTAAAGCTACAATCATTTATTTTTATATATTTTTATACTTGTTTGTACGCGATCCGCAAAGTTTCAACACACTTTTACTTCTCCGCTGTCCATGGTTTTTGAAGACCAATATGGAAGGAATGAGACAGTGACGGCTGCGAGGCTTAGATCAGGGCATCTTCTTATTAATAAATTTGTTTATATGAAGAGCAAAACAAATTAAAATTGTGATGTATGTTACAAATTGGAAGACGTGTTTGATGTTATTATGGAATGTACCAGAAACGAGGTTCTGCTTCGGCAAATTTCCCCGCTAGCCACGTTTTTTGGCAGGTTAAAGGCTTTAACTAGATATCACCAACATCAACTAGAATCTAATGATTCCAAAAATCTTTACAGCCTGTAATACCAAGCAGCCGTAAAAGTTAAATTTATTTAATTACCAAAACCAGATTAATATATATATGTGGACATTTCACACAGCGCCATCTAGCCCCAAACTAAGCAAAGCTTGTACTATGGGAACCAGATAACTGATACAATACTTAAATACTTTTTTTTTTGTATATACATACATAGAATACAATATAACACCAAGAAACAGAACAAACATCGATGTTCATCACACAAACGTTTGTCCTGGGTGGGAATCGAACCCACAACCCGCAGTTCAGAAGGCAGGGTCACTACCAACTGAGCTATCGGACCAGTCAAACGAATAATTAGACATAAAGGTGGCATCACACTTCACACTAATATTATAAAGGCGAAAGTATTTGTAATGTGTGTATGTGGTTTTGTGTGTATGTTTGTTACTCCTTCACGCTCAAACGGTTGAATGGATTTAGATGAAAATCGGTACCAAGATAGCGTATACACTAGATTAATATATAGGCTATATTTTATCCTGAAAAAGTGAAATTTTCCCGTGGGATGAGTAAATAATTAAAATACTTTTTATCCGCGGGTGAAACCGCGGGGCGCTTTTGTATAAGAATAAACTATGTTTAAAATAACTAGGAAAAACGTTTTGAAACGATAAATTAAGAAATGTAGGTTTCTCATTCAAACCTGACAGACTGTGCTGTGGCGGTTGAGCAGGACGGCTCATAACCCGGAGGCGGCGCGTTCGATTCCCACAGCAGTACAAGCGTTTGTACAAAGGAAAGAAAAAGCGCAAGAACTTGTTGTGTCTGGGTGTTGTGAGACCATGGTCCTCGTAGTTCCTGGGTCCCTAGATGCAGGGAATCCTAGTTAGGTAGGTAGGTTCAGGATCTATAGATGTGACTGTTGGGCGTTATTATTATTATTATCATACTAAACCTTTTTTACTAATCCACAATGAGTTAAAAGGGTAAAAATCCTTTTGAAACTTGCACCAAACAGTAAAAATGCTAATGTTGTAGGTATACAAAGCAGTGTTTTGGTGTATGCACCCTAGAAGATTGGATAAGAAAGTAAAACGGGGAAAGGTGGATAGGGAGAAAAGAGGAAGGAAAAGGAAATATAAAAATCATGTGATTTCACAATCAATTTTTCTACTAAATTTGCCCACCAAAATTACCCGACAAGGTGAAAAACCAACTATCTAATGGGAATTAGTGGCGGCTAGACACTTATTAATAATATTTTTGATATGATAAATATGATTATACTGAATCGTATGTATCGAATAATCTTAAAATATAAATCAAGATAATATTTTACTCTGATAAAATCTTTATTGATAATATCTTAATGTCACTCGCCATGTAACTTTCACGCATATTATGAAATCTAATATGATAACGAAAATGAAAAGCGATGATTAGGGAATCATTATGATAAAGATATATAGATAACTGTGTGAAGAACGTCCGATATATTCGTAATAATAATAATAACGCCCAACGATCATACTCATAGATCCTGGACCCTAACTAGGATTCACTGTGTCTAGGGACCCAGGAACTACGAGGACCATGGTTCCACGACACCCAGACTCAGAACAAGTATTTGCGCTTTTTTTTCTGCGCACATATACTTATCCTGCCGCGGGAATCGAACCGGCCACATCCGGGCTATGAGCCAACCTGCTCAACCACCACACCACAGAGGCTGACAATATAATTTTTAATATTGACACAAAAAATGTTTACGCCATATTTCTTCACATTGTATGCTACGCTTTTTATTTGTACAAAGCAAAAAAACAGGCTAATCTCATAATGAATGGACGTGGGCAAAATGGGACAAAACATGTAGAATGGGGTGAAAATCCGCAAAAAGCGCATTGTCCGAAATATGCGATAATTTGACAATTATCTCATAATGTTATCAAAGGTCTTTCATTGTCAATCATGGGATAATTGAATCATTGATGCAGCTTGACAGGATCCATTTATACATGATGCAGACCACAGACAATGCGTCTGTAATGCTAACAAATAATAATGTTTCTTTTAAATTTATTAAATTAAATTATATTGAAAAAAAAATAGAAATCAATGATAAGAAAAAAAGTCTGGTAATAAGATTACTCGACTGTGAGATCAGATTATAGTCTCAATTGCCCATTAATTTCACTAGCTACAGTTTCAAACCGAAACACAGTAGTGCTTGCACACTACTGCTTGGTGGCAGGAAAACTGGCGATGCGGTGGTATCTACCTAGACGAACTTTGCAGAAAAGTCTACCACCTAGTAAAAACACCTACACTATAAATAAGGTGTTCTAACAGTTAATAGTTGACAAAATATTTATACTAGTTGCGCCCCGCGGTTTCACCCGCGGATAAACAGTATTTTAATTATTTGCTCATCCCACGGGAGCATTTCACTTTTCCAGGATAAAATGTAGCCTATATGTTAATCCAGTGTATACGCTATCTTGGTAACAAATTTCGTCCAAATTCATTCGGCCGTTTGAGCGTGAAGGAGTAACAAACATACACACATACAAACTTTCGCCTTTATAATATTTGTGTGATTATGCTCACATAAACAAGTATTGGGTGGATGACGGCGACAGCAATTTTTATCAAAAGATTTTCTTTCTATGATCATATTATTCATAACAAGCGACCTAAAATCTCTTGTCGCTTCCAACAATATTAAGAGCACGTTTACTCAGTTAAGAAGGAAGTAAATCAAGATTTATTATAATTCGCAATCTTCCAGCAAATTTATGTTGTCGGCATCCTCTCCGAAGTACGTGTCGCACAGAATGTGGTCTTGTATCTTGCTGATTTACTGTTCATCCGATAAAGTGAGGTATAAATTAGGGAAAGTGCGTGGCATTTTGTTTTGTGTCCCAAATCTTATCCCAGATATTGAACGGGGATGAGATCTTTTTGTGAAATTACTAACGGCCAAACTCACGTCAATTAAAAAGTCGAAAAAGGCTCCTCATAAGGAATTGTCTCCAATTCTGCAGATTCCCATTTCTACAGATATCCATGTCTGCAGATTCTCATATCTACAGATTCTCATATTTATAGATTCCCATGTCTGCAGATTCCCATATCTACTGGTTCTCATATCTATAGATTCCCATGTCTGCAGATTCTCATATCTACAGATTCTCATATCTATAGATTCCCATGTCTGCAGATTCCCATATCTACAGGTTCTCATATCTATAGATTCCCATGTCTGCAGATTCTCATATCTACAGAGTCAGTATCAAGTCACTTTCTTAATTGTCTTGGACAGTTTGTTAACGCGCTGTCATACTTTATTATTTATAATTATTATCTTTCGGACCGATCGAGGCAGCACGTGACCAAAATGCTGCTCTCTATTTAGCCCAAAAACTAAGCATTGCCATTCAACGGGGCAATGCTGTCAGTATTTTGGGCAATTTTTCTACTGGCAGAGACTTCCTAAGTTTTGCTACTGTTGCAGTCAAGTTATGTGATCGCCAAGCAATTAATCTCACAGTCCACTGCTCGCCAATATTTCTCCTTAAAAACTGTCTCTTGTATTAGAGAAATTCTTCTTTATTTGTTTTTAAAAAGAGAATAGAAACACCTCGTGGCTCTTTGTTTTATACAGACGGGTGTAAACATCGTTTGTCTTTCCGCTTTGGGCTATTTGTTGAGCCTTTGCAAAGGCGAGATTTGGAAAATATCGACGAATCTTTTGTCTGAGTATTTACTGATAAGTGAATTAAACTCTTCTTTGATAATTTATCTGTCTTTGCATAGCTTAAAATCGAAAAACTATTTTTACGATTCCAAACCCCAAAGCTTCACAGTTATAAAACTTTCCTCAAAGTAAGTGCAAGCTCCCGCTATTTTAATAGCCGCACAGAGCTACGAGCTTAGCCGTAATGATGTTTGTTCTGGGAATAATTTAAAACAATCCTGCATTTAATGAACCGTTGTCCGTAACGCGTCTGAGACATCTGCCTGCGTTTGTTCTTTATTCACTATTTAAATGGAATGAAACAAGTAAATTTACAATGACAGTGGAACTTTTTTCAGAATTTCCTTGTTAAAAGATTCTAGAATTTTTTCTTATCAATAAAATAAAAATACAAATAAAAGTTTTTGTTTTTGTAATATTTAAAAGCCTAATTTATTAAGTACGTAGTTACGGGCACCGACGTTAACTAACTCATCAAGTTGAATAGAAGAAAACGAGTTGTGTCTGCTTTGTAAAGCGTCATCTCTATCACTCAGGGAGCGATAATAAACTAGTGTCTGCTTTGTAGAGCGTCATCCTATCACTCAGGGAGCAATAATAAACTAGTGTCTGCTTTGTAGGGCATCATCCTATCACTCAGGGAGCGATAATAAACTAGTGTCTGCTTTGTAGAGCGTCATCCTATCACTCAGGGAGCGATAATAAACTAGTGTCTGCTTTGTAGTGCGTCATCTCTATCACTCAGGGAGCGATAATAAACTAGTGTCTGCTTTGTAGAGCGTCATCCTATCACTCAGAGAGCGATAATAAACTAGTGTCTGCTTTGTAGTGCGTCATCTCTATCACTCAGGGAGCGATAATAAACTAGTGACTGCTTTGTAGTGCGTTACAGAGACGCTTAACAAAGCCAAAACTAACCGATCATCTCTGTCTTTAGCGTCTGCATTATTCACCACTGGGACAGTATTATTATGCTACATTTTATTGATAAAATAGCTAGACCTATATCCAGTGTAACTATTTCTCCAAAGTGCGAGAATAGCTCTTAATTATTCACCTTGCTGCGGGTGTACTGCGGGCTGGTAAATTTTACATGTGGCCGAATCCGTGCCTCCATTACCGCAAAACCTCGCCAACGAATTTCACCCTAAAATTATTATTTTAATATTTACTAGTTAGGTAGGTAATTTAATATAATCATTAATAGCAGTATCGCTTGCTAGGCGTAATCAATAGATTAAGATCTCTTTGCTAATTTGAATTTTTACTCTGTTATAATAATGTAATTTTATTCAACTTCAACTCTTTGTTAATAGCCTTTGTGAAGAGGTAATCACAATTTTGCCAAATGTAATTTTATTACTTATGCTAATAGTTCCTGAATATGACTGAATTAAATGACAACAGTTGTAATTACACAAATTTATAATACTTGATATAGATAATTATATTCCCCAAATTGATTTTTTTAATGTTAAGGAATGACGTTATGAGATACCCTTCTTCCTATGTTGATCCACACGGCTGCCCATATCAGTGGCAGTGTCACTCGGAACTCTAAAGTTTATAGTTTCGCATGACACTGCACTGCGCACGTCATTCTGAGACATCAGCACAGTCTAGTAATAATCACTAGACTGTGAGATCAGGGCGTAAAGTCTCATTTCTCAAGTAATTTCACTAGCTACGGTGCCCTTCAAACCGGAACACAGGAGTACTTGCGCACTACTCGTGTGGGCCTACTACAATTTAAATTAAAGAATAATTGCGTCAACTTTACTATGAGTAACTTTTTAATCAACACTTCTCTCAATAATTGTTAATTTTGTCCCTGTGTATCCATTTCTTTATTATAGTGAATTTATGTATTTCGAGCTTATATAGTCAAGCCGTCAACATGTGTAACTACCCAGTTACATGCAATCAAATCGTTCTGGCAACGTTTGTACTTAGGGGCTCCCAAGATACAGGCTAAGCCTAGTTTGGGGCCCGTAGGTAATTGAGTTATTATACTGCGACAAATGTTATGCCATTACTTAAGATTTAGTGTGTAAGCTATGGAAATATTATTTATTTAAATTTATTATTGTATGTATAACTCATCAATTTTTTTTTTTGTGGATAAAAATTTTTTATGTTTATGTTTTTTATGTTTACTACTGCTTGGCGGCAGATAATCTGGCAAAACGATAGCTACTTAGACGAACTTCGCAGAAAAGTCCTAGCACCTAGTTTAAGTTTAATTTAGCTATTGGGAAAAAAGGCAGTTTCATTTTCTATTCTATTATTATCTAGCACAACACAGAAAACTCCGATCCGTAGCTTCGATTATCCGTAAAGAAGACCCAACAATAAACTTTACGGAGAACAACCACGAGTTAAAACGTCGCTTCGCATTAGAATCATCCGTAAACGATCGAGACCTTCTATGTGTGCAATTACTGGAGGTTTGGAAAGGATTCCCGTCACCCCAGAGTGTCGCATCAATCACTCAGATCGATGCTGTGGTGACGTGGGACAAAGATGAAAATTGGCCGCGTTGGATGCAGATGTGACAATCATTTATTTATTTATTTATTATTGTTCAATTTATAATAATTAGCTCACAGTTTATGACCAAAACGCTAACTATTTTAATGATTATTTACATGTAAATTTAAAGTTATTACAAATAGTCCTTATGTTATCGTAAAATATGTCGACATGCTGGCACTCATGAGTGAACGCATTAAGTAGGGCCAGTGCCCGCAGCGTGGGTGAGTTATTGCAGTGGTGAGTCCGTGGTACTGGACAAGCAAACAACTGATGCCGACGACGCGACGTCCTGTTCGCAAATAATTGTTAGGAACGTACAGATTCATGGAAGCTAATACATCCGAATTATTAATTATGCCATGCAGTATTGAGCAATAATGGATCACAAGCAGTAGTTTACGCCTGTATTCCAATGTGTCTAGTCCAATCATTCCTGAGACAAATAGAGACGGGTAGAGGTAAGGATAAAACCCATACATTCTTTTATAGAATTTGAAGGATTTTTGAAGTAAAAACATCTTTAAGCACGTATGACTTGGAGAGTGCTGGTGAATTCGAAGCGCATGGAAGTTGAAGTTGGTTCACGCAGATCTCCATTGTCAACAATAATAACAAAGTAAAAAATTTGTAAGATAAATAACGGCTAAAACTCACGTCAATTAAAAGTCGAAATTACTCCGTATTTAGCCGTTATTTATCTTACAAAATGTGTCATACTCACGATAGTTTTCAAACTAAAGTAAAAATTGTATATTATTATGTTGGTATGTCCGTTAAAATTTTAATTTACAATTATTGTCAAGATGGCACAATTGTCGATAGATGGAGCTTAGCTAAAGAAGTTTTACTTCTGTCGTGTGGTCTAAAGCACACTCGTTTTTATTTTTTATTTTGATAATAGCAGTTAATTTATGTAATCCTGTTAGGACTTATTATATGTTTATAATTTTTTTCTGTATATTGTATAATTATAATAATTATACATAATTATAATAATTATACAATATATTATATATTATTTTATTATATTATATTTTTTTTTATTATTATTATATACATAGACGTTTTTTATTCTAATATCAATTTTTACTGCACCGCTACCATTTCTTTTCTTGCACATCCAGGTTGACTGGTAGATAATGCTTCATAGCATTAAGTCCTCCTTGTACATTATTTTGTGCTAAAGTATAAATAAATAAATAAATATAATAATAACGTCCAACCATCACATAGATTCACTATCTGGTGTAAGTATCAAAATGATTTTTACCTTTTTAGCCCATATTCATTGTGGATTAGTAAAAAGGTTTAGTAATAATAATAATGATAACGCCCAACGATCACGTACATAGATCCTGAACCTACCTACTTGGAACTAGGATTCCCTGTGTTTAGGGACCCAGGAACTACGAGGACCATGGTCTCACAACACCCAGACTCAGAAAAAGTATTTGCGTTTTTTTTTCTGTACACAAATACTTGTCCTGTCGTGAGAATCGAATCCGCTGCCTCCGGGTTGTGAGCCGACCTGCTCAACCACCACACCTGAGAGACTGTATTATTCACACTGTAGGATTCACAGACCTAGACTTCCACTACTCTATCGATTACGTAAGTGTGTAATATTATTTGCCTACTCTATGAAACAGTAATAAGCTTTAGGAAGAAACTGAATCTCACGAAACAGGTCGTCCTAGTGTAGGATTCAAGGTTCAGCATTATTTTCATTAGTAACTTCTATCTTCTATCTATGCATATAAAATTCAAAGTCCTGAGTGACTGATTGACTTATATATCAATGCACAGCCTTAACCGCTGGTCCTAGAGACTTGAAATTTAAAGGGTGTGTTCTTTGTAAAGTGTAGGTATCCACTAAGAAAGGGTTTTTTGAAATTCCACCCCTAAGAAGGTGAAATAGGTGGTTGAATTATCTATTTTAAAAAATCTTCTTCGTTTCCTATAGGCCACGCGGGTGAAGCCGTGGGCAGAAGCTAGTCGTACATAATATTCTTAGATATATAATTCTGTGTTCTTTATTTTATGTGAACATATAAATTTATTATTATTATTATTATTCATTTCCTCCCCATACGTATCTGTTCAGTACATACTCCTAGACATCGAGACGTAAACTTGACGTGAACGGCTCGTATTAGGTTCTTCAGTATCGCATTACATGTCTCTGGGTGATACACGACCGCTTTCTTTCGCTATTGGAAGGTTTTTCTAGCACCTAAATTAAGGTTAGTGGTTGGAAGAAAATGGACTAAAATATAATGTTTTTAGACGTAGCTCATCACTTATATAGGATTTTATCTATAACTGACAGAGAGGGCATGTTATGTTACGAACAAAAAAATGATGCCAAAGCGAAATCCATACGCATTTTTTTAAATAATATCAGTAATCATTTCACTGGTCTCATAGCCTTATAGATTAGTTAGTGTAATAGATTTTTTTTTGAGGGTTGGAAATGCCCTCGCACTTCGTGTGGGACTCGAACCCACTAAAACCCCCCGTGAGCCCTCGTCCGCCGTACCGGGGGCGAGAAGAGGTCGTGACTGTAGTCCAGCCAACTCGCCCCTTAGTAGCCGCCTAGTAGCTGTGCTAACTGTATGTAACCCTTTACCTACTAGCGACACGGCTTCCCATATCAGTTACAGTCTCACTCGGAACTCTAAAGTATAGTTTCCATCTTTGTAATACTACGTAGTAGTATATAATACTATTTTATGTCCTGTGTATACCTTCATTATATTAAGTCACTAACTGGACTGAACGGTGTCTGAGTAAGGACTTCTTCTGGATATATGGTACCCTAGTAGGCATATACCTACTCTGTTACAAAAGTTATACCATCAAATCTTAGGTGCAATTGGCAATTAATTTAAATTTTCTATTTTTCCTAAAAACACTGACCCATTTTATTCGTTTCACTTTCATAATTTAGGTGTTTTGTACATTTTTTTATGGTAATGAATGATGTGACGAGCTAGTCGTTCACTTGATGTTAAGCGACAAGGCCGCCCATAACAGAACAGTGTAATTCGGAATACTAAAATATAAAGTTTCACGTGCACTGCTCACATTATCTTGAGACATCAGCACAGTCTAGTAATAAGATTACTGGACTGTGAAACTCAGTAATTTAATAAGCTACAATGCCCTTCAAACCCGAACACAGTAGTGCTTGCTTGGTGGCAGAAAAACTGACAAAGCGGTGGTACCTACCTAGACGAACTTTACACAAAAATCTTACCACCCAGTCGAACATCGATCGACATCGGTCTCTTTTTAGAAAAAGATTATAATTCTATCCTAAGCTATAACCAAAACGTCAGCAAAACATTTGAGGCATGAAATATGATGATCCTCCACCCATCACAATATTTAGGTCGCGGGCTTGACCGGCCATTGACATATTTTGCTTATACCCGGTTATGCCCAATACCCGGATGTAGGTCAATTATTCCAGCACTCGTGATGCCTGTCTTATACACTGGAACTTTGAGGGATGAGGAATTTAAGGGTGCTTTATTTTATAGAGCACTTAAGTGCATATTTTTGGCTAACGTGTTTTTACAAGTTACTATTATGTCTCCGTTTTCTCATTGTGTCGTAGAAGTTATGTTTCATTCAAAGCATTTTTTGAGAAATAAACTATTTCTTTATATTAAAACTTTGTTTTTATATGTATACATGGGCACGAAGCGATTCACTTTAACATTAATTGCGCAACGGCTAATGAATGCAACAACGTAACAGAGTCTCGTTTTCATTAAAAAATAATCCGGGAGTTTTCCAGGCAAGAAGGAACCGATATCTTCTAGGCAAGCATAGTTCATTGTCTCTTTCCATCAGATGATACTGGTCAAATGTAAGCCTCACAGAGGTAAAAAAAATCTAGAAAATCTCTTTCTAGTTTTTTTTACCTCTGATTATGTCCAATTTCTCTAAGAAAATTCCGTGTTGGTAAATATTTACAACACATTTCGAGTCGATCTATGGTAATATTTATATATAAATGGTAATTTTCCTGATCCTTTGATATTTTATTTTATTTTTATGGGCCTATTACCTGAGTAAATCGTTATCACGTCGAACTGTAATCATATTTAAAAAAAAAACAGGTTTCTTTTAAACTATAATTACAGAATTTCTTGATATTCGGCAAAATATAATATATATACTTCACCTAAATACACCACCGTTTTCGAATCGCAGAGATACGAAACAAACGACCCCAGCAAGTCGAACAAGAATGATAAAGTGACCCAAATTTTATTAGGGTCCCACACAATAAAGATGAATGTCGCGAAGTCACTTGTCAGTTTCTGATATTATTATGTAGATTTTGGGACAGGACAGTTGACATGACCGATTTGCATGTGGAAATATTTCGCGTCGGAAAATGTTTTGTAACTCCCTGGAAAATGTTAAAAAGGATCGACCCGAAACTTCTAGCCTTCAATATTGTTGAATGGGAAACCGATTCTGAATTATACTTTTCTGAGGAAAACCTACAGAATTTTTGCTTACACGCTAGCTGCCGCTGGAGTGCTGGGCAGTGATGAAGCAGCATGGGCATAGCGGCAATGTAACTCCCTGCCTCCTCTCTTTCTCTACTTGTTATTAATAATAATAATAATAATATGTGTGGACATCTCACACAGCGCTATTTAGCCCCAAACTAAGCAAAGCTTGTGCTATGGGAACCAGATAACTGATACAATACTTAGATACTTTTTTGTTTGTAAATACATACATAGAATACAATATGACACCCAGACACAGAACAAACACCTATGTTCATCACACAAATGTTTGTCCTGAATGGGAATCGAACCCACAACCCACAGTTCAGAAGGCAGGGCTACTACCAACTGAGCTATCGGGCCAGTCAACACACTATAAAAGCTGTCAAAAACTTTAAACTTTTATCAAGGTGGAATTTCAATGGCATGAACTGAGTACATACATTTCCTAAAATGCATTTACTCAGTTCATGCCATTGAACGCTCCTATATACTAAATACCAAAAGTATTAAATAAAACTTAAATCCTGATATTATCAAATTTATGCGAAATCAAATACTAAAGAAAAGGTAATAAGCTTTTTTCCATGTCTTGCGATATTGAAAAAAGCAGGTGTATTACCTACGAAACATTTACAAAGCGCACAGTCGCTAGCCGGTGCCCGCGCTGTGTGTAGCGTTAAATGGACATTTCGGCTGCTATCCAAGATCCAAAATTTTAGGAGGCATTTTCGAAACATATTTTTTTTATATTTCATCTTGTACGATTATTCTATAGCATGATCTGAGTACATTTAAGGGTAAGATAGAATTAAATTCCACCATAATAATAATAATAATAACACCCAACGATCACATACATAGATCCTGGACCCTAACTAGGATTCCCTGTGTCTAGGGACCCAGGAACTACGAGGACCATGGTACCACAACACCCAGACTCAGAAGCGCAAGTATTTGCGCTTTTGAGTCTGTGCACATATACTTGTCCTTCCGCGGGAATCAAACCGACCGCCTCCAAGTTACAGAGGCTGCAATAATAGGTACTACAAATTAAATACCATCACTCGCGAGCATAAAACTCCTGCTTAAATCAATCACAGTCATAAACAGCAACGTGCGTTGCTTTAAAAATAACATCAGGCGTTTTCTCAACAAACGAGACGCAGGCAGATATACTCGGAATGTTTTCGAACAAAATAGGTAAGGGTAAGCATATTTATTTAAGAGCGTTCAAGTGCGAACAGCACAATGCGATCAGACGCCACTGAGCAAGACCTCTATGTGTTTTGTTTTCATTTCTATAGGTACCTACATTGAGGTTCCTAGAATTGAATCCCGCGGTGAATAGCATTATGTATAAAGCTTTACATTTGTTAAAAGGCTTTATTTTCGTTTCAGTGCTTATCAGTATTCCCAATTCATCAAATTTATGGTGGACGAAGTATTTAAGGTGGGCTTAATGTCATTGTTACCAGCTACATATTCAAAAATAGATATAAAAAGAGCGAAAAATCCGCTTGAAACGTACGGATCTGGGAAATGGAACAAAAGCTAAAATATCGCTTATATTAGTATAAGCGTATTAGTTTACTAATCTCCTACTCTTACTTACCAATCTGTGATTTAAAATACTGTGATCGGATCGATCGAATCGGATAAGGTTGAAAAGTTTGAGTTTTTAATACAATATTTAAGTACAATAAAATTAAAGCCAAAGTCGACTTTATTGAAAATAGGCTATTTTTAGCACTTAATTTTAGTACAAGTCAAAATGAGATTAGGTACTTAAAATTAAGTTATTGTATACTAAGCATACTAAAAAAGTGTTTATTAACAATTATGTAGCAAGTCCATTAGGAAAATAGAGAAGGATAAAAGATAAAATTTATTTACTTATAACATTCATTGTACATACGCGAGTAAGTACATATTTTTAATTAAGGCGGTAAAATCAAATAATTTTTTTCTGTGCACTAATACTTGTCCTGTTACGGGAAACGTTCCCGCAAACTCTGGGTTATGAGCCAACCTGCTTTACCACCACACCACCAGAGGCTGTCATTGAATTGTAAGTGACATAGTCCATTTTTATCTATCTATCCAGCAAAAAAACATACATACATATTCCTCATTCTTCTTTCGTAAAATAATTGAGTTTTCAGCTCACGTACTGAGCTAGCTACGTACTGCGCTGCATCGGAAATTGTTAAATTTGTGCCCCGGCTTCGTAAATGCTGTAATAACCATTCGACTCCAGCCGGCAGAGGGCGTTCGTGTTTTTACAACTACTTCACGACGCCGTCAAATAAAATTATAATATTACCCGTTCCTAAGGGAAACGACCCAATTGCTTGTCCGATGGAAGACTCGATAGAGGTTATTGAACTTATAAAACACTTTCAAGCTATAAAATCTTGGGCTGTTCATTTGAGTTTAGTGATTGTCCTCCTCAAAGAAACTACAAACTTGAAGATCGGCACACAATTCAGAGAATGTAGTATTTATTCTCCAAATTATCGGGAGACGTTTTACATAGATGACTTTAGAAGAATTACATTTAATATTGCCTTTATCCGGCGAGAAATCTATCTTACAATAACCTTAGAAATCACAGCAGCACTAGACAGGGACAATCAGTTCACAATCTTCTAGGTCTAATAGAATATTTTTGAAAAATAATTTATTTGTATGATGAAAATCATAAACTGCTACGTTCTTTAACGGACTTCAGATCTATGGATAGGTTTAATAATCAAATATCTCTAAAAAGTGTGTCTAGAGACAGCACGACTGAAATAAAACTTCTTCTGTCTTACCACAAAAGATTTAAACAAGCCTTAAGCAAGTGCTTTATTCTGTTTTGTATTGTTAAACACGCGTTTGACATCTGTCTAATCCTTGTTTATGTATTTGTGGTAATACAGTTTTAGTTTATCCATAGATATATAGATAGATAGATAGTAGCTCCATCTATCGGCCGGTATAACATTGCTTTGCTTTATTTGATGTTAATGTCGCCATCTTGACAACTTTACTGTAAATTGTCATTTTACTGGACATACCAACATACTAGAGTCCGCACCACCACTGAAGTCCGACGGCAAAATTTGGAACTAAGTATGACAGATCCGCCATTTTGTTGTTTACATAGAGTGTGCTAGTCTAGGATTTTTTAGTTGTTTTATGTGAAATACTGGTGAAAATGGAGCGAAAAGTGTTAAAAAGTGCAGCTCGCGAAATGGTTCTCAAAGTAAAAGAATTTTGCGAGTTGGAAAAGAAGAATAAGGAACTATTAATACCACTTAAAAATGTGCAGATGAGAGTCGCTGCCATGACAGGTAAGGTTTTAGGGATACCAGTGCTGGTCATTTTGCCTAATTTATGAGTAATAAAGTATGGTAATTATTGACAACTATTACGTGAGCTGAACTTATAGTAATAATAATTCTATACTATCATATGAATTCCTATGTCTTATGAAAATTTAGATGTTTTCTTTTATAACTACGGAAAACCATTGTAGATAGAAATTTTATGATATCTGAAATACATATACTTCCGTCGTGATCTGAAAATACCAGATAGGGATAAACGTAAAGATATAAGTTTTATTTGTTTCAGGGGTATCTGTGAAAACAGTTTCTCGAATAAAAAAAGAAGGAGACGTAGCAGCAAGCACTTCAAAGAGAATTGTTACGCCTGGAAAGAGCCGACCACAACCAAAAAAAATTGATTTGGATGATTTTGACTTATGTTCTATACGTCAGAAAATACACTTTTTCTATACAATTAAAAAGGAGTTGCCAACTGTACACAAGCTGCGATTGGAACTCAAAGAAGACATAAATTATAAAGGGACTAATACGACCCTACGCAGAATAT
Source organism: Ennomos fuscantarius (assembly GCA_905220475.3). Classification (NCBI taxonomy): domain Eukaryota; kingdom Metazoa; phylum Arthropoda; class Insecta; order Lepidoptera; family Geometridae; genus Ennomos; species Ennomos fuscantarius. The sequence goes on along the minus strand of HG992034.1, from coordinate 1,003,212 downwards.
TAAAAAAGCTAGGCTTTCAGTTCAAACGCTGTCTGTCTAAACGTAAAGTATTGATGGAGCGCTATGATATCACGGCATGGCGAGCTAGATATATTGAAAGATTGAGAAAAAATAGATTTGGTGAAAAGAGGCCGGTAGTGTATTTAGATGAAACCTACATTCATCCTACATACCATGCCAAGAGTTGCTGGCAAAGTGCAGATGAAGAGGGATTATTGGTCTCAGATTCGGTTGGCAAACGATTCATCATTGCTCATGCGGGATCAGAAAATGGATTTGTATCCAACGCATTATTGATTTTCAGATCACAATCGCAATCTGCCGATTACCACGATGACATGAACGCTACAAACTTTTTGAAGTGGATGACCGAGAAGGTTGTTCCAAATTTACCAGACGTTTTACCACGACAGTGAAATAATTTATACAAGCGACAGTGACTGCGATATGTCAGGCATAAAATCTATCAACAAAGACCATAATTACAGTAAAAAGTTATTTTAAATAAATAAATATAAAATAAATTTAAATTATTTTGTTTTATTTTAGTAAGAAACAAAAGCAGGCACTGACTTTCACGTTTAACAATATTCATTTTATCAGTTTAATTACTTATCCGTAATCTATACAATGGTAATGTGTAAATTATTTTTCTGAATATGGCAACATTAGTATACTCGATTGAAGCGCCTCGCCTATCGGACTTCAGTGGTGGCGCGGACTCTAATACAAAATTTGTAACTTTGTTATGTTGACAATGGAGATCTTTTTTTTTACGTGGGGTAAATGCTCTTACGCACACCCGTGGCTGGGTGGGCCTATGGGTAGTGTCGGACTCAGTGCCAGAAGGGCACCCATGCCGACTAACAACACCACGATGTTCCACCATCTCAGCTGATAGCAGGGCCTCGGGTCTGCTTGTGCATTCTCCGCTGCAACAATGGAGATCTACGTGAACCAACTTCAACTTCCGCTCGCCTCGCATTCACCAGCTTACTCCCCAAATCAAGCGTGCGTAAAGAAGTTATACTTCAAAAAATATTTTATTCACGACAAATTGGTACGTAGCAACTTCGTAAAGAGAAACAATATAATTTATTAAACACCTCCACGACGCCCGGAGGCAACGTTTAAGTAGAAATAAACCGTCCTGTTGAAGATTTAAGTGGCCCTCGGCAGACGAGAGATACAGAAAAGTGAATTCTCTTTATTTCTGAAATGATAAAATGGATATTTAAGTCATTACTTTTGAGTCGGAAGTTTGGAAGATAGTAGTACTATATTTATGTGTTGATTGACTGGCTGCAAGTTGCTGAATTATTCATGACTATAACGCAGTATTGATGGGTATAATCATAACAATTTAAAACATTTTTTTACCGCTGTCGTTGAGACTGTTCAAGTTCGATCAAATTTCCTTCGAATATCATGATTTCTTATTTCCAGCCAGCTTGAAAATAAAATTTATCACTACATAGAATAAAACAAAGTCAGTTTCTCTGTCTCTACGCATGCTTAAATCTTTAAAACGGATTTTGTAGCGATTTTTTTAAATATATAGAGTGATTGAAGAGGAAGGTTTATATGTATATTTAAATGAATATAGAAAGATATTACAGATTTAAACATTGCAGGACGTAGCGTTTGCGGCGGTTCCGGCCGGCCGGGGCGGGAGCGTGCCTATAAATAGCGCGTCGGATCAGTGAATGACATAGGCTATATATTTTATACCCGTGCGAAGCCGGAGCGGGCCGCTAGTTTCTTAATAAAATATATATAAATTACGTGTCACGTTGTCCGCTATGGACTTCTAAACTACTGGACTGATTTTAATAAAATTTTGTACACTGTGCAGTTTTGTCCAATTTAAGAGATAAGATAGTTTATATTTCAATTTATAATAGATATATATATATAAAATGCTCGCGCGAAACCGGGGCGGGCTGATTGTTGAAGTATAAAGATTACGAATTCGAGTGTATTTACCTATTTATAGCAATTGAGTAGGCTCTTAGCATCCCTCAAGCGTTCTCGCGTCGGATTGTAAAACAATTATTTCACTGAAAAAAAAAACGCGCAAAGAAAAACAATTCAGACACGCTATTTCAACAGAGTAAATTAACCACTTATATAGGACAATCCCACATTCGTGGGAGCCTAAAGACTTTTGCAGATTCTTCTTCGTCACCAAAATGAGGCGGGATTACTTTCGAAAAGGTTTTACGCTGAGTACAGACCGTTGAAAGGGATGAAATTCCTTAGCGTACTTAACACGAGTCTCAGTGGGGGTGGAATGTAATTTCACCCCGTGAGCACTGGAAGTATGTGGAGAGAGGTGCGAATGGAATGAAGTAGATTTTATGTGGATTTTTGTAAGTCTGCGTTGAAAAGGAGGTTAAATTTTATGAAGCCAAAACAATCGAAAGCTACAGAGTGTGTTACAATACCACTATATTATGATGATGATGTACGAAAATGCGCCATCGTTACATGGTTAATATCCCACATGTGCGAACAAAGAGATTTGGCTCCACATGTATCATGCGAACAGCCAAAGAGTGAAACGCTTTACCGGCATCCGTATTTCCCGAAAACTACAACCTTGGAGTCTTCAAATCGAGAGTGAACAGGTGTCTTCTAGGCAAGCGTGTTTCTTCCTAGACCGCATCGTCACTTACCATCAGGTGCGATAGTGGTTAAACGCGTGCCTATCACAAAAACAAAAAACATAAATTTGCTATTACGCGACCACCATTTTAATAAATGTATAGAATAGAAATAGATTTCTTTAATGTGACTATTTTATATAACGTATATAACAAATAATAAATGTCTGTGGACATTTCACACAGCGCCATCTAGCCCCAAACTAAGCAAAGTTTGTACTATGGGCCAGATATTTGAAACAATACCTACTTAGATACTTTTTGTTTGTAAATACATACACAAATACAATAAAACACCTAGACACAGATCAAACACCTATGTTCATCACACAAATGTTTGTCCTGTGTGGGAATTGAACCCACAACCCACAGTTCAGAAGGCAGGATTACTACCAACTGAGTTATCGGGCTAGAAAAAGATTGCGTCAGCGCATTGTATTATTTTCCAAAACTTGTATTATTTTCAGTGCTAGTGCATAAAATTGGTGGCATTTTATACGTTAAGTACTGGATTACAGGCATGTGTGTGGGAAAGTGGTATAATGATGGTGCAACGTTTATTTTCGTGTTGTTTCCAAAACTCCATAGAAGCTTCAAGTAAAGTTGCCACCACTTTACTAGAAACATGACTTGACTAGACTAACTGACGTGACTTAACTTGATGACTTGACTGTGACTTGTCTTGACACATAATATATACAATATTAATTAACTTGAGAAATTATCAATTACTAGACACTGGCTAAATGCATAAAAGTGTGGAGCCAAAACAAAGCAAAAAAAATGCATAATGACTGATGATTGATATTGAATCAAGTTTTGATACCGTTTATTAATTTCATTCGACCTATTTTTTAGATTTATTATGATTGAAAAATAGAGCCCTAGCACGTAGAGTAATCCACATTTTGTTGCGTGTTTTATAACTCAATAAAAGCACCATTTAAAATATTCCAGCATGATATTGAATATTAAGAACTTTGTAACATTTCTTGGCAATTTTAGCGGCGGAGTATAGTCACGTCTACTTAGCGGAGTTCGTTAAACTAAGTTATTAAAAGTTGTCGCTGCCAAGATTTTCTCTTAATTAAAATTATGGCAGCGCCCGTCTTCAGTCATCTCTAATAATGTTTGACTTAAAAAACAGACGAAAGAACTGAAAATTTTGTAAATACTGCTTATATTAACTCAGATAAGAACTTATTTTAAACGATTACGACAAAACAATTAGGCCCAAGTTTGCTTAACAAATTCATTCGTATTATCTCCCACCACTTGATTCCCATCATTATCGTCTAGTGCGCATAAGCACTAGTGGTGGGCGATAATCACACTTCACACTAATATTATAAAGGCGAAAGTTTGTATGTGTTTACGTGTGTATGTTTGTTACTCTTTCACGCTCAAACGGCTGAATGGATGAAACTCGGTACCCAGATAGCTTATACACTTTTTTTTTGAGGGGAGAAATCCTCTTCCGGGCCTGCGCCAGTGGGTGGGCAGCCTTCCACCTCAGTTGCCTACAAGATAGCTTATACAGGTGATGTGCGCAGTGCAGTGTCGCTTGAAACTCTATGTTCCGATTGACACTGTTCTGTTATGGGCGGCACTGGCGCTTAACATCAGGTGAACGACTAGCTCGTCACATCATTCAATAACATAAAAAAAATGGATAAAATATCATGAAATTTTATTTATATTATAATTATTATTGATTTAAATTATTTGTTTTGCTATTTGCCGGAGAAAAATAAATTAGAAGAGGTTCAGATTCAAAATAAATGGAGAGTTAGTATGGTAGTGCAGAGTTGATTAAAAAAGCTTGTGGAAAAAAGCAATAAAGTGTTGAAATCTGAAATCTAAATATTATACATAACTCAAAGGTGACTGACTGATTGACTGACTCACATAGTGATCAACGCACAGCCCAAACCACTAAACGGATCGGGCTGAAATTTTGCATGCAGGTAGATGTTATGACGTAGGCATCCGCTAAGAAAGGATTTTTGGAAATTCCACCCTTAAAAGGGTGAAATGGGTAGTTGAATTATTTTCCCATAGGCCACGCCGCGGGCGAAGCTGCGAGCAGAAGCTCGTGGAAACATAAAGTATGATGGTTCATTTCGACATAATATGCCACGTCATCTCGGACTTCATCGAAAGATTTTTCGAAGATTTTTAACCAGGATTTCAGTTTTCTATATGTTTAATTCACCCGCGCTAACTCTTGTGCCTTAAGTCCTGTTTAGTTAAAAATGTAAAAAATAACATTCAACTTGAGCTATTCAGGTGACTTACAGGGTTCATTTTTAATTCTGGAACTCGCGTCGTGTTTCGTGGGATTATTTTAATTAAAGAAATGTGCAATTTAGGTATATATCTCTTTGGGGTTTTGTTTACATTTTTTGTAAAGTTTTATTTTGTACCTAGTTTAATTTTTTTTAATTCTGGTGCAATGGATCTTTGTGTCAGAGATTAAGTTTTTTTTATGTTAAAGGGAGCAAACAAGCGTACGGCCCACCTGATGGGAAGTGGTCACCGTAGCCTATGGACATCTGTAACACCGGAGGAGGCGTCACCGATGCATTGCTTACCCTGTAGGACTCTTTTAACCCTCATTTTAAAGAACTCCATGTTATAACTCCGCGGAAAGACCGCTGGCGGGAGCTCATTCTACATTTTTTTATCATTTCATTTTCGATTGCTGTTTTCTGCTTTTGATATCTTTTGAAATATTCACTTTTCATGCCCAATATCTGTAATATCATTGAATGATCCATTACTCATTGAAGAGCTTATTTTTTTTAATATGTCTATAATATGTCCATAATATTGTAACAGCCGTTAGTCTCCATTCATACATACTTGACGGCGAGCAGTACCGTAATTTACTCTGTGGTAGCACTTAAATTTATTACAGTGGCAACACCGGCAACTGTCATCGCTCCCCCACCCAGCTGGCTATAAAAAGGGAGCGCTTGGTATACTACGGATCATTTTTGCTCCGGACACGGCCCGGTGCGCATGCTGAAGGCCTATAGTTTTATAATTTGTCCACCATGCCTAACCCTGAGTCTATATATTCATTAATACTCATTGTTTGAGTTATATTTAACTTCGCCCAATTAATTTAACACAAAGTGTAGCTTAGCACACTTTACTATGCTATTAAGCGTAATTTACATCCTTCTCGTTATTTAACGATATGACAGTCAGTCTGGTTGAGTAATTCATAATTACCACGAACTTTACACATACATCCTTATAAATATAGAGCTGTAAAGCCCCCACAATGTCGTTTACAGCTCGCGTGACAACAAATCCGTTTACAAGTTTGTAAACAATTGCTAAAATGCTTAAGGTATACCTGTTAACTGCTGTTTATAATAAACTTGTTTACTATATAGTAAGGTTCAATAAACTTGCCGGTGCTTCTTTGATATTTAATTTCAAAGAAATTGTTTGTCTTCTCTGTCATCCAGCGAAAAGATTCGTCGAAACTTAAACAGTTGGAAATATTTAATTTGAATTTCTTGATTACGTGTTTATCCAATTTTGCTGTCGAATTTGAAATGGATTTTCCTTTATTATTGTATTTCAGTGGCATAGCACAAAATTAAATTGGATATTTATGAAAAAGAAAATATTCAAATATACGATGTTTGCACACAACAAAGAGCTTTTGTCTTTCAGTTGTAATTATGTATGATATGTGATGTTTGCTACTGTGTACAGTTTGTGCAATTAAAGCGTTTTTTTCTTTTTTCTTTCAAATTTTATACGTAATTGACCGAGCGAACGAAGTGAGCAAAGTCTCCGCTTCATTTCGGAAACTTATTTCATCTATCCGGATATACATTACACACAAAATTCGCATACAATTCGTTTTCAACAAATCTTGACTAGTATAAAGGCTCTACAAGTTCATAAACTGTTTATTACAGAACATAGCACTATAAATACAACATTTACAATGTACAGACTGAACACGATTGTCGAAAAAAATTGTGTTTGCAAGGTTTATTATTCGAAATACAGTTGTTCTGCGAAACTTCGAGAGTTGAGTAAATTAATTGTAGATGACGACATCTGGTGAGTAGTGAACATAGAGCCGGGAATTGTATACCTAATGTTGCTACAGAATTAAGCATAATATGCAAAAATATTCTAATAACCTATTTCACAAAGGTCCGTCGCAGATATTTCGAATCGCTGAGAGAAAATCCCGGTCCGAAAACGAGCTCGCTTCAGCACTCAACATTACACGATGCAATGTAATTGCATTGGACACGCTCTACTTGTTGTCACGGAAGCCATGAGAAGAGCGAGTGTTCACAAAATTACATTTATATGTGACACGTAGTATACTATTCTTCAACTTCTTTTAAAGTGCAGGCTAATTAACAAACGTAAAGCGTAAAAAAACTGACTTTGTAACTTATATGCTTTTCTAATCGATGGCATTGTCAGAATAAAACCAAGTTGAAATGAGACTACACGAGAACCATCAGCTTCCAAATAAAAATGCTCCGGGGCCTAACACATCAACGTAAGGTGGCAAGTCTGTCGGCCTTTTACAGATTACACCACGGTGAACTGCATGATCCTGTGGGACGGGTCTGCCAAGTACCAGCTTGAGGCTCTGGACTCGATTGAACGGCGTGCCAAAAGGCTCATTGACGACGACACTTTGGTTGGTGAAAGGCTCCAGAGCCTTGCACATCGACGTAAGGTGGCAAGTCTGTCGGTCTTTTACAGCACGGTGAATGTACACAAGAACTGCATGATCTCATTCCCCATCACCATTCCACTACCGGACTACTAGACGCTCGGCTAAGCGCCATCCTTTCGTGGTCGAAATACCACCCACTCGTACTAAGCGATTTGAGTCTACGTTCATAATTGGAACAGCTAAAGAATGGAATGCCCTGCCAGCGTCTGTTTCCGGCGAAATATGACCCGGGCGTGTTCAAGAGAAGAGTGAATAGGTACTACTTGGTAGCATGCTACAACTTCTATCGCATCGTCACTTCCCATCAGGTAAGAGTGTGGTCAAATGCTGGAAAAGGTTAAAGAAAAAAAATATCGGTTGCCCAGTCTGAGGTAACAAACCTTACAAAAACGTGTCTGCTTTAGACCACACGATTGAAGTAAAACTTCTTTAGCTCCATCTATCGGCCGGTATAACTTTGCTTTTGCTTTGTTTAATGTTAATGTCGCCATATTGACTTTTGCAAGTTGTCATTTCACCGTAAATACCAAAATAATAATACAAATTATAAGTAATTTTTCACTTTGTTATGTTGACATTGGAGATCTAACGTAAACCAACCACTTTTAATTTCCGTTCTCTCCGTCACGCGTTCACCAGATTACTCCCCATGCCGACCGGGCGTAAAAAAAAATACTTCAAAAAATGTACAGGACAGTCTTTGAGGGCTGCCGATAGAAGTTAAAACTAAATAACTTGTGACATAGCTGATGGGAAGCGTATGGTGACGGTGACGCGAGTTTCACCGTTTTTATTCACCCAAAAAGTGCTGAACGCGCCTATAGAAGTTTTCATTTCAATTACTAAGAAATAGGTTCGCGTGTTTCAAGGCCCTGGTCTGATAGCGCACACTGCTGTACCTTCACCGCCGGCACTAAGTGCATGTGGATTAGGCTGCACAACTTTATTGGATTGCTATAAACCCGGCGCACGCCTGCACGAACTATGCAGGATTACCTTTACGGTGAACAAAGACACAAAGCTTTAAATTTTAATGAATTTTAGGGTTGGTTTACGGTAAAACAAGTAAAAACGCAAAGCGTAAAAAGCCGACTTCAGACTTATGTAGTTTTCTCATATGTCATTATCAGAACTGGAGTCACACGGAAAGCAACAGCTTTCCAATAAATAATAAATCGGTTAACCCAGTCCCCAGACCCCTAATGTTCTGAGGCAACAAACATAAAAAAAACGAGTGTGTTTTGTGCTGTACAGACCCCACGACTGAAGTAAAACTTCTTTAAATTTCGACACCAACATAATAATACAAATGTTTAACTGTGTTATCTACGTGAACCAATTTCAACTTCCGTTCGCCTCGTATTCACCAGCTTACTCCCCAAGTCAAGCGTGCGTAAAGAAGTTTTACTTCAGACAATCGCTTAAGCATTCTGTTCTGAGATAATATAGAAGAAACGCGATCGTTAAATGGTTAACATTTCCCTCGTGTTTAATCGATTTGCTTCCACGTTTATCAGAGAATGCGAACAACCAAAGAGTGGAACGCTTTACTGGCGTCTATATCGCACTATCTTGGATTTTATAGGCATATTGCTTTTTGTGTTTGTAGTCATCAAATTGTGAGTAAACAGAAGCCTAGACATACGCGATTATAATATATGAGTTTCTGCCCGCAGCTTCGCCCGCGGCGTGGCCTATGCCGCTTTGCCAGCTATTCTGCCGCCAAGCAGGAGTGCGCAAGCACTGCTGTGTTCCGGTTTGAAGGGCACTGTAGCTAGTGAAATTACTGGGCAAATGAGGCTTTATGATCTGATCTCACAGTTTAGTAATCTTATTACTAGATTGTGCTGATGTCTCTGGATGACGTGCGCAGTACAGTGTCACGCAAACCTCTATACTTTAGAGTTCCGAGTGACACTGCAGCTGATATGGGCAGCCGTGTCGTTTAACACCAGGCGAACGGCTAGCTCGTCACGTCATTCCTTAACATAAAAAAAAAATACTACCAACAAAGCTTCGCATCGCATCGGACTAGTCAATTAAAGTACTAAAACAAGTTATATTAATACATAATATGTACATAACGAACGAAAAACTAGTATCGAATGAGTTGATTTTGAGCCTAGACCCAAAAGGTGTAGATCAATGCACAATTAGAAAAAGATTTTTTTATTAATGTGCTATGTAATAACGACCCAAATGAAATATAAATATAAATAAAACACAAGAAAATGTTATTTAAATAAAATAACGATCCGTCCATAGGTTCACGTCTACCTTTGCTGTCGAATAAAACACGGCGGAGGTAGCTAATTGGTCGTCCCGTAAAATTTTTCAGCGGAGTTTCATGCACGACCTATATTTTAAAATTGATCCACCCGCAAAAACTTTTGACTTAATGGCCTTTTTGGATGAGACGGGAAATTAAGTAATTGATACTTTCAAAGTTAACTTAAGTGCGTCTGTTAATAACGTAGGTATACATTTTGAATATTAATAAATAAACATATATTTGTGGACATTTCACACAGCGCCATCTAGCCCTAAACTAAGCAAAGTTTGTACTATGGGAACCAGATAACTGATACAATACTTAGATACTTTTTGTTTGTAAATTTATACGCATAGAATAGAATATAACACCCAGACACATAACAAACATCGATGTTTAGCAAACAAATTTTTGTCCTGGGAATCGAACCCACGACCTACAGCTCAGCCTTCTGAGCCGTCAGATAGCTGCCGTTGGTAGTAACACTGCCTTCAGTGTTACTACCAACTGAATTATCGGGCTAGTCAAAAACCATCCATGTGATCCAAATCATTCCATCAGCATAATGTTTTAGTGTTCAGGCACAATCCGTCTCCACTATAATCTTCCACGCTTGCCAAGTGCCTTTGACAGCCTCGATGGTGTGGTGGTTGAGCAGATTGGCTTATAACCCGGAAGCGGCTGGTTCGATTCCCGTGGCAGGACAAGTATTTGTGAACAGAAAGAAAGCGCAAATACTTGTTCTGAGCCTGGGTGTTGTTGGACCATGGTCCTCGTAGTTCCTGGGTCCCTAGACACAGGGAATCCTAGTTAGGGTCCGGGATCTATGTATGTGATCATTGGGCGTTATTATTATTATTATTAAGTGCAGCCAGGTGAATGAGACCCGGTCTCGAATGTGTGATCCTTGAACATGCTGTTATCCTCACGATGTTTCCTTCACCATTGTAAGACCGACAGCAAATAACTTGAAAAGTCATTGGTATATGGCCGAGCGAGATTTTAACCTGAGGTAGTTCAATATACTGACAAAAAAACCTATCTTAGAATGGACTTTTACGCTTGTATCGTAATCGTATATTCTCAATTCAGATCGATGCTATTTTTCTCTTGGTTCAATTTCTTAGCGATTGCAAACTAAACTGTGCTCTGGTCGTTGTGTAATGGAAAGAACGACGAGCGCAATGAAGGACTTGTGCTAGCAGGCTTCCTGGGGTAAGCATAGAGGCATCAAGAAACCACTGAAGAAATCTTTCATCATCAGCACTAACCGATTGCCCACCAATAATCGATCTGCGCCATCGCTACCGTACGCCTTGTCTGTGCGCACGCACTTCTATCTGCTAGACTGTACAACTGTGAATATAATATCTTGAATGCCGGCCGGCGTTGTTCAAAATAAATCGTTAGAAAACTAATATAAATTCCACGGACACATACTCTTAGAACTGTATTCTTATGATACCAGAGTGGTGTGAGTTACTTCTAGCACTTGTGGGACCGATTTAGGTAAGTCTGCTTGTATTGCCCAATTTCTTTTATTCAACGAACAAGTATGTGCTCTGTAATTGCTTTGAAATCTGGATTTGATTTCATCCCTTATGTTATAAGGGAATTAACCCTTCCCCGAACAGCGTTTGTTAATTAAAACCACAATCTATAGTTATTCACCTTAATTATTGAATCCCACCTGCGTTCACAATGCATTTCCATCTCCAATGGACAAAAGAGCAGATAAACTCAGCGCCAATTTAAACCCCATTTGCATAGATTTACATTCAGTAATAAACCGGACCCGGTGCTGGGTGTTGTGGTATCTACTTCAATCAATCTAATTCAATGATTCGACTCTACAGCTAGGTGAATGAGTAATACTACTAACTATATTTAGGTTTGGTTACTTGGTGAAACCATCGATTTGATATTCATAGACTTGGAATGGAATTACCATTTGTACGATGGCACCTAAAAATTGTAAAATAAATAGCAAAAGTGTGAAGTGTGGACTGAAATAATCGACCGTTTAATTGGGCTATCGGAATGAAATTGTTTCTTTCAAAAATTCTGTCTATTTGCGTTGCAATCAAAGTTCCGTGATCACCCCCTATTATTCCGTGATCATATTTTTATCACTACTCAATTGAAAGGGTGAGAACAAAAAGGGTTTAACTGATTTTTTTTCACAAAATGACATATGGGTATCGTTTTAAAAATTTATTAAAAATCATTTATTATAAAAAAAATAACACTAAAAAGTAATACCGACCGTGTAGTTAGACAGTTAAACACATGATAAATCTTTTAAAAAATGTGAAATCATTCTGTCTAATGCATTCCTCTCCCCACCGCAAAGCCCTCCTACTGGGCTACTTGTGTTTCATCATAAAAATGAATTATTAAATGTTGTGCTACTAAGCAAATGTGAAATTTAAATTACATTAAGGTGATTCAGTGTATGCATCACAATGAGCCCTATAAATATACAAATAAATTTATTGAAAGAAACTTAACGTGTGATGGTTATTAATAACTTCACCACTGGAATGGGACAAATAAAAAAATGAGTGTGCTTTAGAACACACGACTGAAGTACAACTTCTTTAGTTTAGCTCCATCTATCGGCCGGTATAACTTTGTTTTTGCTTTGCTTAATGTTAATGTTGCTATCTTGACAATTGTAAATTGTCATTTTACCGGATATACCAACATAATACACATTTTTAACTATGTTATGTTGGCATAAGAGATCTACGTGAATCAATTGCGTTCGCCTTTCATTCACCAACTTACTCCCCAAGTCGAGCGTGCGTAAAAAAGTTTTACTTCAAAAATGTTATTGCTTTTCACCAAATGTATTGTCCACAAAAATTATCAAGAAATATCTGTTTAGAAGTATATCTGTGGTTGTATCTTTAAATTTCTTTCAGATACTGTGAATCACTTCTATATTACATATCTGAGAGAGATGATTTCAGGCCTGGCTTCCAATAAATTAATATCGCGTATCCAACTAGCGTCTTGTTTCAACAGCACAAGCTATTGTTAATTTGATTATATTTAGTTCGTTAATCCCGTTACTGAAGCGGATAATTAATATTAACACTGCGAAGTTACGATGCCTACGTGTATTGATTTTATATCACAAAATAATGATAAATAAAACAAGTAAAATATGAAAAACTAATGTGCAAATTTAATGCAACGTTCCATGTTTTATTTTTAGTTGTGATTGTCAAGTAGTGAGTGATTTATCTAAGGTACGTGCTAAAAAAATTCTATTAAATCACAGCAAATTTTCTTATTAGTTTCTGATCATCTACAAACCGCCAAACGTAAATCAACTATTCAAATTTAAAATATTGGTTTAGTTTCAAGGTTTCGGATATCTACTAAACTAAATCAAACAGAAAATATATATATATATATAATAAAGGGATACAGGTAGCTATTTCTGGCAGGTTATAGTGTTTTTTTCTTTGATTTGTAGTACACTATATCTAATTAGTAGAAAAGTAGTAGTTGTAAGTATTGTCTAGTGATCTTTGTCAATGGCACAAAATTTTCATACCCAAAGTTTTCATTGGCGATGAATCATTTGCCCTGCATTTTCATGCCGGTTCACAGGCAAAAATTCGCTACATGCAATTACAGACTCTGCAGAACGCGGCAGGTCGTTTAAAACGCATTTGGCGTAGGTACTTTTGAAATAAATTTAAATGTTTTACCGATCCTTATTTGAGTGTGGCGTTATAAATAACCATATTTTCCTTTAAAACCTTTATCCGAATAAAAAGTGCTATTTTTAATATCGGTATATTTTTATCTGCAACGATCTGGTATCAGCTTGCTACTGAAGGCGCCCTCTTCCGCTTGAATGCACCGCTGCACAGCGCTAGCAGCGGATGTAGCTTCCGTTTTAAAGCTGCTGAATATTATTATGATGTTGGTATAAAATATTATGTAATATCGGGTATTCAGTATTGATTATATTCACGGTAAATATGTACTTAGGTGAGGCGTTTTACTAATATGCTTTACATGTGAAAATAAACATAATTCTACCTACAGCAGCCTCTGTGGTGTGGTGGTTGAGCAGGTTGACTCATAACCCAGAGGTGGTGGGTTCGATCCCTCGGGAGGGCAAGTATTTGTAACAGAAAAAAAAGCAAATACTTGTTCTGTATCTGGGTGTAGTGGGACCATGGTTCTCGTAGTTTCTGGTCCTTAGACACAAGGAATACTAGTCACGGTCCATGTACGTGATCTTTGGGCGTTATTATTTTTGTTCCTATTATAACCAGCAAAAGATATTTTCATCTCACGCAGTATTGATAAAAATTTCAAATTGAGCTTGGTCTAAACTGGATCCAAATTGCAATTTACACATAGTTTTACAAAGTCAGACATAATTTTACCTAAAACCATGAATACATCAAAATAATAAATAAACAATACCGTAGGCCGGCCCCCTCCCAGGTGGTGGACGGAAGACCTACTGGGCGATCGCGTAACTCGATTGCAACAGATGGAAACACAAATTTGTATGGATTTAGCAGTTTCAATACGCAGTATTTTTTTTTAAATCTATTGAAAGTTTACAAAACTGGGAATATTTTACTTATGACACTTTAAAAAACTAACCTTAACTACTAATATCATGCAGTGGAAATATTCCCTTCTGGGTGTAAACCTAACTTGCGTTTATAGCTAACCATAATGACGCTCAAATCTCTAGACGCTAGAGCGCTAGACACAAATAATAAAATTAAGTTGTAACGCACAAACAAAATATACATACTTACGTATTTTTTAAGTCAAAAGATGTGCTAAATAAAGCTAAAAAAAAATGATAAGTGAAATCATTTATGTCCATAGTTAGTATGTAGTTTATGCGCATAGTTAGAATGGAAATTGCTCATGTTTCATTTCATGTAAAACTGTTAAGTTTCGTGATCACCCTGGTCAGAATCACGGGGAGCTGATGGATGCTGGAGGCAAGCAGCCAATTAAAGTGGCACTCTATGGGGAGATGTATTTACAACAGTGAATGTCTTTAGGCTAATGATGAAATAAAGAAAAAAAAATAGTTAAAAAAAAAAATGAAACCAAAATAACTGCCATGAAAGAGCCTCATTATTCGGACTACTATACACCTATTTCTTTTATTCCATAATAACATAAACGATGTCGCTATCTATGCTTATGCTATAATCAACCATTACGCTGCATGTGTGTTCTATCTCGAGCACTACACGTTCGTAAACAGAATTGTATTTCAAACACTTTAACATTGGGAAGTCACCCACAGAGCAGAAAAACAATTTTTCCAAAATCCAAAACAAAAGGTTCCTACTCCTACCTACTCGAGAGCGAAAATTGAATTGTACATAAAAAGTACCTAATGCAAGACTGGGTACATTTTAAGTCATAGTGCCGGCAAAACACCGGTATTTTTTTCTTGATCTTTGACCTTACCTATGGTATGGATAAAGATAATGCTTAGGCCAGACCTCCTCACAAAATATCGGTTCGGTTATGGCGTTAAATCTTTCATTTCACTTTACTCTTCGCCTCTTCATCGCCAGTTGCACATAAGCAAAGTCAAAGTCAAAGTCAAAAGATTTATTGCAAATAGGCTAATTTTAGCACTTTTACAAGTCAAAATTATACTAGGTACTTAAAATTAAGTTATTTCACTAAGCATATAAAATTACAAAGTGCTTATTGTCAAATAATATAGCAAGCCCATTACAATATATGAGTTTGAAAAAAAAAGCAGTTCTCTTTCTCACTACTGGTGCAAGCAATCCGGCACAATGCAGAATTGAAAACTTTGATCCGAAGCTTCGATTACAACTGTAAAGAAGAAGCTACAAGAAACTTTACAGTGATGTATTTTTTTTTTGTCTTCTTTCTACTGTCTTTTACAATGTATATAATTCATTACAATTGAGATAATGAATATGTTACAAAAATAACCACCACGTCACACCGGTGCAAGAAAAATACCGTGATTATCTTATTATAAACATTACAAATAGAAACTGAATTTATAGATAGGAATAGGCAATAGGCAAAGTACCTAAGCTTTCATACCGTTAAGCTTGGGATATTCAGGCCAAGCTTTTTTGTCCGACACATAATCATTTATTGTGTAATAGGCTTTTTTCATTAAGTTTGACTTTATGAATAATTTAAATTTACGCATTGACAATTGTTCGATACCGTCGGGCAACTTGTTATAAAAGCGTATACAGTTTCCCATAAATGAACCATTAACTTTCTGCAGTCTGAATCTTGGAACTTTCAATTTATTTTTGTTCCTAGTATTAAAGTTATGAATGTCGCAATATCTGGGAAAAGAGCTAATGTTTTTGCGAGTGTACATCAAATTGTCGTAAATGTATTGACAAGCCACTGTAAGAATATTTATCTCCTTAAATCGTTCCCTGAGAGAGTCGCGGGATTTCATGTTATAAATGGAACGAATTGCTCTTTTCTGTAAGACAAAAATTGATTGTATGTCCGCGGCTTTACCCCACAGTAAGATGCCGTATGACATAATACTGTGGAAGTAACTAAAGTATACTAATCTTGCAGTGGCTTCATCAGTAAACTGTCTGATTTTACGCACAGAATATGCAGCAGAGCTCAATCTACCAGCAATGTTTGATATGTGAGGACCCCACTGTAATTTAGAGTCTATAGTTATGCCAAGGAACGTGACAGATTGTACCAAATCTAATACCTCACCATTCAGTAATAAATTTGTAGGAGACCCCCTAACATTAGGTAACGAAAACTTAATACATTTAGTTTTCTTACTATTTAACAGTAGATTGTTTTTAGTAAACCAGTTCAAAACCAGTGAAATTGCCTTGTTAACGTCGTCAAAATCATTAGTAGATCGGTCAACCTTGAAAATAAGAGACGTATCATCTGCGAACAAAACAATATCACATAGGTTCTTTACAAAAAATGGAAGATCGTTAATATAGGCCAAAAATAAGAATGGTCCTAGTATTGAACCCTGCGGGACCCCCATTTTAGTGATATAACCAGATGATCTTGCTCCATTAACTTCAACTGTCTGAATTCTATTACCAAGATAAGAAGAGACAAGATCAAGAGCTTTCCCACAAACCCCGTAATGCTTTAATTTAAAAATTAGGGTTTCGTGACATACGCAATCAAATGCTTTGGATAAGTCACAAAAAATACCTATGGCATCCTGTGACTTCTCCCAAGCACCAAGTATATGTATAAAGAGTTCTACGCCTGCATCTGTAGTTGATCGTCCTTTTGTAAATCCAAACTGTTGACTGTGAAACAGTCCGTTAAGGTTAAAAAATGTTAACAACTGATTAAGAATTTCTTTTTCAAAAATTTTACTTATTGCAGGTAACACAGAAATTGGCCTATAGTTAGATGGATCATTCTTATTTCCAGACTTAAATAATGGAATCAATTTACTATTTTTCATTACGTTGGGAAAAACTCCTTCGTCTACACATTTATTAAATACTTCTGCTAAATATGGTGCGATTAATGTGACAATGCCACTTAAAACCCTGGTAGACATTCCCCAAAGATCCTCAGTATTCTTTATTTTAAGTGACCTAAAGGTCTTAACAATTATAGCCGAATTAATATGTCTAAATCTAAAAACTACTTCACATTTATCAACACACTCTGCAAGAATTGCACAAGACTCACTAGTCGATGAATTTAATGACTGAGTGGTAACTACAGGTATATTTACGAAAAAATCCTCAAATGCACTAGCAACTTCACTGTCTTTAGATATTAATCTGTTATTAATACTAAGAGTGAGTTTTCGGTGCCGAGGTTTAGTTTTGCCGGTCTCGGTATTAATTATTTTCCAGGTTGCTTTAATTTTGTCGTCCGCTCTATTGATTTTCTTACTCAAGTACAGAGACTTAGCTGTCTGGCAAACGCGTTTAAAAATTTTTGAATAAGATTTTAAATACTCAGTAAATTTACTGTCATAAATATTATCTGATTTCTGAGAATATAAATCATACAGCCTGTTTCTACTTTTATAAATGCCAGGTGAAGCCCAGTCACTCAATTCTGCTTTAACACCTCCTCTACACGTCTTTAACTTGAATATCTTGTTAAACTCTTTATCCATAACATCAAACAACACATTACAAAGATCATTAGGGTCATCAGTGAGTGGTAATAACACAAGTTTGTCATCTAGATTTTGAGCAAACTGTTCCAAGCGGTTGGTTGTAATAGGTCTGTAAGTAAACTCATAAGAATTTTTTTTCAGTATGCATGGAAATACAGCACTTTGACCACAATGATCTGAGCTAAGTTTATCAATAACTGACTTGCTTTGTGGTTCACAGTCACAGAATATATTGTCTAAGCAAGTAGCAGATGAGCTAGTAATTCTGGTTGGCTGATTGTAAAGATTTTTCAAGTTGAAGCACATAAACAAATTTAGTAAACTGTCAGTTAGCGAAGATTGGTCAAGAATATTCACATTAAAATCGCCACATACAATGAGCTTTAGAAATAACAAGATGTATCTTTTGAAATACCATTATGTCCGCGTAAAACAAAATCCTAAGCCACACCTCATTCTTCTAAGAATAACGGCACAAGAAATATCCCGAAATTCTCCATAAATTAAGTATCGCTTAACACCGACGGGAAGCGTTGACAATTTAGGAGGGCTCCATTAAGGGCGAGTGTTCTTTGCGCCCTAAACCTCTTGAGCCCTTAGGACCTTTGTAGGGCTCTCTAATTTTGTGGGGCTTGCACGCCTCGCTTGATGGATGAAGTGGTGTCTTTCCTTTTTGCGGGGGCGTCCATTGAACGAAAGAAACGAGATCTATAGTGAGTTATTTGAGGCCGGAATGGTAGGCGCTTGACCTACTTAAAAGAATGTGCGGTGTTCTAAACTGATGATCACGTTAAAGGTGTATTAAATTCGATTTTAAAAAAAATGTTTCATTATTATTATTCATTGTTGCAATAATAAAATCATTGTTACACATTAAACGTGAATTGCATAATACCAATTGAGTTGCCTAAATAATTAAATGCTGGAAAATACTTTATTATTACATTTTTGACGGTATATCAATTATGTAATTAACATCAATAAATGTATATTTAAACGCACACAGTTGCAAGCGCCCTTATAGGGTCCATATGCCTACTAAACTAGTTGTTAAGACCTGACATAATATATTAATTGTATATGAATACAAATAAATGAATATGAATATGTTGAAAAGTGTTATTGTGTGTTTGTATACTCTACATATGCGTTACTTAGGTATATACTAAACTTATACGGAACTTATACTATATAAAGTTTATTATGCGGCGTGAAATATTCAAATAAATATAATATATAAGAAGTATCTAAACAGTAAGTATCAAACTCTACTTTAGTTCTTAGTATTAAAAAATACTTTTATGCTACGAAATTGAATCCAGGAGTAAATAGAATCATTTGTAACTCGAATGTAATTGACATCAACTGCTTTAAGCTTATTCTGTAATACAACTAGCTTCTGCCTGCGACTTCGCCCGCGTGGACCACAGATGATTCAACCTCCCATTTCACCCTCTTAGAGGTGGAATTTTGAAAAACCCTTTCTTAGTGAATACCTACACTTTACAAAGAACACACCCTTCAAATTTCAAGTCTCTAAGCCCAGCGGTTTAGGCTGTGCGTTGATATAGTATCAGTCAAGATTTTGAATTTTATAATACTTGTTGTTTGTAAATACATACATAGAATACAATGTAATACCCAGACACGGAACAAACATCAATGTTCATCACATGATGAATGAAATGAATGATAATGAAGCTTGAGCACCGATCGGTGACTGAGCATTTTTTTTTTCAATGTTTTGGCTCCACACCTCCGTGTATTTAGCCAATGTCAAGTAATTGATAATTTATCAAGTTAATGATATTTCACGCAAATATGTGTCAAGTCACAGTCGAAGTCATCAAGCCAAGTCATAGTCTAGTCAAAGTCATACTCCTAGTAAAGTGGTGGCAACTTTACTTGAAGCTTCTATGGAGTTTTGGAAACAACACGAAAAGAAACGTTGCACCATCATTATACCATTTTCCCACACTCACGCCTGTATCCAGCACTTAACGAATAGAATGCCACAAATTGTATGCATTAACACTGAAGATAACACAAGATTTGGAAAATAATACAATGCGGTGACGCAATCTTTTGCGCGTTCCCGCTAAAACTCTCGACTGAGCATTTCTGTTATACGGACCTACGACTTCTTGCTTTTTAAACAGAATATGATTCGATTCGACATTTAAAATTCATCCTCTTTAAATCTCCTTTTTATCCTATTAGTACCCCATCAGTATAAAGAGTCCGGTATCGTTATGCGCCGGCAGTTCCGCTTTATGCCCGCGGTTGGTTTTACGCCGAGACGATAAATTTTTATACATCAACGTCTGGCGCTTGGGTCGTTGGCGATTTATGTTCGGTCTAAAGCGAATTGGGACGTTTAAGCTTACTTTATTCTAGTGAAATTGATAATGCTTTTCTGTAAAATATAATTGCTTTTTTTTTTGTTTTTTTTTTTTATTTATTTATTTAGGATCAACAAACAGTACACAACAAACATAATCTTAAAATAGTATAAGCCTTAGAATGTAGGTAGTGTACCAACAACGCTGACCACAGATTAATAAGAAATATAACGAAAACAGAACAGAGAGATGTAACTTAAGATATTTAGTAGGTAACTGATTCCTAACTATCGCCTTAAAGTGATAATCTAATTATTTTACTAATTATCTGCTTTTCTGTAAAATGTGATAGCATTCTGTAAAAAAAAAATATTGACCACATAGTTACTTTTATTGTTGTTGTTGTTTGACTAGCCCAATATCTCAGTTGGTAGTAACCCTACCTTCTGAACTGTGGATCGATTCTCACTTAGGACAAACATTTGTGTAATGAACATTGATGGACCCTCGCCATTAGCTCGCTGCGCTCGGGTGCCAACAGCTCAAGGGACTATATAATCTACTTTCATCCCTCGGGTAATAATGTACTATTTATTACAATGTCATAGCAAATTTAATTGAGATTCGATCAGCTGTTTAACCCGGACATGTAACACAGACAATATACAGAAATAAATATTGAAAGAGCTACTTTTGATTGTATGATATTAATAAGCATGGAAGAAGGTATACGAATTCAATAGATGCAATAAACAATAAGACTACCACATTACCCGTCCATAATGTAGGCCAGGGGCGGCGAGACGGGGTAATTCTCGATGCAATTTGCGACAGATTGCTGCGGGGCGGGGGACGGTAGCAGAGGAGGGGGAGGGAAGGAAGCCAGGGTGGTAGTTTTGTTCATTTCACGGGACGTTTGCCCGTCTACCTCGGTTTGCTATTAGCCCCTGATTGTATTTATGTGTTTGTGCACTGATAGAGTATCAGAAAATTTAATATTTTGCATTTTATGTTGAAAATGGCGCTTATCACGGCTTTTATCGTTTCAACTCGCTTGTTTTGCATTGAAATAATTGCGAAACGCTGTGTAATTATTTTATCTTCGCAATTCTCATGCTGAAATTATTATCAGCACACATTATTATAGCCTCTGTGGTGTGGTCGTTAAACAGGTCGGCCCATACCCGGAGGCGGCGAGTTCGATTACCACGGCAGGACAAGTGTTTATGAAAATACGTTCATTGAAAACGTAATTTTTAATATATTTTTATCTTATTACTAGTTGCGCTCCGTGGTTTCACCCGCTATAAAAAGTATTCTTATGTAAATCCAGAATATAAACGATATGTGTTCCAAATTTCACCCAAATCCGTTCAGTAGTTTTTGCATGATAGAGTAACAAACATACATCCATACTCACAAACTTTCGCATTTATAATATTAGTAGGATAAAGTGGTTCTCCTTCAAAAGTATGCTTTGTTTTATATTTGTATAAATACAGATAAACATCGAAGTTGATAAACATTTATCGTGGGATAAATATTGTATGTTTATCAAAACAAAACGTCTCACAAAGTCTCCTCTTATCATCGTTAATAATAGGTCTTTACCTATGAAATTGCCGTATTGCTGTACAGACTTTTTCAAACAAAAAAAAGTTTTGATTGGCTATGAATTCTAAATTCAAATTAATTTTGTTTTAAAAATATGACATTCTATTTACAATATAGTCATGCGACCTGAGTCCCGTGCAGTTACTTTCTCTGTACGCGCTTAGTAAGCAGAGATAAGGTGTATTCGCAGAAGCTCGGATGATGTGCGGGATGGCGTGGGCGAGCGTCGCAACGGTATTGTTTTAATAGAATTAAGTTAGTCTTAAGCGATCCGTCGAATAAACGACACTTCAAATTAATTTTTTGTATTTTTTAAAAAGTCGTCCTGCGGCCGTCCCAATCTGACTGGCGCAGCCGGTAGGATACCTCTAAGTCCTACTGCCGTGCTATCGCCTTGACAGAGCCCCGAAATCGGTTTTGTGGTGTGTAAAGTTCGGCAAATAGTAGTGCTGGTATCCATACGAACCAAATAAATAAGTCTCTCGCGACGCGCAAAACAGGACGAAGGATCAGCTGCTGACTCAAGGAGGATAATGGCGGGCTTGTGAGTAGTTCACTTCACTATTCCTTGTTCCTAATATCTATTCCATTTTAAAATTGTTACAAATTATCTGAGGTCTAAACTTTACCTTGGCTAATAAGTTAACTGATTTTCTGTATAATTACACCAAATATCGGTAATTATACTACCTTATTATATATGTGTTTAGTTATTAAGTGATTAAGGATTAACTATAATATCATTCTTGATAGATTCGTGCTTAGCACATTAAGTATTGAAGTTAAACTATTTTATAGGGTTGCGTGTACTATATTTTATCTGTGTTTATACTGTGTTATTTCGTAAAAATGGCTCATAATACGGTTGATGCCATTCCTAGTGAGATATCCTCCATTATACCAAAGTTTGACGGTGATGAAAAATTGCTTAACCTATATATTAAAAAATGCGAGTATGTTATTAACTGTTACAAGAGAGATAATAATCCGGCACAAGAAATATATCTGTTTCATGTAGTGTCAAGTAAATTAGTTGGCAAAGCCGCTCATCTTATAAGTGAAAGACCAGACATAGAGTCTTGGGCCGAATTAAAATCTGTTTTGACCCAGCATTTCGGAGATCCGCGTTCCGAAGAATGCATTGCCATACAACTAGAAACGTTAAAAATTAATCAAGGTGAATCGTATCTCGATTTCTGCAACCGAATCCAACAAGTTAAGAGTACATTGATTGCCAAGGTCAACCTTACACAGGACGACCATGTTAGGCGTAGTAAGATCACAATTTACGATAACATGGCCATGAATGTGTTCCTCTATAATCTTCCAGAGGATCTTATCCGCATAGTGAGACTAAAGGGTAGTGGTACACTAGAGCAGGCGCTTAGCATTGTACTGGAAGAAGTTAACTTTCAATTCCAGTACAATTCGCGAAACAAAATGTTGCGACCGGGATTGACAAATAAACTACAACCCCCGGCTTCACACAATCCATATATTGAGAAATTCGGGTTAAAGCCATATTTCACGACTAACGCTAACCCACCAAATCAGGCAGGTTTCCGATTTGGTGTTCCAAACCAGCCCAGACCAAATGTTCAGTATAATTCCAATTTTGGTAACCAGCAAGCATCTCAATTTAAATTTGGCATTCCGCACGCAAATGGATTTAAGGCGCAACAGCCACACCAAAATTTTAGATTCGGAATCCCCAATAACCAAGGTCTCAGAATCGGTTCACCACAATATGCCCCACAAGGGTACAGGCCATCATTTGGTCAACCAGCTCATAGACAGGCGTTTAACCAGCCACCGACAAATCAATTTAAATTCGGCATTCCTCAATCTAACCAGAATAGACCCAGTGGTCACTTAGATACCGATGTGTCTATGCGCACAGCATTACCCGCTCGCCCCAATCAGGCTCACCATAACGAGCTTCAAGTTTACTCGGCTGAGAGTGACTATAACGAAAATTATGACCAAACAAACGACCTAAATTATAACAATGTTAACACATACTATGACGAACAAGGTTATGCACATGAATTGACTGAAACATATGACGACACAACTTACCAAAGCCCAAATTTTTACGAAATAGCCTCGGACACGAACCCACCGAATTAATAAATTTAAACTGCGACAATTTCGCGAAACTACCTTACATATATTTGCCAGAGATAGACTCCAAGTTTATGTTGGACACTGGCAGCTCGCGGTCCTTTATCAGCCCTAAGAAAGCAAACGAGTTCTTCCAACAGTTTAAATATTCTGTCCCGTTCGAGGTCATCAGCACTCATGGTAAAAGCTGTCATGATGAAGCGATTCATATTCCCCTGCTAGAAACTTTCAGGTGTAAGGATGCGCACACTTTTTACATATATGAGGTAGATAAAGATTATGACGGCTTAATAGGTTCTGACCTTCTGTCGCAACTGGGTGCAAACATTAATATGAAAAATCAGGTGCTACGGACCCGAGATACCGAAATTCCGTTCGTCTATAACCCACAAACTAATATCCGACTCGAACCACGATCTGAAACCCGAGTGACCTTACCAACTGACCTACAAGACGGTATAGGTATAATAGAATACTGTGAATTTAAACCTGGCGTAAGAATGCCTTGCGCACTTGTTAACTGTGTTAATGGACAAGCCCATACAATTATCCAAAACACACTAGACAATCCAATAACATTGAAAATCAACCATCTTGTTAATGTTACTCAGTATGAACCCCAAGCATGTGAGACAAATATAATATCTGATAATGACCTTGACATTGACGACTACCTGATTGACAATCTAGAAAAACTAAGACTTGATCACATGAACACGGAAGAAAGAAACGCAATCAGTGCCTTATGCTATGAGTTTAGAGACATATTTTACTGTGACAAGTTGCCTTTGACCTTCACAAACAAAGTCAAACACCACATTCGAACCCAGAATGAAGATCCGATTTATATAAAACCATACAGACAACCGCAAGCAGTAAATGATGAAATAAACAGACAAGTTGATAAACTACTTAAAGACAACGTGATCCAGGAGTCTTTCTCCCCCTGGAACTTCCCAGTTCATCTTGTACCAAAGAAGCTGGACGCTTCGGGAGAAAAGAAGTACAGGATGGTGGTTGACTACCGACGCTTGAATGACACAACGACTGACGATAAATATCCGCTCCCTAATATATCAGATATATTTGATAAATTGGGTAAGTCCAATTACTTCACAACCTTGGATTTAGCCAGCGGATACCACCAAATTGAGATAAATAAAGCAGACCGACAGAAAACCGCATTCAGTGCCCAAGCGGGACACTTTGAGTTTTTACGCATGCCTTTTGGCTTAAAAACGGCTCCAGCCACTTTTCAGCGAGCCATGGACAGTATCTTACGTGGTCTGCAAGGAATACACTGTTTAGTGTACTTAGATGACATTATTATCTTTTCATCTAGCTTGCAGGAGCACGTCGAGAAGCTCCGTAACATATTTGAACGACTGAGACAAACCAATCTAAAGGTACAACTTGACAAGTCAGAATTTCTTCGTAAAGAAGTACTTTACCTAGGCCATTCGATAACCAAGGACGGCCTTAAGCCCAATAACGACAAGATTGACGCGGTCCTTAAGTTCCCCCTTCCTAGGTCGCAAACAGAGATTAAAAGCTTCTTAGGCTTGGTGGGCTACTATAGAAAATTTATTAAAGACTTTGCAAAATTGACCAGACCAATGACAGTATGCCTCAAAAAGAACCATAAGATTGTGATTGATAGGGAGTTTATTGAAGCCTTCGAAAAGTGCAAGGAATTGTTAACAAATGCACCTCTATTGCAATTCCCAGATTTTGAAAAGCCCTTTATTTTAACAACAGATGCCTCAGACTATGCCATAGGCGCCGTCTTGTCACAGGGTACGGTAGGCAGCGATCGTCCCGTTGCATATGCATCGCGCACACTCAACGATCCTGAAAGTAGATACAGCACTATAGAGAAGGAGGCACTGGCTATTATTTGGGCCATCAAACATTTTCGACCATACTTGTACGGTAAAAAATTTACGATTTACACCGATCACAGACCACTGTCTTGGTTGCATTCATTTGAAGAACCGAGTAGTAAAATCACTCGCTGGCGATTGAGACTCGCCGAATACGACTATGACGTAATTTATAAGAACGGACGTCAAAATACAAACGCTGACGCTCTGTCAAGAGTAAAGGTGAATGCGATAGGCAAGAAGGATAAAGACAGCAGTTCAATGCAAGTGAACGTCAATGAAAGGGAACTTGAACTACAAAGACATTGTGAGAAAATTACAGAAGAAATAGCAGGGTTAGGCAATAAAGGATGCAAAGCAAAAGTTAGACCGAAGAGCCCGATCACGATCTCCTCAGATTCAGAAAAAACCATTATATTGGATTCTGAAAGTACGCTCAGTGTTAGTGATCCGGACGAGAACCAACAGCGTTCACCTTATTCAATACCAATACCATCTAGCGGTACTATTACAGCATCAGAGTCAGAATCAAATGTAGGCTCAGAAACTATACACTCAACTCGCAACACAGATTCTGCCGGTATCCCCATTTTAAACGAGGCAGTTGATACAAAACCAAACCAGATATTAGTGTATACTTGGTTTAGAGACGAAACAGCTATTAAGGACATATCCAACAAAAAGCAAAAAATACTGGAAGTTCATATGCCGCTAAATAGACCAGACTTAATAAAAGACTTTCTAAAGAGGTATATCCGCACTAAAATTAAGTACTTTATATATTTCGAGGACCAACAACATAGAACCGGGTTTACGGAAGCCGTTGTAGCACTGTTTAAAAGAGGAACGGTTAACATCTTAGAGTGTACAGAACGGGTAGTCTACATAGAAAATGAAGATGAACAAAGAGCCATTATTAACAAGTACCATGTTGGTAAAAATTGTCATCGTGGTATCAAAGAAACAGTAGCACACATAAAACGCACATATTTCTGGCATAATTTGGACGTCACCGTAGCCGCCGTTATAAATGCATGCGAACCGTGCAAGAAGCTGAAATATGACAGGAAACCTCTCAAGCCTACATTACAATTAACGCAGACTCAAAATAGGCCTTTCGAGGAGCTATTCATCGATATATTCAAAATAGAGGGTAGATCTTATTTAACGATCATCGACGCTTTTAGCAAGCTTGGTCAGGCGTTTGAAATTTCCAATCAATCAGCACCAGAGGTAGTAAGAGCTTTGATTAAGTACTTTTCTTTGTACGGTACACCCAAGAAAATCAGCTCTGATTCCGGCTCAGAATTTAATAACTCACTCATCAAAGAATTGCTAGACTTCTACAAAATCGAACTGCATTTGGGTACACCGAACAATCCAAACTCGATGGGTCTGATAGAGAGGTTCCATTCGACAATCTTAGAGACTTACAGACTTGCTAAATACGAACGAAAATTGACTGACGCTTCAACTGTAATGACTTTTGCCATTATGGCCTACAACCACAGCATCCACTCAGTGACAGGGTTGACCCCCTTCGAAGTAGTGTTCGGTCACACAGAATCAAAAAATACTTTTAATGTTAATTTTGACAAAGAATACATGCAGGTATTAATGCGCGATCATAAAAAACGAACAAAATATTTGTATAAAAATCTCACGGACAAAATGATAAAAGTAAAGGAAGTTGCTAGAGACAAGAGGGGGGGTGAAACTGACTTTGACATTAATACGGATGATACTGTCTTCTTTAAGGGGACCAACGTTAGGCGAAGTAAAGACAAACCCCGTTACGACAAGGGTGTAGTAATAGGTGAGGCTGACAGAAATGTGGTGACCATAACAACAAAGAACCGTGACATTAGAATTCCTATTAAAGATATCAAACGCCCTCCACAGAGACGTCCGAATCATGGTGCTGGTCCTGACGGCAGCGACCCAACTCCAGGCCCTTCAACTGCAGCCACTTGAGGGCAACCCAGGAGTCTTACCTTTAAAAGAAGGAACAGCGGTCATCAGTTCTGAAAAATGGACAATACTTAAAAGACTTGACTTAAATCTCGTTTCTGAAGACTTAACATTAAATAGTATTAGATTTAACGATTTAAATAAGATTGTAGATACTAATTATAATATAACATATAAAAAATTAGCTTTTTCCGACTTTAGAATCCAAGCAGAATATATAATGAATCTGACTATTAATAAGCATAGGCAGTTGCTTCCTAAATATAGGGTAAAGAGGGGCCTTATTAACCCTTTGGGCTCTATTATCAAGATAATTACGGGGAACTTAGACAGTGAGGATGCATCTAGATACGATAAGCTAATTAAAACTATTCAGTCAAAACAGGCATATGCCAACAAGAAGGTAACTCTGATCTCCGAAGCCATGAAAGGTTTCTATAATGTAACACAGTCTATTAATAATAATGTGCGACAGCTTGATAAGAAATTTAAAGATCTTCGCGATAAGCTGGATAAGACGAAACAATTAGAAAATGTACATTACACAAGTAATATTATAATTAACGTGTATTCTATGATTTTACACAATTTCCAAAGTATTTATATTAAATTGAATGAAGTCGAAACTGCAATAGCGTTTAGTAAGCTGAACACTCTGCATCAGTCAATAATAGAGTCTAATCATTTTTTAATAATACTTAAAAATATTGAAAAAACAGAAAGATTAGTCTTTCCAGCTAGTCTTGAAAATCTTGTACGGATTGAGCAGAATATTGGTATTAAATCATTCCTTAAGGAAAGTCAGTTAACATTCATATTAGAGATTCCACTAATTGGTAAAGAGACCTACATATATTATAAAATGTACCCTATCCCTATTATCCATGATCATAAAACTTACATCATCCTACCTAAGTATCCTTACCTCATAGTGAAGGGACTGACATCTGAGCCGCTAGCCCAGCCTTGCGAGACGACCGGCGACTCCAGCTTTATCTGTTTCGAGGATAGCACTGCCCAATTTATTGACGACCCCTGTATTTCAGACTTGATGAAATTTTCAAAGAACATGAGTTCCTGTGCTCTAATTCCAGTAACACTTGGAAACGTCATGGTCCAGCGTATACGACCAAACCGGTGGATCCTGTATTCCAGGTCAAGCACACTCATCCAGAAAATTTGCTCGAACGAGGTACACCAGCAAAATGTCCAGGGAACATATATAATCACATTAGAAGATATAGATTGTGTAGTAAAAATAGATAGATTTACACTTAAGCTTCGGCCACACCAACTAGAGAAATTAAAATACGACAGACTACCAACCATCAGCTTGCCACACATAAGTCATATCAGAATTGAGGACAGGGAACCTGTGGAACTGGAAGACTTAGATTTGAAGAACATCCAATCAAGTATCAATTCAATTAAATTTAAAAGTGACTATGAAAGTGACATCAGTGAGGTAAAAATCTACAGTGTCAGTGTTTGGACAATTGTGTTATACTTAATTATTGCAGTCTGCGGGTTGATAGTTTTATATATTAGGTTAGTGAACTTAGGCTATAAATGTAATTTTCAAGATCCTCCGAATCCTTCGGATGATCTTGAATCCCAGGAGGGAGAAGTCATGCGACCTGAGTCCCGTGCAGTTACTTTCTCTGTACGCGCTTAGTAAGCAGAGATAAGGTGTATTCGCAGAAGCTCGGATGATGTGCGGGATGGCGTGGGCGAGCGTCGCAACGGTATTGTTTTAATAGAATTAAGTTAGTCTTAAGCGATCCGTCGAATAAACGACACTTCAAATTAATTTTTTGTATTTTTTAAAAAGTCGTCCTGCGGCCGTCCCAATCTGACTATATAAGCTTTTGTTTATTGATTAGCGTTGTATTTTCATTACATTTCAACATTTTTCCTCATAATGGATACTTTGAAATTTCGTGTAATTATGGAATATGAGTTCCGTCGTGGCACCAACGCGGCACAAACGACACGTAACATCAACGACGTTTACGGAGAGAACTGTACAAACGAACGTACAACCCGTTATTGGTTTGCTCGGTTCCGTTCTGGGAATTTTGACTTGAAAAATGAACCTCGTGGTCGTCCGGAAACTTTGGTCAACAATGATGAATTAAAGGCGATTGTGGAAGCTGATGAATCTCAATCTACAGCTGAGCTGGCAGCAGCTTTTGATGTTAGCATCAAAACAATATTGGTCCATTTGCGACAGATTGGCAAGATAAAAAAGCTTGATAGATGGTTGCCCCACGAACTTGACGATTGCCAGCGCAACGTACGCGTCGAGACTTGCCTTGCGCTGCTTAACAGGCACAGAAATGAAGGAATTTTGAACCGAATTGTTACGTGCGACGAAACATGGATTCTTTTTGACAATCGAAAGCGCTCAGCAAGTTGGTTAGATCCTGGTTCGGTACCAAAGCAATGTGCAAAACGAAAAATGACCCCTAGAAAGGTGATGGTCACAGTTTGGTGGTCTAGTGCTGGTGTGATTCATCATAGCTTTTTACAAAACGGCGAGAGCATTACTGCAGATGTGTACATTGAAGAACTGACCACAATGATGGCGAAACTCGCACGTCTGCAACCAGCTTTAGTCAATCGGTCGTCTCCACTGCTACTTCACGACAACGCGCGACCCCATACTGCACAACAGACCGTCTCTAAGCTGCATGAGTTGGGTTTGGAAGCTCTCCCTCATCCGCCATACTCACCAGATCTTGCGCCTACCGACTATTACTTTTTCCAAAATTTGGACAATTTTTTAGCGGGAAAAAAATTCAATTCCCGAGAGGCAGTACAAAACGCCTTTGAAGAGTTTGTTGTCTCCCGTCCTGCTGATTTTTTCAAGAAGGGCATCCATAAACTGCCACAGCGTTGGCAAAAATGCATTGATTGCAGGGGTGATTACTTTGAATAAAAGAAATAAATAAGTTCGAAAAAAAAATACTTTAACTTTTTTCAAACAAAACGGCAATTTCATAGGTAAAGACCTTATCATATTTCTACTCACGGCCAATATTTCATACCTACATGTTGCACATTATTTGTATCAAACACCTACCTATATCTCTCGTCTCTTCGACAGCCTCCGTGGTGTGGTGGTTGAGCAGGTCGGCTCATAACCCGGAGGCTGCGGGTTCGATTCCCGCGGCAGGACACGTATTTGTGCACAGAAAAAAAAGCGCAAATACTTGTCCTGAGTCTGGGTGTTGTGGGACCATGATCCTCGTAGTTCCTGGGTCCCTAGACACAGGGAATCCTAGTTAGGGTCCAGGATCTATGTATGTGATCGTTGGGCGTTATTATTATTATTATTATTATTATATCTCTACATTTTTGTTGTAAAATTTACGTTACGTAGGCTGCAGGTGGAGGATGCAGAAGAGAAACTAATATGGATGTCTACAGTAAATTAATCTATATTTGACGTTCAAATATTACATGATGTTACGTATTTTAGTAGTCCTACAATCTTAGGTGGTGCAATACTTATACTACTCTATGGGTGGTGCTTCCGGCCCCAAGGCCGGGACCAGAGTATCTTATGCCGTTCAAACACTCGTGACACACATACGATACGACACGATGACATAAAACACTCACTGTTGCGTCGGCGCATGCCTGGATGGCACCAGTCGCGGTGCGCTGTGGGCTGACGTCACACGATGACATAACACATTTTTCTTATACTATTAATTTGGTAATAATAATAATATATTTTATGTGTATAGTCATAGAATTGAAAATTATTTGCTATGTACCTGTGTACTTTTGTTTATATCTGACGTATATTTTTATATGAATAAATGACTATGAATGTGACTATTATTTCTCGTGTGAGAAATCCTCCCTGTCTCTCCCCACGGCTGCCATAAGATCCGGCAAAAGGAATATTCAGGGAATAGCCAACAACATTATTTTCGGGACATTAAAATCTTCCGCGACAAGCCAAGCGTAATATCTACATTAGGCCAAAAACATATGCAATGAATATTTATACTTACAATCAATTTTATCATTCACATTGAGTGATTTATAAGATCTGCAGTAAGTTATCACGTATCAGTTAAAGCATGCATTATTTGCAACTTACACCGCAATTTGACGACAAGACTCAAATAATATATGATAAAAATAAAGTGTTACAATGTCTCAGAAACAAAACGAGGAGAATGAAGAGCCAGTGTGTAATAAGGTGGACTTGGATACGATCCTGATAAATGAATTAGGACAGTTTGGGAGGTACCAAATTAGAACCCTGGTGCTGGCGATCTTTGGAGTGATCTTCTCAGCGTTCCATGCGGAGTATGTGTTCACGACGGCGAGGATCAACACAAGGCTAGTTCTGTTTTCAAATTTAAGCATCGAATATTTCATTTCGTATTACAACACTAAAATTATCTCCCAAAAATGCACCTCATAATGAAACCGTCATGTCAACAACACAAATTTATGGGTGCAACTTAAAGAAATAGGAATAACGTTCACTCTTCTAAGATTGATAATAATTCCCATTTGTGTGATTAGCAGGATTTTTGTATAATAAAGTATACGTGTCATTCCTGAGTCTTGCAAATGTCCCTGTAATTTCTGATTCCTGTACATGCATACATACGAAATGATAATTAAGTGACCGTTTCGTTATATTATTTATCCACAATTAGTGAATTTTCATCTAAATTATCTATTTTTAAATTAATTTCATTATTCCATACATCTTTATCAACCGGTATTAGTCTACCGCTGGGTATATTTCACGCACTTTTTAAAGGTAAAACTTGCACTTGACTTGGGAAGTAAGCAAGTGAATGCAAGGCGAACGAAAGTTGAAGTTGGTTCTTGTAGATCTACAACATAACAAAGGGCAATTTATAAGTATCAAGATAGCGACATGAACATTAAACAAAGCAAAAACAAAGTTTACCGGCCGATAGATGGCGCTAAACTAAAGAAGTTTTACTTCAGTCGTATGTCTAAATCATGCCTTTTTTTCTTGCTTTTATTTTGCGATATTTTATATTTCAGATGTTTAATCCGAGAATGTGAAGATGCGCAAGCAGCACAGTTTGCTCCACCCTGGATTTACAATGCAGTGCCCTCGAATGATGGTTCGTTTGCCAGCTGCGAGAGGTTTGGGAACGCCACCCTCCCTGCTGGCGTATGGAACGATACCTGTCCCGCGGCATTATTTGATGCGACCATCATGCACAATTGTGACGAGCGCGTCTACGAGCACACGCAGACGGTGGTTTACGATGTAAGTATCCTGATTAATATTATAGCCAAGAATGTTTCATCATCATCATCATCAGATTATACAATCTGATGATGATGATGATCCTATCCTATCGGCAGTGGACTATACAGTCCAATGCCGGACATAGGCTTCTCCTAATACCACTGAGCCCGATCTTCGGCTTCACAAAATCTCTGCTCCACCAAGTCAAAGGTTGTCCTACATTCGGTCTCCAGACAAACATGTTATATTCATATTCATGTACAATTTATATATTATGTCAGGTCTTAACAACTAGTTTAGTAGGTACATGAAACCTGTAAGGGCGCTTACAACTAAGTGCGATTAAAAAATTAATTTATTGATTGCAGTTCTGTGGCTAATGTCACCAGCCTACTGCTACTTACTTCAGTTTGCTACTTCTGCTTTGTTTGCTTATAAATTAAAACCTTAAAGTTAAAAAACGAGTGTGCTTTAGACCACACGACTGAAGTAAAGCTTCTTAAGTTTAGATCTATCTATCGGCCGGTATAACTTTGTGTTTGCTTTGTTTAATGTTAATGTCGCCATCTGGATAATTGTAAATTGTCATTTACCGGACATACCAACATAACGATACAGTTATACACGTTATACATCAACTTTCAACTTCCGTTTGCCTCGCCAGCTTACTCTTCAAGTCAAGTGTGCGTAAAGAAGATTTACTTCAAAAAACCCATTCATTAATTTACTAGTAATCAGCGAACACTTGCTGCTTATCTCTTTCTTTCTTCTATTATTCTATTAGATTCCTTTTCAAAATTGTTTGTTTCCCAGCCAAGAATATCTACAGTACAGGGCTGTTTAAATGTTAATACTTTCTAGGCAACTGTATCAAGTCAATAAATCACATTGTTCGATTTTAGTTCGACCTCGGCTGCGATGAGTGGCGGCGGAGTCTTATTGGCTTCGTGCGCACCTTCGGCACATTCATCTCGCTGCCGATCACTGGCTACATCTCCGACCGGTGGGGGCGGCGCACGGCCCTGGCACTCAACTGCTTCAACACGGCCTGGCTCGGTCTCACGCGGTACTGGGTGACAACTTACACCGGTTTCATGATCTCAGAGATTGTCGAAGCCATCTTTGGCTCAGGAGTTTTCTCCACCACTTATATTTTGGGTAAGACTTTATTAATTAGAATTGAGTATGTGTATAGATTGTACTGCAATATCTATGTATCTATATATATAAAGTCATGTTAGTTTCACTAGTAATAACTCTACACTATTAAAAACAGCTGAACTGATTTGGCTGAAAAATGGTGGGGAGGTAGCTTAGAACCAAGAGACGGACATAGAATACATATTATCACTTTTTTTTATTACTTTTAGAAAATATAGATTACTTATACAGTGGATTAACACCTAGGCTACTTTTTATCCGTAGGTGAAACCGCGGGGCGCGCCTAGTAAAATAATTTATATATAAGAGATTATACGAGAATAATAAAAACGAAAAAATTATCTTCACGACACGAGGTACGTACTCGTACATGCATAATTTATAAAACATGGAAATTGTTATTTAAGTGGAACATAAAATACCACATGTTATTATAGATATCATATCCTACCTAGTTATAGGTAGACTGCCTATAGTCTTTCTTGATAGCAGTTTATCCTGCATACAATAAACATGTACGATAAAGAAAACGAATACGTAATAACATATTCATAAATACATGTTTATTGTTTAATACCTATACATTTTTAGTAGGTGCTTTTTTTTTTTTTCAAATTTAATTATTTTATTTCTTGATAATTACTTCACCTGTGCCAACGTGGTGACACAGAACAAGTATTTGCGCTTTTTTTTTGTGCACAAATACTTGTCCTGTCGCGGGAATCGAACCCGCCGCCTCTAGGCTATGAGCCAACCTGCCCAACCACCACACCACAGAGGCTGTCATACTCACTTGCTGGTATGCTTTATACTAATACAGGTACATCAATGTACTTATTGATTGCATATAATTATTTATCAACAGTGCTGGAACTCGTGGGTCCAAAATATCGGGTAATCGCCGGCGGTATCCTGTCCTCGTGTTTCGCACTTGGCAGCGTGTTCATGGGCCTAATTGCTTGGGCGGTGCCCTACTGGAGACCCCTCACCCTCGCCCTCTACTTACCCCAGCTCTTCACTATCGGCTACTTCTGGCTTATCTCCGAATCTGTCCGCTGGTACATGAGCAAGGGTCGCTACGCAGAGTCTGAAGCACTGCTAAAAAAGGTTGCCCGAATAAATCAAAAACAGTTGTCACAGAAGTCTCTTGAGTTGCTAAGAATAACAGCTGAAGAAGAAAAGAGAAGAAAGGCTATTGAAAAAGAGGCAAAAGCTTACGAACCCTGGCTGATCGTGCTCGTCTTCAGACACAAACAAATCTTGATAAGATGCATAGTCCTGCCAGTGTGGTGGGTCACGATGACCTTGGTCTACTACGGTCTATCCATCAATGCAGTAAACATGTCCGGTAATCAGTACATAAACTACGTTGCAGTGTCTGCCGTTGAGATTCCCGGTTTCTGGATTTCAGTGGTCCTACTCAGCAGGGTCGGAAGGAAACCCGTGATGATGGGAGCTTACTGGATGTGTGCTGCTTGTCAGTTTGCATACGTGTTTATGCCTACAGGTCAGTATTACTAGTTTTAGTTTCGGCTTTGTGTCTTATATACCCCTCCTCACGTTTTTGCCGGAATACTCATACTTTACCCCTTCTCTATAGTATACTGTTTAATCCTTCTACTCCCAATTACTTGAAGGAATGATTTTCAGTCTTTATGATTCTCACTCCAATACTATGTGTCAGGTCATACTCAGGTCTTCAGTGAACCTTCTTCTCAAGCCACCAGTGCGTCGTACTGCATTCTCAACCATTCATTTACCGCTCAGGCTGTATGCTTGTGGAATGAACTTCCACTAAACGTTCGACAGGCTCAATCACTCACGGATTTTAAGACTCAATTAAGCACTTTTATTTCTCTACCTTGACTCCTAAATAAATCTTCACTGTATCTTTATTATTTGATATAAATATATGTTTATGTATGTGTATTTGTATTATGTATAGAATTATTATGTATTGTGTATTAAGTAGTTATCTTTTGTATATATATCTTAGTATGTATCTAGAAACTTTAATAGCACCAACGTCTATGCTCTTTAATCTATCTCTGTCCATCCAAAAAATTGTTTGGGAAAGATTGCTTTTTATCGATAAGACCGCCGATTGTAACTTTAACTTTCCTGTTTTTATTTCATCATTTTGGTGTCAATTAAGAGTTTACCTATCTATCTCCCGCGGTGAGACTTCAACCACAACTGGTTTCTCTACAGATATGTTCGGGCTTTCTTTGTTCATCTACCTGGTGGGGAAGTGCGCCATCTCATCTGTGGTGACCGCTATCTACGTGTACACCACCGAGCTGTACCCTACTAAGTACCGACACAACCTGTTTGCGTTCTCATCCATGATCGGCAGGATTGGGTCTATTGTCGCACCACTCACACCAGCTATCGTAAGTTGGTTTATACGGTAATAATAAATATCACAGATTGTCATCAATTCATCCATATTGGTATAATAATTATAAACGCGTTTTTTTTTTTGAACGAGTTAATAATGCTTTTGGTCTCTATCGACTTTACAGCATCACCGGGTGGGAGGGCCCGCGCTTAAGGCGCCTAGCCGTCAAAGTGGGAGGCAACCATCTCAAAGGCGCCCCTAAAGTGCGAGCCTCGGCTTGGGCCATTGCCGGAATAAGAGGATCGAGAAGACTACGTCCACTGGAAGAGTGGACCCTATTGAAAGTCGCGACCGTTCTAGCTAACATACGGGGGGTACGTCGACCTACACCGGCGGGGTCGGTGTCTGATTGTGTTACGCTGGTATCCTATACCGGTGCCGAAAGCGGTACCTGAGCCAGAAGGGCTAGACTGGTCTGGTGATCACAGCGCAGCCGATAAAAAATTATAAGCGCGTAAGTTTGTAGGTATGGGTGCATAGATTTTTCTTACTCTTTCACGCAAAAACTACTGAATTAATGAAACTTGTAATGTTGATAGATATACGCTAGTAATGCTGATAGATAACACATTTGATACTTTTTATTCGTGGGTCAAAGCGCTGGTAGCTAATTTCATATTATTTTAAAAAGATTGTAACTTCTCTACACATCTCTACTTTATACTCCAAAACCTGACAAAAAAGAGCCCGTTATCTCATCCTACATAGCCTGGCGTAGGTACCTCTAGCAACCATCCTTAATGTGGTATTTTTTATACCCTAGGTTTATCAAAACGCTTAATATATGAAATGGTGGTACGTTTTTATTTATAAGTCCTCGACAAAATCTCCGACTTTTTAAAGAAACAGTAATATGAAGCCGAGAGAATGTTAGGGACCTTCGCAGCCTGGAATCAGAATCCTGAAAGAAGAAATTACGTTTTCATTTCATTTCATTACTTTACATGCTATACGAGGAGCTGGTTTCAAAATTTTATTAACACTATATACAATAGTTACCTTTTTTTAATCGGGTTATTATAAGGGAACTTTATAATTAATTTACATGTCGGTCCCATCTTATTCGCGACAAGCTTACAAAATAGGAGGTCACCTGAAGTGAATCACAGATCTGAACAACTCATTTGCTGCGTCTGAAGTAGGATCAGCCAAAATGTTTTTAAATACCCCTACTGGTTACCTGTTTACAAAAACAAAAACGAATTAATTTTATTTCCCGCTAATGAGTAACTATTATACTTATAGGCTGAACAAGTTGCGCGTAGGTTGCAACCTATAAAACTAAAGGCCTTCAGCAAGCGCACCGGGCCGTGTCCGGCGCAAGAATGATCCATAGTACACCGAACTCTCCGTTTATATAGCCAGATGGATAGAGGAGCGATGACAGTTGCCGGTGTTGACACTATAATAAATTTTAAATGCTGCCACAGGGTAAATTATGGTACTGCCCGCTGAGCATAGAGTTTACAACTGGACGTTGCCGCCGTCATACTTATAGAAAAGGGTATGGATATCTCGGAAATATTTTTGTCTCCAGGGTGCATCAACATTTGAGGAGATGCCATTCGTGTTGTTCGGCTCACTCGCGCTGGTCTCCGGGTGCCTGCTGTTCTTCACCCCGGAGACGCTCGGCACCAAGCTGCCTGACACCATGGAGGAAGCAGACAATCTCGGGATTGATAAAAAAACGAGCGTGCTTTAGACCATACGACTGAAGTAAAACTTCTGTAGTTTAGCTCCATCTATCGGCTGGTATAACATTGTTTTGGCTTTGTTTAATGTTGATGTTGCCATCTTGTTGTAAATTGTCATTTTACTGAACATACCAACATAATAATATACATTTTTAACTTTTTTTGTTTACAATGGAAATCTACGTATGCCAACTTAAAATTCCGTTGCTTCGCATTCACCAGCTTAACTCCCCCTAAGTAAAGTAGTTTTACTTCGAAAATAAACGTTTATAAAATACTTTCTAATTATCATATTAAACTTATGACATAAACATAGAGAAATAGCTCGTGCTGCTTGCGGAAGCTGGTTTGCACGGCGGTGTGCGCACAATTAGAAATAAGTACTTATATTTATGTATGTTTTTGTTATTGCCTGCATTGTCCTCCTTGTATTATAAATATGTTCATGTTAATAATAGGCTTAATTAATAAATATAAAAAATAGTCTAACAAAAAGCACGGACCCAGGTGTCTGTGGAAATGCAGTATAAAAAAAACATAGAGAAATGAACTTAATTTTTTCTTGTGTTATGAATATTTTAAATGAATGACTTTTTCATCAAAACTCTTTCGGTTCATCAACATTTTTAACTAAATGCGTCAATAGTTTACCACCGCTTTGCCAGTTATTCTATCGCCAAGCAGTGCACAAGCCCTACTGTGTCCGGTTTGAAAAGCATTGTAGCTAGTGAAATTACTGGACAATTGTGACTTTATGATCTGATCTCACAGTCGAGTAATCCTATTACTAGACTGTGCTGATGTCTCAGGATGATGTACGAAGTGCAGTGTCGCGCGAAACTTTATATTTTGGAGTTCAAAGTGTTCTGTTATGGACGGCCGTGTCGGTACGCATTAGGTGAACGACTAGCTCGTCACATTATTCATTAACATAAAAAAACCCAATGACATTTTTTTTAAATCTGGGACACAGTTACACCGACACCCAAGTGCGCGTTTACCCTTTTTGACTTTGCTACGACTTTGGCAGTGACATTCCGGCGCGGTGTAGTCGTTAGCCTTTATGAAAAGGCTAATTTCCGAAATGGCTTTTTATGATCGTCTAAACATAAATTGACCCTCGTATACTTTAACATTTTAATTAACTAAGTACACTTTATACGCTATCGTAATATTGTAAAGTCTCTCGTGAAATGTTTTATTCTGTGATCTTTCGAATTAGTGTAAAATAAAAGGGTTCAACCTGTCAAAATTGTATAATTTGTATTAAGTTAGATTATTATCAAGCTAGTTTTGTACAAACTAAAATGCCGGATTGCTTGCATCAGTAGTGGAAACGATGAATTTTTTTTTTGATCTCATTTATTGCAATAACCTTTGTATACATTTGAAATTAAGCACCTTAAAACTTATACTGGGTATTTATAGTATTTTGATTTTGACTCTTAAAGTGCTTAAATTACATACAGTTACATACAATACAGTTACAGCCTCTGTGGTGTGTTGGTTGAGCAGGTCGGCTCATAACCCGGAGGCGACGGGTTTGATACCTACGCGCAGTATCTATATTATATGTGTACAGAAAAAAGCTCAAATACTTGTTCCGAGTCTGGGTGTTGTGGGACCATGGTCCAACGTAGTTCCTCAGTCCCTAGACACAAGGAATCCTAGTTAGGGTCCAGGATCTATGTATGTGATCGTTGGGTGTTATTACTATTTATTATTATTAATAACTTGGTTATTTGTAGTAAATTATTTGAATTAATTATAAAGGGGCTGCAGCGGGAGTGATAAATTTAAACGTTAATTATATACTTATGAATTTTTATAGTCTAATTTATAGCACGTAAAGTTCGTCCTTTTATTTATATATTTATATATTTAATCACACTAATATTATCACACTATCACACTAATATTATAAAGGCGAAAGTTTGTATGTGTGTATGTGTTTGTGTGCATGTGTGTATGTTTGTTACTCCTTCACGCTCAAACAGCTGAATGGATTTGGATGAAATTCTGTACCAAAATAGTTTATACACTGGTTTAACATAAAGGCTTTTATCCCAGAAAAGTGAAATTTTCTCGTGGGATGAGCAAATAATTAAAATACTTTTTATCCGCGGGTGAAACCGCGGGGCGCAACTGGTTATGTAATACAAGTGATAAGTCTCGGCGATCGAGAGCGAGTCCCGAGGAGGGGTCATGACAGCCTCGCGGGGCTAAGAGGGGCACGCGGGGCGCGGGCGCTGCGCGGGCGGTGGTCGTGATCCCAGTCTCACGCAGGCGCTGTTCTGCTCTTTCTTTGTGTGTTGGTGACTTGTGGATGTGAGCGGGATCTAACTGACGCGGCGGCAACGACGTCTATACGGTGCGTCCGATGCACTTGTCGTACTATGTGACAAATTTAGAATTTACAAAATCGACTCAGGTAATCAAACTAGGATATAAGAAACAAATATAGAATCGTGTGTTTACCAATGTTCAAACGAGTTCACCAAACATCGTTATGTACATAAAGCGGCGACGTGGGCGGCACTAACCCCACTAGATAGTCGACTCAGCTATTTGTTGTAAGCCACTATGACTGCGAAATCAATATTAATTTTTTCCTGATTATTTTATAAGTCGTTATCTTTTCAGAGAACACAATTAACGCGCTCACCATAATCACAGATTAGAAGAAAAACTATGTACTCTGTGACCAACCTCGTAGTGTGATCAACTCTCAAATATATTTATTATTTTGGCGGGAAAACGAAAAATATCGCGGTACCGCATTGTATTATTTTCCAAAACTTGTGTTATTTTCAGTGTTAGTGCATAAAATTGGTGGCATTTTATTCGTTAACTGCTGGACTAGAAGGCATGAGTGTGGGAAAGTGGTATAATGGTGAAATGTTTCTTTTCGTGTTGTTTCCAAAACTCCATAGAAGCTTCTGGTAAAATTACCACCACTTTACTAGGAGTATGGCTTGACTAGGCTAGTCTATGACTTAACTTGATGACTTGGACTGTGACTCGACTTGACACATTATGTAATAATAATGAACTTGAGAAATTATCAATCACTTGACACTGGCTAAATACACAGATACGAGAACACTATCCAATCGAATCAATTCGTCTCGTTATCAATAAAACGAGTTTAAGCTTTATACCACACGACTGAAGTAAAACTTATTTAGTTTAGCTCCATCTATCGGCCGGTATAACTTTGTTTTTGCTTTGTGCCCATTATGCTGGCAGCATCGCCACGTTGAATGGCAATGCTCAATATTTGGCCGAAGTAGAACCCAGCATTTTGGTCACAAATTGCTTCGACTAGACTTGGAAAGATCTTTAAAAAATTGGTGAGCACTCAGTCCCCAAAGCCCCAGTGTCTGCAAACGGCACATATTATATAGAACCGCTAACAATATATTTGTCGTAGACATACCAAATTTTTGTATTGCTCAGTGAGGGTAGATATCGCTTTTTATTTCCTCTCGTTAGTATCGCCCGTCAATCGCAATCTTGTGCGCGATATGAACGCTGCGAAATCAGAAAACTCCATTTCTTCTCAATTTAAAGACATTTATCAACCTTGCGAGTGACGTGAAGGCTGTTTGGGAGCATGCACCCCCAAAATAACGCACCCTCGAATCGTGGAGGTGCGCAAACAACACTTTTGGCTGTTCAGCCGCCGCGCCAGCTCTATTTTGAAGATGAAAGAAGATGTGACGGCGCAAGGGTATCTACACACGTAGCGTCCCACACCAAAAGCCACTTCCAACTTTCATGGAATTAAAGTCACACTCACAGTTCCCTTTGTGGTCGAAATACCACC
This sequence comes from Ennomos fuscantarius, assembly GCA_905220475.3. Lineage (NCBI taxonomy): Eukaryota > Metazoa > Arthropoda > Insecta > Lepidoptera > Geometridae > Ennomos > Ennomos fuscantarius. Next base: position 961,102 of record HG992034.1, on the reverse strand, counting down.
TATTCCTACCAAGCAATTTGATCCCACGTTCATAATTAGAACGGCTTAATAATGGAATGCCAGCGTCTGTGTTTCCGGCGAAATATAACCCGGGAGTGTTCAAGAAAAGAGTGAATAGGTATTAACTTGGCTAGCATGCTACACCTTCGATCGTATCGTCACTTCCCATCCGGTGAGAGCGTAGTGGTGGAAAAAATTGAAGTGAAATAAAGTTCACATTGTATTTCAAACAGTGTAGATATCGTTACCAATACACGTCTAGTTATTACATGCCGCTCCTAGTTTAGTATATCGAGCCCATCAGTCACTTTGAAGCCATATCGTACCACAGATTGCTTCAATATCTACATTTTCCTTTTGAAAAGGCCCTTTGAAGTTTTCTATAATCTATTGTTGCTTGTATTCGGTAAGGGTTGCTTTAGGTTCATCATTTTGAAGAGGCTTTAATACAGTGTTTGAACTATCTTTGTATATAAAAAGAATGGATAACTTTACTAATAGTAAGGTGCGTTTTATGTTTAGCTAAAGTCATCTTTTTTTAACTTTAGGGAATAAAAACGCCGCTTTAGGGAATAAAAAAATCTCTTCTTTCTACTAAACATTTTACCTATTCGTCGTAATCGATTAGCTTCATTATTATTAATATATATTTTTCCTCTTATTTATCATCTTTATTTAATCTTTAAGCAAGCAAGCACACATAGAAACGGTTTAGAGGTGAAAAATAATATTGAACAGTTATTTATTATTCATAGTTGGTTATTTCTGGATAAGCGTGCTCCACTTTCGACCTCATCATCACTTAACTTCAGGTGAGATGTAGTCAAACGCAAACCAATCCGAAGTAAATAAAAAAAAATGTTTTTTCTTAGGTTAGGCCAAATATTCTCAACTACCGGGGCGAGATGGTTAATGCAGTGCGTCTCCATCTCGCCCCATCCCGGCGGCGGTCGGATCACGAGGGGGTTTTAGTGGGTTCGAGTCCCACATACCCCCTGCCACCACCCCCGTGGTGGCAGGGAAGTGCGAGGGCATTTCATCCTCAAAAAAAAAAAAAAAATTCTCAACTAATTGACAAAGGATACAAATAAAATTAACAACAATAGTTAGGTACTACAATTATTATGTAGCCAGATCAGTAGCGTAGCTACCAGAGGGCTAGACGGGATATACCCGGTCCCCCAAGCTCAGAGGGCCCCTTGGAGTCGGACTTACAAACTATAAATTGAACTAGTGGAAAATTCTCCCACATTTGGAATTTTTTTTTTTATGTTAAGAATGATGTGACGTGCCAGTCGTTCACCTGATGTTAAGCTACACGGCTGCCCATAACAGAACAGTGTGACTCGGAACTCCAAAATATAAAGTTTCGCGTGACACTGCACTGCGCACATCATCCTGAGACATTCTGCAGCACAGTCTGGTAATAAGATTACTCGACTGTGAGATCAGATCGTAAAGTCTCATTTGCCCAGTAATTTCACTAGCTACAGTGTGAAGGGCACACAAAGCGGTGGTACCTACCTAGACGAACTTTGCAGAAAAGTCTTACCACCTAGTAAAAAGTAGTAGTGGAATATAAATAAACCGAGTGCGATTAAACTGGATTACGACCAATCAGTACATCAAATTCGGAACAAACGATTTAAAATAGTTTATTTGGGGCCCATGATTATTTTTGGCCCCAGGGCCTTTGGTTACTTATCTACGCCACTGAGCCAGATATGATTAAATATCAAATTAAATTCTTCCAAGGCGCTTCAAATTTAAGCGTAGTGTAATTCAACCAATTTTTGCTTGTGACATGATCATAAAACTGAAGCTGTGTGATATTTTATCAAGAACGCAATAATGTAACGAGCCCTCCGCCGGCTCAGGGACGGTCAAGGTCGCCCTGAATGGGGCCTGTAAGGACCCGTTTACACCGGATTTGACTATTCTGCGCTAGGATAAAAACGAGTGTGCACAACTGTAGTAACACTTCTTCAGCTTTATTAATAAACACGAACTAGCTTTAGACTAGTTACACCATCTTTTGTCTCGTTCGATCCAGCTAAATATTCCAGTAGCAAAAAAAGGACAAAAGCTGAAGTAACTAATCCGAGACTAATACCCGTTTATTATTAAGGCTGCTTTAGTTTAACTCCCATCTATTAACCGTTATAACTTTGTTTAATGTTAATGTCGCCATCTTGACAATTGTAATTTGTCATTTTACCAGACATGCCAATATAATATTACAAATTTTAAGTAATTTTTACTTTGTTATGTTGAAAATGGAGACTACGTAAATCAGTACAACTCATCTGTCTCTCTTGCCCCTACAGTAATATAGGAAACGTAACTCTCTTTCTTTCTATATTAACTAACTTATATCTCCCTCTCAACTTCCGTTGGCATCGTCATGCATTCACCAGCTTACTCCCCAAGTCAAGTGTGCGTACAGAATATTTACTCCAATAAATCTAATATTAATATAATTGCAAAAATTCTCATGAATGTCTTTTTCTTTTGCAAAGTGAAAGTTATGAATGATTTTATTATGCGACAAAAACTCATTACTAATCTTTTTCCGATTTGTAAGTTGATTTGTTGAGTTTTCAAGCCCAGTCTGATGTCTCTACTATTATAATTTATTATCATATTTGACAGCATCTGTTGTGTGGTGGTTGAGCAAGTCGACTCATAACCTGTAAACTACGGGCTCCATTCCCGCAACAGAACTAGTATTTGTGCATAGTAAAAACAGCGCAAGTACTTGTTGTAGAGTCCTGGGTCCCTAGATACCTACTGGGAATCTTAGTTCAAGTCCAGTATCTATGTATATGATCATTGAACATTAGTTGTTGAAAAATGTAGCTCTATAATTTATTTTAAATCATGATCATCATCATGATTTAAAATAAATTATTTCTCTTGTTACAAAGTGGGAATGGGAGTTTCTCAACGGGAATATTTTGATTTGTTGTTGTTATAAACACCGCACCTATGTGTTTCCAGCCTTAGGGACTTTTGACAGATATCCTCTAGATGATGAGATTCTGGCTGAGAAATGTAACTCGGGAAATTGAGGAATGTCCCTTTCGGGTTACTGTTTATAACCCTGAAATATAAGCATTCGATAAACAAATGCCTATTGGAAAGACTGTTTACCATCAGCCTTGGATGAATGTTATGTAATTTTGTTTTTACTATTGGAAAGACTGTTTACCATCAGCCTTGGATGAATGTTATGTAATTTTGTTTTTACTATTATTTGCTTATTACACCTATTTTTTAACGGCGAAAGTTTGTATTTGTGTATCTGTGTATGTTTGTTATTCCTTCACGCTCAAACGACTGAGTGAATTTGAATGAAATTCGGCACCAAGATAGCTTATGCACTGGATTAACATATAGGCTACATTTTCCCGTGGGATGTGCAAATAATTAAAATACTTTCTATCCATGGGTGAAACCGCGGGGCGCAACTAGTTTGTCATATCGTTAAAAGTATGAGCAAAATAATAACTTGAAATTAAATGAAATGAAGTTTTCATTGTTAGAATCATTCTAATTTTTGAGGCAACAAACAAAAAATACATTCGAATACTTTTTGTATTAAAAATTAAGCCATAAACTTACAATAATTGTAAACTATGCCAAATATTACTGTTTTAACTGTGAAATATCGATAGGAGATGGTATAAAATATGTAAAAATATTTATCTTCTGAAGCACATATTCTGAAGTCAGCACACGTCTTAAGACGGAATGGGCAGGAAATTCGGGTCATAACATGAGTCTTGGGGAGCCCTACTTGATAACGCTATTTGCTATCTTCCCCTAGATTACGGTGATTTATTGAATGGGGACTTATTTACCAAAAATGGAAGAAAACGATGTTTGGAATGTGGCAATATAATACTTATTTAATTATTGTCAGTTTTTTTCTTATATCTACTATTTTATTTCTCTTCACGCTTCTTTAGGTACCTCAATTATGCATAACATTCATTAATACAAAACGACACAATAACGGTAATGTATGTAATGTATATATAAAGACATATATCACTAGATATGTCTATATCATATGCAAGATGAACTTCAACGAAGTTACGCCTGAGTCAGTTGCATTTCGTAATATCCTTGTAATTTTTTTTTTTTTAGTTTTGGCTTCGCACTTTTGTATATATAGCCAGTGTCAAGTAATTGATAATTTATCAAGTTATCGATATTTCACGCAAATATGTGTCAAGTCACATTCGAAGTCATCAAGTCAAGTCATAGTCAAGTCAAAGTCATACTCCTAGTAAAGTGGTGGCAACTTTACTTGAAGCTTCTATGGAGTTTTGGAAACAACACGAAAAGAAACGTTTCACCATCATTATACCATTTTCCCACACTCACACTTGTAATCCAGCACTTAACGAATAAAATGCCACCAATTTTATGCACTAACACTGAAAATAACACAAGTTTTTGAAAATAATACGGTGCGGTGACGCAATCTTTTTCGCTTTCCCGCCATAACTCCATTATTTTTGTTCTTTTGCTTCTTCTTCTTTTTCTTTGTTTAATGACCTTTTTTTTGTTTGGTTTTGGCTGCACACTTTTGTGTATTTAGCCAGTGTCAAGTAATTGATAATAACTCAAGTTAATTAATATCATATCATGTGTCAAGTCAAGTCAAGTCACAGTCCAAGTCATCAAGTTAAGTCATAGTCTAGTCTAGTCAAGTCATACTCCTAGTAAAGCGGTGGCAACTTTACCAGAAGCTTCTATGGAGTTTTGGAAACAACATGAAAAGAAACGTTTCACCATCATTATACCACTTTCCCACACTCATGCCTGTAATCCAGTACTTAACGAATAAAATGCCACCAATTTTATGCACTAAAACACTGAAAATAACACAAGTTTTGGAAAATAATACAATGCGGTGACACGATCTTTTTCGTTTTCCTGCCAAAACTCAACCATTATTTTTGTTAGTAAGTGTTGAATAAATATATTTTTTTAATTATTATTTTATTTCTTTTTAACGATGGTCGAAACAGTCACAAAAGTATCAATGTCATAAATAATTAATCGTTTAAAAGCATTTTAAATGTTTACATGGCCTTCACGCTCAAACATCTAAGCAGATTTGGATGCAATTTAGCATACAGATTCTTTATTAGACAAATATAGATATTAATCCGGCACTGAAATAGATGTTGCCAGTATGTTATCATGCACCACCGAACTTGTTTACTACCCACCCATGTCGTGTTGAATTACCAATCTAATGATATCATACGCCGGAGTCGCGAACCCAAACCGCGCAAAAGGTTTTAATTAAAAAAGTATCAAATTCTAATTGAGTTGCTTGTAGTTAACCTTAAAAATACATAAAATAACGTTATAGCTGTTTCCATTCAAAAGTCTCAGAAACATACAAAAAACTTATTTGGTTACTTTACAAAAAATATAGCTCCAAACGGTGAATTGAATTTATACATCAAACGATTTTTCATTTTTATACAAATTGCTTGAGTATAGACTAACCTCAAACCCAGCGTATAAATTGAAATATTCACTTTTTATTTTCATTTCAATCACTTCTTAATAATTTTAGATACATTTACTCTATGTTTCTAGATTTGTAATAAAATAATATGGATCTTTGACCCCTAAATGAAATTGGGTAAATGTGAAACAACTGAAAGTCACTCCAATATCTCTGTTTTTATTTCAATAGTCAATAATTCGTTTTAAAAAGAGAGTCCAATCGACTTCAATCCCACCACATTTGTATATCACAAAAACGAGAACATCATCAATGTAGGTGAAGTCAAAATATACAGTATTAGGGATAACTCAAAAATACCCATTAGATTTTGACCAAATTTAAATGGAACTACACGGCAAGCACCAGCTTTCAAATAAAAAAGGAATCATTAATATCGGTTCACCCAGTTGAAAGTTCTGAGGTAACAACATAAAAAAATACAGTCGAATTGAGAACCTCCTGTTTTAAAGTCTGTTGAAAAACTGGAAAATCATACAATTTTTGTTCGCCTCGCATTCACCAGGTCTCGCCAAGTCGGGCGGGCGGGCGGCAAGTATTTTTTATCTTTTTCCATTATTTGGACACTTCCCAATTATTATTTTATTTAAGTGACACAATATCACATCTTATTCGTTTTCTTCCAAACGACTATTTCCTTATACTTCAATACGTACCCTATCAGAGTTCCAGGCCTGCCAGCGAACCCGCGATAGCGCACCGGAAGCGGTGGCGTGCGTGGCTGCCGGAAGTACCCGATCACGATAACATACTGTTTAGAGCCGGTGCTGGTGCATTCACTTTAAGGAAGTAAACCTACACTCGGTAGAATTTATTAAACATTAAAAAAAATACCTTCATGGTCAGAACAATTATTTCGTTGAAAATTTCTGACGATAAAAATTTTATACAAGCAATGTCTATTCATAAGAAGTTGTATGATTGGTAGACTCACCATAGCTACAGGTTTTTTTTTTTTGTTAAGGAATGACGTGACGAGCTAACCGTTCGCCTGATGTTAAACGACACGGCTGCCCATATCAGCTGCAGTGTCACTCGGAACTCTAAAGTATAGAGCTTCGCGTGACACTGCACCGCGCACGTCACCTAGAGACATCAGCACAATCTAGTAATAAGATTACTAAACTGTGAGATCAGATCATAAAGTCTCATTTGCCCAGTAATTTCACTAGCTACAGTGCCCTTCAAACCGGAACACAGCAGTGTTTGCGCACTATTGCTTGGCGGCAGAATAACTGGCAAAGCGGTGGTACCTACCTAGACGAACTTTGCAGAAAAGTCCTACCACCTAGTAAAGCCTACAGCTAGCTACAGGTTAGATAGATTTAAGCCCTTACCAGGGAAAGAGGAAAAAGATACTAGGAAAAGGAATAATGGATGATGACAGGTGCGCCTTTATTCGCCGTTTCATCGTCATACATTCAACCTTTTCCGTACTTTTTACCTTTCTCTCGTTCCTAGTACAAGACAAAGAGTGGCTTTATTTTCGTTGTTAGTGATGTTTCATGTTGATATTTAGATGACGTCACGTAAATGCCTACAACTACGAGAACATAGATTTATACTGCAGAGGCTTAAATAAATAAATATGTGTGGACATTTTACACAGCGCCATCTAGCCCTAAACTAAGCAAAGCTTGTACTATGGGAACCAGATAACTGATACAATACTTAAATACTTTTTTTCGTAAATAGATACGTAGAATATAAGGTACGTTATATTTGACAATTATAGCACTACAATTAACAGAAAGCCGAAAATTGTGTGATGAGACTTAAGGCGCGTTTTTCGCAGTCATAAATCTTACCTAATTGAGGTATTAGAATTTATTATAACTTCAGCGAGCCCTTACAATTTCGTTTCCTTATTTCGTTATCGGCAAAAAAATTTCGTGACCGGAGAAAAGCATAACACTGAGTAACTATTCATTAGCACGGAATATTCTTTGTATTTGTTCATAATATTTAGGAAAACTAGCACGCGATTGTTAATGATAAAATCTGCTACAGTTCAACAAACATGCACTGCAGTGAAGTTAGCAAAGTAGGCCAGCTCAAACTTTGTACAGCTTTATACATTTTTATACGACGAAAAGGTGTCTTTAAGTCTAGAGTAAATACGTTATTTCTGGGTAAGCGTGCTCCACCTTCGACCTCATCGTCACTTACTATCAGGTGAGATGTAGTCAAACGCAAACCCAACGACGGTAAAAAAAAAAACAAAAGTGCTTGGATTCCGTAAAATGTTCCTTTGTTGTATTAATTAACTTAGTTTTGGGTAAGATTTTAGTACTTATAAGAAGTTTCTGCGTCCTTTCAGCTGCCTCTTGAAATTATAGATAAGTTTGTTATTTATACACAGCTTGACACTTCAAACTGTACTATACTCTTAGCCTTACGCATTAGTGATTGGTTTTGTTTGTTTATACTTTTATACTTTCTACTTACTTACTTACTTTTATATTTACTCAGAAGATAGCCTATTTTATTGCCATAGGTGGCAGGGCTTATCCGCAAAGTTCTTCTAGGTAGGTACCACTGCATTGCACAACCAGTTATTCTAGATCACAATAGCTAGTGCAATTACTAGGAAAATGATCTCGCAGTCTAGTATTCTTTTTGCTACATTGTGTTGATATCACTGATATGGGTAGACGTGCCACTTAACATCAGGCATACTACCAGCTCATAATATCATTCCTTAACATAAAACATTTATTTATTTCAATTTGATTTCCTGAACTTATTTATGTCTTGTAATTTATAAGCATTAAATATTGACAGCCTATGTGATGTGGTAGTTGAGCAGGTCGGCTCGCAATCCGGAGGCGGCGGGTTCGATTCCCGCGGCAGGACAAGTATTTGTGCACAGGAAAAAAAGCGCAAATACTTGTTCTGTGTGTGGATGTTGTGGGACCATGGTCCTCGTAGGTCTTGAGTCCCTAGGCACAGGGAATCCTAGTTAGGGTCCATCTATGTATGTGATCGTTGGGCGTTATTATTATTATTATGTCTGAACATTCGTTACTGCTAGCTACTTATATTTGCTCACCCGGGTCAGGTGGCACACAATGAATTAACATATTTTTCAACCGAATACGTTTTAATTTACGCGTGCTGATTAACAGATTCAAAGTAAATGACCCACTGTCCTAATTTATATCTGGCCAAGATTGATAAGGGATGCCCACTGGACGCACTGTGGCTTAATTAGGGTGGAAATTAGGCATGTATGTGTGTTTTAAATTAATTTCACTGTCCCTTATGAGACCTAAATATATTTTTTAAAAGATGGAGTTCTAAAAGAGTAGGTATAGAGTAATTATAATATAATAAAATATAGAAAATTATTAATCAATTCAACTTTTTTTTAATAAATAGCTGCGTTCCGCAATTTTACCCGCGTGATGAAGATTTTCTAATTTTTCGCCTGCCTTAATTTTTTCTTTCATAAGAACCTTCTCCTGACAATAATAGACACAACAAAAAAATTATTTGCGAAAATGTTCCATCCGTTCACGCGTGATGCGATGACCAAGGGAAATAGAGATTCATTTCTATATATTTTTAAGATTAAAATGGCATTGACAAGACATTACTTGTAATTTTTAAAAACTACTAAAGGATATTAACAGTTTTGCCTTTTTAACTGACTACAAAAAAGGAGGACGTTCTCAATTCGATGTTTTTTTTTAAATTTTTGTTGCCTCATAACTTTTGATTTGATTTTTTTTTGAAAGCCGGTGCTTTCCGTGTTGTTCCATTTCATTTTGGTACAGTTCCGACAATGGCATATAAAAGAAAACCACAAGTCTAAAGTCGGTTTTTTATTCTTTGCGTTTATGCAATACGTACAGATTTTTCTTTTGTCATTTTTGTCAATTAAAAATTATGGATAGAAACATAATGTACTTACCCACTATTTTTAACTCTGGGTGCATTTACCACTTGACTTCATCGTCTCTTAGCACCAGGTATTAGTCAGCTCTTAGCATCGTGGTTATAAAGCTAATCTAATCCGTAGTTATAAATATGTACTCACTTAAATGTAATTAATACAATGTATTAATTTTACCTTCTCTCCTGTACACAGGATATAAAAAAACAGTTTGATTGAATTTAAAAGTCATAAAATCAAATACGTGGAAATTACTCACTTTTTCCACCACCTATATCGAACCAACCCCATGGAAGGGTGCGTAGGCTACCCCTATCGACGAGGGTGGAACCACTCGGTTAAGGTCACGGTCAGCCGGCTTGACAATCTGACTGATATGTTATGATGTATAAGTACCTATAGGCTCAAGGAAAGGGTCACAAACCAACGATACTGGAAGGTTGCTATAACATATGGTTACCGAGTGTATCCATATAATAAACTAACTACTAATCATACATGTCTGTACCTGTGTGTACATATTTTTAACTAGTTACGCCCCGCGGTTTCACCCGCGGATGAAAAGTATTTTAATTATAGCTCATCTCACGGGAAAGTTTCACTTTTCCGGGAAAAAATGTAGCCTATATGTTAACCTAGTGTATAATGATCTTGGTACCGAATTTCATCCAAATCCATTCAGCTGTTTGAGCGTCAAGGAGTAACAAACATACACACATGCACACAGACACACATTAGTGTGATTGACAAGAGCTACTCCAAAGTAAGATGATGTAGAGCTTGATGTGCGTAATGCAGTGTCGCGCAAAACTTTATATTTTGGAGTTCCGGGTGACACTGTTCTGTTATGGGCAGCCGTGTTGCTTTACATCAGGTGAACGACTAGCTCGTCACATCATACATTTTTTTTTAAATGTGGCCAGCCATCTGCCACTTCAGCTTACTGATCTTATGTATACTATCTTATATTATTAATATATCGACCACTTTAGTTTCTGTCGCATTATTAATTTCGAGTCTTGTCCTTCAGAGAAACTCCAAAGCATAGCTCTTTCCATCTGATACCTTAAAGTATAACCTAACTCACTGCGATCAATAAATAAAATAATAGGTCTTTACCTATGAAATTGCCGTATTGCAGTACAGACTTTTTCAAACAAAAAAAAGTTTTGATTTTCTATGAATTCTAAATTCAAATTAATTTTGTTTTAAAAATATGACATTCTATTTACAATATAAGTCTTTTGTTTATTGATTAGCGTTGTATTTTCATTACATTTCAACATTTTTCCTCATAATGGATACTTTGAAATTTCGTGTAATTATGGAATATGAGTTCCGTCGAGGCACCAACGCGGCACAAACGACACGTAACATCAACGACATTTACGGAGAGAACTGTACAAACGAACGTACAACCCGTTATTGGTTTGCTCGGTTCCGTTCTGGGAATTTTGACTTGAAAAATGAACCTCGTGGTCGTCCGGAAACTTTGGTCAACAATGATGAATTAAAGGCGATTGTGGAAGCTGATGAATCTCAATCTACAGCTGAGCTGGCAGCAGCTTTTGATGTTAGCATCAAAACAATATTGGTCCATTTGCGACAGATTGGCAAGATAAAAAAGCTTGATAGATGGGTGCCCCACGAACTTAACGATCGCCAGCGCAACGTACGCGTCGAGACTTGCCTTGCGCTGCTTAACAGGCACAGAAATGAAGGAATTTTGAACCGAATTGTTACGTGCTACGAAAAATGGATTCTTTTTGACAATCTAAAGCGCTCAGCAAGTTGGTTAGATCCCGGTTCGGTACCAAAGCAATGTGCAAAACGAAAAATGACCCCTAGAAAGGTGATGGTCACAGTTTGGTGGTCTAGTGCTGGTGTGATTCATCATAGCTTTTTACAAAACGGCGAGAGCATTACTGCAGATGTGTACATTGAATAACTGACCACAATGATGGCGAAACTCGCACGTCTGCAACCAGCTTTGGTCAATCGGTCGTCTCCACTGCTACTTCACGACAACGCGCGACCCCATACTGCACAACAGACCGTCTCTAAGCTGCATGAGTTGGGTTTGGAAGCTCTCCCTCATCCGTCATACTCACCAGATCTTGCGCCTGCCGACTATTACTTTTTCCAAAATTTAGACAACTTTTTAGCGGGAAAAAAATTCAATTCCCGAGAGGCAGTACAAAACGCCTTTGAAGAGTTTGTTGTCTCCCGTCCTGCTGATTTTTTCAAGAAGGGCATCCATAAACTGCCACAGCGTTGGCAAAGATGCATTGATTGCAGGGGTGATTACTTTGAATAAAATAAATAAATAAGTTCGAAAAAAAAAAAACTTTAACTTTTTTCAAACAAAACGGCAATTTCATAGGTAAAGACCTATAAATATGTGTGGAAATTTAACACAGCGCCATCTAGCCCCAAACTAAGCAAAGCTTGTACTATGGGAACCAGATAACTGATACAATACTTAGACACTTTTTGTTTGTAAATACATATGTATGTATTTACAAACAAAAAGTATCTATGGTATTATATTGTAGTCTATGTAGACTACAATATAATACCCAGACACGGAACAAATATCGATGTTCATCACACAAATGTTAGTCCTGGGTGGGAATCGAACCTACAACCCACAGTTCAGAAGGCAGGGCTACTACCAACTGAGCTATCGGGCCAGTAATATTGTCCTTCAAAGAAGCTCCTAAGCATAGTTCTTTCCATCTGATACTTAAAACTTTAACTCTAACTTTTTTTTTATGTTATTGAATGATGTGACGAGCTAGTCGTTCACCTGATGTTAAGCGCCACGGTCGCCCATAACAGAACAGTGTCACTCGGAACCCTAAAACATAGAGTTACAAGCGACACTGCACTGCGCACATAATCCTGAGACATCAGCACAGTCTGGTAATAAGATTACTCGACTGTGAGATCAGATCATAAAGTCTCAATTGCCCAGTGATTTCACGATTTAACTTTTTTTTTCACATTTAACTGCGATTAATATCTCTAGGATGGAAAAGAACAGATGAAAGTACTACTTACGTAGTCGGTATTACTTCCACTTGTCCAATATTAAATCTTTATTTATTAGTGAGAGAACCGGAACGATGCCGCAGGGAGGCCCGGCGACGTGTGATGAAGGGACGAAGGGCACAAGTTATAAATAGGTAACACAGTTACCTGGAAATCGGGAAACGAGTCTCCATTGGGCACTTGAGCTTTCTATCAAGCGGATATGTAAGGATTGGTTTTTTTAACTTTTTATTTTTTTCTCCAGAAAACTATTTTATTTGAATTTCTAAGGTTTGAAAACTATCGTGTAAATAGAAGAAAGACATCGAATATGTTCGAAACCTGCTCGGAGTAATTTCGACTTTTAATTGAAGTGAGTTTTAGCCGTTATTTATCATACAAAAAGATTTCTAAGGTATTTATAAACCAACTTATCAGCAGTTATAGTAATTTTATGTTAGGCTATACTCGTATGTATCTTCAATGTATGTACACCAATTTAAATTCACTTATTGTATCTATGGGCTTGCTTTATAATATTTGACATTAAGCACTTTATAAATTTAGTAGCTGCGCCCCGCGGTTTCCGCAGGATAAAAGTATTTTAGTTATTTGCTCATCCCACGGGAAAATTTCACTTTCCTGAGATAAAATGTAGCTTATATCCAGTTAATCCAGTGTATAAGCTATCTTGGTACCGAATATCATCCAAATCCATTCAGCCGTTTGAGCGTGAAGGAGTAACTAACATACACACTCACACAAAAATACACATAAACACATACAAACTTTCGCCTTTATAATATTAGTGTGATTACTGTGATATGCTTTAGTATAATAAATTTAATAAACATTTTATTATTTTAAAATACAAAATAAAATAAGAATATCTAGTGTGATTCCGCTAAAACCAAATATAAGTTCATCCATATTGGGGTGTTTGCAAAGGATTATTGTAGGTAAATTAATAATAACACCTGAAGAAACAAATTGTAAAAATATTATTATTAATATAAAATTAAAATTAATTACTAATTTATAGTTATTTATTAAGTGTTATTTAATATGTCGTGTCAATTATAATAAATTAATTTTAAGTACTTAATCTCATTTTGACATGTAAATTTGCCCTGTGTATGTTTGTTACTCCTTCACGCTCAAAAGTCTTAATAGATTTGGATGAAATTCTGTACCAAGATAGCTTATACACTAGATTAATACATAGGCTACATTTTATTCCGGAAAAATGGAATCTTTCCGTGGGATGAGTTAATAATTAAAATAATCTTTATCCGCGGGTGAAACCGCGGGGCACAACTAATAATTAATAAGCAAAGATAAAATCGACTTGCTAATTTTATACGTTACCTCTTTCGAAAGACCACGTTTGACCGAGTCTTAGTTGAGCAATACCCTGCCATGATTCCGCCCACGAAGTGATGGGCGTGGGCGAACGATCGGCTCTCATGCATAATTAGAGGGCTGTGCTTAGCTAAACTGTAGAGTAATTCTTAAGCATTTATATTCATAGGTAGTAGGTAGTTTTAAGTATTAGTTATTAAATCATTGTAGTATTTAGAAAATAAGGGCAATTTGCCGTGTTAAAAAAAATTAAATTCATTGTTAAATGTTTAGGAGATTAGGTTAAATGTAAATTACTTATTAGCCACATGGATGGCTAGATTGTAATATTAGTAGAGTGCTCAAAAAAAAGGTATTTTCGAAAAAAAAAAAAGAAAAAAAAAAAAAAAGTTGTTAACACAAACTACACAACTATGATTATTTTTAAGTCACACTAACACTTAAAGCATGGAGTTTTCCATATATGTTTGCTAGTGCCATACATTATGTAACACTTCTGTGTTTAAGTACACTATATTACATTGTACTCCAAAATAAGAGTTTCTCAATTTGCGCCGATTTTTTTATCTTTTTTTTAAATTTTGTTACTTTACTATCTCCGTCATTTAATCGACTAAAAACATTATTTTGTTTGATAGATACTTTATTTCTTATATACTTTTATTCTATTTGTATAAAGTAGTTTAGTTAATAAAAACGAGACAAGATGGCGCTACTCCACGACAATGAAATGTTGCATCGCGAAAGTGTTTGGTTACGCTAGTTTTATAAGGTAACCGAATTTGTTCAATTACTTGCACACTGGAAATGGGGAATAGTGTTGCCCTACCATATCTTCTTCTATATTCCTAGAGCCTCATCTTTTATTTGTACCCTGGTTGTACCCTATTCATATTTCATATACTCTCTGTCAACTAATCCATTGGTTACATAGTAAAAATCGTAAAATACCCTCCCATTAGCATTAAACTCACTCAATTTGCCGTCGCGAGTTCCACGACATTGTCTGATCGCTCCCATTTCGCTCCAGAACGAGCCACTCAGTGCGATTGTTTGGAAAATTGTCCCTCGCTGCTTAGCATGATTATTATGTGGATTTTTCAGGGTTCCACACGCTTGAAAATTGGTTCAGTATGTATGTGCATCAGCTAAGCGATCACGTAACTTGATTGCAACCAATAGAAATAGAAATTTGTATTGATTTGATAGTTTCAATACGTAGTTTATGTCCACAGTTACTATGGAAATTTTCAAATTATAAATGAAATTTCTCTTGTTGCAATGCTCTCAAAGTTCCGTGATGGTGTACATGATATAGCAAATGTCAAAATTAACTCCTTATCTAACTGAACACTAAAATTACTTTTATAACTTTGCCTTTGTCAAAACAAGTAGTAGTACTTTTTTTTTAATGCTGCTTTACCAAAAACTCCTGGGTCCGTGTAGTACTTTTAGTGGTAGGACTTTTCTGCAAAGTTTGTCTAGGTGCCATCGCTTTGTCAGTTATTCTGCCGCCAACCAGTAGTGTGCAAGCACTGCTGTGTTCCGGTTTGAAGGGTACTGTAGTTAGTGAAATTACTGGGCAAATAAGACTTTATGATCTGATCTCACAGTCGAGTCATCTTATTACCAGACTGTGCTGATGTCTCAGGATGATGTGCGCAGTGCAGTGTCACGCGAAACTTTTTATTTTGGAGTTCCGAGTGATACTGCTGTGTTATGGGCAGCCGTGTCGTTTACGATCAGGGAACGATTAGGTCGTCACATCATTCACGAACATAAAAAAAACAAGCTATAAAATACCATATTTATATTTTTAGCTTGTTGTTGCTAACCCTCAATGGCTTCCAAAAGGCGAATTGGCTAAACATCAAACAATTTTCATTATTGGTTTGGAACAAACAGCTTTATATATTAAAACAGATTATTAATAAACGTTTTATGAATATCAAGAATATTAATAAACGTTACAGCGCGTATAATATTAGCGAAAATTGGCATCAAAATATTATTTTAGTCTTGAAGTGGGATGGGATTACGAGGATAATTGTGTCGTGAAATAATCAGTAGGTATCAATATAAAAACGGTTATATAAACAACGGGCACGGCTGTTCGGACCTTTTGTCGAAGACCCAATTATTCTTCTTTGACATACCTAGATACATTTCAGTAGGTACGTGTATGTTTTTTTTGTATGTTATTGAATGATGTGACGAGCTAGTCGTTCACCTGATGTTAAGCGACACGGCCGCCCATAACAGGACAGTGTCACTCGGAACTCCAACATTTTAAGTATCGCATGACTGCTGCACTGCGCACATCATCCTGAGACATCAACACAGTCTAGTTATAAGATTACTCGACTGTGAGATCAGATCATAAAGTCTCATTTGCCCAGTAATTTCACTAGCTACATTGCCCTTCAAACCGGAACTCAGTATTACTTGCACACAACTGCTTGGCGGCAGAATAACTGGCAAAGCGGTGGTACCTACCTAGACGAACTTTGCAGAAAAGTCCTACCACCTAGTTATAGAGGATGTTCGAATTTAGGAGCTATTTAACTTTAGAATGGACGGGCTTTAGTCTCATATTATTTATTTTTGAAGCTGCGAATCAGATCTAATGGGATTTCGATGCTAAGTCTCAGTACCTTTTGAATAGAGAAAAGCGAGCGGAGAGAAAGAGTAGTTACAGTTTAATTATTTCTTACAGTAGCGACCGCAGGCAACATTTCTTAAATCGATCGATTAGGAACCGCTATTTGATATATAGATATATGAGATAGATAGATAGATAGATAGCTATTAGCGATAAGACCGCCCATTGTTGCACTAGTATGTAAAATTTAATCATTCCTGTATTGTATAAATTTCGTTGATGAGACAATAAAGAGTTAACTATCTATCTATCTATAGATAAAACTCTTTATTGAACACCACATTACAGGAACAATTTACAAGCTCAAACATAAAAATTAAGTGTCACAATGGGCGGTCTTATCGCTTTAAGCGATTTCTTCCAGACAAACCAAGTATGATATATAACTGTGAGGATAAGAGTATGTAGCTAAGCGGCTATTTATTATATAATAATTTATTTAATAATAATTTATTTTATATAATTAAAACTGCTTTGACTATATTTGTTGTTAGGTTAAAAATAAACTATTAGAAAACTAGAACTATACAAAAATACAATAAAAAAATATAAACAAATATTAATAGAGCTGAAGCAGAAAACTTAATCCAACTTATCTTAGTCCATACATTTGACTAAGTAGACTTTGTATAAATCCTCTCCGTCCAAAGGTTGCCTGGAAGAGATCACTTTTGGCGATAAGATCGCACATTGATCCCCACTACTTGATATTTTTATTATTATGTGGTGTGTACAATAAAGAGTTTATATATCTTAATCTAACAAACCACTACCCGTAAGCAATGTGCCCAATATACTGTTTATATCTATATACCAATCTACTATCTGTTATATCTACTATCTATTACACTACTAAACAACTACTACCCAATCTACTATCTTTGGCCGAAGTAGAGGCCAGCATTTTGGTCACGTGTTGCTTTGATCAGATATTTAAAAAGATCTTAAATTATATTTGGAAAGAAAATGATAACCTTATCTGTACATATAAAATTCAAAGTCCTGACTGACTCACTTATATATCAACGCACAGCCTAAACCGCTGGTCTTAGAGACTTGAAATTTGGAAGGTGTGTTCTTTGTAAAGTGTATGTATTTACTAAGAAAGGGTTTTTCGAAATTCCACCCCTAAGAGGCTGATATAGGTGGTTGAATTATCCATGAAAAAATTTCTTCTTCTTTTCCTATAGGCCACGTGGGCGAAGCCGCGGGCATTAGCTAGTCCATAATAATTAACAAGATTGAAATGAATACCTTAATTGATATAAAATTATACGATCTCACAAATTACAAATCAATTTTAGCAAAGCAATCACTCCGTTTGCTCCAGCTGCCGCCGTTATGCTTAAAATATGAGCCCATATTTTAGCATGAACGAGCGTCATCTAAATTATTAAACGCACTCTGAGCTGCCAATAATAATTAATGATAATCATACTATATCTTTCTTCTAAATATATATAACTCAAAGGTGACTGACTGACTGACTGACATAGTGATCTATCAACGCACAGCCCAAACCACTAGACGGAACGGGCTAAAATTTGGCGTGCAGGTAGATGTTATGACGTAAGCATTCTCTAGTAAATTTTTTTTTGCTTTTCGAAACACCACTCTTAAGAAGGTGAAATGAGTGGTTGAATTATTTTCTCATAGGCCACGCCACGGGCGAAGCTGCGGGCAGAAGCTCGTAATATTATAAAGGCGAAAGTTTGTTTGTTTATGTGTGTGTGTATGTTTGTTACTCCTTCACGTTCAAATATCTGAATGAATTTGGATGAAATTCGGTACCAAGATAGCTTATACTCTGGACTAACATATAGGCTAAATTTTATCCCGGAAAAGTGAAACGTTCTCGTGGGATGAGCAAATAATTAAAATAATGAGATAGTTTTTACGCTGCTTTAACACATAGGATAATTTTTAATCGCGGGCGAAACCGCGGGCGCAGCTTGTCATTTAATAATAATTTACTCTCGATCTTACCTTAAATAGACATTTTGAAATTGTCACTTAAATATAAGTTTGTTAGGTAGGTATGGACAGTAAAGCGAAGTTAGATACACTTTTGTTGTAATAGAAGGAGGTCCATGGGTTTGCTGAATTAATGATATGCCGATTGACTTTGTATACGATATATTAATTAAAAAGATATTTACAAAAACCAAATGCGGAAAATAAAATTTTCTCTAATGTGAAGTCTATATCAACAACATTCGTTGCCCCTAGCAACTAGCTGGAAAAGTTCTCTATTAGACTGGTATTGAAACTTTTTCGTGGGCTAGCACGCCACATCACCCCCCTCCAGAGACCGTCCTACGGGCGATAATATTCTGGAAAACGCACTGTTCGTCCTGATCGAGTGGTGGTCACTGGAGCGTCTCGGGTCTCAGGTGCTGCCACGGCGGGAGAATGGTCCAACTCACGAAGTATGTAGGCAGGTTTAATGCGGTCCACTGAGACAGTGACTTCTTTGCCTTTTATGCGGAGCTTGAAAACTTTATCCCCTCGTTCTATCACCTCATGCGGCCCTGTGTAAGCTGCTTGAAAAGATGGGTGCGAGGTGTCATCTCTTAGAAAGACGTGGGATGCTGTTGCTAAATCTTTGAAAATGAATATGGAGCGGTTATTCCCATGGTGAGAAGTTGGTAATGGCAACAAATTTTTGGCGAATGTGCGCAGTCTTTCAGTGTATACTGTCAAGTCCTCTGTGCCATCAGCCGATTGACAAAAAATGTCCCCTGGGAGTCGTAGTGTCTCTCCATATACGAGCTCAGCTGGAGTCGCTTGTAAGTCTTCCTTAAATGCCGCCCGGATTCCCAGTAGAACAAGTGGAAGTGTTTCAAGCCAGCTGCTGGTCGCGTGACATGTAATAGCGGCTTTAAGCTGTCTGTGGAATCTTTCGACGAGTCCATTGCATGCTGGATGGTAGGCTGTAGTTCGTCTGCGTTGAAATCCGATGATGTGGGACAGATGCTTAAAAAGTTCTGATTCAAACTGTCGACCACGATCAGTGACGATATCTTCAGGGCAGCCGAATCTGGATATCCATCCGTGAACTAAAGCTTTTGCCACTGTTTCAGCTGTTATCTCCTGTAATGGTATAGCTTCGGGCCATCGTGTGAAGCGATCTACACATGTGAGACAGTAACGATACCCCTGTGAAAGAGGTAAAGGTCCGATCAAATCTATGTGGATTTTCATGAATCTGGCTCGAGGTAAGCTGAATGATGCTAATGGTGATGAGACATGACGTGTTATTTTTGATCGTTGGCATGCTAGGCAGGAACGAGTCCACTCTCTACAATCTTTTCGCATACTAGGCCATACATAGCGTTCCGATATCAGTTTCGTCGTCGCATTTATGCCAGGGTGGCTAAAAGAATGCAAGTTTTCGAACACTTGCCGTCGCATGTCTTTGGTCACATAAGGTCTGGCCACATTGCTGCTCTTGTCACAATAGATTTCTGTGTGAGATCCAGGCAGTTTGATTTTTGTCAAGCGCAGAGAAGTATCGCTATCCAAAAGTTGTTCTAGTTCAGGATCTGTGCTTTGTGCTTGAGCAAGCTTGGATAGATCGATGGGCTGAGTAATCTCTTCGATGCGTGATAAACTGTCAGCCACAACGTTATCCTTTCCTGAAATATGCCTGATATCTGTGGAAAACTGTGAAATAAAATCCAGATGTCTGAACTGTCTTGGTGAGCACTTTTCTTTTCGTGAATGAAATGCGAAAGTTATGGGCTTATGGTCAGTGTAAATAATGAAATCTCTCGCCTCCACCATGTGACGAAAGTATTTTATTGCTTCGTAGATGGCGAGAAGTTCCCTGTCGTAAGGCGAGTATTTCTGTTGACATGGCGAAAGTTTTCGAGAGAAAAATGCTAAAGGTTCCCACAGGCCGTCTCTATGCTGTTGTAAAGCTGCGCCCATTGCTGTGTCTGAAGCATCAGTGACTATAGCGAGCTTCGCTTGGCAGTCTGGATGAGCAAGTAGTGCTGCTTGGCAGAGACTTTCCTTGCAGGCGATGAATGCTTTAGTAGCTTCTTCTGATAAATGCACGGGATGTGAACCTTTAACTGATCCTGTGAGCAGTGCATTCAGAGGCGCTTGATGCCGCGCTGCGTCAGGAATAAACCTTCTGTAAAAGTTCACCATTCCTAGGAATCTTCGCAGTTCTCTGACGGTTTTCGGTGGTGGGTAATTCGCAACCGCTTCTACCTTCGATGGTAATGGTTTAGTCCCAGCTGCTGAGATGCTGTGTCCTAAAAACGTTACCTCTGATACACCGAATATGCACTTGTTCGTGTTGATTACCATGCCGTATTCCTTGAGTCTGTTGAAGAGCAGATGAAGGTGCTTCTTGTGTGATTCCTGATCAGGTGAGAAGATCAAAAAATCGTCCAGAAACGGGAAGCAGAACTCTTCAAGGCCCCTAAGCATCTCGTCCACAAATCGTTGAAACGTTTGGCTGGCATTACGTAGTCCGAACGTCATGAACGGAAATTCGTATAAACCAAACGGCGTCGTGATTGCGGTCTTTGGAATATCCTCAGGGCAGACAGGAATTTGATTATACGCTTTTACGAGATCAATAACCGAGTATACTTGACAGCCGGAGAGACAATGTGCAAAGTCATGTATGTGCCGAATGGGATAGCTGTCTGGTACGGTTCTAGCGTTGAGCATTCTGTAGTCACCGCATGGACGCCAGCCGTTATCTTTTTTAGGCGCAAGATGAAGTGGTGATGACCATGGTGACTTTGAAGGTCTGGCTGTTCCGTTCCTCAACATATCTGCAAACTCGTCTTTTGCAATTTTTAATTTATCCGGTGCTAGTCTTCGTGGTGTGCTGCTTATTGGCGGCCCTGCAGTAGTTTGTATATGATGCATGGTATTATGCTTCGGAACACGGTGGACACCGGAAGGTCTAGTAATCTCAGGGTATTCGCTTAGTATGTTATGATATACGGAATTTCCAGAAATAACTTTTACCGATGAAATGTTCCCAGTTGACTGTGCAGGTGAAGCTGGGGACGTAAGGCTTGTAGTGTTGTCGATTAAACGTTGATTTCGACAATCCACGATGAGGTTGTAAAATGATAAAAAATCTACACCTATTATGGCCTTTGTAACGTCCGCTACGATGAATCGCCAAGTGAAGTCACGGCGCAAGCCTAGGTTCAGCACTAAATGAGCGTAGCCGTAAGTAGAAATGGGTGTACCGTTTGCCGCACACAGCTCATAATTTGTTTTCTCACGACGTTCCTTGAGTGCCGATCGGGGGAAGACACATACGTCACTGCCAGTATCGATGAGAAACTGCATCTTCGTAGCGCCGTCCGTGACAAATAGGCGACCGGAAGTTTGGCAATCGGTCGTCGCCATTACCGACTGCTGTTCGCGTTTCCCGCATGGTAGTCGCACGGTTTTACGCACTTACTTGCTTCATTGCCGAACTTATTATGATACCAGCACACAGGAAATTTTCTATAGTTCGACTGTGATCGTGTGGAGCTAGAACGACCGCGCGTTTTCTTGTTTGAACGATTCGGTGCACGTGAATGCCGGTTCACCTGCGCAGTTAGAGCTTGCACTTGTTTGGTAAGTTCAGCAATCTGTTGGTTCATGGCGTCTAAAGAGCTTCCTGGCATGACACTTGATGTTGATGCTACGTGCGCTGTAGGCGAAACAACGTCATGGATGCGGTCAGCGAGATCTGCGAGCGCTTCCAGTGAAGACATCATCTGCGAAGCGATTATCGTTTGCGTGCTACTTGGTAGGCGACTGGTCCATATAGTACGTAGAAAATCTTCGGGAACTCCAGGTCCAGCCAAATGTTGCAAATGTCTTAGAAACTGAGATGGCTTACGGTCTCCAAGTTCTGCGTGCATAAGTAATTGCTTGACCTTCTTTTCTCGTGACGCGGACAGTCGTTTGATAAGTTCCGACTTCAATTTTTCATACCTGTTGGTGTCGGGCGGGTTGATGATTATATCTTCCACCTCAGAAGCATACTGCGGGTCTAGTTGGCCGATAACGTAGAAAAACTTCGTATTGTCCGTAGTAATGTTCGATATCGCGAATTGGCCCTCGATCTGCGCGAACCAAATGGCCGGCTTTTCAGGCCAAAACGGCGGAATGCGCACGCCCACACGACAAATATCTTCGTTCTTATCGGTTGAGAGCGACATCTTTATGTGATTCAGTATCAGAATTATCGCAATCAGCAACAAAATCAAAATCACACACATTTACTGCAAACGTGGACTTTCGGTTCAAAACAGGTCACCAGTAAAGCGAAGTTAGATACACTTTTGTTGTAATAGAAGGAGGTCCATGGGTTTGCTGAATTAATGATATGCCGATTGACTTTGTATACGATATATTAATTAAAAAGATATTTACAAAAACCAAATGCGGAAAATAAAATTTTCTCTAATGTGAAGTCTATATCAACAACATTCGTTGCCCCTAGCAACTAGCTGGAAAAGTTCTCTATTAGACTGGTATTGAAACTTTTTCGTGGGCTAGCACGCCACATCACCCCCCTCCAAAATGAATTTTAATTCAAATCACGTCGGGGTCACCAGTAAAGCGAAGTTAGATACACTTTTGTTGTAATAGAAGGAGGTCCATGGGTTTGCTGAATTAATGATATGCCGATTGACTTTGTATACGATATATTAATTAAAAAGATATTTACAAAAACCAAATGCGGAAAATAAAATTTTCTCTAATGTGAAGTCTATATCAACAACATTCGTTGCCCCTAGCAACTAGCTGGAAAAGTTCTCTATTAGACTGGTATTGAAACTTTTTCGTGGGCTAGCACGCCACAACAGTAATAGAAATTAGTTATTTATTTAAGTATTTATAATTATTACCCGGGAATCGAAGCCGTTGTTATTCCTATTATTTATTCTGTGACGTGGTTTTTTAAAGTTAATACCTTCAATTTTATTTTTTATATCAAAATACGATCTGTATACGCGAGGTTTGTAGAAGGGCACTTTAGCTAGTGAAATTACTGGGCAAATGAGACTTTATGACCTGATCTCACAGTCTAGTAATCTTTTTTTTTACTTCAAACTTGTCTAGCATTTGACCACGCTCTCACCTGATGGGAAGCGACGATGCGATCGAAAGTATAGCATACTAGCCAAGTACAAGATTACTAGATTGTGCTGATGTTTCAGGATGACATGCGCAGCGCAGTGTCGTGCGAAACTATAATACGTTATAGTTTCGAGTGACACTGCAACTGATATGGGAGCCGTGTCGCTTAACAACAGGCGAACGGTCAGCTCGTCACGTCATTCATTAACATAAAAAAAACCATCCTAAAAGATGAAAGCAAATTTCGCGAATTGAAGTAGATTCTCACGTAATTTGCTCGGTCAATAATAAGACAACTCCATTTTCCCATTGCCACGATTTTTATTTTACATCAAATCAAATCACTTAATGCAGATATGATAATTCAAGCACTTTTACAAGTAAACATCAGAATACTTGAAAAAAAATTAGTGTACTTTAGACCACACGACGTGCTTTGTAAAGTAGCAGTAGAAAGTAAAACTTCTTTAACTCCATCTATCGGCCGGTATAACTTTGTTTTTGCTTTGTTTAATGTTACCTTCGCCATTTTGACAATTGCGAATTGTCATTTTACTGGACATACCAACATAATAACACAAATTTTAAGTAATTTTTGACTTTTTTGTGTTGATATTGGAGATCTACGTTAACTAACAACTTTCAATTCCCGTTCGCGTTTCAACGCATTCTTCAACTTGCCTACTCACCAAGTCAAGCGTAGAGTTTTGGCGGGAAAACGAAAAAGATCTCGTCGCCACATTGTATCATTTTCCAAAACCTGTGTTATTTTCAGTGTTAGTGCATAAAATTGGTGGCATTTTATTCGTGTTAGTGCTGGATTACAGGCATGAATGTGGGAAAGTGGTATAATGGTGGTCAAACGTTTCTTTTCGTGTTGTTTCTATAACTACATAGAAGCTTCTGGTTAAGTTTCCACCACTTTACTAGAAGTATGACTTGACTAGATTGGACTATGACTTAACTTGATGACTTGGACTGTGACTTGACTTGACACATTACATAATATTAATGAACTTGAGAAATGATCAATTACTTGACACTGGCCAAATAAACAAAAATGTGAAGCCTTAAATAAAATGTCAAGCGTGCGTAAAGAAGTTTTATTACATTACTTAATTTAAGATATTTATCTAAGCATATAAAACATTTCTTTTGTACTCGTTAGGACTTAGGAGTATTATTGAACAAAGTAATATACTATAATCTTTGTCAATAATAGGATGGTGTAACAGCGAATGTGGTTAAAATTTATCTTTTACTCAAAAGCACCCACGGTTTTGTCTAATTTTACTTGTACCTGTGTTGTGTTATTTACCAACATGATTAATTTAGAAAACAATATCTGCTAACGCTTCGAATATTATTTGATTATTACATCTGAGAGAAACACGACATACAATGTAAATTGATTCTCTATATTTGTCCACATAAATTCTAGACAGACTAGATTAGGCACTTGGTAAACAAATTGAATAACATAACGTCAATACATATAAGTTGTTGTTCTGTTTGACCTTTGCTCCCCGGCGGGAACTTGCGACTCTTACTTTACCTGGATTATCGCACGTCACATAATATTTTTCGAAAACTTAGCTTTAGCAAGACAATCTTTGCGTAACGTCCTTTAACTTGTTGGGTATTTATTACTTATTTCAAAGTTATATAAGGTTTGAATAAACTTATTTGAATTTGTAATTATATGGCGTGAGTGGAGCGAAATCGTAATAATCCTAATATTTATTATATATACTATATATAGTATAGTAGTATAGTATCGTGTCACCGCATTGTATTATTTTCCAAAACTTGTGTTATTTTCAGTGCTAGTGCATAAAATTGGTGGCATTTTATTCGTCCACTGATATATATATATATTTTATTATTAGACTAATTAACTTAAGAAACACTTGGCAAAATTGTCACTAAAAAGCGATATAAATCCATTAAACGAAGAGAAGAAAAAGAATATAGAGTTCTTGGCGGGAAAGCGAAAAAGATTGCGTCACCGCATTGTATTATTTTCCAAAACTTGTGTTATTTTCAGTGTTAGTGCATAATATTGGTGGCATTCTATTCGTTAAGTGCTGGATTACAGGCGTGAGTGTGGGAAAATGGTATAATGATGGTGAAACGTTTCTTTTCGTGTTGTTTCTAAAACTACATAGAAGCTTCAAGTAAAGTTGCCATCACTTTACTAGGAGTATGACTTTGACTAGACTATGACTTGATGACTTGACTATGACTTGACTACGACTTGACTACGACTTGACTACGACATGACTACGACTTGACTACGACTTGACTACGACTTGACTACGACTTGACTACGACTTGACTACGACTTGACTACGACTTGACTACGACTTGACCACGACTTGACCACGACTTGACCACGACTTGACCACGACTTGACCACGACTTGACCACGACTTGACCACGACTTGACCACGACTTGACCACGACTTGACCACGACTTGACCACGACTTGACCACGACTTGACCACGACTTGACCACGACTTGACCACGACTTGACCACGACTTGACCACGACTTGACCACGACTTGACCACGACTTGACCACGACTTGACCACGACTTGACCACGACTTGACCACGACTTGACCACGACTTGACCATGACTTGACCATGACTTGACCATGCCTTGACCATGACTTGACCATGACTTGACCATGACTCGACTTTGACTCGACTATGACTCGACTATGGTCGACTATGACTCGACTATGACTCGACTATGACTCGACTATGACTCGACTATGACTCGACTATGACTCGACTATGACTCGACTATGACTCGACTATGACTCGACTATGACTCGACTATGACTCGACTATGACTCGACTATGACTCGACTATGACTCGACTATGACTCGACTATGACTCGACTATGACTCGACTATGACTCGACTATGACTCGACTATGACTCGACTATGACTCGACTATGACTCGACTATGACTCGACTATGACTCGACTATGACTCGACTATGACTCGACTATGACTCGACTATGACTCGACTATGACTCGACTATGACTCGACTATGACTCGACTATGACTCGACTATGACTCGACTATGACTCGACTATGACTCGACTATGACTCGACTATGACTCGACTATGACTCGACTATGACTCGACTATGACTCGACTATGACTCGACTATGACTCGACTATGACTCGACTATGACTCGACTATGACTCGACTATGACTCGACTATGACTCGACTATGACTCGACTATGACTCGACTATGACTCGACTATGACTCGACTATGACTCGACTATGACTCGACTATGACTCGACTATGACTCGACTATGACTCGACTATGACTCGACTATGACTCGACTATGACTCGACAATGACTCGACTATGACTGTGACTTGACTGTGACTTGACTGTGACTTGACTGTGACTTGACTGTGACTTGACTGTGACTTGACTGTGACTTGACTGTGACTTGACTGTGACTTGACTGTGACTTGACTGTGACTTGACTGTGACTTGGCTGTGACTTGACTGTGACTCGACTGTGACTCGACTGTGACTCGACTGTGACTCGACTGTGACTCGACTGTGACTCGACTGTGACTCGACTGTGACTCGACTGTGACTCGACTGTGACTCGACTGTGACTCGACTGTGACTCGACTGTGACTCGACTGTGTCTCGACTGTGACTCGACTGTGACTCGACTGTGACTTGACTGTGACTTGACTGTGACTTGACTGTGACTTGACTGTGACTTGACTGTGACTTGACTGTGACTTGACTGTGACTTGACTGTGACTTGACTGTGACTTGACTGTGACTTGACTGTGACTTGACTGTGACTTGACTGTGACTTGACTGTGACTTGACTGTGACTTGACTATGACTTCGACTGTGACTTGACACATATTTGCGTGAAATATCATTAACTTGGTAAATTATCAATTACTTGACACTAGCTAAATACACAAAAGTGTGGAGCCAAAACATAAAAAAGAAGAATATAAATTAAGTACGTCTAATGACTCCGTCAACAGACACGGTAAAATCACAAGTTATCTGGCAAGATAAGCAATGATCATCTATTATTTGAGTTACCCAAAAGTTGTAAAGTCAACAGAGAGGGATTGTGTACACATCTGATGCCAGATAATGCCAACCTTAGTGAAGGATCAGCAGTTCTGTATTTATCTTGTATATAATAGATTGAAGTTTTTCTTTTTATATTAATGAATGACGTGACGAGCTAGCCGTTCGCCTAATGTTAAGCGACACGGCTGCTCATATCAGTTGCGGTATCACTCGGAACTAAAGTATAGAGTTTCGAGTGACACTGCACTGCGCACGTCATCCTGAGACATAAGCACTATCTAGTAAGATTACTAGACTGTGAGATCAGATCATAAAGTCTCATTTTCCCAGTAATTTTACTGGCTACAGTGCCCTTCAAGTCGGAACACAGCAGTGCTTGCACACTACTGCTTGGCGGTAGAATAACTGGCAAAGCGGTGGTACCTCCCTAGACGAACTTTGCAGAGACTTTTAGACGAAGTCCTATCACCTAGTAAAATCACTTAACTAAATTACTTAACAGGATGAATTGAGGAACAATTGGGGTCAATATATTTTTATGAAAATTGATTTTCCTTGATCCCCCCTCCTGGGGCTTATGTTTGTCAAACCTTAATCTTCGAAAGGAAATAAAACAGCAGATTATTATAAAACACATTTAATACTCGTTTGATCACATTTAAGTCACGCAATAAATATTATTTTAATACATTTAAAATCATATGTTTTTCAGTAACGCTTCGAGCCTTGATTATCAACTGATATTTTATTATATTAGTCTTTAGATAATTGTTTATTTATATTTCATATGAGATACGATAAATATCCTACGTTACAATTATTTAATGTTACAATAATATTTATTTATGATATCTAAACACTAATTTCTAGTAAATATCTAGGTATATTTGTTGGCTATTCTATAACTCGCAAGATATATCATTGGTTTATTATTAAAGAAAAGTATAATAATAACGCCCAACGATCACATACATAGATCCTAGTCCCTAACTAGGATTCCGTGTCTAGGGACCCAAGAACTACGAGGACCCATAACATCCAGACTCAAAACAAGTATTTGCGCTTTTTTTTCTGTACACACGGTGGGTGTGTTTTTTTTTGTCCTGCCGTGGGAATCAAATCCGCCGCCTCTGGGTTATGAGCTGTCCTGCTCAATCACGACACCACAGAGGCTGTCAAAAGTAAATAATATTGAATTGTTCTATTTTTATATTTTTATCCTAAGCATGGGCACTGATCGTGTATATTGAAAATAATAATAAACGAAAGTCACCTGTGCTTTATATATACTAGTTAAATAGATTATTTTTATCTACACTCATATCATAATGTTACTACAAAAACTGTTTAATATATTATTAATACAATAATTATGAATATAAACGTATACATTCAAAAGAATACTATATCATCCGTTGTTTTAAATAGTTTTTTGTTTTCTTTAAATAAAGTACATGATAATAGATCCATTTATTGAGATATATAATATTTTGATTCCCGTGAAAAGGATCAGTAAACATTTTCTACTTTATACAAATGTTCCCTTTAACCCAATGATTGATTATATAACAATCACTATAAATAGTAAAACAAAAATCATGACAATCTAAATTAATATATTAAATCTCTATATTATATCTAAGTAATATATATATTAAAGGATATTCATAATATGTGAAAAATAGAGCGCTACGGTAGCGTATGACTACAATAATATATTGGTATATAACTATTCGTAATTTGCAAATGCCATGCATTTCTACTAAGAATCTATTTGGTACAATATTTACTATATTGAATATTGATAATAATATATGATATTATAAATTTGATTTCTTTTTTTTTTAATTATAATATATAAAATTAAACGAAACGTTACATACAAGCCAAGAGATTTTGTTACGACTTTATAATATAACGGGCCATAAAAAAAGTTGAATACAATGAAATCCATAGCTATTTTAAAATATGTATATATTAGGTCTTTACCTATGAAATTGCCGTTTTGTTTGAAAAAAGTTAAAGTATTTTTTTTTCGAAGTTATTTATTTCTTTTATTCAAAGTAATCACCCCTGCAATCAATGCATCTTTGCCAACGCTGTGGCAGTTTATGGATGCCCTTCTTGAAAAAATCAGCAGGACGGGAGACAACAAACTCTTCAAAGGCGTTTTGTACTGCCTCTCGGGAATTGAATTTTTTTCCCGCTAAAAAGTGGTCCAAATTTTGGAAAAAGTAATAGTCGGCAGGCGCAAGATCTGGTGAGTATGGCGGATGAGGGAGAGCTTCCAAACCCAACTCATGCAGCTTAGAGACGGTCTGTTGTGCAGTAAGGGGTCGCGCGTTGTCGTGAAGTAGCAGTGGAGACGACCGATTGACCAAAGCTGGTTGCAGACGTGCAAGTTTCGCCATCATTGTGGTCAGCTCTTCAATGTACACATCTGCAGTAATGCTCTCGCCGTTTTGTAAAAAGCTATGATGAATCACACCAGCACTAGACCACCAAACTGTGACCATCACCTTTCTAGGGGTCATTTTTCGTTTTGCACATTGCTTTGGTACCGAACCAGGATCTAACCAACTTGCTGAGCGCTTTCGATTGTCAAAAAGAATCCATTTTTCGTCGCACGTAACAATTCGGTACAAAATTCCTTCATTTCTGTGCCTGTTAAGCAGCGCAAGGCAAGTCTCGACGCGTACGTTGCGCTGGCGATCGTTAAGTTCGTGGGGCACCCATCTATCAAGCTTTTTTATCTTGCCAATCTGTCGCAAATGGACCAATATTGTTTTGATGCTAACATCAAAAGCTGCTGCCAGCTCAGCTGTAGATTGAGATTCATCAGCTTCCACAATCGCCTTTAATTCATCATTGTTGACCAAAGTTTCCGGACGACCACGAGGTTCATTTTTCAAGTCAAAATTCCCAGAACGAAACCGAGAAAACCAATAACGGGTTATACGTTCATTTGTACAGTTCTCTCCGTGAACGTCGTTGATGTTACGTGTCGTTTGTGCCGCGTTGGTGCCACGACGGAACTCATATTCCATAATTACACGAAATTTCAAAGTATCCATTATGAGGAAAAATGTTGAAATGTAATGAAAATACAACGCTAATCAATAAACAAAAGACTTATATTGTAAATAGAATGTCATATTTTTAAAACAAAATTAATTTGAATTTAGAATTCATAGCCAATCAAAACTTTTTTTTGTTTGAAAAAGTCTGTACTGCAATACGGCAATTTCATAGGTAAAGACCTATTATTATGCGTAATAGTAGCTGACGCACGACCAAAGGCTGGCACATACCTCGGCTAACGAATTAGCCTAGCTATTCAACGAGGGAATGTTGCCAGCTTTTTGGGTACGCTTCCCGCAGAAGGTGATGAATTCTGTGTTTTATTTATGACCCCTTTTTACAATATTACTCTTTTTAAAAAGATTAGTTTTTATAGGAATGAATGTGTCAATAAATATTTAATACGGTTTAATAGTAGGTAGTTATAATTTATGAGTCTATATTTTTACTCTTACATAAATAGCTGCAGTTTGCTATGTTCCCAATTCAGTATATTATATTATTTACAAATATGATCTTTATTATTAAAATTCTCATAAGTGTGATTCATTTTAAATTATTATATTTCTGATTGTTACTCACGAATAGTGTGTCGATTTCTCGACCAGGCCATCTCGACCAGCGAGATTGCGCTCTCGCTGGTCTCTCGCTGGTCTCGCTGCGTAAACTCACCTCCTGAGGACGAGCTTTGGATATGCTCGGAACCTGGTTCAGAAATTGATACACTATTCACGAATAGCGTGTCGATTTCTCGACTAGGTTTCAAGATTCACCGCCGCGATCTCGTTTCGTGAACTCACCTCCTGAGGACGAGCATCGAATATGCTCGAAACCTGGTCCAGAAATCGACACACTATTTGTGAGTAACAATTAGAAATATGTTAATTTTATACAAATATGATTACAATTTTGTTATTGATATTTGTAATAATTACAAGGAATTATTTATTACGTTTAAATTTTTAATATATGTTATGACCATCAATACATGTGACTAGAAAAATTCAATTCAGTTTGCATTGCTTAAGTTTTCGAACAGAAAATAAGTTATTTTTATTTTTGCGATTTATAAAAAAAACTTCTAGAAAAACATTAGGTATTTAGGTATAATTACAAGGGACGATTGTATTTAACAAGGACGATAGTGCCTAAATGCAAATTTCGGAAACCTCCTATCACGTTAAGTACTTGCTATCATAAGGAATCTGTTGCTTTATCCTATTCGATAATAATATTAATAATTTCTATGAGTAATAATAATTATAATAATAATGATAACGCCCATTGATCACATACACAGAGCCTGGACCCTAACTAGGATTCTCTGTGTCTAGGGACCCAGAAACTACGAGGACCATGGTCCCACAACACTCAGACACAGAACAAGTATTTGCGCTTTTTTTTTTTCAGTTTACAAATACTAGTCCAGTCGCGGGAATCGAACCCGCCACCTCCAGGTTATGAGCTGACCTGCTCAACCAACACACT
This sequence comes from Ennomos fuscantarius, assembly GCA_905220475.3. NCBI lineage: Eukaryota > Metazoa > Arthropoda > Insecta > Lepidoptera > Geometridae > Ennomos > Ennomos fuscantarius. The sequence continues at coordinate 928,799 of HG992034.1, read as the reverse complement.
ACGGATACTGTCAAAGTAAGGTAAAAGTTACTTTAAGCTTTTCTCAATGCGGTCAAAAATATATTGAAGCTAACATTTATTAATGGAAATGATAGATAGATAAATAAACTTTATTTTAACCAAAAAAAAATAATTTTCAAAGAAAATCGATTGACTTTTGCTAGTACAGTGGGAAGTTTATCGTTCAAATCGATCTCTTCCAGACAACCTTGACGTTAACCATTATATTTATATATTATATTAATAATAATTAATATGCAGTATATTAAATTAACCACCAAAATCAACGCCCCACTCTGTGTTTAAAATAACAATTAAATATGTCCGGAAATAACATTATTTTTGGATATATCCAAGAACACTACGAAAAATTATAATAGCTAGCTTACTGAAATGGTAATTTTTATGGCAATCGATGCAAATAACGTCAATATTTGATATAGTATTGTTTATTTCTATTTTGTTGTTTTAGCGCAGTCTCTGTGGGTATTATTTTGGTTTACCATAAAGCATTTTAGCCAAATAATTATTTCATAATTTCAAGTGACATGTTTATAACATTTATGGCTTCTTTATAACAATAAAGTAAAAGTGTTTTCAAATATTAACGTAACAAAACATGCCTGAGTTTAAAATATGACAGATTAGCTTTATGTTTCAATTAATTAGCAATACCAACATCAAAGTGAACTTCCCCGATACCGCGCCTTCGCAAAGGTTAATATCACAACACAAAGGACGCCCCAATTATGAATTTAATATTACGAAATTAAAAATTAATTTGTCGAAATTATTATAATGGATTGCGTTTAAAAGCACATCAAAATATATACATAAATGTTCTATACAACGTTTTTGTACAAAAATATTTGTGTAATACACAAAAAATTTAGTTAAAGCCTGATCCATGCACTTTTTATGTGACTTGTTTTGAAATTCAAGGCATTATTATTGTATATTATTTTTATTATTTTATAATATGTAATAATCAAATGCCTTCAGAATCAAAACACAATTCACTTCAAAGGAATCGATAACACAAGTGAAACAGACGACATTAATACGTTTTAAAATCTATATCCACAATTAAATGTGCGCACAAAAAATATACATTGGGTATCTACATTTCTAATTTATACACTTATTTACCTTTAATAAATATAGACGTAAAAACATGCCGTATTGTGTGCAATAGGTATATGATCGAATATAGTTTTTATTTACCACAAATATATTAAAATATTTTATACATTTAGTATATTTAATATTCGTTGTATTTCAACATAGTTATATTAATGCAAATTAAACTACACTCTAGTTTAGTCTTTTGGAAAGACTCTGATATGATTTCTGACACTACCTTCTATTTATACTATCATATAAAACTATGCTATTTTGGTACATTTTGAAAAGCTTTATTTTGAGCATAAACAAAGCTTCAAGCAATTACAACTCAACATCACATTCTCAATAAGTAACGAAACGACTATACAGTTGTGTCGCAGACACTCAAACATAATTGGTACATTTTGTGAGATTGTTCTCACCCTAACCTAAAGCGTTATTTCATCTACTGGGTCAAGAATATTAACCTTTTTCATAACTCTTTGCCAACTTTTAGCATTGCAAATTCTTGCGGCCTACACTTCCCAGAACTTTAAATTTTCCTTCACTTTGTTTTACTTAAAGTTATCAGAATAACACGCCGTAGTCGTACTTGTAACTTAAACTTCTGTCAAAGCCATTTTACATACATTTAGGTCCTTGGTTATTTTTTCAATGGTACCCAATTTTCTTTTATTATTTCATTTTATTTAAAACGCTACCTATTACTTATTAAAATGCAAATTCCATTAAGCCCATAATATATGTTTACATAATTTGAACCTAAAACGAATAATTGAAATAATGATTAAAAATAGTACACCTTGTCCTTTGCTTCAAAAGTCACATGTTTTTTGTCGTGCGTAGGCACTACGACCAACAACCATCAGGCGGGGCTGCCATTTTTACCATTACCCATCCGCACTTCCGTTCTCACTTTACCACTTTTTACTTTACCTTGGCCGTTTTTCGGGATATTGCTTTGTTTTATTAGATTAGAGTCACTTTTAGGTGGGGTATTTGGGTTAGAAGTTTTGAGGTCGTCATCGGTCGGTTCTTTGATTTCTGGGATGGTTTTAGTTTTGTGTGTATCTGTGTGGTGGTCTAGTACCTCCTGCACATGCACGGTGAGCTCTGGGCGGACGACCTGCGTGAAGGGCAGCAGCGCCCCCGCCACGTCCATCGTGTTGTTGATGTTCCTGTGCCACAGCTCCAGCACGACGCTGCGCCGTTGCTACTTGTACCGAGGTGGTCCCAGCCATCCGCAACCGAACACCTGGGACACGATTCATTATATAATACAGTTTTGGTACTTTCCTTATTGTAATTAGCAAAATGACAGCCTCTATAGTGTGTTGGAGGCGGCGGGTTCGATTCCCGCGCTCTTCTATCTATTTACGCTTTTTTTTTCTGTGCACAAACACTTGCTGTTTGTGCACAGAAAAAAAAAGCGTAAATACTTGTTCTAAGTCTGGGTGTTGTGGGACCATGGTCCTCGTAGTGCTTGGGTCCCCAAGACACAGGGAATCCTAGTTAGGGTCCAGGATCTATGTATGTGATCGTCGGGCGTTATTATTATTATTATTAATTAGCAAAATGACATGCAAAGTTATTATTTTTCGTCAAAATTGATTATAATAATAATAATTTGTTGTCATGAACCATTTTTTTACAATTTTTGTTACTGATACAAAAGTTACTTATAAATTAAGTTAAGATATAATAAATAATTTGGACTTTAAATTGCAGTTTAGACTAATGGCATCTGAGCTTGTAATAAAACTGTGTTACAGATGTCATTGCCCTCCGTATTTTGAAGATATTATTCATTGTCTTTAGCGTGGATAATTGTTTCTGTGTAACTTGACGACTGTATAATTCAATTCACATTGGCCAAAAGTGACTTTTGTCAACGGCAGCGTTACTTGAAAGTCACGGCTTTCAAGTGACGCTGCCAAAACACCATCAACGAATTCCTAACGACATCTTGGAATTTTTCATTAATAAATCATTTCATATATTTACCGTGTACTTTTTAAGCATAATCTACCTTAAATATAATAAAGATATATCTCTAATCGTGGTAAAGTATATTCGTATTATTTTTGATGTAATTCAGTGAATACAAGCCATAAAACGTGAGACCGATTGTATCAACTTATTTTTACATGAATGCCAAATGATATTTATTCCAAAAATAGCTGTAACCTTTGAAGATAAAAAGATTATGTTATGGTTTACCTGCTCGGCTCACGTTACGGTATATTTTTTACCGAAACGGACAACACAGGTATTTTAACAATATGATAGACTAGCTGCACCCCACGGTTTCACCTACGGATGAAAAGTAGCCTATGTGTTAATCCACTATAATTATTATTTTGGGGGTTTATGTTTGCTCGCGTCCGTAGGCTTTAACCCTAGTTTCCCTACACGTGACCCCTGGGTGGTGCCAAAAGAGCAACCAAATAACTGGTGGAAGGCCTTAGCCGCCGGCTTAGTTACCACCCATTAGACAAAACCACGATGCCAAGCGACTCGTCGTGTTCCATCGTGATGTCTAATGAAGCCGTTCTGACGAGTAGATGTGGACAGTTGTGTTGGGTATGCAGACCGGTATTGGTGATGGAGATGCTTTCGCGTCGGAGACCTTGCTTCGGAGGGTAGCGGGATCCGAAGCACGGTGCTCTCTGCTGGCCGACCGCAAGTTGTAGGGGGCCCAAGTAGTAGTCTAGCGAACTACGAAAGGCTGCCCACCGCTTGTGTAAAATCCTGAGGTTGTCCACAGGGCCAGTTGGCGACTGGAAGTGAGGAACTTGTGGGCAATTTCAGGGGGGTTCGGGCGTCCCCGCAGTCTCCACGCAAGTTCTCCATTGGCGTAGGAGCTTCTCTATTACTGAGGGTTAGCATCCCAATATCTCGTCCACTTCCTACTTGTCTACCTAACTCACCCAACTATGAAAAAGTCGAAAAAATTGAGCAAGTTTAAACGGCAGATGCACGTCCTCACTCTTAAAGTGCACCTCACAAATATTCGTGGGCTGCACTCAAATTTGCAAGCGGTCCATCATCATCTGGAGACCAACAAACCGCACTTGCTCTTCTTGACTGAGACGCAAATAGGATGTCCATCAGACACGGCATATCTGGACTATCCAGGATTCATCTTGGAAAACCGCTTCCTTCCACGCGCTGGTATCTGCGTTTACGTCCGTGATGACATTTGCTGTTTGCGTCTCCGAAACCTTGAACATCCCCACTTTTCGGTGATTTGGGTGCTTGTGGACACCGGCATTGAGAAAATTCTCTATGCTGGTGTGTACAGATCACATAGCGGTGACCGAGAGACAACTCTTCTAATGGAGTATCTCAGTGAAACGGCAGATGTGGCTCAGCAACGCTATCCTTCGGCTCAGCTTGTTGTTCTGGGGGACTTTAATGCTCACCACCAGGAGTGGTTAGTCCCACACCGGATCACGGACCACGCTGGGAGAGAGACGCGTAAGCTCGCTTTGGCGCTCAATTTAACGCAGATTGTTAAAGAGCCAACGCGAGTGCCTGATATTGATAGCCACACTGCTAACTGCCTCGACCTTCTGCTCACGACTGAACCAGACCGATACTCTGTGGCGGTATCCTCACCCATTGGTAGTTCCGATCACTGTCTGGTCAAGTCCGTTTCAGTATACTCCCCGCCTGACCCAAGCCCTAAGAGCAATCGGCGTGTCTGGAGATACAACTTAGCAGACTGGGACGAGATGCGACATTTCTTCGCTTCATATCCTTGGCGGCAAACGTGTTTTTCTTCTGGAGATCCGACGGTCTGCGCGAATGCGGTTACTGAGGTAGTATGTCGGGCTATGGAATATTTATTCCATTTTCCGATAAACCCGTGACCAGCAAAGCCAGCCCATGGTTTGGAGCCGAATGTGCACGTGCTGAAGCGCAGAAGCATGCGGCATATCTGGCATGGGCTGACGCTCGAAAACGCAAGGCCTCGGACACTCGAGCTAAGAAGAAAGCCTTTAACGTTGCCGCCAAGGCCTGTAAGAAGGAATTAAGGAAGGCTCGTTTCAATCATATTGGTCGAATAGGGACTAAACTTGCTTCCTACCCAGCGGGTAGTAAGGCTTTTTGGTCCCTAGCCAAATCGGTTGAAGCGAACTTCTGTCGATCCTCACTGCCTCCATTATTGAAACCAGACGGATCGCTGGCTCACACTGCAAAAGAAAAAGCAAACTTGTTTGCCACTCTCTTTGCAGAAGCTTCGCGTTTAGATACTGCTAATGAGGTACCTCCCTGCCTTCCACAATGCGGTGTTTTCATGCCGGAAATACGCATACGTCAGAAGGAAGTACTAAAAACATTACGCAGTCTAGACGTGAACAAAGCCAGTGGTCCCGATGGTATACCTGCAATTGTACTTAAGAGCTGTGCACCCGAGTTGTCTCCCATTCTAACACGCCTATTTCACCTCTCTCTAGACACCGGAATAGTCCCTATGAGTTGGAAGCTAGCCAACGTACAACCTGTACCTAAGAAGGGCAGTCGTGCTGATTCTGCCAACTATCGACCCATCTCAATTACCTCCATTCTCTGTAAGAGTATGGAGCGTATAATTAACAACAAGCTCTTGGCATACCTTGAAGACAATGATCTCCTCAGTGACCGGCAATACGGATTTCGCCGAAACCGGTCCACTGGGGATCTTCTCGCGTATGCCACTCACATATTGAGTGAAGCCTTAGAGATGCATGGAGAGGCACTTGCTGTATCTCTAGACGTCTCTAAGGCATTTGATCGGGTCTGGCACGACGGTCTTCTGAATAAGCTTCCATCTTACGGACTACCTGCTGGTTTGTGCACTTGGATATCAGACTTTTTGAGGGAACGATCGCTTAGAGTAGTTCTTGATGGCTGCTCTTCCGATCAATTAGCTATTAATGCTGGTGTACCTCAGGGGTCAGTTCTTTCAGCAACACTATTCTTACTCCACATCAATGATTTGCTAAAGCCCGGTACCTTTGGGTATGCAGATGATAGTACTGTTGTTGAAAGATACACATCCAGTGCCCGAGCCAGTGGTGACGATGTCCGGATTGAGAGAGAGGCTATGGTTGAGCGCATGAACCTGGCTTTGAAAGCCGTGTCCGATTGGGGCGATGTTAACTTGGTTAGGTTCAATGCTGCAAAAACACAGGCGTGTTTATTCACTGCTAAAAAGAGCCCACTCCATCTGGCTCCTTCATTCCGTGGTGTATCTGTAAGTTTAGGAAACCATCTTGAGCTTATGGGTGTTGATCTCACGTCAAACCTAAATTTTGGATCCTACATCGAGTCCAAAGCCAAAGTAGCTTCAAAAAAACTCGGCATATTGTCCAAGGTAAGGCGGTACTTCACACCTGGACAGCTTCTAAATCTGTATCAAGCACAAGTCCGATCGTGTATGGAGTACTGCTGCCACCTGTGGGACGGGTCTGCCAAGTACCAGCTTGAGGCTCTGGACTCGATTGAACGGCGTGCCAAAAGGCTCATTGACGACGACACTTTGGTTGGTGAAAGGCTCCAGAGCCTTGCACATCGACGTAAGGTGGCAAGTCTGTCGGTTTTTTACAGATTACACCACGGTGAATGCGCTCAAGAACTGCATGATCTAATTCTCCCATCACCATTCCACTACCGGACTACTAGACGCTCGGCTAAGCGCCATCCTTTTGTGGTCGAAATACCACCCATTCGTACCAAGCGATTTGACTCAACGTTCTTAATTAGAACGGCTAAGGAATGGAATGCCCTGCCAGCGTCTGTGTTTCCGGCGAAATATGACCCGGGCGTGTTCAAGAGAAGAGTGAATAGGTATTTACTTGGCTAGCATGCTACACCTTCGATCGCATCGTCACTTCCCATCAGGTGAGAGCGTGGTCAAATGCTAGACAAGTTTGCAGTAAAAAAAAAAAAAAAATAAAAAAAATTATAAGCTATCTATATACCAAAGATACCAATTAGATATGGAACGCTAAAATTCTTAAACTTCAATTTTAATTTAGGCATATAATGATCTAATTTAGATGTTAAAACAAGTTATCTGTGTTCCAAATTTCATCATGTCGTTTTTGCGTAAAAAGTCCGTGGCGTGACCCTCTTAGTATTCGATAATTGCCTGTATAATAAGTGATTTTACTAGGTGGTAGGACTTTATTGCAAAGTTCGTCTAGGTAGGTACCACCGCTATTCTGCCACCAAGCAGTAGTGCGCAAGCACTGCTGTGTTCCGGTTTGAAGGGCACTGTAGCTAGTGAAATTACTGGGCAAATGAGACTTTATGATCTGATCTCACAGTTTAGTAATCTTATTACTAGATTGTGCTGATGTCTCTGGATGACGTGCGCAGTGCAGTGTCACGCGAACCTCTATAGTTTAGAGTTCCGAGTGACACTTCAGCTGGTATGGGCAGCCGTGCCGTTTATACATCAGGCGAACGGCTAGCTCGTGACGTCATTCCTTAACATTAAAAAAAAATTGTCTCAGTGGAACATACAATCGGGATAAAAAGTATCCTTTATGTTAATCCAGGTTATAAGCTATTTGTGTTCCAAATGTCATTAAAATCCATTCAGTAGTTTTTGCGTGAAAGAGTAACAAACATACATACATACTCACAAATATTCGCATTTATAATATTAGTAGGATGGAACAAGGCTATTTTTGAACGGACAATGACACGTGAATAAACAAAAATAAAGGCGCTACCGTTATTCTAAAAGGGACGGGTTGTTCTATCAGAATTAGATAGCATTGACAAAGTGGGGTCGGGGCTTCTACACCCCTTTGTTCTAATAATACACCTAAGAAAAATGGCATGCCAATAACAAAACTAAAATGACGATGGCGTATAATGGAATCACACTAATATTATAAAGGCGAAAGTTTGTATATGTGTATGTGTGTTTGTGTGTATGTTTGTTACTCCTTCACGCTCAAAAGGCTGAATGGATTTGGATGAAATTCGGTACCAAGATAGCTTATACATTTAATTAACATATAGGCTACATTTCATCCCGAAAAAGTGAAATGTTCCCGTGGAATGAGTAAATAATTAAAATACTTTTTATCGGCGGGTGAAACCGCGGGGCGCAACTAGTCTTTTATAATTCACAATTTTGGCATAGAAATAAAAATTAATCTTTCAAATAGCCATGACTATGTTTTTTATGTGATGGAATGACGTTTCGAGCTAACCGTTCACCTGATGTTAAGCGACACGGGTGCCCATATCAGTTGCGGAGTCACTCAGAAGTCTAAAGTATAGAGTTCCGCGTGACACTGCACTGCGCACGTCATCCTGACACATCAGCACAATCTAGTAATAAGATTACTAGACTGTGAGATCAGATCATAAATTCTCATTTGCCCAGTAATTTCACTAGCTACAGTGCTCTTCATACCGGAAGTGCTTATATGCATAATTGACCTGATTTGTAAATTTTCACTAGCATATAAAGTTCTCACCTGGCAGATGACGAGTGCCAACAGCAGTAGCAGTAGTATGCTGAGCACGCCCCACACGACCCCGAGCTGCGTGAGTGCGAACACGTACAGAGTTCGGTGGCACCACTGGTTGGGTTCGAACAGCGTCGGTGCATAGTCCGGCCACATTATGCCGAGTGTCCATAGATTTCCAAACGCGAACCTACAGTAAAATAATGAATGTGCTTTAAGACAATTCCGTTATATGTAACTAAACTTCAGTCTACCTGTAACTTAAAAACGTGACTACATAACTTAAGTAATGTTTAACTAAAAGCAGTTGAATCTGTTGTAAAATTGTAGGCTTATAAATTAAACCAGCTTTTTCAAATCAACCCTAACTGTAGTTATACCTTGCCTAATTTTTGTTATAAAAGAAATTACCAGAACAGTTTGATTAAATATTTTTTTCAGTGCACCACTGAAGTAAAACTTCTTTAGCTACATCTATCGGCTAATATAACTTTGTTGCCATATTAATTGTAAATCGTCGTGTTACCGGACATACTAAAATAATAATACAAACTTTAAGTCATTTTTAACTTTGTTACGTTGACAATTGAGATCTACACTAACCAACAACTTTCAACTTCCGTTTGCCTCGTCACGCATTCTCCAACTTACTCCCCAAGTCAAGCGTGCGTAAAGCAGTTTTACTTTAAAAATGGTTTTATTTCGTACACTACATAAATTTTCATAATTAGATAAATAGATAATTCTTTATTGTCTCACCAATGAAATTAATAATACGCAGGAATACAATAAATCACTATTTGTAATCTCCAAAGCAATTAGAAGTTACCGTAGAGGAGCTTGTGTAATTTGCCAATCGTTTACGTTAAAGAAAAAGGAAGATGACAAATTGATAAAAAGTTGAAGGAGAAGAGGTGATAGAATGCTGCCCTGAGGTACACCTGCACTCGTGTAACACTGTAAAGAGAAAGTCTCATCGATGCGTACACGTTGCTGGTAAGAGGTAATATAAAATAGTAAACATACATAACTTGTGAATTTTTAACGAATTCCACCAATGAATGAATTACAGTATATCCTGATGAGATTTTCCTTAACCGTTTATGTACATTGTTGCACGAAGTGGAGCCCGTTGGAAATGCACTGCAATTATAATTGCAACAACACACAATGGAAAGACTCGATGGAAAGAAGACATCCCATCAGCAAACATCCAGTAGTTTTGTAACTAACCCTCCAAACTACATAAATGTCTCAAAACAACAAAATCAAATATTCTAATGAAACCCTTCCTTTATATTTTGCTTCTATGTAGGACCAGTCAGAGTGGATCGCAGACAAACAGTGGAAAAAGCCACCAGTAAGGGGTTTTACACACAGACTCAAGGTCACAGTCCAAAATAAAACCATACAGTTGAATCAGCCAACTTGCACGTGGCCGAAAATCAACTGACAGAGCAAAGTTTACAGAGATTCGTCGTCCAATTTGGGAATCTTCAGTAGTTACCACTAACGTGCTTGAACCTACCTGACTGCGACTTATCATCATTGGCCGTGAATAAATAGTCTTTATTAGCATTTAGTAGCACATTATTGAAAGCATTTTATAGAAAACAGTTTAAGGATCGGGTCAAGTACATTGATAAACTGTTCATAGTCTATGCGGGTTGAACGCAATTACCATATGTGTATAGACAACGTTAATAAACAAGAGATCTATATCAGCTTCCAATGTAGAGCATGAAGTAAACGTACACGCGTTTTTGTAGTGACTTGCTATGAGCTCTGCCAACGATAGTAGTACCAAGAAAAAAACGAGTGTACTTTAGACCCAGTAAAACTTTTTTAGCTCCATTTTTCTTGCCTCTACAGTAAAACACGAAACGTAACTCTCTCTTTCTATCTTCGTATAGAAGAAAGTAAGTTGGTAAGTAAGCAACTTTCATTCGCCTCACTAGCTTACTCCCCAAGTCAAGCGCGCGTTAACAAGTTTTACTTCAAAATATCTGCAGATGAGTCTTGTAAGCTAAATAACGCCTAAACTCACGTCAATCAAAAAGTCGAAATTACTCCGACCAAGTTTTGGACATAAGAAGGACGAAGCGACGTTAGACGTGCTGACGCTGGCAAAAGCCGCCGCGGCTTGCGTTAGTAACTGGCTCCCAGAAAAACGACATCGAATATGTCCGAAACCTGGTCGGAGTAATTTCGACTTTTGAACGTGAGTTTAGCCGTTATTTATCTTACAGAATGTGTCATACTCACGATAGTTTACAAACTAAAAAGAAGAGTCTTCTATGGTCATTTGTCAATCTCAACTTTCAATTTGCCATTCAACGTGGCAATGCTGCCAGCATATTGGGCACGTTGCCTACTGGTAGTGGTTTGTTTGATTAAGTTCCCTTTTTATTGTTTTATGTAAAAACTTTATCTCAACTGTACTGTTCAGTATGTTAGCTGTGACCTTGCTATCTGTGTGTCAGAGCCCTAGTAATGATGTTTGCTACCCATGTTTGGTTAGGTCAATTTCAAGTGGCGCCTTTTATAAAGCCACCCCTATAGTACCTTCCAAAAACAGGATATATTAGTTTTAGGGACTTGCTGATAAATAGATTTACTCAACTTCAATTGGTGAAACGAATACAAATGTGAGTAAATTCGCTTGATATTTTTGTACTTTTGTGTTTCATGTTGTCATATTGCGTACTGATTTTTGCATCAATAGCTTCTAGTTTTTAGCTAGAACTTAACAGAATATCAGCGCCAGGTGTTGAGTACCCCGGCCGCTTTTCGACACCACTGCTTCCGTGCTATATTTACTCTTTTATTTCTCTTACTACTTTTAACTAGGTACTGTTTATATTTCGTTGTATTCTCTTGTTTGTATGTAAATTTGTGCGACTTTAAGAAATGCTGTTACTTACGCCCACAGTTCTAATGACTCAATAATGGGTGTTAATTAATCTGATCCAATAAACCAATTATATCAAAACACGTGTCTTACCATCTTGTAAAAGGTTCACGTAATAACATATTCCGTGATAATTGGAATTGTGATTGGAATTGGATTGGTGGCGAGATGCAAATGCTAGTAAGTAAGTAATTCAGAGTTGTATACGCTTGGTAAAGAAGAGCTCAAGTTTCTTTTTCCGACCAGTTTATTAGTAGCCTTTATAATCTACCCTACGAAGTAATTTTTACATACTCACCAGCCCATCAAGAACACTGTAAGCGAGTAAGCCAGCACTCTCTCTGGCACACTTGGGGCAGAGTTGGAACTCCTGCTGGCAAGCTGAGCCCACAATAGCCAGCAGATGCCAGCACCGCCCGCAGCACCACCCACCACCATATAGACTGGAATTCGAGGCTCTGCTGGGCAGTCGCGGATATACTGAACCCCTGGGAAAGATTAGTATAGTAAGCTATATGGTTGGGCTGGGTATACTGTCCTGGGGAAGAGCAGTATGGTATATAGCTGGGCGGTCGCAGATTTACTAAACCGGAAGTATCGAAAAGAGTCATAATGAGGATACAATATAAGAAAATATATACAACGTGTACGTTATAACTTGATATCTGAATTTAAGCCAGTGTTGAATAAATAGTTAAGTAATAAAATCTAAGACTATGAAGACCTTTTTATATTTAATTGTTTCTATCTCAGTTAAAGTAAAGATGCATATTAATATTCATTCATTTGCATTCATGTATACAGTTTATATATTATACCAGGCCTTAATAACTAGTTGTAGTGAGTTAGTATTAATGAATTAGTAATAAAGTATCCTTGACAAACAACGGTCGTTTACTTGCATACCCCGTACACCTCGCCTCACCGTAAGTTTAGTAGGTACATGAACCTTGTAAGGGCACTTGCAACTGAGTGCGTTTAAATAAAAATGTATCGATTTTAATTATACATAGATATGTCGTCGAACATTTAATAATATGGATTTTTTAAGCATTTGATTAATTACCTATTGAAGCAGGCAACTCAATACGTAATATGTAATTCATCAAATCAATCAATTTATTTCAGTTTTTTTCTGCTACGACCCACTCTTTACAATGTTAATCGCAGCTGTTCAACGTAGATGTATGTGTAATTTTGTAATTTAACAAAATAAACAAAATAAATTAAATCCGATCTAGGCTTAGTTCTAGATAAATCAAGGTATCAAAAACAAAAACCCTCATTATTAGAGAAAAACATAAGGCTCATACTATAAGCCATCAATTTTGAATCTATCTTGTCTACGCAATTTTTATCGTTGTTTATTTTATGAAGACGTCGACGTATTTTTAAAAGCCATTGAATTAAAAAACGAAGTTGAAAATTTCAACATCGGCAGCCTCGTCATCCTAAAACTCCGAAGTCACGATCTCCAGTCATTACTCTTGTTTGTTTCATGTCCCGTCAATTTTCATTACTGAATAACCATCTTGTAATTTTTTTTTATTTCAGTTTTCTCGCGTTTTTTGCTGTTGGCGTAACGGTAATTTCATTATGTGTGACATTTCGCGTCCCTTCTGCCATCTCGACTTATCCGATTTAAGTCAACTTGTTTGGAGACGGAAAACGGTAATTTCACGTTTTTTTTGCTGCTTGAGAGAAATGTATTAGAATTACTATATTATGGGCCTTAATTTTCCTTTGGTAAACGTTGACCTTTATTTAGTTGATAGTAAGTCTCTGTCTCTGCGGTATCGAATCCGAAACTCAATCATTCGCCAGAGAACTAAAGTTACCGACATAGCTCAGCGAATTAGTCTGTTAGCATATTTATATCCCTTGTGATGTTAACGTATATCCGTTTCAATATTATATTATACTAGCTGCGCCCCGCGGTTTCACCTGTGGATAAAAAACCACGCCCAATGAGCATACTATCGGGATAAAAAGTGTACAATACAGGTTATCAACTTTCTGAGTTCCAAATTTCATCCAAATCCGTTCAGAAGTTTTCATCGATCATACAATCGGGCTAAATACTTTTAGCACACGTGTTATTCCAGGTTATAAACTATCTTTGCTCCAAATTTCATCCAAATCTGTGTGGTAGTTTTTGCGTGAAAGAGTAACAAACATTCATCCATACATCCATACTCACAAAATTTCGCATTTATATTTTAGTAGGATTACCAGGTATTTATAATATCTGTTTACTTCAATTTATCAAAACTATTGAAGTTAAGTTTTCACATTTTGTTTGTTTTTTTCTAAGGCTTGAATCGATTGGCTTCCAAATATTGTCTTGCGACATTTAAGCAGGCGTCAGATTAGAAAGAGTAAGTGAGAAAAAAGAGAGCAATGTTGACTTCAGATTACAATATTAATCTGAAGTACACTAGTTGCGCCCCGCGGTTTCACCCGCGGATAAAAAGTATTTTAATTATTTCCTCATCCCACGGGAACATTTCACTTTTCCGAAATAAAATGTGTTAATTCAATATATAAGCTATCTTGGTACCGAATTTCATCCAAATCCATTCAGCCGTTTGAGCGTGAAGGAGTAACAAACGTACATACATACAAACTTTCGCCTTAATATAATATTATTATATTATATTATATTAGTTTGATTAGTGTGATATATATATTACAACCATATTTTAGAGCAATGACAAAAGACGTTTTAAACAGTTAACAATACCAATTTCGCTAAAAACGGCTGTTCATTTCATTACAATATTCAATTACAGCCTTATTAATCAACACAAACTAGCTTTAGACTAGTTACACCATCTTTTGTCTCTTTCGATCCAGCTAAATATTCCGGTAGCAAAAAAAGGACAAAAGCTGAAGTAAGTAATCCGAGACTAATACCCGTTTATTAATAAGGCTGTTAAATATTAAATGTTATTAATGTATTGTTTAATTAATAACTAACTGTTTTAACGCATTCTGTTGATATAAAAAATTTTCTTACGAAGCCCATAAAAATTTAATATACACACAAACTCGATTAGTCTTTTTTCAGACGATATTTATAGATTTTATTAATTTACGTAACAGATTTTCCTCTCAGACCATGAATAATTAATTTCGTGAATAATTTATTGTAAATACGCCCGTTGTTGTAACAAGATCGATTAGGGTTGATTTAGGCAATGATGCGTCACTAAAAGGCGCTAATGACTAGGATAATATAGGTAATAGGATGGTATAAGTCTTCAATTATAATAATAATAATAACGCCCAACGATCACATACATAAATCCTGGAACCCTAACTAAGATTTCCTGTGTCTAGGGACCCAGGAACTACGACGACTGACGAGGTTCTGAGTCTGGGTGTTGTGGGACAAATTAACAAACTTTATTTGTATTTAGTCTATGGTCAATATTTAAACCATAGACTATCTCTGGTATCAGCTAGTCTTCAATCGTCGGCGTTTTGTAATAAAATCAACGTCTGACTACTTACTACCGTAATAAACTAGGACTACTTAGTCCAGGTTTAAAATTCAAAGTCAAAGTCAAAAGATTTTATTGCAAATAGGCTAATTTTAGTACTTTTACAAGTCAAAATTATATTAGGTACTGAAAATTAAGTTATTTCACTAAGTATATAAAATTACAAAGTGCTTATTGTCAAATAATATAAAGCAAGCCCATTACAATATATGAGTTAAACCTCTACTTAGTCCACGTTTTGTAATAAGACTGATTATTGTAATGTCAGATAGAACCGGCTCTGTATACAATTGAGATCACACACAGCATCCTGAATTCAATACCTAACTTTAAACATATGATGTGAATAAATGCTGAACATAACTTCTCGAAATGGTCCACTCAAATGAAATGCACACAATTTCTTATTCACAAGAAAGAGATGGAAATACGCGTTTTGCTCGAATGGAAAAGCGTGACAAACATAAAGAGCCAGTTTTGGACTAAGCAATGTGAGGATGCGCTCGTCGCCTCTTTTTCGGAGTAAGTGGAAGATTATCACTGGATATTCTCTTTTTCTGCAGCTATGTGTCGCCCCGTAGGTAACCAATATTCCAGTTTCTCGCTGAAACATTTTATATTATGAAATAGTATGTAAACACGGCATCATAGAATAGATAATCCAGTGTGCAATCCTTATCAGTACAGCTATTTAGATATAAAATCCACACGGATTATGTTAAAATTTTTAAAGTACCTATATGTACAGGTATCTTTGCCGATTTTATCGACAATGCAACATCAAAAAGAAGATACAGGCCTGATAGCTCAGTTGGTAGTAGCTCTGCCTTCTGAGCTGTAGGTCGTGGGTTCGATTCCCACTTAGGAAAAATATTTGTGTGATGAACATCGATGTTTGTTCTGTGTCTGGGTGTTACGTTGTATTCTATGTATGTATTTAGAAACAAAATTATTATTTTTTAATTATTATATATTAAATATCTAAGTATATAAGTAATACAATCTTTGTTTAGTTTGGGGCTAGATGGCGCTGTGTGAAATTAAAAAAAAATAATTATAATAACAATAATAATAAAGATGAATAAATAATTTACTCATAGGAAGATCTTTCTTCTTGTGAGCAAGCCTTAGCTCTGATACAATCAAAAGATTGATTATTTGTCACAATTGACTTCTCTTCTTGGAAGCACCACGCCAAATCGAGTGTTTTATCAAATAATTAGATATTCACTTACCCATTATTAGCATGATGACCGGCAGCGTGGAGAGGCAAGCCAGGAACACCGTCATCAGAACTAGAACAACACATTTGATTTTGAAATAAAAAAACGATTGTGCTTTAGACCACACGACTGAAGTAAAACTTCTTTAGTTTAGCTCCATCTATCGGCTGGTATAACTTTGTTTTTGATTTGTTTAATGTTAATGTCGGAGTTTTGGCGGGAAAACGAAAAAGATCGCGTCACCGCATTCGATTACTTTCCAAAACTTGTGTTATTTTCAGTGTTAGTGCATAAAATTGGTCGCATTTTATTCGTTAAGTGCTGGATTACAGGCGTGAGTGTGGGAAAATGGTATAATGATGGTGAAACGTTTCTTTTTGTGTTGTTTCCAAAACTCCATAGAATCTTCGAGTAAAGTAGCCACCACTTTACTAGGAGTATGACTGACTAGACTGACTTGACTTGATGACTTTGACTGTGACTTGACACATATTTGCGTGAAATATCGATAACTTGATAAATTATCAATTACTTGACACTGGCTAAATACACAAAAGTGTGGAGCCAAAACGTAAAAAAAAAAACAATACAATTTTTTAGTTGGTTATGTTGACAATGGAGATTTACGTTAACCAACAACTTTCAACTTTCGTTCGCCTCGCCAACTCACTCCCCAAGTCAAGCACGCGTAAAAAAGCTTGTGGCTCGTCACGTCATTGAAGTCAAGAACGTGTGTAAGCACAGACCAAGTAGAGGATACTATGTATATATACATATATATATATACATATATATATATGTATATATATATATATATATATTTATATATAAATATATATGTATATATACATATATATATATATATATATATGTATATATTTATATATATATATATAAATATATATGTATATATACATATACATATATATATATATATATATAGATACTATGTATATATGGTGTGTAAGTGACACGGCGGTTGTAGCGTAAGGCCTCTTTTTGGTTGATTTTCATATTTAGTTTTTATGAACGTTTTTTTGTGACAGTGAGAATATGTCGGTTTAGTTTTATGTAAAATTTATAATTTTCAATATATTTTTCGCCTGTATAAGTTTCCTGCTCCTTTATATTTCGCACATTATTATTTACCTTTTATAAGGAAACGCTTAGTCGTTAGCAACAACGCCCATAACCTAAGATCCAATTCCTTACTTGTCCTGTTCATGATCTTAGCCGCCCGGCAGACGAAGTCCACTGTCCCAGATGCCTCCATGTTGGCGTCCTTGAGCTGGTACGCCACCGAGCCATAGGTGGTGAGGCCCACGCCGAGCCCGAGCCCAGTCCGGTCGTTATACTTGGCTTGCTCGCCGCACAGACGTCTCTGCTCATCTCCGGACACCTGGCAGTAGATAAATAATGAAGTAAGATGAGTAGGTAGTATTTGAAAGTGGGGCGAGTTGGCTGGACAGCAGTCGTGCCCCTACTTGCCCCCGGTACGGCGGACGAGGGCTCACGGGGGGTCTAAGTGGGAAGTAAGAGAACAAAATGCGCGGACATTTCCCCCCCTCAAAAGAAGGTAGTATTTGAAAAGCTCGTATTTAGTAAGTACACTTTCCATTTAAAAACACGCTCGAAATCACAAAATATGCTAGCAATCCCAAAACACAATACTGCCGGGTTTCAAGGTTGCTTCAAGTATCGTAAGTCGAAGGTGTGCAATAACCTGCCACCGCCTTTAAGAAAAAAAATCTATAGTCACTCGTTTAAAACTAAACTAAAAGGGTATTATGTATGTAGGTATGTTTCTTCGACAACGAAAAAATTGTGAGGCAACTTTAAAGCCGCGGAAGTAATACAACTTTCGTACATACTAACACGCACACTCTACTTCACTCATACACAATCTTTACATGCACACAATAACACACTGTCACATTCACACGCTCGCTTGCATGCATACATTGTCCAGACACAGAACCGACACCTATATTCATCACACAAAATGTTTGTCCTGGGTGGGAATTGAATCCACAGCCTGTTGTTCAGAAGGCTGAGTTACTACCAACTGAGCTATCAGGCCAGTCAAAGTGGTGTTTAATGGGAGATAGTGGACGTCTTCTGGCTGAATTTGTTATTTCTACACCAGTAGACTATTAGATACACCATTTTTTATTAAACTAAACTACACTGAAACTCAAGTACGCCATTTTGCCGTTTCTTGTCGGTATAAGGCGATATTGACACTCAGCTAGTACCTTGAAAAGAAAAAAATGAGTGTGTTTTAGACCACACGACTGAAGTAAAACTTTTTTACATATCGGCCGGTATAACTTTGTTTAATGTTAATGTTGTCATCTTCACAATGTATCATTTTACCTGATATACTAACTATATTTTTTTTTTAATACAAATTTCCAACTTTGTTATGTTGACAATGGAGATCTACGTAAACCAAATTAAACTTCCGTTCGTTTTGCATTTGCCAGATTACTCCCCAAGTTTTACTTCAATAAAATGTAAAATGACAAGTATCATTTACGTACAGAAGTAAACGTTTCTTTATTGTAATATTGTCATTAATAATAATTAAATTAGTAGTAGCCGATTCAAAAATATCACTATATTGTATAAATAAGTAGGGAACAATACACCTCTATTCTCTCTCTAGATTGCGGTATTAAAATAATAATAATAATATAATTTATTGACATAAAAACATAAAATAAAATCTGTATCAAATCGCAGATTTTTCTACTCTACAATCTAGCGTACAACAGTAACCTACAGAACCTAATATTTAAGCTATGTTCATGTAAAATTACAAATGTGAATAAATAAAGAAAGGGGGAAAAAAAAAAGTAATGAACATCTAGCTTGGCGTACGCCAGCAATGT
Organism: Ennomos fuscantarius; assembly: GCA_905220475.3. Classification (NCBI taxonomy): domain Eukaryota; kingdom Metazoa; phylum Arthropoda; class Insecta; order Lepidoptera; family Geometridae; genus Ennomos; species Ennomos fuscantarius. Next base: position 909,662 of record HG992034.1, on the reverse strand, counting down.
TGAAATATTATCCACATTAACTCACTTGACTAACGGAACTGGAAGCTCTCCTTGATCCAGTGTCAGAAGCGCCCGTGCCGCTCTGTCGGCCGCCCACTGATGCTCTGTATGGAGACATGCTTCTGCCTCTGGTTCCTGTACCAAAAAAAAAAAATAAACCATTTTTGTCAAGAAAGCATTCTACAAGCTTAATGACTCTTTTTATGTGAGGATATTGAGTAACTTTTTTTTCTGTACAAATTTATTTAATTACTAGTGCGCTCCGCGGTTTCACCCGCAGATGAAAGTATTTTAATTATTTGCTCATCCCGCGGGAAAATTTCACTTTTCCGTGATATAATGTAGCCTATATGTTAATCCAGTGTATAAGCTATCTTAGTACCGAATTTCATTCAAACCCATTCAGCCGTTTGAGCGTGAAGGAGTAACAAACATACACACAAACACACATACAAACTTTCGCCTTTATAATATTAGTGTGATGTTATTGTTACTGTTGTTACCAAGATGTTTTACAAATTTAATTTAAATTATACTTATTTTTATATTTGACCATTGACAATAGTGATGTCATGAAATTATTTTAATTTTACATATCTTTATATTTGATTGTCAAATGTCAAATAGTAATGAATGAAATTATCAATTTATTATACTAATCTTATATTTGACATTCGACCATAGTGTCGTCGGTAATGCGTTTCTTTTGTAATATTTCTTAAGTGTCGATAAGTTTTCACTAATTATTGTAAATGACGTGACAAATGTAACAAACCACTGTTATAAGGTCAATAAAAATCTGAATCTGAATCAATCAACTTTACTAGGTGGTAGGACTTTACTGCAAAGTTCGTCTAGGTAGGTACCACCGCTTTGCCAGTTATTCTGCCGCCAAGCAGTAGTGTGCAAGCACTGCTGTGTTCCGGTTTGAAGGGCCCTGTAGCAAGTGAAATTACTGGGCAAATGAGACTTTATGATCTGATCTCACAGTTTAGTAATCTTATTACTAGATTGTGCTGATGTCTCAGGATGACGTGCGCAATGCAGTGTCACGCGAACCTCTATACTTTAGAGTTCCAAGTGACACTGCAGCTGGTATGGGCAGCCGTGTCGTTTAACATCAGACGAACGGCTAGCTCGTCACGTCATTCCTTAACATAAAAAAAAAAAAAAAACAAAACACGATTAACAACACCAACCGCAATTTTGGTCCTTTAATTCCTGTCCAACTTAAAGTAGCTTAGAAGAAATCGCTTTGTGTGATAAGGCCGCCCTTTGTTCTATCATTTTTCGTAAGTTTTTTTAAGGTGCATTGTTATGTATTAGTTAGTGTTCAATAAAGTATTATTGTATTGTATTGTATTGTATCATATCATCAGCAGTAGTAGTTATTACGTATACAATAAATAGACGATACCTGAAGAGTAGAGGAAAATATCGAAACCTCACGGCAGTCGATAATCCGACAAAATAAAAAAGTAATTTCCGTGTAATGGTAAACTTTAACTTTAAACATTTACCTTCTTATAGAAAAGAAAAAATAAAAATCTTTTATGTATGTACTATTTATATAATACGCTTTTGTGTGCTACCGAGTTTCAGTTTTTTAAGCTTCTGAATGAGTTTTTTATTAATTTAAAATATCGGAGAAAATTAACCGCAAATTTTGTTTTTAAACATTTTTATATTTAATATCGAATGTTCGAACGAAGAGGCGGTAGCTTAAAATAATAATTTCCTGGCTTTAGGGACGAACGCATGCATATTGTAAAGATAAAGCGGGTCTATTAGCTACAAAAATTATTATCAAAACATAATTTGGACTAACCTGCATGTTGACACAAAATTCGTTCTAGATTCAAATATTTCGTTCGCACACTCTAATAGAAAATATATAGAAGAACTGAAAAACCCTAACCTTCAGTGGGCAATATTAAAGTTAAATGTACACAAGGAAAACAAGGGCTCAAATATTGGCAGTTGCATTGGAAATAATGCACTGTATGTAAGAGTAGGCTCTTGTTTACTGCAAGCTACGAGTATTTAGTAGCGAATACAAAAGCAGTGTAATAAAAATTAATTCTTGCCTCGTTGATAAAAATAAAACCTGTGTTTATACTGGAAAACATAAATAAAACCCTAATGATTTGTATTCCAAGTGAATACTCCCATCTCGCGACGTAATTCATTTTCTTATGACATGTAAAATACGTACATTTTCGTTGGCACGCAAAGGGCTTAACTAAAAGGGATTCATATCAAAAATATTACATACCAGCAGTCTGGCTGTCTTCGCTTGCCCGCCTTTCTTTTGAAACCAAAGGTTCTTGGAAGGTCAATGTCAGACTACCTCTCGGACTTATTCTAGACGCGTCTCCATCACCAGCCACCAGACTCCCTCTAGCACTCCTCTCTGAAGGTGCAATACTTCCTCTAGGACTCCGTTGTGAGTCCGGAATCAAAGACCCTCTTGGACTCCTGTCAGGAAGCTCTTTGGGCTTTATTGGTGCTTCTATGGGTATAGCTATACTCCCACGCGGACTCGTTCTTGGGCTTGGTCCCATATCTTTCTGCGCTCGAGCCGGGTCTAACTGAATACTGGCTACAGAATGCCTCGGACTTCTTCCCACGTCAGGAGCTAGCGAATTCCTTGGCTGATTCCATGATGTTCCTTCGGGTACCAAGCTCCGCCTTGGACTTCTTGCTGACATGTCTGGCGTGATACTATTTCTAGGGCTTCGGTTGAAGTCTTGTGGGTTGAGGCTCAATCTGGACCCATAAGCCATTTCTACATTTAAGTTATTCCTAGAGGGAGCGAGAGTGTTTCTCATTGGCATAGCCTGGTCTGGGGTGATAGAGTTTCTAGCGGACCTCACTTCAGGTGCTAAAGAGTGACGTGGACTTCTGTGGTAATTCTCTAAAGCTGCTTCAGGCGCGAGACTTGCTCTAGGACTTCTTTGAGGCGTAGGTTCCATTTCTTCGTCAGTTTCTGCAGCTGCTAAGGAGGCCCTTCTGGAAGTTTGAGCCGATGCTCTCGGAGACCGGGCTTGGGGAGAAGTGGCTGCACTCCTGGAGGCTCGACGCCGTCTCGACGATGAAGTTCTATGAAGCATTGTTTCTTGTCTCTTTTACCACTACCGCACTAACTTTTGTATCAGATCTTCCATCTTCAGTGCCTGCAACAAAATTACAAAAGCATCATAATTTTGTCCAGATTTTTAATTCGTGAGTTAAAATTATAAGTTCATTATCCAGCTCAAAAGCCGCAATTTAACTTTTCATTGTTTACTGATACAGACTGTGAATTTTAACGGAATTGTGTAAGAGCTTCGAAGCAAAACTTGAATTATGGACCCAAGAGATTGTGTCAAAGTGATTTATATCTTGTGTGCCTCTGACTAGCCTCCAAATGCTTTAGGCAAATAAGTTTCTATTCAACAATATATCCAACAATATATTATGGATGTGGAATATTATCTAGACTGCATGCATTGTTAGAATTGATTTAATCATGCATCTTTTATCTCAAGTTTAATTAAGGTCTAGCCACTAAAGATCCCTGAACGCAAGTCTATTGTTTACAATATGCATTAGTCCTATGCATTTATAGTCCTATAATGCAGTTGGAGTTGAAAGTAAACAGCTGGAAGCCACTGATTGTGGCGTTTTAAGGATAGGAAAATATGCATGATATACTGGACACCTGCTGGTTAATGATGATGATAATGATTCATTTAAATTAATCTTATATTTTTTTGTTGTCTGAATAAGAGATCGCTTTAAGCAATAAGACCGCTCATTGTGACACTTAACTCTTAAGTTTATGCCTGTAAATTGCTCCTGTAATGTGGTGTTTCAATAAAGAGTTTTATTTATCTACCTATCTTAATTGAGACTATCATTATTTAGTCATTATGTTATTTCCTATAACTTACGCATTAAACCGAGTTATTTCCATACTTTGATTACACTGGGCTCCAAAAATTTAAATAATAGTTTTATTTTTTGGATTTTCTGAGTTAGTATGTCAGACCCATCATTACATATAAAAATCAGGCTTAGTTGACTAAGTCATAGACACTTGCAAAGAGCGACTTGACTGCTTTGCCCAATGGCATAGACAAAAGGATTTGCAGCTATTCGGTATTCATTAGGTTCAGTCCATATTGGCTACTCATACGTTGTCTTTTTTGCTGACTCCGAACATATTCCACCAAAAGACGAAGCATCTTCTATGACTCCGCACGTATCGCAATAGTTTTAGTGGTCATTGTTCCATGACAAGAGAAATTACAGTAAGCAACGATATGTTAAGTTAAAATAATGCCTTGTTAAAACGAATAGACTGTATCTATTATTACTACTATTGATGTACAATTTTTTTTCGTTGTATACAAACGATACCCTATCACGCAAATAAGTTGTTACTTACAAGTATAATTAATAACGACAACCCACTGTGGATGGACACAAAAACTACACACTCATCGAAGTATTAAATCTATCTACTCACTAATGGTAGAGAAGTTGCCGAAATCTTGATAAATGTTTAAGAATAATTGAAGAGTTGAGAATAAAAAAAGTTTCACTGTCAAATTGATAGTTTCGAGAAAATTGACTTTTAACAACGGCTTCATTTCAATGTAGAGTGTTTGTTGCAGTTGCTTGAAAATGTATTAATTCTATTTTAAAATACAAAATATAGTACTAATTTTGTATTATAAATACAATTTCTGTAAAAATATAATATAATATAATAAATATAATAATGTTTTTATGCTAAGGAAGTGACGTCGCGCACGTCTTACAGTATACATACGGTGCTACGTTTTTTGTTAAAGAATAATAGTCAGAGTTATCGTATTGCTACAAAACCTTCCTAGTTCTATCAAGCTTTGTGTGAAGTGTTTGTGAATCTGTTTACTTAGAAATAGCATGGTGATTTGTGGGAATAAGCTGAAAAAGATATTTAGGATTACGATAGTGAGTTTCAATTACCCTCTATTTTAATATAATAGGGGTGATATAAATTGAACTCCGTTTAGCGTGGGGTCTTGACGGACTGAATTGTGGACTGAACCACGTCCACTCACGTCGACGTCGACGCGCTGAAGGCTCTGAAAAAACCTGTAAGCATCATAAAGTAACGTTGCAATATAACCAAGTGCTGCCACCTATCCTGTGTTCCTGAACTGTTTCTGCCATCCACTACACAAATCCGCATTGCTGCCATCTCTATTAAGGCGGCAGAACTTTCTCGCAAAATAGGCTGCCTATTGGTATTGAGTTCGATTGACTGACATAATGGTTAAGTGTGCAGCTTGCGGAAAATTTATGGGACCGAAAGGTGGCGTTACCTGTCCAAAATGTGAGTCAAAAAGCCATAACGAATGTGTTAGAGTGCCAGCCGGGGTCTCGGTCGCCGATACGTGGAGATGCGGTGACTGCCAGTCTAGAACGCCTAAAGGGCGTGACCCTTCTACGCCCATCAGGGGCATGCAGGATAGCTTTCTACCACAGGTTCCTCTCCATAAAGAGTTGACATCTGGGGTAAGTACATTGGAGGTCAGCGCCCCGAATCAAGTTGCTGCTGAAGTGGTGCGCACGCTGAGGGAGGAAATGCGGGCCGAATTTGCTAAAATTAATAGCCTTATGTCCTCTGGTTTTAGCTCTTCGAAAGACGGCATAATCACCGTTCAGGATGAAATGCGTGAGCTTCGAAGAGAGATGAGTGCGACGCGTTCCATATTTAATGAGCGAATGGATGAATTAGATGCTCATATTGTAGCCTTGGAGGTGGCCCGGGATACGGTGCCTAAGCCGCCTGATGTTACCTCGCTGGAGAAAGCCCTCGCTGAGGTGAAGAGGCAGCTTAATGATCGGGAACAGGAACACCTACTCAATGACGTAATTATAACGGGCTTTCCGGAACAGAAAGGGGAGAGCCCAGTACATCTCGCCCTGCTCCTGGGTGCGAAAATGGGTATAGAGCTAGATGACCGGGATATAGTGTTAGCTGAGCGGGAAGGCACTCTCCGCCGCTCGCATAATGACTCACCGGCTCTTGTGCGCAGCCGACGCATCTCTGTCCGCTTCTCGCGGCGTTCAACCCGCGATGCCTATTTGCAGGCGGCGCGCGTTCGCCGCGGCCTCACCACCACTGAGCTTGGGATAGAGGGCGCGGCTGTACGTCTATACGTCAACGAGCGTCTGACCAAAACGAATAGCCAACTTTTTGCAAGAGCTAGAGAACAATGCCGAGCACACACATGGAAATATTCCTGGACAAGAGAAGGCCGAGTCTACGTTCGGAAAGAGCACGGAACTCCATATTTCCGGGTACAACACGAGAGAGATATCGACAGAATTTTTTCTATTGGATCAGTTTGATTGTGTTCTCTATTTGTATTTTGATAAGTTTTAATAATATATGCCTAACAATATTGGCCAATATTGTTAGGCATATATTACCCTATGCCTCAAATAATATCTGTATTAATTTATTTAATATAGCAATGCGTGCAATTAAAAAAATTCAACTATTTAGTTTTTGGTTGTGTTACGGTAATAGTTTATTTTCTTTTGCAATGTTTATGTGTGTGTTATGTGCTACCATCAAGTACAAGACAATGGGACAACAGTGACTCATGCCTGCATTTCCTAATACCGGCGCTGCAGATTGCTGATACAGAAATTTCATCACGAATACCTGTGGACATCGGCTACAATTATGACTAAATGAATCACTTTCGTATCTTACATCGAGCGATTGACACTAATTAAGTTTTATTTTAATGTAATTTTAATATTTGAAATAAATCAATTATTTCTATTTCGGTTTTTTTTGCGCCCTCGCTCGCCGCGTGACTTAATTGGCGCAGTCGGTATCGGATCCTTGAGAGCCGTCTCTCGGATTGAAAAACTTGAAAAATCCAAGATTTATCCTGTGGAGCCGCTCCGGAGGTTTTCAAGCCCCGCGCAAGGATCAAGAATCTACGAGTCATCCGAACGAGGTGTATCCGAACATAGATACAGCAAGAGAGGCCGAAATGCACGTACTGTAAGTACATTAAAATCTTTTAGTGACTTGCTATCCTTTTATCCTTAGTTATTTTTTAGTGTGTTAATTTTAACTTCCAAAATTTTTTATCCTAAAGAATCGCGGAACTTGAGTAGTGGTAGTAGTAGATCTAGATACCAGGACTTAAATAGAGAATTAGATTATAGCAATAGTTTTATTTCAGAAGAACCGGAAGTGACTAGTTTTATCTCGGAGAAACCGGAAGTAGGCAGTATGGCTGATTTAGATAATATCTTTAAAGCACTTCGACTGTTACCTGATTTTGACGGGAATGTGAATGTTTTGACTAGGTTCATTAGTTTGTGTGATCAGTTAGTTGAAGAATTTGTAGTCCGAGAGCCGCCGAACAAATTAAAAGAAATAGCACTGATTAACGGAATTTTAAATAAAATTACTGGGCCTGCAGCCCGCTTGATAAATTCAAACGGTATCCCTACTGATTGGCAAGGTATACGTGGAGCGCTTATAAATAATTTTTCTGACCAACGAGATGAGACCGCCCTTTATAACGATTTAGCATTACTAACCCAGGGACAAGGAACTCCCCAGGAGTTCTATGAGCGCTGCCAAAATCTTTTTAGCACACTGATGACTTATATCGCACTACATGAAAATATCCCGACTACCCTAGAAGCAAAAAGAGAACTATATAGGAAGCTCACGTTGCAGGCGTACCTGCGTGGCTTAAAAGACCCCCTAGGTTCACGCATCCGGTGTATGCGCCCCGCAACTGTTGAGAAGGCCCTTGAGTTTGTGCACGAAGAACAAAGTACTTTGTATCTGCAAAGCCGTAATGAGCATCTTTTAGATAGGAGACCTCATCAGCCTCCTATGCTATTTAAAATGCCATCTCCGAATTTCTATGCACCTCCTCCTAGACATCAAGGTTTTAGCATGCCGGGACCTTCAAAGCCTCAATATGCGCAAGCATCCGCACCGCAGTGGAGACCTAGCTTCAACCAGCAGAACCAGGTAGGTCCAACGCGTACCATGCAGATTTTCCGTGCTACACCCCCGAACTACAACCCTAACAATGCATTCAGAATGCCCCAACGGAATCCAGTGACGCAGCCGCAGCAGCACCGCCCTATGAGTGGTGTAAGCCATTTTACTCCGCGTAATTTACCACCAACATCTTTTGTGAAGGGACATGATTGGAGTAAGTCAGGCAATCCTCCCCCTAGCAATTACTTTAAGACTAGGGAAATGAACTTCAACGATTGCCTAGGATACGAAAACTACTATGAAGACTACTACACTGATTTCTACCCTAGCAGTGAGTATGATCAATACACCGAATACTACTGTACTGATTCAGAGCCCTTGTTGTACCAGGAGCCAGCAGAAATTACACCTATCATCGAGGAGCCAACCTGTGCACCTACTGATCAGGATTTTCAGGATACTCCGAAATCAGAAAAACTAAAATAGAGGTAAATCTTCAAACTCAAAGACAGCTTCCGTTTATTCAAATTTGTAATCCGCCACTTAAGTTTTTGATTGACACTGGAGCTAATCAATCCTTCATCAGCCCTGAAGCTGTACAAACTTATTTTAATAACGTGCCTTTAAATTACGATCCTTTTGAGGTCTGTAACGTACATGCTGTAACACGTAGTGATTATTCAATAACGCTACCCTGCTTCGCAGAATTCAAAGACTGCGACAACGACGTCACATTTTTCGTCTATAAATTTCACGAATATTTTGATGGGCTTATAGGATCAGATTTGTTAGATAAATGGGAAGCCACAATTGACTTTAAAACAAAAACCTTGAAAACACGAAATGCGACAAACCCTATTAAAGTATTCGATTCACGGAACGCCAACTTATTTGAAGACGTCATACCAGCCGGTACAACAAAATTACTTAGGCTGCCAATTAATGTTCACGATGGAGATGCTGTAGTCATAGAACAAGTCATCTCAAACTGTCATATAGCTGAATGTTTAACCACTGTCCGTAACAATAGAGGTATTATAGAAATTCATAACCCAAGTCGTAACGACGTCATTTTTTCTATGGACCGCCCCGTGTGTGCCGAAATTTATAACGAGCAATACACACACATAGACAAACAATCCGAACGTGTTAAAGAAGTTTTGTCACGCTTACGCACCGATCACCTGAACGACGAAGAACGTGCCAATTTAAGGTCACTATGTTCTCAGTACGCGGACGTATTCTATTTAGAAGGTGAAAATTTAACTTTTACTAATAAGATCAAACACTCTATTAAGACCACTGACGAGATACCCGTGTATACCAAAAGCTACCGCTATCCCTTCGTTCATAGACAGGAGGTTCAAGATCAGATAAGTAAAATGTTAGAGCAGGGAATAATTAGACCATCAGACTCCGCGTGGAGCTCACCAATTTGGGTGGTACCAAAGAAAGCAGACGCGTCCGGTAAAGTGAAGTGGCGTCTGGTTGTAGATTTCCGGAAATTAAATGAGAAAACCTTGGATGACAAATACCCTATACCGAACATCACTGATGTCTTAGACAAACTGGGAAACTGCCAATATTTTACAACACTAGATTTGGCTAGCGGCTTTTACCAGGTAGAAATGAACGCCGCTGACATTCCCAAGACCGCGTTCAATGTAGAACACGGCCATTTCGAGTTTTTGAGAATGCCCATGGGTCTCAAGAATAGTCCTTCAACTTTTCAGAGAGTCATGGACAACGTTCTCAGAGAGCTGCAGAATACTATATGCCTTGTCTATTTAGACGATATTATAGTGTTTAGCACATCTCTCCAGGAGCATATCATAAACCTCGAAAAGGTCTTCAAAAAACTGCGCGAGTCCAATTTCAAAATCCAAATGGACAAGTCCGAGTTCCTCAAACTCGAGACTGCTTACTTGGGACATGTGATCAGTAAAGAAGGCATCAAGCCTAATCCAGACAAGATATCTGCCATCCAAAGGTATCCTCTTCCAAAGACCCCAACAGAAATTAAGAGATTTCTAGGACTTCTCGGTTATTACCGAAAGTTCATTCCAGATTTTGCTAAAATTACCAAGCCCATGACTCAGTGTTTGAAAAAAGGTTCCAAAATTACCCTAGATCAAAATTATATCGAATGTTTCGAAAAGTGCAAAACCCTTCTTATGAATGACCCCATTCTTCAATATCCCGATTTTAACAAAGACTTTGTCCTCACAACTGATGCTTCTAATTTAGCCATTGGAGCTGTTCTCTCCCAAGGACCAGTAGGCTCAGACAAGCCAATCGCTTATGCGTCACGAACCCTTAACAGTAGCGAAATCAACTACAGTACTGTTGAGAAGGAACTGTTAGCCATAGTGTGGGCTACGAAATATTTTCGCCCCTATCTATTCGGTCGAAAGTTTAAGATCATCACGGATCATAGACCCCTTCAATGGGTCATGAATCTAAAAGACGCCAACTCTCGTCTCACTAGATGGAGACTGAAGCTTAGTGAGTATGACTTCACCGTGACCTATAAGCAGGGCAAACAGAACGTAAACGCTGACGCTTTATCCCGAATTGAATTGCACAACGAAGAAACCAGTTCTCTCATAGTAAACACATCTGAAAGACCACTCTCGGGAAGGAGAAACTCCCGGCAAGACAATTCAGATACTATTACTGTAAACTCTAATTCGGATACTATTACAGCTCATTCAGATTCTGAAACTCTTACTGCACACTCTGACTCTAATACTATGACTGTACACACTGACGCTGAAAATCCAATACTGGAAATTCCCATATCCGATTTTCCCTTAAATAAATTCAGTAGGCAGATAATACTTACAGTAGTTGACGATGTCAAAAGCAGACCAACCATTACGAAGCCTTTTGATAATCATACCAGAACTAATATCTATCTTTGCGAATCTAACCTAGAAGAAGACGTGGTGACCGCTATCAAAGCATACGTCAACCCTAAAGTAAAAACTGGTATTTTAATTAACCCTTCATCAGCTATGTACTCCATTATCCCGATAATACAAGAAAAGTTTAAAAGCTCTTCAATGGACTTAGTTTTGACAAAAGTAGAGCTAGAAAATGTTAAGGACTACCTAAAACAACAAGAAATACTTCGGAACTACCACGAAGGTAAAACGAATCATCGCGGCATAAACGAAACTCACCTAGCCCTGTCTAGAAAATACTTTTGGCCAAAGCTTAAGGAACATATAACTAAATATATAAATGAGTGCACGGTATGTGGCCAAGGCAAGTACGATAGAAAGCCGGTTCAGCAAAAGTTTTGCATAGTGCCACCCCCGACTAAACCATTTGAAATAGTTCACCTAGACCTTCTTAGCGTAGAAACTCAAAAATACCTAACGATCATAGACGCTTTCTCGAAATATGCTCAAGCGTATTATCTTAGAGATGCGACAGCTGTAAGCGTAGTCCAGGCCCTCCTAACGTTCAGTACTCATCACGGGTTACCCATGACTGTTGTAACTGATCGTGGACCTGAATTTACAAACCAAATTTTCCTAGAATTCACGAGATTACATAAAATAAATCACCACAAACTTTTAGCGTATGCTCCGAATGAAAATGGCATGGTAGAGCGACTACACTCTACTTTACTAGAACACCTTCGCCTACTCAAATTGAAACACCACGGTGACTCTGTAATAAACCTAATGCCTTATGCCGTTTTAGCTTATAATAGCTCAATCCACAGTTTCACCAAATGTAGACCTATGGACATAATAACAGGACACCTAGACCCTCGTGATCCTTTAGACATAAACCTATCTGAAAACATGCTTCAACATTATAGTCAAGAACATTGTAAAAGAATGAAAAAAGTTTTTGAAATGATTCATGAGTCCTCCCTACATCGGCGCACTCAAATTACAGAGAACGCTAATAAGAACCGTGAGCCTGAGATTCAGTACTATCCAGATCAGCAGGTTTTTGTCCGGAATCCTTTGGCTAGCCGTCAGAAACTAGCTCCTAGATATACCCACGACACCGTACTTGCTGATTTACCTATACACATTTATACCCGTAGGAAACGTGGCCCCGTGGCCAAATCGAGATTAAAGAGAGTCCCTAACAGCGCCCCATTGTTACAGGGTCCTACTTCTGATCCTGGGCCTAGTACAAGCGGAAGAACCAACCCTGACTAGCTTGGATAATGGACCGGGTATATTGCCATTCAATCTTGGACCAGCTAAGATTATTTCGCATTACCACTCTTTTCTCCAGCCTATCGACCTAGAAAACTTACGAGAGAACATTAACCATGTCAAAGTGCAATTATCCACTCTTTCCCCACAATTTCATAACAAGACTCTTTCATTATACCAACCGCATATTGAGCATTTACGTAATAAAATAGATAAATTGTCTAGCCAGCTAGAAACCTTTGAACCTAATAATCGTGTAAAGAGAGGTCTCATTGACGGTTTGGGCTCAGTCATTAAGAGCATTTCTGGAAACCTTGACTATACCGATGCCATCAAATATGATAACGCAATTAAGACTTTACAAGAAAATGAGGATAAAATGGTCACAGAAATTAATAACCACATAAGTTTGAGCAGGAATTGGACACTACAGAACTCTGACATATTATCTAGTTTAGTTCAAAATCAATTTAAAATAGAAAAATCTGTACAGGACTTAATGCAAAGTGATTTAAACCACGAGTATGACATGACTAAATATGCTCACCTGGCGCAGAATCTAATTATTTTAGCAGACAACGTGGAGGATTTATCTGAAGAGATACTTAGGTTAGGAAATCTATTAGGTTTTATTCGTGCTAAGAGTACGCACCACTTTATGTTTAATCTAGATACACTTAGGCATATGATAAGTCGGTTAAATGAACTCTATAGCAGAGAGCAAGTACCACAAGTTAGTTTTAGAGAATATTTTGATCTTATAAAGGTAGGTTATTATTATAGCAGTAGAAATGTAGTACTGGTATTCAAGTTCCCGGTTGTCCGCCCCACTAGTTATGACCTGTTTAAGCTTTCCATAGTCCCTAATGTAGACAATAATGTTTTAATTCCTTCTTATCCTTTCCTGGCAATTCACGACAAAGATTCTATGTACATGGAGGCTGAATGCCCGAAGTCTAGCCTCGGTTATCTATGTGAAGACAAACTGAACCATCGTGGAAGCCAAGCTGACTGTATTTTTCGGCTGATCACCATGCAGCAGATCGACAAGTCTTGTCACTTTACTTCAATCAGTTTAGGAACCGAAGCAGTAGAGCAACTAGACGACCGACACTACGTGCTAAGTTTTCCTACGCCAAAGAAAATTCGCCTATCATGCACCCAGGACCAGTATGACATCATAAAAGGAAGTTTCCTTGCCATGATACCCAAGGGCTGTCTACTTCAGACTACAGAATTCACGATAACAAATAAAGAGGACCGCATTAAAGGACACATAATGAACATACTGAAGCTGCCACCTATTGATGAGTCAAAGTACAACCTTGAAGAAAGAAAAATCAAGTTCAATTCAATCGACCTTCAAAAGCTACACGCCAGTAACATTGACATCTCCATGGAAGCACCAATAGCTATCTCCAAAGCTGAAATAAAAAACGTGTACCACACCGTCATACCGCTATACATACTGCTATTGAGTGCAGTTGCACTGAGCACTTGGATCGCTATCCGCAATTACCTTAGAAAGCGAATGCGACAAGTTACAATCAACCCTGAAGAAGACAAGGAACATACCCTGGCCGTAGCAGATCCTCATCAATCATCACCTGGAATGTCAGCGATATTTTCGGACCTAGCCCGCCAATAGTCGCTGATCTTGGGGAGGGAGATGTTATGTGCTACCATCAAGTACAAGACAATGGGACAACAGTGACTCATGCCTGCATTTCCTAATACCGGCGCTGCAGATTGCTGATACAGAAATTTCATCACGAATACCTGTGGACATCGGCTACAATTATGACTAAATGAATCACTTTCGTATCTTACATCGAGCGATTGACACTAATTAAGTTTTATTTTAATGTAATTTTAATATTTGAAATAAATCAATTATTTCTATTTCGGTTTTTTTTGCGCCCTCGCTCGCCGCGTGACTTAATTTGTGCCCGATTCTGTATTTTGGCCAATATGCTAACATTATTAAAAGTTTCTAAATATTACGAGTATATTCAAAATTATGATAGGTTTTTTATTAATGTTGATGCAAACTGTTTTGATTATTTTTGTAAGGATATAATTTTAGAATATTTAAATATCTTGCTGTTTTTGTTGCTGGTATATATGGGAATACATCAGAGGAAAGACGTCTCGTATCTTAATTGTTTAGGTAAGAATGTATGTGTTGCTACTGTCTCGATCATTAAAAGCTGTCGCATAGAATTTTTACATTTAGCAATTAGAATAGTATGGGTACGGAAAATTAAGAATATTAAATTAGCCTATTATTATTATATTATAGCATACCGAATAATATATATAAATAATAATAATATCATCTTGGAATCTGGGGCAGCTCTTTACAGTGTCATACCTTCAACAGTGTTTTTCTGTGTAACGTTCATTACAGACCTAGTTCACTTTTGTTATTGTAAAGACGTGAAAACAAACCCGTTTCTGGACGTACAGGTGTTATTACAATATAGCGTCAAATCTCAATACTTTTTAGGAGGAAACTATTATTTATTCTGTGGATATGCGGGTTTGTTGTGTGTGTTCGTGTGCGAGCATTGTTGCTGTTGTATATGGGGAATTGCTTGCAATGTACATTTACCGTTCAAATATAAGTTTTTTTACTCACATTGCATCAGTGTTCATTATCATGTGCGAATAATTTATTTGTATCTAAACTCATCTACATACTCACTTATTGTATTGTGTATATATATTATTATTAGTAAAATACATATCTACTCCACCTATCATATATATCATTATTTATTTCAGTTGCAAATATTCATAACCAGCATTAGATGTTTTAATTTACTCAGAAATTATTTTTTTTTATTTTTTTATTACTGTTTTTGATAATGGGTAACGAGAAAATGTTAAAGGTTGGTTTTCATAATGCTGGTTCTTTAGGTACCGATCATGACAATTTTATTGCAGCAATGGAAAAGTACTCGGTAGATATTATGGCTATAAATGAAACATGGTTGCGACCGGGCGAGGATAAGCGCGCTCCCTTTGTACCTACCTACAGACTGCGTCATATACCGCGTCCGAGCAGCGTCTGTGGTGGTCGTGGCGGAGGTGTCGGCTTTTACATAAAACGTGGTATTAATGTGCGCTCCTGTTCCTATCCCGCTAACCCTAACGTAGAACAGATGTGGTTAAAACTAAATGTTAAACACTCTAAATTGATAATTGGAACCGCGTACCGTCCTCCCTGGTTGGACGTAAATGGTTTTTTGGACGCTTTGATTGATTCAGTGACGTCTTTTTCTCATTATGATAATATTATCCTTATGGGAGATTTTAACATCAATTTATTAAATGTGAATGACCCAAAAACTATTTATTTTAAGGAGTTTCTGAACTGTACGGGATTAAGTCAGATCATAGATAAACCGACCCATTATACAGATAGCAGCCAAACCTTAATAGATGTGGTTTGTTCAAACGTACGATCGAGAAATACTTGTATAGAACTCGTAGGCACGCACATTGGTCATGTATTTATTTCATGCGAATTCATATTTAAAAGGCCTCAATTATCGCCAAGGTGTATAAGCTTTAGACCTCTTAAAGACATTTGTATTGATTTATTTACTAATGATATAGATTCTATACGATGGGACCTTATAAATAAAATAGATAATTTAGACAGCATGGTTGAAGCATTTACCGACGTGATAAAATTAATTTTTGACTTGCATGCCCCTTCTAAGTCTAGAATAATTAAAGAACTACCTAGTCCATGGTTGACAGACAATATTAAAATGATGATGCGCCTTCGTGATGCATCGCTTGCCAGATATCGGGAAACTAAATTAAAAAGCCATAAGCTTTTTTATAAAGACCTAAAAAACCAAGTGTCTTTGGGGTTGCATAATGAAAAAAAGGCCTTTTTTAAACACAATATTAATCGTTATATTAAAAACCCAAAGCTGTTATGGAAGAATTTGAAATCTAAGGTACTGCCTCCGAAGTCTGTGGAATTACCATTGCAGTTTGATGATCCTAATGAAATAAATAATCACTTTTTGAATATTCCTGGTAGTATGTTTGTAAATATCTCTTCTTTAACGTTTTATGAATTTCGTAAATTTGGTACTTGTAGTTTCTCTCTCAAACCCACAAACTCCCTGATTGTGTTGGGTTTCTTAAAGGAAATTAAAACTAACGCTGTAGGTATAGATGAAATCTCTTTGGAAATGATCACCCTCATGCTTCCTCAATGTTTGGATACCATAACAGCGATCATAAATAAATCTATTACCTCTGCGATATTTCCGACAGCCTGGAAAACGGCAGTCGTCAAACCCATACCCAAAGTTACTACCCCTCAGGATATTAAAGAATTGCGACCTATTAGTCTGTTGCCGTGCCTTTCTAAGGTTCTTGAAAAAGTGGTTTGTTCTCAAGTTACTAAATATTTGGAAGAAAATAACATTTTGCCGGAAATGCAATCAGGTTTTCGTAGGGCTAGAGGAACAAATACGGCATTGCTAGACGTTACTGATAATATACTTGCAGCACAGGATGTTGGTATGGGTACAATATTAGTTCTATTAGATTTTTCACGTGCGTTTGATTCTATAAATATTTCTCTTCTGTTAGCTAAGCTTAACTTTTATGGATTTGATTCAAATGTGGTCAGGTGGTTTAATTCATATTTGAGCAATCGTACACAACTTGTCGAACTGAAAAAGGATAATGGAGAAGCTCTTCGTTCCGACAAACTAGAAGTTACTAGAGGTGTACCACAGGGTTCAATTTTGGGTCCGTTACTTTTTATTTTGTATAGCGCAGATATCCTTAACAGTATCCAGCATGCTCAGTTCCATATATACGCTGACGACATACAATTGTATCTGTCCTTTAAACCAAATGACTTGCGAGCAGCAGAGGCTAAATTGAACGAAGATTTAGAGCGAATCCAAGCGTGGGCTATATCGAACTCATTATTACTGAATGCCAAAAAGACTAAATTCATGATTTTGGGTTCTAAACATCAAACGCATCGAATAGGACAGTTGAATCCTCAGTTGCTGATAGGTGGAGAAGCAATAGAACGAGTTGCTGAAGCACGTAATTTGGGTCTTATATTCGATGAACATCTAAGATTTGAGCATCATGTATCCGAATCCGTTAAGAATTGTTTTTATCGCCTAAAAGTGTTATATAAAATTCGCAAGTATTTAAGTACGGACATGCGAATTTCTCTTGTGGACTCACTTGTGCTCTCTAAGTTTAATTACGTTGACTGTGTCTATGGTCCCTGTCTTTTTTCAAAAACCTCGCGTCTCATTCAGAGAGTGCAAAACGCATGTGCTCGGTTTTGCTTCCGAATACCGCCGCGTAGCCATGTAACTCCCTTCTTAAATCGTAATAACATTTTGAATATGAAGCACAGAAGGGACCTGCATTTGGCTACTCTTATGTTCGGAGTGGTTAAGTTTAAACAGCCTCAATATCTTTTTTCAAAATTTGTATGGGCCAGTGACCATAAAAAATATGCTATGAGAACGTGCTCCTACCAATTGCGTACACCGCGTCACGGCACAGCTGCATTTCGTGGCAGTTTTCGTTTTTGTGCCACGAAGTGCTGGAACTCTCTTCCTCCACCCATACGAAATATCAATTCAAAATCTAGTTTTAGAATAAAATTCAAACACTATTTGTTACAACAGCAAAAGCTACTGTCTATATAATTTTTATATTTTATTATTTTTATTGATCTATTATTATTATATTACTTTAAAATTATGATTACTATTGATTCTTCTATATACTTATAGGTATTTTAAATATATATGTATATGTGCTTGTATATTTGTAGCTATATTAAAAGTGATATACCCCCAAAATGTGCCGTGACGGCTACTTTATGTTTATTTTTTATTTTATTTGAAAATTCGTTCTCTCGTTGTATGGCTGCTATGTTGGTTGTTTATTTATTTTATTTTTGTTTATTTATTTTTTTCCACCTTTACATTCTGTTTATACTCTTTTTGAAATCTCTGATTATTGTTTTTAAATTAAATTATTCATATTATTTATTTATTTATTTTTTTACACTAAATGTTATCACTATATAATTAAGGTTAAAAATATTTTCGTCACTCGAGGTCTGGGCTGAAAATCAGCGCCCTGGACTCGTCCACGGCACATGCTGAGCTCAGACCGTTTTGTACAGCACTGTACACAGCAACGATGTTCGCACACAGTAAGGAATAGGTTATAGTTATAAGTTAGTTTTAAATTTCACAAGATTATGTTTTGTTTTTTTTTTTTTAGTGTAATTATGAATGTTGTGTACAGTCCTTACAAATAAAGTGTTTCTTTCTTTCTTTCTTTCTAAGCGGACTGTATTCCTGTGTCAGATAAACCGTTTTTAGACTGACAATCTCGAGATTTAAGCCTCATTTCGGTATTTTGAGAATGTATTATTGTAGATAATTTCACGCTGAATCCAACGATACCAATAAGTCATTTTGTGAAAAAAATTAGTTAAAAATACAGTTCGTATGAAAATATTTCAGCTGGTCCTAAAGAAGTCATTATTAATTTATTGATTTTTTCTATATAGAGATGGCTTGCGTAGTTTATCCTTGACCTTTCGCTTCCTATCTTGCCTTATAGTAAAGTACACAAATCTAATTATACATCAAAGTAAGTAGATACGCTACGACAGATAATTCCCATAACTCTGTTCTAACTGACAGGTAATTCATTCCATTAGCTGTATTCAAATTATCCAAAATTGAAGAGATATCGTGGTCAACAAGGTAAAGCTATCTACGCCTACACGATTAACCCTTACACAATACCTTTCGCCCGCATTCGCTTTAGTGCTAGGTGTCCGTCGTTCAGGGTCTGATTGCAGAGCAAAGGGCGATCCCTATCTGGGACCGTCACGGACGGAGGCGTATTAGCCACCAGTACGCCTTCACGCTTATATAAAAGACTTAACTTTAAAGTGGGTCATCTTGTTGGATGAAGTGATATCATACACGGTTTATTTTGAAAAATATACGTTTCACCTAAATCGGAAGTAGAATAATAAAAAAAAAAATATACCTGCAGCCGATACCCTTATACATGTAGTAGACATTGTTATACTTGTAGCTGACATTCTTATACTAGTAGCCGACATCCTTATACTTGTAGCCGACATCCTTATACTTGTAGCCGACATTCTTGTACATGCAGCTGACATTGTTATCCTTCATCCTTTTCGTATAGGATCGTAGGGATGGCTAAGATGACCGGATAATTGCTGAGGCATTTGCAGTGGCCTGTTATTTTATCTTTTACCTGTGCTGTGATCAAATGTTCCATTAACAATATACTCGCGCCATTCAAAGGAGTGAGCAAGCAACAAATTGTAATCAGTATTCTCTTACATGTTACGCAGTGAGCCACATCCAGCCAAGGATGCAAAGGTCAAAAACGAAATACGAAAATATATTAATTTATTATTCGTAAGGTAATTAACAGCATTTCATTGTGATATAAAACCAAAAAGTTTAAAGAGCTAAGGCGTATTAAAGAGGGGCCATAGATTATATTAGACTGAGACCTAAATAAATCAATCTGATTCGGCAGTCCAAAAGTTGAAAAAGAATTTTATTGAATTTTCGACTTAGACATTAAATTATTCAACGTCGATTCCAAGAGGATTTAAAACTCCTTTCACATTTATGTATTCTAACTAATTAATAACATTGAAGAATGCCATTCAATTTTAATTTCCTACAACTTGGAGTACACGGTACCTCGGTACTTTGGGTACCGATAAATTCCGTAATTCGCCGTTTTATGGAGATTGTTAAAAACGCCGTCTGCGAAATATTATAACTTTTATTCCTGGGACATAAAGTTTAAATTACTGACTTAAATTATATACGGAAAAATAATGGATGGGAGAAATTGTCTTTTTATTTCTATTATGAGTTTATTTCACCATTGACGGAGGCCGGTTACTGATATCTGCTGTCGGTTTAGGACTGCTGTAAGCCGCCCGTGACGCTGTAAAGGTCCATAGAGACCAGTTAAAAAAAATGGAAAGCTGTAAGTGGTTTATGACGCGTGCAGCTTTTAATTTAAATCCACTATTATGCAAACGTCAACGTAACTTTCCCGCTAATTGGGCTCTTGCTAAGTCTGTAATTAATTTAATTAAATTAAATTTAATTAAATTACTACAAGAGAAAAAATAACTCCTCTAATTAGAGCCGAGCTAGAGTGGACTGGCTTATCTCGGAAGTTTTGTAAAGTTGAGAAGAGATATCATTAAACCAGAACAGACTCTAAAACTGTATATTGAAATTTGGAGGGTGTGTTCTTTGAATGTTAAATGATGATTCTCAACTAAATTTTTTTATTACAAATTAGCAACTTAACAAAATTTCTATTGAAGAATATTTATAAAAGTCACCTTTTAACCGCTACCAATTGTATTTGTAAGCGTATGTACGAAAATAACACAGAAAGAAAAGAGAATCCCGCAATGCCTACAGATTAGTCCCTGAAACACGATAAAAGGAAATAGTAATCCCACGATCCGGGAATTCCGAGGTAACATATAAGAATCCTTTAGAGGTGGAGGTCATATGCGATATTGTATTTTAATGGACCAGTATCTTATCTTCTGCTTATCGTGTAGGCAAGTGGTCCGCTTTGATCTCAAAAAGCGGCTATTGGCTATTTATTTAGTCAAAGGACTATCTTACGAGTAGCAATAAAGATAACGTTTTCTTTTTTAAACTTACATATTGTACCTAATGGGCTTTGTATATAATTTTATATGCTTAGTACAATAACTGAATTGTAAGCAACTAATGTAATTTTAACTTTTAAAATTGCTTAAAATAGCCTATTTGCAATAAAATAATTTGACTTATTTATTGATAGGGCCAGATTTTTATTATAATAGATATTTAAAACAGAAAACAATAAAAAGGAAACTGAATCTAACAAAACAATACCAGTAGGCAACGTGCCTGATATGACGGCAGCATTGCCACGTTGAATGGCAATGCTCAATCTGGCCAAAGTAGAGGCCAGCATTTTGGCGCCACAACCCAGTGACGCTGTAAAGGTCGGTAGAGACCAACAGTAATACTAATTAGTATCTACCGACCTACTCTACTCTAAGCTACTCTACCGCACGTTCAAAAAAAACTGCAGACATCATTTTTTCAAGTGGAGATGAAAATAGATACTTTGATTCTATTTTTTATTTTTCTGTTTACCTGTTTAAATGGCATTGTAGCTTCTACAATTATAGGGCAAATGGCATTGTAGCTTCTACAATTATAGGGAAAATAGATACTTTGATTCTATTTTTTATTTTTCTGTTTACCTGTTTAAATGGCATTGTAGCTTCTACAATTATAGGGCAAATGGCATTGTAGCTTCTACAATTATAGGGAAAATAGATACTTTGATTCTATTTTTTATTTTTCTGTTTACCTGTTTAAATGGCATTGTAGCTTCTACAATTATAGGGCAAATGAGACTATTATTGTGATTACAAAACTTTGATTGCAATGCAACAGGAGAAGTATTAGTCTTAATTTTAAATTTCCATGGTAAGAAGCTCCATCGATTGATAGTTCGCCTAGCTGATCTCACAGTACTACTACTGGGTTACATGCACTGTGACATACATTTGACATCGGGATTGCCTCATTTGTGTAACTAATCGGTACTAATGCGTGCGTGGATCTAATTGAAACATTAATGGTGTGATTCTGACAATTGACGAGATTGAGCTTTACGCTCGCATTTGAATATATTGGTATTCTTAAATTAACTAGAGGCACCCCATGATCACATCTCAGTTTCACACATTTTTCTTTGCTTAATGTTCTGTGATATAAAGTACCGTATGTATTATTTTTTCTCAAACAAAAATAATTTAACAAAAAGCACCCAGGTGTCTGTGGTAAGAAAAAAAAACCGTATGTTGATCTTGGTCACATTGCTTACATATCTGTATGCAAATTTCAGCCAAATTATTTCAGCAATTTTGGTTTTGGAAGCCACACAAACAAACATTATATATACCTATATGGGTATGTTAATAAATAAAATACGGATAACGTTCCGTTTTATGGGATTACCATAATTCTAAAGGTTCAAAATACAAAATGTCGATCATAGACTACGCTACAAATATATCATAATTATGTACTAATTACCGTTATCCTATTAGTCTCTGTGATGTGGTGGTTGAGCAGGTCGGCTCATAACCCGGAGGCGGCGGGTTCGATTTCCGCAACAAGATAAGTATTTGTGCAGAGAAAAAAAAGAAAATACTTGTTTTGAGCCTGGTTGTTGTGGGCCATAGTCCTCGTAGCGTCTGGGTCTCTAGACACAGGGAATTCTAGTTAGGGTCAAGAATCTATGTATGTATTCGTTGGGCGTTATTATTATTGTTAAAAAAACACGCTGATGAGAAATGCTACGCGGCAAAACGAGACAAAAAATTACACATTTTAATTTATCCACCGTTTATGAATATGAAAGTGGTTCTATCATATTTAATAACTAATAAGCTTTCTTTGCGCCTTTGCAAAAATATCGATTACATCGATTGCCAATAATACAATATAAATAATAATTAACTACACTTATCTCTAATCTACTAATAAAGTAAGATTGCCTGTTTGTTTTGAATGTTTTGTAATTCACGACAACGTGGCTCAATGAATTGGGTATATTGGCATAGATTTGTTACAATGACAATCATCATATAATGCGTTCTAATTTATCCCAAACGTGAATTTCCTGCAGAAAAAAGAAAAATAATTCATAGAAAAAAAACAATAAATTCACGTGATTATACATTAACATTATCTTTAAAGATAATCTCCAAATAGCTGTGCTAGTATTAGTGACTGAAGAATTTAACTAATGTATATACTTGATAAGAACAGTAGTTATTTGCAATTCGTATCCGTTTGTGTCGTTGTTTAATTTAATTATCTGCTTTGACAACATTACATATATTGTGAAATAGAGAATAAAGTTTGTTTGAAAAACGAAAAATGGATATTACACAGTACAATAATAGGTTTTGGTTATGAAATTGCTGTTCGGTAGAGTATTAAGGGTCAGTGGGCTATTTCAAATCGAAATATTTTTTTGTCCACCACACCACAGAGACTAAATTGGTATAGATCACTTTATTACACAACTAGAGATCCTTATTTTTTTTCTTGTAATTAAAATAGCCTATTTTAATTAGTGGTAATTGTAGGCGCGGGAAAAGCGAATTTTTGCGAAAACGAAATCAAAAAGTAAGTTGCTACAATGAAAGGATGATGCGATAGAACTGCGTAGGAATTCGGAGAGAAAAAACACAGTTCCAAATAGGAAAGGAGCACAATACCTTAATAGTCCAATAGTGCTGGTCCTTTAAGAGTCCTTCCAAATGCGGGGGCATCCAAATACACCACAATTTCACACACAAAGTTCTAAATTCAACGACGAAAGCGGAGGTCGGTCGGCCATACGAAATTTTCGAGCGCGCAACATAGTTTGGCCCACTCGCGTTAGGGTACGCTACTGTCGGAGGGCGCATGTAGCGGTCTCCGTTGCACATATGCAGATAGGTATGTGCAGGAGTGGGATAGAGGTATAGGGAAATAATTGCAGCAACTAAGACGTTACGTTTTACTAAGAAACTTAACATTGAATCAGCGCAACCATTCCCCCGGACTTGAAGGAACGCCTTCAAAATGTGTCCTATTACGTATGCTAAAATATCGACTATAATGCTAATCTAACAAAAACTGTATGCTAAAATATCGACTATAATGCTAATCTAACAAAACCTAAGCTAATCCCCTAACCTAAACTAAAGCTCTCTGAACTATTGATCAGGTATAGGGCAGAGACGTACAACCGGACGTAAGTAAGATCCAGTCGCAGTCCTAACACGTACTATTCGTGTCACTCCGTTCGAACCGGGAAAAACTTCCTCTACAATACCCAAAGGCCAGTGAAGAGGAGGCGAGTTTTCAGTTATGAGGATAACAACAGTCCCGACCGCGATTGGGTTAACTGGTGTATTCCATTTTTGACGCGACTGTAGAGTATGTAGGTAGTCAGTTCTCCAGCGCTTCCAGAATGATTGAACTAGTTTATTGAGCAAATCGTGACGCGAAAGAGTGTGCAAATTATCATCGATTTCTACGGCTGGTAAGCACTTCAGCGGCGTAAGATTCAGAAAATGTGCTGGAGTCAATGCAAGCGGTTCCGAAGGATCATTAGAGAGCGTTCTACAAAGAGGTCTAGTATTCATAACCGATTCGATTTGAGCGAGCACAGTATTGAGCTCTTCAAATGACAGAATTTGTTCACCTATCACGCGGTATAAAAGTTTTGCAAATCTACAAATGTAAACTACACAACGCAATAGTTTCGACCACGACGATAAGCGATTAGCTAACGAAATTATGACAGATTCTACAGGCGGCGCAGATGTTACTAGCGAGTGTTTCTTTTCTTCAAACACTTCTGTCACTGTGGAAGGATTGAAGGCAACCACAGGCCACTGCGAAATGTCTGAGCGAGCCCAAGGTGGGCCATCAAACCAAAGCGGATGGTCAATGATTTGCGAAGGAGTAAGTCCACGGGACAGACAATCTGCTGGATTATCCGTACCGGATATCTGATACAAATGTTTTGGTGACAAATCATTTTGTATCTTTGCCACTCTGTTGGCCACAAAAGTATCCCACCGATGTGGTGACGAATGCGCCCAACAAAGAGCAACGGTCGAATCTGAAAACGCAAATATGTTTCGAATTCCGAAACGATTTTTGCAAGCGTCGATTATGCTCTTCATTAGCTGAGCAAGAACGAGTATAGCGCAAAGTTCAAGACGAGCAAGTGAAACGACTTTACGAGGGGAAACCCTTGACTTCGCACTAATAAGACTTAAGGTATTCCTATCATCGTTTTGAACGTGGAAGTAGACCACTGCCCCGTACGCCTTCTCACTAGCGTCTGCGAATCCGAGAACTGTAACGACACTATCAGCGGTGATTCCCACATAGCGAGGAATTTTAATCTCGGAGAGACAAGAAAGCTCTTCTCTAAAGCGTGACCATACGCGAACTATGTCGTCGGGAGGTGTGTCATCCCAATCACATTCGCATAACCAAAGCTGCTTTATTATCAGCTTCGCGTGTAAGACGACAGGTGCAACAAATCCCATTACATCCCATATTTTCGCGACACATGATAATATGGTGCGTTTCGTACAAGTTTGAGCGGGCGTATTAATTTTAAGACTAAACTGGTCTGTTGCGGGTGACCAACATAAGCCGAGTATCTTATGTTGTTCAGATTCATCGAATTCCTTAACCGATGAAAGTCGATGCGATGGTGGTATCGAATCTACAACTGACTGCGAATTACTCGTCCATTTTACAAGTTCAAACTGACCAGATTTCATAAGGCCAATCATTTCAGAAGCAGTAGATATGCCCTCTTCTTCATTTTGGACAGAATAGACCACATCGTCCATGTAAAGACCAGAGTCAATAACCTCTCTAGCCTTGGGGTAAGAGTCGCCCTCATCAGTCGCGAGCTGTCTGATTGTGCGCAGCGCATGATAGGGGCTCGACTTCAATCCAAAAACGACTCGATTAAACTCGAAAACCTGTAAAGGCTCTTGCGAGGAGAATATAGAATGCGTTGAAACCGACGGTCGCGTTCACGAACGCCGATGCTGAGAAACATTTGACGAATGTCAGCCGAAAGTGGGATCGAAAACAAGCGAAAATTAACGATTATATCAAACAAATTACCTTGAAGGTTTTGACCACTATATAGTAGGTCATTCAGCGATACTTGAGTACTAGTCTTGGAACTACCGTCCAGTACAACACGAAGTTTAGATGTCACCTTGTCCTCTCTAATAACCCCGTGATGCGGTATAATATACGACTGAGATTCCGATGTATGCATGTCTGTAGATGCAGGAGATATATAGCCTTTATCTAAATATTCCCTCACAACACTATCATAGGCAGCCTTCAACTTAGGAGAAGCTTGCAATTTTTTCTCTAAGCAGAAAAATCGCCGTTCGCTTACTTGGCGAGAGTCACCGAGAGAAAGAATATTTCCTTTGAAAGGCAGCGCCACTACGTAGCGGCCATCATCATCACGAGAGGTCGTGCTGCTATATATTTCTTCACAGATTTTATCGTCTGGGCTGAGTATAGGTGCGACGTTCACCTCTTCAATTTCCCAAAATTTACGGACGGCTGAGTCAAGAGAATTATCGATACAACAATAAGAAGCGGTTTCGTAACTACCAACGAGAACCGGAGCTTCACCAACGATCACGTATCCAAGAACAGTTTCTAAAGCGAGCGGGGAATGATGCGAAGATTGTCCTTGAACCTTGTGAGACAAGAGAAGATGCGGGAAAATCGAAGCTCCGATCAAAACTTCAATAGGACCGGATACAGAGTAAGTATCATCCGCCAATGGTAGATTTTTAAAGTTCGACAAGCGCGAGATGTCGACTGAGACAGTCGGCAAACATTCGGTAATTTTATCTACCACTAGCGATTCCATTTCGTAAATAATATTACGATCAAAGCGCGAGAAAAACTTAATATTTACTGACCCTTGAACGGGTTTTGTTGAACCTCCTATTCCCTTTACTACGGAACAAGAAGGGTTTCGGTATATATTCAATCCTAAGCGTTGACAACAATCACGACTAATAAAATTACTTTGGGACGCGCTATCTAACATAGCGCGTACGCTATGTTCCTTACCACGTGTCGCGACGTTTCGCGATACCATATCATCCATAGACAATATTATTAAGTTGGCAGCACTGAGGGATTGGAAAGTCTGCTAGTGTGCGCAACCATGTGAGTCATTTTGTTCAGTAAGTTTAAATATGGTAGACGTAGAATAAGAATAGTTCAGTTCTGTTTAAGTTGTTGTGGGCTTCGGAGGAGTTCTACACCAGCGGATAAATGTTAAGTACCTAGGCTAATTTCTTTACCTAAAAGACATTAATTTGCAAGTACTAATTTGTATAGATTGTTAAATCCATTATAACCTACTAGGCACATGTGCTCCTTGATATACGTGCGGATATGATGTGGTCCGCCTACCTAAATAGCCCATGTGCTCCCTGATATATGTGCGGATATGATGTGGTCCGCCTACCTAAATAGCCCATGTGCTCCCTTATATACGTGTGGACATGATGTGGTCCGCTTACCTAAATAGCCCATGTGCTCCATGATATATGTGCGGATATGATGTGGTCCGCCTACCTAAATAGCCCATGTGCTCCATGATATATGAGTGAGGATGATTATCCTACCTAAATAGCCCATGTGCTCCCTGATATACGTGCGGATATGATGTGGTCCGACTACCTAAATAGCCCATGTGCTCCATGATATATGAGTGAGGATGATTATCCTACCTAAATAGCCCATGTGAAATAGCCCATGTGCTCCATGATATATGAGTGAGGATGATGTATCCTACCTACTTAGCCCATGTGCTCTATGATATAGGTGTGGGTATGATGCAGCCCATTTGCCTAGATGGTGTGCTTATGTTAAATGCAGATTTGACATTAACTCGGTTTAATATGTTTGACCTTTATGTGTAATATTTGCTTAATATGACTCAACGACTTTAGCCTTGTACTTGGGATCACTGCTTGGTGAAAGCCTTGGGTGATCCCTTTGCCGGTGGCACCACATACCGTGGTGTCACCGGTTCCAAATTTACAGATTGCACAGCGGTTCCAGTCTCCCTATCCATTCAAACTATATTGCGAAGCAGATATGATAAAGGAGAGGAGTACAATAGCAAAGAAAGTCCTCTGTCACATCAGGCGTTCTTGGTAAGCTGGATACACACCCAATCAATTCAATACATTTTTAGTTTTGCCCCCATGTACTGTAAGACATGTCATTAACCCCGTTTATAATCAGATCGGCGACTCTGTCGGAGCCGTGTGTCTTGTCATAATATAAGTCATGGGTTTATGTGACGTAGATAGTGTGTGTGGCAGGCACACGTCATCAATTAAGGGTTGCCGACATGGTGGAGGTGCAGTGGATATACCCAAAGGACTTAAGAGAAAAATGATCTTATAAAATAATTAATGATCAATTTCTATACTACTAACGACATCTTGAGTATTTTTACGTAACTACGTTGGGTGTGTGTCTGGTTTATCAATAAAAAAAAAAACAACTTCGTTTGTTTTACGTAATTACTTTTTCATAGTGAAATTAGTTCTACGAGTTTGACAGAGATGGCGCTTTAATAAACTAGCTACTATACTTGACTCCTTGACTCCTCACGAGATTATTTGTGGCTTTTCTCGGAGAAAAACATGTAAAGTTTATTAATTTATGATTTGATTGCATATTTGATATGTGTTTTATGACGGGATATTCGTAAATGAACATTAAAAGTTGTTAATTCCAAGAGAATCACAACGGAAGTTACTAGTGCTTCGAACGAGATAGCTCATTCCAGCTCCTAGCAAAATAAGTAAAAATTTTTTGTTCATACAATGTGTTAAAGTTCATAACTGCATAATTCGAAGTTAAAATTAATCAAATGTTATTTAGCTGTCTAGAAGTCTACAAGTCATTATTTAGAGTGTTTGATAAGATTATTAGTAGTATCACTTCCGTTTTGGACTTTAAATTGACTACTAGTATCATGCGCAGTGTTGCCATTGAAAGTATTTTCTCTCAGAAGGTGGGAGAAATGGAAACAACTATTTGAACATTTTTCCAGTTGAAAAAATATAAGAGGATAAAATAGAGGTCAAAGTTTTAGTACCAATTCCAATAAACACCAAATTGGTTTTTATAAGTTATTTACTTGTTCTACTTGATAATCTTCATAAACTATACAATTTTGAAAAATATTTAAAGTGCAATAATTGAAGTTATTGACACTCACGTTTGGGTAATTGGCCGTATATGAATACGGGTAACATTGTTTTTTCGTTCTTGTTGATTCGAATATTTCTAATGCGAAAAGTGTTTTCTTTTGTTGTGTTAAAAGAGGAAAAGAAGTTTTATAAGTTGAAAATAATCACTGTGTATTGTGGATGACAAATGACGAATGTGTTAATAATTGCGAAAATAGAGAAAGGTAAACGATTTTCTCTTCGTAAGCTGGTTTAATGTTGATGAATATAATCCGCCGTTGGCGTGGGTTTCGAATAATTTGCTATGTAGTTTGGTTGATTCTGGGTATTGCTAAGGACTCGCCCTTCAATTTTGCTATTATAAGAATAGAAGGTGAAATGCCAGTTGTGGTTTACGCTAATTTATGCATAATTAACATTTTTTCTAAACTGCATTCATGAATGAAAATGGACGGTGTCCACCATTGCAATAATTTACCTTGTTTCAACTACGAAAATTTGAAAACATGATGAATTGCATTTTGACGCATGTGTTTATTTATTATGTGATAGCGATGCTTATGAGAATTGGATCAAAGTTTATGGAATGATGAAACATAATATACAGTTGTGTTGGTATAATTTTCAGGTGGGTACCTGAGTACCTACATAATCTACTATGTAAATTGCTTATTTTTATTCTTGAGTGTCATCATGGCGATTGTCTATTATTTGGATTTAATGCTTTCCAATAAGAGTACTAGTAAATAATGCCTTGAATAATTTAAAACAATATTCTTATTATGTCAGAATGACTGTGTTCAACTTATTTTTATTACAACCTATATGTAATTGATATCATATTAATGCAACAAAATATCTATAAAGATTGCTGAATTTCCTTTGAGATAAGAAGTACTTTAATTAATTACAATAATTAGCGAGTTACAAAATAAAATATATATTCAAGAATGGGCATTGAAATGTCAATTAATTTTGCAAATTTTGGCAATGGTATTGAATGTTAATAACTTGAACTATTCTTATTCTATTGCATTTGAGTAATAATGCACTGCTAAGTACTGAAAGGATAAGTAGCTAAGTATCAATATTGAATTTCAGAATTTATGCACAAAGGAATAACAAGGAGGAATTATGGAACAAATTTTGATCTCAAGGCTGCGAGCTATAGTGGCTAGCATAGACTCATTTACAAATGAAGCTTCGATACTCCTAACCATTTTGTCAGAACAAAATATACAGGAAGCGGAAATTATTTACAAGAAATTTGAAAATTTTAACACTCGTCTCTCCACGGAATTGAATAACTACTTTAGACTAAGTACAGAACCTTCAGCAGATGATATTTCAAATTTTAGTTTAATTCAATTGAAGGCTGAAGAAGTTTTCAGCGAGTTGGCCTGTAAAATTAAAACATTGAAAGATGAAACTCCTACTGAAAACTCAACAATGTGGTTGAAAAATCTTCCTAAACTACAGCTACCAGAATACTCAGGTGACATTTTGCAATGGCAATCTTTCTGGGACCATTTCTCATCCAACATTGATAGCAGAAACTTACCAGCAGTTGATAAATTATTGTACCTCAAATCTTCCCTTAAGGGAACGGCCAAAAGAGCAATTGAAGGCTTGGAAATGACAAGTAAAAACTATTCTATTGCCGTGGCCACCTTAAAAGAGCGTTTTGGAAAGGAGAACCAAATCATTGATGCACATTATGCGGCTCTGTATGCAGTCGAGAATGCTGATAAAACGGCAACTGATTGTCGAAGAGCCTTAAATGAAATCGAACGGCACTTAAGAGTGTTAAATTCACTTGGAGAAGATGTCACACACAATCATCTACGTTTCGTGATAATAAAGAAGTTTCCTGAGGATGTGATATATGAAATGAAACTAGCGTTGAAAACGGACACCATTGAAGATATGAGGAAGCAATTGGAACTCATAATATCTGCGAGAGAAGATTCCAGTCGAATCACAGACAAACAAAGTATAAGTGACCATTACACCGTAGAAACGCTGCATTCAAACCAACAAGCTCGACTCCATCAACCAACTGGTCAATTTAATTCAAGAAATAATGAATTTAATAGAAAACAAGACTCCATACCTGTACCTAGAGCGAATGTTATGAACAATAGAAATAATAGCAGTTATAACTACAATAAAATAAGATTTGATGAACAAAATGGAACTAAACCATTAGTAAAACAATTCAATGAACATAATGGACAATTCAACAAGGGAAATAACTCAAATAAAGCACCCATAATTAAGAGAAGGAAGCAGTCCTGTCTATTTTGTGATGGTCCACATTATAATGACCAGTGTCAAAAGGTAGCAACACTTCAGGAAAGAAGATCGAAATTGAAGGATCGTTGTTACAGTTGTTTACAAATTGGACATGTGTTAGCCATGTGTAATAGAAAGAGAAAATGTGTACACTGCTCTGTTTATGGTAAACACAATAGGGCGTTGTGCCCAAGGTTTCAAGAAAATAACACTAAACAGTAATAGAAAGGAAGAATTACTAGAGTTATGCATTTTAATGTTATTGGTATTATGTGATTAATGTTATTAGTATTGGTATTGTTAATATCTTACAAATCATCTCTTACCATCCTATAGACAGTGGTTGTTCGAGTAAACAATCAGGTTAAATCTAAGAATCAAAACTGTAGAATTTTCATGATTTCTGTGAGTCAGCGGAGCTATGTGACAATACA
Organism: Ennomos fuscantarius; assembly: GCA_905220475.3. Classification (NCBI taxonomy): domain Eukaryota; kingdom Metazoa; phylum Arthropoda; class Insecta; order Lepidoptera; family Geometridae; genus Ennomos; species Ennomos fuscantarius. Next base: position 877,757 of record HG992034.1, on the reverse strand, counting down.
GATAGCGAGATCTTTGGCATTACCAGTCAAAGAAGAAAATATCTTTCTGTATTCACCTGTGGGTCTAACCCACCACAGGAATATGAGAACCCATAAGTAGCATAAGTATAGTGCATTGAATCTCACGTCATGAAGACATTTCTAAGGAAATAGTAAGAATGTAACCAGATTCCTATGGCCCAATCAAATCCGAACCTGCGACTGAAGACAATATATTGCATTTTCGCCTTTGCCATGTACTATTGATACCACCTTATGATATCTGAAAATGCAGCCATACAAAGAGTGGCCTGTAATAATTTGATAACTGATACTACAAATATAAATCAAGCTATAGACTTATATCATAATTTGAAAAAGGAATTTCAGAAAATCTCAAAGAATTTAAGGGAGTGGAGCTCAAATGCAGAAGAATTAGATAAATGTAATGATGATGTAGTGAAAACTCTTGGCTTAGACTGGAACACTAAAAGGGATATAATGCAATTAAGGCTCAAAGTATGGATTTTTTGCCAACAAAGAGAGGTATTCTTAATACAATTGTCTCAATATATGATCCATGATACCCACATTATTACCAACAAATTTGTTTATACATGATTTATGGAAAATAAAAGTTAAATGGGATGAAGCCTTGTTAGGTTGAAGAAATGGTAAAAGAATGGAAAACCATATATGAAGTTATTAACAATATTAAGTAATATTACTAAGATGTTATACAAAAACGGATTTGAACAGGGTTTCTCTGCTTGCTTTACTGATGCATCTTCTTAAAGTTATACTACAGTAGTGTGGATGGAAATGGAAAAGCATTTGTCATTGGTGAATCAAGGTTAGTGCCAATCAAAGGACAAGAAAACTTAAAAATACCACGATTGGAATTATTGGGAGTGCTTATTTGATTTCTAATTAATGAAGTATGTAGAAAAATCACTTCAAATGAATATACAAAAACAACATCTTTGGACTGATAGTCAAATAGTAATTGACTGGTATAACTCCAATAAACTTTTGACACCATTTATAGCAAGAAGGTTTGAAGAAACAAAACGCAACAAAAATGCAGATTTAAGATTCATTTGCTCAGAATTAAATCCAGCAGACGTAGCAACACGTCCTAACAATACCATGGTTGAAAGATCATACTAGCTACAGGGTCCAGAGAGTAATGAAATATCTGAAATTACTAAATTGAGTCAAAACGTAACCTGTGAGAATTTATCAACGCGGTCTCCGGAGCCATTAAGGCAGAAACGCGATGCAGCCACGAAAGCCTTGGAGAAGATCCGGGAGTGGACGCGTAACCTGGTCACCGTCAATACCTTTTCGCCGTCGGGTGTGTCGCGACGTTTCGCGATACCATATCATCCATAGACAATATTATTAAGTTGGCAGCACTGAGGGATTGGAAAGTCTGCTAGTGTGCGCAACCATGTGAGTCATTTTGTTCAGTAAGTTTAAATATGGTAGACGTAGAATAAGAATAGTTCAGTTCTGTTTAAGTTGTTGTGGGCTTCGGAGGAGTTCTACACCAGCGGATAAATGTTAAGTACCTAGGCTAATTTCTTTACCTAAAAGACATTAATTTGCAAGTACTAATTTGTATAGATTGTTAAATCCATTATAACCTACTAGGCACATGTGCTCCTTGATATACGTGCGGATATGATGTGGTCCGCCTACCTAAATAGCCCATGTGCTCCCTGATATATGTGCGGATATGATGTGGTCCGCCTACCTAAATAGCCCATGTGCTCCCTTATATACGTGTGGACATGATGTGGTCCGCTTACCTAAATAGCCCATGTGCTCCATGATATATGTGCGGATATGATGTGGTCCGCCTACCTAAATAGCCCATGTGCTCCATGATATATGAGTGAGGATGATTATCCTACCTAAATAGCCCATGTGCTCCCTGATATACGTGCGGATATGATGTGGTCCGACTACCTAAATAGCCCATGTGCTCCATGATATATGAGTGAGGATGATTATCCTACCTAAATAGCCCATGTGAAATAGCCCATGTGCTCCATGATATATGAGTGAGGATGATGTATCCTACCTACTTAGCCCATGTGCTCTATGATATAGGTGTGGGTATGATGCAGCCCATTTGCCTAGATGGTGTGCTTATGTTAAATGCAGATTTGACATTAACTCGGTTTAATATGTTTGACCTTTATGTGTAATATTTGCTTAATATGACTCAACGACTTTAGCCTTGTACTTGGGATCACTGCTTGGTGAAAGCCTTGGGTGATCCCTTTGCCGGTGGCACCACATACCGTGGTGTCACCGGTTCCAAATTTACAGATTGCACAGCGGTTCCAGTCTCCCTATCCATTCAAACTATATTGCGAAGCAGATATGATAAAGGAGAGGAGTACAATAGCAAAGAAAGTCCTCTGTCACATCAGGCGTTCTTGGTAAGCTGGATACACACCCAATCAATTCAATACATTTTTAGTTTTGCCCCCATGTACTGTAAGACATGTCATTAACCCCGTTTATAATCAGATCGGCGACTCTGTCGGAGCCGTGTGTCTTGTCATAATATAAGTCATGGGTTTATGTGACGTAGATAGTGTGTGTGGCAGGCACACGTCATCAATTAAGGGTTGCCGACACCACGAGAATCGACAATAATTACACGCGCGGTCGCGAGTAATATCGTGGTTGGGCCTCGAGACAAGAGTTTGTTTTTGTTGTTATCTGATAACGAACATAGAGTGACGTCATCATTTCGAGCCGGGCGAGCGAGTGCGATGGACGCGCCGTCGGACCCCGCTGATTGCACAGGGGCGGCGTGCGCGCACGATACGAGCGAACTACTGCGAGCGGCAGATGCATCCCGGAAACACAACAAAGTATGATGTTTCGAATTGCATTTTTTACACAAGGAATTGGATCCACACGCGGACATGCGATGTCCTCCACTCAAGCAATTAATACACAAATTATTTGCCTTAACGAATTTAAAGCGTTCATTTGGGTTGTAGTTGTTAAATGCGGTACATTTGTATAAATGATCATGTTGACTATTACACAACGAGCACGAAGATTGCTGAGAACTGGATGCGGCATTTACATAAGCATGCGTGGTTTTATTAAATTTAGAGGCCGTCTCCACTTTACGATCAACGTACTTTTTTGTAATTTCCGGTTTTACGGGGGAAGTGCGTTGCAATATTTTAATTTGATCGCGAACAAATGATGACAAATCATTGAAGGATGGCATTTCAGAAGTACGATAGAATGACTCAAACGAACGTGCGGTCTCTGGATCCAATTTCTTTAACGCGATGTATAAGAATACGAAATCTGAAAGGTCATTGACCTTCAGGTTTTTCAAAGCGGCGACCGAAGATGCGAATTTATCTAGAAACTGTTCTAGATTAAAAGGAGATGCGGACGAAATACTTTTAAAATCGAATATTTGATCTAAGTACGTAGCGGCTACTAACCGTTTATCTTCGTACTTATTTTTAAGCATATTGTTCCGGACGACCGAGCCACCAAGGACAACGAATAGAGTCGCATAATGTACATAGAAATTTAAGCTGATTGTTTACATGTTTAAGATAATTTTGTTTGTAATATTTATTTGGCAAATAAATATTTCCGGCCAATGGGTTTCATTCGGGGCAACAAAGGCTTCATAACAGGCAATAGGAGCGGGAAAGGGAAATAGGTAGAATCTAGGCAAACAATTAAAAACTAGGTAGGCTAAAACAATAGCTTAGTTTCGTCCCTTTCCCGCCTCCACATCTCTCGCTCAGCCCCCCGTCTCTCTCTAGCACACTATTGCCATCTCCCTCACCAGGGCCGATCTATGATTGGCTAGGCGACAGCGATACGGCCGCCACTAGTCGCCTACATAGACCACGGGGAGATGGCATAAATATAGAGAGACGAGGCCCACACGAACACTCCACTGCTGGCAGCGAGACGTAAAACACTCTCATAGAAGAAGCCTGACTCCGCCCCGAAGAGACCCCGCTGACCAGATTCTTAGTTTCATACAACTCTTTTCTTCGAACAATCCCAGCCTTAGAAAACGAGCCCCCGGTTCGGTGACGAGTCCGACGCCCGCCTTTACAGTCCACGTCGAAAAACACCGTGTTGGACTCCCGGATCGGGACGCTCCGTTTTATTGGTCCTTCGAGCCGGATATCGTCGGGGAAAAGTGAAAAGAAATGTCAAGAACACGATCGACCAGCGGGAAAAGACCGAACATGCGGAGTCAGGCCGAGTCAGCGGTGGATGTCGCCACAACGGAGGAAACGTCTTCCACCGACGCCACCCTGCGCACAGGGGGCTCCAGCACGACGCATCGCGCTGCACCAACCGCCACAACGGTGTCCACCGCCACCGAGACGGCCCACACAGAGGCAGCCGCCGCCTCATTCGCCGTGCCGCAGCGACGTGCCCACATCACGCCACCGCCCGCGCTCGCCGTCTACCTCGCCGCGAACGCAACGCTACAGCCGCCATACGCCATGGCACCTCAAGAGGATGCGCCACACGACACGACGCATTACGCCGCAGCGACCACACCAATGCGCAACGTCCTGACTACAGTCGCCGCAGCGACACCCGCCTCCGTCACGACGCCTGCCACTGCGACGCTCACCACGCCGACGCCACATGCAACGTCGACGCCCAACAACACCGCGATCGAAAGAAGAGTGAAGACCACTTCGAATAGAAGTACCCACTCCGTGCGCTCACTACGTTTAGCGCGAGCCAAAGAAGAGCATCTCCGATTGCAAGTCGAACTCGCCGCCGCCCGCATAGCAACTATAGAAGCCGAAGAAGAGTGCGAAGATGAACAAGTCGACGCGCGCACCGAAGCCACGGAACGGCAAGCAACACAGCGGGTCGACACATGGCTGGACCTCAATGAAACCCACTTCCTGGCACTGCCCGAAGAACCGCACGCCGCCGCCCCGGAGACCAGAGCCGCGCCTCCGCCTGCCGCACAACGTCAACAGTACCAGCCACCGAGTTTCTACGAGCCACAAAACACCCATGCACCACCACGCAACAACGACGTCGCCTTACCGCAACAACCGAAAATCGAGATAGCCGACCTAGCAGCCGCCCTCGCGATGGCCAACTCGCAGCCACGCCCATGTATGCCACGTTTTTACACCGAGCTTCCAATCTTCAATGGATCTCATCAAGACTGGCTATCGTTCAGGGCCGCATACATGGAAACCGCCGGCTTCTTCAGCGACGTCGAAAACACAGCACGCCTACGACGCAACCTGCGCGGAAGAGCGCGCGAATCCGTAGACAATATGCTCATTAACTGCGCGCACCCACAGAAGATTATGGAATCTCTGGAAACTCGCTTCGGACGTCCAGACACTATCGCAACAACAGAACTGGAACGACTACGTCAGCTTCCGCGGCCAATCGACTCACCGAGGGAAATATGTATCTTTGCGAACAGAGTTTCAAACAGTGTCGCAGCTCTTCAAGCTCTTAACAATGAACACTACCTCTTCAACCCGGAGGCGATGAAGATGCTATCAGAGAAACTGCCCTCTTCGCTGCGACCAAGATGGTTTGAATTCGCTGCCGCCCAGCCCCAAGAAGAACCAGACCTGCTCAAGTTTTCCCACTTCCTCGAACGAGAGGCCAAATATCACAGCCCGTTCGCGCAACCGGAACATGTCACCGCCACGTCAAGCACCGAAAATCGGCAACAGCAACGCCGACCGCCGCCGTCGCAACGGACACACGCTACACAAGACCGTCCGACCAGCAAGTGTCTGACGTGCCAGGAGACCGGCCACGGAGTCACCGAATGCGAAAAATTCAAGAACACCGAGGTCAATGAGCGCTGGGACATGGCAAAGAAAGCACGCCTATGCTTCCGCTGCCTGCGAATCCGAACGAAGAACCATACGTGCAAAACGAAGAAGTGCGAAGTCGACGGATGCCCATACACCCATCACAGACTGCTGCATCACACGAAAAATCCAGAACAACCATCACCAAAGCCAGAGTCAGTCAGGTCAACATGGACAAAAAAGATGGGGCACGCTTACCTGAAGATAGCACCAGTCACAGTTTCTGGACCGGCGGGAGAAGTCAACACGTGGGCACTCTTGGATGACGGATCCACCGTCACACTAATAGATTCGGCGATTGCAGACGAGGTCGGCGCGAAAGGACCAGTCGACCCACTGGCCATAGAAGCAATCGCCGACACGAAGCTGAGCTCATCGCGGTCTCGCAGGGTCTCTCTCACCATACAAGGGCAGACTCGCGGGCGCCACCGCATCCAGTTCAGAACGATAGAACAACTGAAGCTCTCACCGCAAGAAGTCACCGAAGAAGACCTGAAGTCGTGCAATCACCTACAGGACTTGCACGATCAATTGAAGACCGACTTCGCGACGCCGAGGCTTCTCATCGGCCAGGACAACTGGCACTTGCTCCTCGCCGAGCAGACAAGAAGAGGAAGACGGAACCAACCGGTTGCCTCACTCACTCCACTCGGCTGGGTACTACACGGGGCGCACACGCGCTCGCTGGGACAGCGCGTCAATTTCATCACCGAACACGAGAAGACCATGGATGAACAGCTTCGACAATACTTTGCGTTGGAAAACCTGACCATCAACCCAAAGTCACCACGATGCGACCCCGACCGCCGAGCCTTGGACATACTAAAGAAAGAGACAAAACAAATAGAAGGCGGCTACTACCAAACTTCGCTTCTATGGAAAGAGGACGCTGCGAAGATGCCAGAGAACTATGACGCTGCACTCAACAGATTGATCTCAACAGAAAGAAAAATCAACAAAGAGCCTGCACTAGCCGCCAAGTACAGAGATCACATGAACGCCCTAGTCGAGAAGGGCTACGCCGAGCGCGCTCCACCAAACAAGACGCCGAGGAAAACTTGGTACCTTCCTCACTTTGCCGTCGTGAACCCCATGAAACCAGAGAAACTGCGAATAGTTCACGACGCCGCCGCGAAAACGAAGGGAAAGAGCCTCAACGACCACCTCCTCACCGGGCCAGACCTGTTGCAGTCACTTCCGGGGGTTCTGATGCGATTCAGGCAGCACACTATCGCCGTCTCCGCTGACATCGCAGAAATGTTCATGCAAGTGAAGATCCGTCCTGAAGACCGAGATGCACTCCGCTACTTGTGGCGCGAAAAGGTCACCGACGAACCGACGGAATTCAGGATGACGTCACTCATCTTCGGCGCCACATGCTCACCGTCAACAGCGATATACGTAAAAGACGCCAACGCAAGAAAATGGGAGGAAACACAACCCGAAGCGGCAGCCGCGATAGTCCGTAACCATTATGTCGACGACTATCTCGCCAGCTACCAGACAACGGAGGAAGCTATCAGGATCGCCAAAGAAGTTAAGAATATACATAAAAGGGGCCACTTCGACTTGAGGAAATGGACATCAAACTCAGAAGAGGTAGTACGCGAGCTCGGCGAAGAAGACACAACAACAGCAGTCGCGATCACCGACGGCGGGAACACCGAGCGCGTCCTAGGTCTTGTCTGGAAGCCGGCGACGGATGAGCTAGCCTTCAATCTAGACTTAGCCAGGGTACCTAAAGAGGTACTAGATAACAACGCGCCAACGAAGAGAGAAGCACTAAAGATCGTGATGTCCCTCTACGACCCACTTGGCCTCGCGTCACCTGTCACATCAAGAGCCAAGCAACTACTACAAGAGCTATGGCGCCGTGGGACCGACTGGGACCAACGCATCGACACGGATCTCGCCGAACAATGGCAAGAATGGATGGCACATCTGCGCGATTTACGACACGTCTCTGTACCGCGCTGCTATCCGCAATACAGTAACGCCGTGTCCCTCCAGCTGCACACATTTACCGACGCGAGCGAGTCCGCGTACGCCGCCGCACTTTACTGGCGCGCGGTCACTCCGGACGGAAGCATCTCTACATCGCTCATCATGGCGAAATCACGGGTGGCACCCCTGAAGCTCACATCGATCCCCCGCCTCGAACTGCAAGCCGCCGTGATGGGAAGCCGCATGGCCGCGGCCGTCATCAACGAACACGACCGAAAACCCGACGCCAAGTACTTCTGGACTGACAGCAGAACGGTGCTCACTTGGCTGAAAACCGGCGCGCGTTCATACCGTCCATTCGTCGCACATCGCATCGCCGCCATAGAAGAGCATAGCACCCTACAAGAGTGGGCATGGGTACCCACCAAGACGAACGTGGCAGACGACGCAACCAGAGACGTACCACGTGACTTCAACAACCAACATCGCTGGTTCCACGGCCCGGACTTCCTGCGCGACGAAGAAGTAACATGGCCTACGGAGAAACTCACGCCCTGCGCTACCACCGGCGAAGAGAAGTGCAACGTCGTGAAAATAAAGAACAAGACGGGGGAAGCCGTCCCTGACCCGGAGCGCTTCTCAAAGTGGGAGCGGTATCTTCGAGCGACAGCGCGAGTACTCCAGTTCATAGATCTCTGTCGGCCAAACCGTCATCGCGTGCACTACAAACGCACCAAGAAGAATAGAGAGGAAGATCCAACATGGAGAAAACAGAATGCAACAAAAACAACGACGTTACCCGCAAAAAAGACAAGCACGCCGGCGCCGCGACGCTTCTTACAAATCAACGCCGACACCCAACGTCGCGCCGAAACACTCATCTGGAGATATAGTCAACAGGAAGCTTTCGCAGAAGAAATCGAAAACTTGAAACACGACAGACCAGTCGCGAGAAGTAGCAGGCTACGCCCCCTATCGACGAAATATGAAAATGGGCTGATTCGACTTAACAGCCGCATAGAAAACGCAAGTAATAATAATAATAATAATAATATGTGTGGACATCTCACACAACGCCATCTAGCCCCAAACTAAGCAAAGCTTGTGCTATGGGAACCAGATAACTGATACAATACTTAGATACTTTTTTGTTTGTAAATACATACATAGAATACAATACAATATGACACCCAGACACAGAACAAACACCTATGTTCATCACACAAATGTTTGTCCTGAGTGGGAATCGAACCCACGACCCACAGTTCAGAAGGCAGGGCTACTACCAACTGAGCTATCGGGCCAGTCAAATCACCGAGGAATCACCGAGGCCGTGAAGACGCCACCAGTACTCGACGGCAACCGACCGGAAGTGAAGCTCATCATCGAACACACCCACAGACAGCTGCTGCACGCGGGACCGGAAGCCACCATCAACGAGTGTCGGCAGCATTACTGGATCCTTCGCCTCCGACCAATCACCAAAATGGTGATCCACCGCTGCCTCCCGTGCCGCATCCGAAAAGACACACCGCCGCAGCCGTCAACTGGAAATCACCCACGATGTCGACTAGCGCACCATCGCCGCCCCTTCACTTTCTGCGGAATAGACTACTTTGGCCCACTCCTGACGACCGTGGGCCGAAGCACACAGAAGAGATACGTGGCGATCTTCACCTGCCTGACGACACGCGCGATACACTTAGAACTCGCAGCGTCCCTGGGCACCGATTCCGCCGTGATGGCACTTCGCAGAATGATAGCGAGGCGAGGCGCCCCCACCGAAATCTGGTCCGATAATGGGACGAACCTGCACGGCGCCGACCGAGAACTCCGAAAAGCCATAGACGACGCCACACAAGAGGAGGCGTCGAAAAGAACGATCAACTGGCGCTACATCCCTCCTGGCGCCCCGTTCATGGGAGGGGCGTGGGAGCGATTGGTTCGCGCCACCAAGATAGCACTCGCAGCAACACAGCAGAGCCGCCGTCCGACCGACGAAGTGCTCACCACACTGCTCGCCGAGGCCGAATACACCGTTAACAGCCGGCCGCTCACCCACGTCTCCATGAGCGCTGACGACCCCGAAGCCATCACCCCGAACCACTTCATCCTCGGTGGGTCAGCGCGCGTGCCAATGCCCGGCACATTCGACGACACCGATCTGATGGGGCGCAACCAGTGGCGCGCCTCTCAGCGCCTAGCCGACATCTTCTGGAGCAGGTGGCTCCGAGAGTACCTTCCTGACCTACAGCACCGGCGGGAGCCTATTAGCCAAGGCCCTGCCATCACCGTCGGAGACGTCGTCCTCATTGCCGATAACACACTGCCCCGCAACACATGGCCGCGCGGGGTAGTGATCACCACGTACCCAGGAACCGACGGCATCACCAGAGCGGTCGACGTGAGGACAGAGGGAGGTGTACTCCGAAGACCCACGAAGAAGTTGATAATCATCCCAACAAGCTCGGCCACCCTTCTGCCAGGATGCAACGCCGCGGCGGGCGTTACACGGCGGGAGGATGTTCCGGACGACCGAGCCACCAAGGACAACGAATAGAGTCGCATAATGTACATAGAAATTTAAGCTGATTGTTTACATGTTTAAGATAATTTTGTTTGTAATATTTATTTGGCAAATAAATATTTCCGGCCAATGGGTTTCATTCGGGGCAACAAAGGCTTCATAACAGGCAATAGGAGCGGGAAAGGGAAATAGGTAGAATCTAGGCAAACAATTAAAAACTAGGTAGGCTAAAACAATAGCTTAGTTTCGTCCCTTTCCCGCCTCCACATCTCTCGCTCAGCCCCCCGTCTCTCTCTAGCACACTATTGCCATCTCCCTCACCAGGGCCGATCTATGATTGGCTAGGCGACAGCGATACGGCCGCCACTAGTCGCCTACATAGACCACGGGGAGATGGCATAAATATAGAGAGACGAGGCCCACACGAACACGTCCGACCAGGTTCCCCGGGAACCTCGACCAACGACCAGACATACTCGACATAGCACTTTTAAAAGGCGTAGCCCTCAGGTTAAGCTCGATAGAAGTGCTCCACGAACTTGACTCTGACCACCGCCCCGTTCTCATGAGACTAGGCTCGGATCCAACTGAACTGATACCCCAGACTAAGACAGTGGTGGACTGGAAGCGATTGGGGGAATCCCTGAAAGCTATCAGTTCACCAGACTTAGACAAGGTACCTGACGACATACAGACACTAGATGACGTCTCCACCGCGATCGATGCTCTCACTAGTCACCTCCGCACTGTGATCGGTGAGTCTTCTAAGCAGGTACCGGTGGTGGACCACCGCTGGGACTTGCCCGAGGACGTGAGGAGACTGCTGACAGCAAAGAACGCCGCCACTAGGGCATATGACGCGGCTCCCTCCCGTGATAACAAATCCACTTTGAATTTCTTACAGCGTGCTGTTAAGAAACGCATAAGTGATCTTCGCGCCCAGAACTGGACAGACCTACTTTCAGGGCTCGAGCCAACCCACCAGGCTTACTGGCGGCTGGCTCGAACTCTGAAAAGTGACACACTTAGAACGATGCCCCCTCTTGATAGGCCAAACCAAGTCCCCGCGTTCGATGATGAGGAAAAAGCCGAGTGTTTGGCTGAGAGCCTCGAGGCCCAGTGCAACCTTTCCCCCGATCACGTTGACCCTGCCCACCTCCATACGGTGGTCAGTGAAGTCGAACGTCGCAGCTCCCTACCACCTTCCGACCCCCCGCTCGAGCTTATTAGGGCCGCCGAAGTTGAGTCTGTCATCAAGGGTCTCGCTATCCGTAAAGCCTCCGGCGCTGATGGTATCAGCAACAAAGTGGTCAAACACTTTTCTGTCCCCTTAATCTATCTCCTAGTCAGCATCTTCAATGCGGCCATGAGCAACTGCTCTTTCCCCGTTGCGTGGAAGTCCGCCGACGTCATCGGCATCCACAAGCCAGGCAAGAAGGCTACCGAGCCCTCTAGCTACCGGCCCATCAGTCTCCTCAGTACTCTGGGGAAGATCTACGAGCGTCTCATTCGGAGGCGTCTCTGGTCCCATATCCACGAACATAAACTCCTTCCCGACGAGCAGTTTGGCTTTAGAGCTAGACACTCTTGCGTTCAACAAGTGCACCGCATCACGGAGCACATTCTAGATGGCTTCAACGCGAATCCAAAACCGAAAGGGACTCTCGCAGTCTTCTTAGACGTGGCGAAAGCCTTCGACAAAGTCTGGCACGACGGCTTGATTTTCAAGCTGTACCACATCGGCGTGCCAGATCGTCTTGTGCACATCATACAAGACTTCCTTAGGGATCGAAGCTTTCGCTACCGCGTCGAGGGGGAGCGATCGTCTCCCCATCCTATCAGAGCCGGAGTGCCCCAGGGCTCCGCGCTTTCCCCCTTGCTTTTCTCGCTGTACACCAGCGATATCCCGCGGTCATTTCATCCCAGTGTGCAGCTCGCACTCTTTGCGGATGACACCGCTATCTACTGCTCCGGATGGCAGAGAGTTCACATGCGTGGTCGCCTCCAACGAGCCCTCACCGAGATCGGTGCTTGGTTCAGGAAATGGCGGATCACGGTTAACCCAGATAAAAGTGCAGCGATGTACTTTTCTGACTACAAGCGTGGTCCGCCAGCGAAACCACTGTCCTTGTTCGACAAGCCCATTCCCTGGGCTTCGTCTACCAAATACCTGGGGGTTACCCTTGACACCAAACTCAACTTCAAGGACCATATTAAGCGAGTGCGCGATAGGGCTGCCTTTGTCTTAGGCCGCCTCCACCCTCTCATCTGCAAGCGTAGTAAGCTGTCCCTTAGAAATAAGGTGACGCTTTACAAAACTTGCGTTCGCCCCATTATGACCTACGCATCTGTCGCGTTTGCTCATACTCCCTCAGTACATCTGGATCGACTTCAGGTGATCCAGAACCGCTTTGTCCGCAAGGTGGTCGGGGCTCGCTGGTACCAGCGAAACTCCGACCTCCACTGCGATCTCGAACTCCCATCCATCCGTCAATTTATGAAGGATGCATCCCGCCGCTATTTTGATGCGGCACCTCATCACCCCAACCCTCTCGTAGTCAGAGCTTCAAACTACTGTACAGACACGACAGACTCGCCACCCCGTCGTCGCCGCCCGAGACACGTCTTGAGCGACCCGGATGATCCTATAGCAGCCGTAGTATCGGCTGCGCTAGGATCACCGGACCAGTCTAGCCCTTCTGGCTCAGGTACCGCTTTCGGCACCGGTATAGGATACCAGCGTAACACAATCAGACACCGACCCCGCCGGCGAGGTCGACGTACCCCCCGTAGGTTAGCTAGAACGGTCGCGACTTTCAATAGGGTCCACTCTTCCAGTGGACGTAGCCTTCTCGATCCTCTTATCCCGGCAACGGCCCAAGCCGAGGCTCGCACCCCAGGGGTGCCCTTGAGCTAGTTGCCTCCCACTTTTGACGGCTGGGCGCCCTAAGCGCCCGCCCTCCCGCCCGGTGACGCTGTAAAGGTCGATAGAGACCAACAGCATTAGCTCGTTCAAAAAAAAAAAAAAAAAAAAAAAAAAAAAAAACCCACACGAACACTCCACTGCTGGCAGCGAGACGTAAAACACTCTCATAGAAGAAGCCTGACTCCGCCCCGAAGAGACCCCGCTGACCAGATTCTTAGTTTCATACAACTCTTTTCTTCGAACAATCCCAGCCTTAGAAAACGAGCCCCCGGTTCGGTGACGAGTCCGACGCCCGCCTTTACAGTCCACGTCGAGAAACACCGTGTTGGACTCCCGGATCGGGACGCTCCGTTTTACATATCGAAAATCAAAGAATAATTCTCGGCGCACGGAGTTATGCCGGCACATACCGAGCGAGCCTTACCGGACAACCTTCCGATTAAATAATACAATTTTTCCGATTCGGTTAGTGACGCATTATCGTGTACGGCGTTTTTGAAACTAGCGAAAAATAACGACCAATTTTTTATATCACCGTTGAATTCAGGAATTTCAATCGGCGGAAGTCTAGGCGCCTTATATTGGCTTGATGGTGGCGGTTTGACATCAGTTTGCAACTGGAACGCCTTTGCGGCGCGTTTGACACAACCTAACAAATCCTCAAATGATGAAAGCGCCTGGTAACTGATAACAAACTCGGGGTTTTCTTTTACCTCAAGGTTGACTATTTGATCCAGCACACTTTCGAAATCATGATGCAATGAGTCTACGGTTTCCATTTCGCACAGAAACGCTTCCCTAGCCGACTCTAAATCAAGACTGTTTACGCGATTAGAAATACATTGCATGCGAGCAAATATTCTATCTCTTTTGGCGTATAACATCTTCAACTTTGTTAAGTAATCAGCAGGTGCCATTTTAATCAATTCACAACAATTTAATAACAAACAATAAACGTAGATAAGCGGCGGAGAACTGTAATTACCTACACACATAGCCGGGAAATAAGTGACCTATATACGATACCGAATGATGTAATTGTAAACGTATCTATTTAATGCAAGATGCAGTTATGAACGAAAGCGAATATAATCAACGAAACAAATACTATGTGGACTGTATAATAAGTAAATAAATTATTTACCTATGCGGGGCGAACGAAATAAGTAGGTAAATAAAATATTAATTGCGAAACGACAGCGAAAATTATGAATAATTTTTAATGCGAGATGATTTACTAATCTAGTACATAACTTATGAAGTATGTAGGTAAAAGTTACGGTTACGGTCAACTGTACCTATTGTTAACCTACTTTATGCGGGATGAGCGAAATAACTACAAGTTAGTTATGTATCTAAATAATAATAATAAATAATAAAGTATCTAAATTATAACAAGAATTAAAGCGAAAGATAACGATTACGAAAGCAACGATTCCTTTGAGGCGAAGGAATAAACGAAAAATGGAGGTAGGTGTTTTAAACCGTACCGACCGACGCGAATATTAAGCGATTTATTACGACAATTACTATAATTTGGACAAATATCTAGATGGCTACGCACTGATTCAATATGCGGATCGATAGGACCAAAAAATGTAGGCGCGGGAAAAGCGAATTTTTGCGAAAACGAAATCAAAAAGTAAGTTGCTGCAATGAAAGGATGATGCGATAGAACTGCGTAGGAATTCGGAGAGAAAAAACACAGTTCCAAATAGGAAAGGAGCACAATACCTTAATAGTCCAATAGTGCTGGTCCTTTAAGAGTCCTTCCAAATGCGGGGGCATCCAAATACACCACAATTTCACACACAAAGTTCTAAATTCAACGACGAAAGCGGAGGTCGGTCGGCCATACGAAATTTTCGAGCGCGCAACATAGTTTGGCCCACTCGCGTTAGGGTACGCTACTGTCGGAGGGCGCATGTAGCGGTCTCCGTTGCACATATGCAGATAGGTATGTGCAGGAGTGGGATAGAGGTATAGGGAAATAATTGCAGCAACTAAGACGTTACGTTTTACTAAGAAACTTAACATTGAATCAGCGCAACCAGTAATGTAGCATTCAAATGGTGAAAGAATTTTTAAAATCGGTCCAGAACTTTTTGAGCCAATTCGTTACAAACATACTTTACATACAAATCTTTCCTCTTTATAATATTAGTATAGATAACCAAAAGTCATTTATACTTTTATAGTGAATATTAATAATACGCTGTGACCTGATTGTAAATACGTTTCTTATGAATTATGCTCAACTCATTGTAAAATACTTAAGTAAAAATATTTTTATGGAGCCCTCTCTGAAGTACTCTCATCATACAATCTACCATACGATTTGTTAACTCAATCAGTCATATCACATAGTGTGGAATGCTGGGGCTCGATTGATCGTAATTCCAGCAGATTGTGCGGCTTATCGCATGGCAGATTGGATGGTGTAGAGCTCTACACCATCCAATCTGCCACCTTAATTATTCTATAAACCATACAATCTACCACACAATTTCTTCTTTTCTTCGTTTAATGTCCTGCTATCCCTTTTTAGCGATAATTCTGCCAATTTCAAGTGAGCAATTTTCTACGGTTATGTCATTTCAAAGTATTAGTTTGTCAGTCAAAATTCCGCAGTAAAATGGTGTATATTTTACTGACGGCTCTAGGAAGTCTTGAAGAGAAAACGAAAAGGCATGGTTTTAAAACTTGGGATCGTTTGCCAACACTCGTGCACGTTCACGAACACTTACGGATAATAACCCATCCTTATTACATATTAAAATTCAAAAATACACTGGTTATGGAAAAAAAATCTAAATTCACAACCGCCATTTTTAGATTCGTATCAACGACGTCCACATAATTTGTTAACTCAATTAATCAATCTCCTAGAGGCCTGTTGCGGCTGCCATCCAGTAGTGTGCGACAAATTGAGTGTCGGATTGCATACATTTAAATATACTAACTTGACATTTGATTCACACTTATTTAGGTGGAACCAACAATGTGTTGACCGCTGATAGCGCAGGAAATTACTCAAAACACTGTTTGAGATTAAGTGGAAATAACTAATGATTTCACTTTTATTGTATGGTAGATTTCTAAGCATAGCGATGCTTATTTTATATTTTGTAAAAAATAATGTGGGACGACAGGCGAGTGATGGCTACCGGGATAAGGGGACCCTGTGGTGTGGTATTTGAGCAGGTTAGCTTAAAACCCGGAGGTGGTATGTTCGATTCCCGAGACAAGACAAGTATTAATACACAGAAACAAAAAAACGCAAATACTTGTTTTGTTTCTGGGTGTTGTGGGACCATGGTCCTCGTAGTTCCTAGACCCTTCACACAGATCATCTTAGTTAGGGTTCAGGATCTATATATGTGATCATTGGGCTTTCATTATTTATTCCTAATCGCGCCCCGCGGTTGCACCCGCGTGGTGAAAAATCTCTATACTTTCTTAATTTATTTTTTTTTCATAAGAACCTTCTTCTGACATTAATAACTACAACAAAAAAAGAATTAACGAAAATGTTCCATCTGTTCACGCGTGATGCGATGACCAAGGAAAATAAAGAAAAATTTTTATAATATAGATTATTTCATCCATTCTCCAGCAGTTACTTTTTTATTTGCTTAAATCAAGTTAGTATTATGGAAATCTACCATATCTAGTAATCATTAATTGTAAACGATGACACATAGTTATGATTATTTTATGATTTTCTTTATCACTGCGATATGAATCAAAAGGTAATCAATATGGATAAAATTAATAAAATTTTTGATTTGTATATAAATGATAGACTTTAAAATATAGACACACTCAAAAATGGATAGCAATATCATCACAGCTCTTGTAGTAAGTATTGGTTATACCATTTCCTTAAAACGTGTAATTTGTACTTTTATCCTATACAGGGAAAAAATCTGGGCGTATGTTCCTGTTTTGGTGAACAATAATATAATAATAAATTGTTTACTGAAATTACACATAACAACTGAAACCTACCCAGAGCAGAGCTCTAATAATTGAGTTGATTTTTATGAATTATCCCAAATGTAGAATTTAAAGACAGTAATAAAACTTTCTACATTTTTGTTCTTTTCAGTTGTTTTGCTTTGCGTGGCAAGTGCAAGCCAACTTTTGCACGGGCAAAGAGACAGGTCGTTACCCCGACCTTACAGATTCTACTTGCCGGCAGTTCACTGTATGCATTAACTATAATGACACAAGCAGTGAAACCTGGCAATTGATCTGTCCATTAGATCAAGTTTTTGATCCTGTTATAAGCAGATGTACGAATTCAAGCGGCTTTGTTTGTAGACACAATGGAACAACAGAGTCTCCTGTAACCAATGGATTTCCTGACAACTTCAACGGAACTACTTCGTTCCCTGGTAATGTAAATGGCACCACTCAGGCTCCTGTCATCAACGGTACTACATGGAATCCCGAAAATATCAACAGTACCACCTGGGCTCCAGCAAACATCACCAGTACTACTCAGACTCCTGTCACCATCAACGGAACCACCTGGGCTCCTGAAAATATTACTAGTACCACCTGGGCTCCAGCAAACATCACCAGTACTACTCAGACTCCTGTCACCATCAACGGAACCACCTGGGCTCCTGAAAATATTACTAGTACCACCTGGGCTCCAGCAAACATCACCAGTACTACTCAGACTCCTGTCACCATCAACGGAACCACCTGGGCTCCTGAAAATATTACTAGTACCACCTGGGCTCCTGAAAATATTACCAGTACCACCTGGGCTCCAGCAAACATCACCAGTACTACTCAGACTCCTGTCACCATCAACGGAACCACCTGGGCTCCTGAAAATATTACTAGTACCACCTGGGCTCCAGCAAACATCACCAGTACTACTCAGACTCCTGTCACCATCAACGGAACCACCTGGGCTCCTGAAAATATTACTAGTACCACCTGGGCTCCAGCAAACATCACCAGTACTACTCAGGCTCCTGAGATCACCAATGGTACTACATGGGCCCCTGAAAATATCACCAGTACCAGCACAATTTCTCCCATCACCAATGGAACAACTTTATCTCCTGACAACTCCAATCCCGGTAACTTAACATCCTGCTCAGCTGAAGGCTACTTTCCTAGTCCAGAATACAGCGATTGCAGAAGGTATATCAGCTGTACAAGCATTAACGGAACCTTCGTTGAGAAGAACTACTCCTGCCCTCCAAACACAGCGTTTAATGCTAGTTCGACTTATTGTGAATACGGATACATCTGCCCTCCCAAGCCATTCCAATGCACTGAAGCTGGCAGATTCCCCAACTCCGAAGATAGCACTTGCACTACCTATTTCTACTGTATCCAAACAGATCAAGGGTTCATAAAACACGAATACAGGTGTGTTTCTCCAGCTGTCTTTAGTCCCCTGTCCGGGACTTGTACGACAAATTATAGCTGTTCGTCTTCTCTTTTTATAAATTACTTTAATATTTTGTTTTATGGAGCGTGATTTTGTAAATATAAAATTATATCCCTGAGTGAGTTAACCAAAGAATTTGTATTGACTTGGCTCATAATTCCATTGTAAATTATATGCATCGTATTTATTTTATTAAATAATTAAGACTATGCAAGGTGTTAATAAACTGTCTTATACGTTCGCAGTTGTTTGTTAAATTAAGGTAGTAGTAATCAATGATCGAATTTTATTAATGATTAAAATATTCTTTTATTATTGTAAGTAAAAGCTAGTCCCTTAATTCACGATTTTAAGTTACACTTGTTCTCATTGTCAATATTTTGGCTTTTCTAATATATACTATAAAACTATTAACATATATATTATATGTAGTATTAATAGCTTAATACTGCTGAATTGATACTTAAATGATAAACAGAACCTTTACAACACTATTATAGCTACTATTATTCAGAACTTATTAAAAAAATAATTACACGCAATGAATAAATTTTATCTGATAAAAAAACTCGGCTAAATTATATTAATAAATATAATTTCAAAAAATCTTATCGTTCATCGTTAAATTTGAATTATGCTCTAACAAAAATTAGTTCGTATTTTTAACATAAGTTTTCCATAAATGCGTAAATTATTAAATGACGTCTACAAAGTGTGCAAATAAGATTTTTGTTAATGAATGATGTGATGAGCTAGTCGTTCACCTGATGTTAAGTGACATGGCCGGCCATAACAAAACATCGTCACTTCAAAATATAAAGTTTCGCGTGTCACTGCACCGCGCACATCACCCTGAGACATCAGCACAGTCTGGTAATAAGATTACTCGACTGCGAGATCTGATCATGAAGTCTCAATTGTCCAGTAATATCACTACTGCTTACGGCAGAATAATTTGCAAAGTGGTGGTACCTACCTAGACTAACTTTGCAGAAATGTCCTACCACCTAGTAAAGTAGTACGTATTAGTATAAGTACACATAAACACAAAACCTGATCAAAATTAGAAGCAAATATTTATATAAAGATAGTGGCTATCTCGTAATTACAACGTAACCAAAACTCACCCCAAAACAAATTGCTATTCTCATAATTAATTAATTGGCAAGAAAATGAATAAAGAAAACCATTCATATCTAATATCCTAAATTAATATTCCGTACTTCATTTAAAACTTTGTGTTTATCAACTTTGTACATCTTTCCGCTTTCAACTTCTAACTCTGGCGAAGTTCACACAAAGAAAATTAAATCTGTCGCAAGAAGACAGCACTTACAAACAGTACCACATCTTGTGATCTAGAACGAAAAAAAAACTTCCTTTGCATGCGATGAGTTTCGATAATAATGAGTAATATATAAGCTATAATAAATCGAATAAGCCAATTAATCAAAAATACTCCGTAAAATATTAAACACATATTTTTCACACGTAACAGCGTTATTTTACGAGATTCAAAGAAAAACAAGAGTCCTATATACGTCCACTGTCCTAAAACGTACAACAAAAAATTCTAGTTTCAAAAGTATTTTTTTCGATGCTAGTTCATTTTTTATGAGTACGTACAACGTCGGAAAATATAATTTAATCATACTATCAGCGTGAACGTGCACAAGTGTAGGCAAAAATGAAGAGATGCCTTTGCAATTTGCATCTCATGAGTAACCTTTACTACTTTCTACTACCTTACTACGAGTAATCTTTTGCTGCAGCGCCGCGTGACTTTGACTCGAATTTAGTTATTCGTAAAATACACGCTTAGATTACTTACTGTTAATATTTGTATGCCGCGTCTTTTGTTTTTAAGCTTAATTTAAGTGTTGTAAAAGGCAAAGTGCCTGTCGTCCCTCTAATCTAAGCCAAAAGTTGTTGACTTCTTATTCACCAAAAAACATCTTATTTCTTGATAACGACATCAGCTATAAATGTCATTATCATACAATAAAAACTTTAGAACGTCCGAATATATGTTAATAAAATCCTTTAAATAAGAAATTATCCTATCATTTTAGTTTTAATTAGCTGAGAAAATATTTGACCACATTTAGAGACTTACGTATTGAAAGATAGCGAATTAAAACTTTAAAACAAAATACAACACGCACATAAACAGTAATATTTTAAAATGTTCAATTGAAGCAATTTAAGCGGATCTCGAGACTAAATGAATGAACAAAGCAAAACACGCCTTAAATAGAGTGCTATACGGTAGAAAATGTACCGGAAAATTAAATAAAACGAGGATAGGTAAGAGCAAGTGAAGCTGGAATATTATTAACGTAATAAATTAGATTCGACATGTGATTAATGAATGTACGACGGAGGGAAAGCGCATTTTCATTTAAATGTTCCGAGTACTCTCGGAATCATTACCTACTAGCTACAAATACGAACTAATTTAGGTTAGAGTGTGAGTTTTTTTTTTTCCTTTATTTATTCACATTAATTACAATTTTAGATGAACATGGCTTAAATATTAAATTCTATAAGTTGCAGAATTAAAATCTAAACTCCACAATCTAGCGTCGGTTGTTAAGTTTAGATTAATTCTGCAACCTAGAGAGTAGAGAGGTGTAATGGTACTTATATATGGTAATATCGTGACACATTTTTTTTACATCGGTTAATACTTATTTAATTATTAATGACAATATTACTGTGATTTGAACTTAACGATGCTGAGAAGTGCGCAGCACTCACCGCTTTCCGCTACCCGCACATTTAATTTTGGCTACTGCTCAGAGTTTTGCGCCAAACTTACAGACGCCAATATATTGGAACCATACTCTACCTTTGGTTAATCAATGAGTGGTTCATAAATTTCCTTCTTCATAATATAACTGGAAGATTATAAATCCCGTAAGATTCTTTGAAATTCTGAATGTATTCATTGCAAAATGGAAGGTAATATTATTTGAGTATCGAACTAATAAATAAGACGAACCAGGATCACGGCACTTTGACTGCAATGCTACAAGAATAATTTAATTCTTAATTTGAATATTTCCATAGTAACTATGAACATAAGTCGAAGTAAATGTCAAATCCATACAAATTTCTGTTTCGATTGCAATCAAATTCCATGATCACCTAGCTGGTGAAAAACATACATAAAATACAATATAACACCCAAACACAGAACAAAGCGCTATGTACATCACACAAGTCTTTGTTCTGGGTGGGAATCAAACCCACAACTTACAGTTCTAAAGGCAGAGCTACAACTAACTGAGCTATTCGGCCAGCAAATGCAATTTAATGCAGTTGCATCTACTGCTTCTATTCAAACAAGGTAGGTCAAGCCCAGCCCAGTCAACCCATAAATCCGGATTTCGATTCCTTTGTCTACGGAATCCGTAATCTCTCTCCAACACATACAATCTTGGCTTTTCCTCTAAACCTACACTTTAGGGTAACTATATTTATTAGACCTAATGCTACCTTTCCACGATTCAGATGCTTCAGATAATATATAGTATTGCTAGTTCTGTTAGAAATAGAATAGAATTAGAAGAACTCTTTATTACGTATACCAACATAAAATAAAACTAGATATTACAGTATTAGAATAGGTAGCACAATGGGAGATCACCAAAAGTGATCTCTTCCTTTGGATGGATAGTATCACAAAAGAAGATACAGATAATAAGATAGAGATGAAACTTCATATAACCTACGTTTTAGGTCCATTTTAGTAGCCGCTAGGTTAACGCAAAGCGTTTTGTTGATTTTGTTAATATAAATAAACCTAAAATCACTTTAGATAATTGATTGACTCAGTGACCTAAATGAAAAGAGAATATCTAGTGTGATTCCACTAAAAACTAAAACTTAGCGGGATTGCACTAGATATTCTTGTTTCAATTTTTATTTAAATAAATAAATATGCGTGGACATTCCACACAGCGCTATCTAGCCCCAAACTAAGTAAAGCTTGTACTATGGGAACCAGATAACTAATATAATACTTAGATACTTTTCGTTTGTAAATATATACATAAAATACAATATAACACCCAGATACAGAACTATTATGTACTATGGGAACCAGATAACTAATATACTACTTAGATACTTTTTGTTTGTAAATATATACATAGAATACACCCAGACACAGAACAAACATCGATGTAAATCACACAAATGTTTGTCCTGGGTAGGAACCGAACCCAGAACCTACAGTTTAGAAAGCAGGGTTACTACTGAGCTACCAGGCCAGTTAAGTTTAAAATCACTTCAGCCTTTTAGTCGCGCATCAGCTCAACCAGGCGTCTGGAAAGCTCCAGACGCCTGGTTGAGCTGATGCGCGACCTTGACAAGAAGCCATTTTTCAACCACAAATGGAACAAATATGTAACCCTCACCGAGGGATTCATATTTCTTCCGTTTGATGTTTTAAAAAACGTTAATTATCATCTATTATAAACAAAAATAAAAATAAGCTTTGTTGCCGCAGTAAAAGCATATTTTTATATTAATAAAATATATTCCTAAAGATTCTAAAAGCCTCGTTTTGATTTATACAGAAATTAATTGCGCCAAAAACATATTTTATTATTGTCCTGAAAACTGCTAGGTGCTGAAAATATTAACATTTAATAAATCAACCTTTTAATAAAACATAATATGGCGCAAATAATCCGATATCATAAAATTCTTAACGAGGAGTATAAAATACAAAAAGCGTCATAATAACGCTGAGAGCAAAATCAATACATGGCTCAAACCATTAAAACAAGGTTTACTTTATTTTTATAATGTTTTTGTCAAATAAATAGGTAATTCCCTAAATTAAGTGACAAAAAGCTTTTAAATATTGAAATTAAGTAAGTGATTCTCAAATTTCAAAGACAGCAAGAATATAATTATACTAGCTAGCTACATTTTATGAACAAACGTTTCTGAGTTTCTGAGATAAAGTATCAAACTAAGTAGTTTTAAAAATCCAATCTAAATATCCGCAATGTTCGTCCCCAAATAACTTGCAAAAAGAAATAAAGAGAAAACTCATGCAAATTGCGAAATTTCACATTCAATTTGCCAGAAACCAAATTCAATAGTAACTTCTCAAAGTATCGGTCATTAATCAGAAGTCGCACGGATTCGGCAAAGTTAGCAAATCACCTGCACGCTGAAAAGACCATTAGACATTCATTCATTCGGTCGTCCTTCACTCGTTCACGAAAGTTTGGGAATCACAGCTAATTTACATTAATATGAGATGAGAAACGTAGATATTTAGTGTGTATACTTTCAATAAACATTATTATGATGTATACGCTTACTCACATGACAAAGAGGAAGGATCTTGTGCGTTGATAGATTACTATGTCAGTCAATCAGTCAGTCACCTTTGAGTTATATATATTTAGATAATGGAATGAAAGGCCAATTTTAGTGGAAACTTTGGAAAGTAATAGATAAGATATTCTCATACTGAATAAATTCTTCCGAGTGTTGTTAGCAGCAGAACAAAACTAGACGTTATTTAAAAAGAGACCAAGAATCAACATCTCTCTATCGAATTGAAAAATGATTTACACTAACACGATGAGTATTACCTGGTATTAGCTGGAAATATCGACAACAAATCAAAATTTGTGTTTAGTTCCATCCAGAGAAGAAGTTGTTTTGTTTGTTGCTCGTCATTTCGCAAATCCTGGTTCATGTGGAAAGTTAAGAGGGATTTATGAACTTAAATGGTCCGGGATACAAATTGGCTCATACTTTATAATAATAATAATAATAATATGTGTGGACATCTCACATAACGCCACCTAGCCCCAAACTAAGCAAAGCTTGTACTATGGGAACCAGATAACTGATACTGATGACTTGGCTCATAACCCGGAGGTGGCGGGTTCGATTCCCGCGACAAGACAAATATTTGTGCACAAAAAGGCGCCAATACTTGTTCTGTGTCTGGTAGTTGTGGGACCATAGTCCTCGTAGTTCCTGGGTCCCAAGATACAGGGAATCCTAGTTAGGATCCAGGATCTATGTATGTGATCGTTGGGCGTTATTATTAAACACTTCAATTCACGATTCTTCCACTCATACTCCTTACGAATTGAGAGAAAATGATGAAAAAGGACTTGAAGAAGCAAAATATCCCTTACACAGATCTGGTCCCCGAGTAAGCATAAATCCTTAAGGCATCAATTTTTCTCAAAGATTTTCCAACCTTCCTTCAAAGTCAAAGGATTTCACTGCATATATTAGCTTTTTTACAAGTCAAAATGATGTTAGGTACTTAAAATTTAGTTATTGTACTAAGCATATAAAATTAATTTATAGGTAATACAATAACACAGGTTATTTTCGGGTATTACTTTAGAAAAAAATAGTGCACCAAATTATTATTATTTTTTTTTAAATTATAATTTTATTATTATAATAATCATCTCATTGTACTTTCAGTTCCTTGTGAGAAAAAATCCTAAAGAGACGCCAAAATGCACAACGCGCATAATGTGGATAGAATCTTAATCATCAAATAATCGTTTGTGTGAATTTTGTTTTACTTCGTAAAACAAATGTAATAAACTCATCTAATTCGTCTTCTAAGAAAGAGACGAGAAATTGATTATTTTACCTTCTATACCACAAAGGTCCAGCACAACAATCCAAGCAAAAAAAACTTAAACCTTAACAAAAAAGATCTCACAAAGGAACCGACATATACGTAAACAATTTGCGCCATTTTACCGAAACATAAAAGTAGTTCGACCCAATACGTGTTAACTAAACTGTACCAAGTTTGATAATAGAATGTTGAGCTTATATAAACAGTAGCTCAATTGTATACAAATAGATACTATATTTCGAAAACTGTGGCTAGGTGAAAGTGTGGGAGAAGACAATTGTTGGAAACCATAAACAAGTACTAATAAATACTCTAAAACAGTTTTTAGTAATGGCACTGGAAATGTTTAGTCTTTAGTCACACCCACTCCATTTAATAAATATTGCTATATTACTATACTACTATTACTATTACTATATTATAAATATTACTATATTACATTTAATAAACTTAATCTCTCTGTAATGCATATTCCTTGCCTTCCGATCAAAGATGTTTAGTGTACAGTGTTTTTCATGTTTTAACTATTTTATTATATTTAGCAGTTGCTTGTAGCCAACCAATCGAAACTGCCCGATCTTTGCAAGCAAATAAAGAGTATTAGAAAATTAAACTCCATCAATGTTTTACCTACTACCGTCAAACGGTGGTAATGGTTGAGTCGATGCGAATCACGCCGTGTGAACGTTGCACATTTGCCTGCCGTTACCTTGGCCAATATTTGTCGCGAGAAGCCTGGAGCCTCCCTTTCTTCGAGACCAAATGGTGCTGCAGGTTTATGAAGGTTTGGAGTACTGGGATACCGACTGCGCAGTGCGGGCCATGCTGGGACTACGACCAACGCTGCTGCCCTAGGCGGGGGTGGATGAAAACTTGGTGGAGTGTTTCTAATTCGTAGAAGCTTACAGAGATAGCATAATATCAGTTCATCACCTAACTCTCTTAACGCACCTCATATACAGTCCATGTCGAATTACCTCCCTCATATAATGTGTGAATAATAAACAAAAACCTTAACGAAATTGACTACCAGGCTACCTCATCTATGTAAATTAATATGGATAGTGTAATATGTATGATATGACTATTTATCTAATAATAATGGCATTCATTGACAATTATTATTGTATTGTACAATGTATTATTTGAGAGGCAGCAGGCCTAACACACGTTATAAAAATTGTGTTAAAAAACTATGAAATAAAAATTGACTCGTAGACTGGTGGTCCTAAAAACCAGCGCTTTTTGTGAATACCGCAGTAATCAGCATGTCAAACAACCCTGTTTATCCATATAAAATAAAAATTGCCATTGAGAAAATTCGTTTGACTAAAATTGTCATAAGCTGAATAAAACCGTAAATTCTGATCAATTTTTATTCCGATTCTATTACTAGTAAATTCAACGATTTTAATTAGCTGCATAAATGTTATGTTTACTTGGCTAGCATGCTACACCTTCGATCACATCGTCACTTCCCATCAAGTGAGAGCGCAGTCAAATGCTAGACAAGTTGGAAGTAAAAAAACAGTTATCGTAATTGTTAAACACTGTCTTTTATTGAGTAGTCTGTAACGAGTAAGAGCAAATAGATACGGCGCAATATAGCATCGAGGAATTCATTCCAAAACTGGTGTGAACAATTTTATTATATATACCTACTTATCTATTTTAATAGCATTATTCGTACAATAATTATGTTATTGCATTTATTATTTTACAAGTTGCACCCTGCGGTTTTACCCGCGGATAAAAAGTATTTTAATTATTAGCTCATCCCACGCCAAAATTCCACTTTTCCGGGATAAAATGTAGCCTATATATTAATCCAATGTATTAGCTAACTTAGTACCGAATTTCATCCAAATCCATTAAGCCGTTTGAGCGTGAAGGAGTAAGAAACATACACACATACACACAAACACACATACAAACTTTCGCCTTTATAATATTAATGTGATTAATTTATTTAATAATGTCAGACTTGTAATTCTCTATAACAATCTTCTAAATATACATAACTCAAAGGTACTGACTGACTGACTGACATAGTGATCAACCAACGCACAGCCCAAACCACTGGACGGATCGACCTGAAATATGGCATGTAGGTAGATGTTATGACGTAGGCATCCGCTAAAAAGGATTTTTTCGAAATTCCACCCTTAAGAGGGTTAAATGGGTTGTTGAATTACTTTCCCATAGGCCACGCCGCGGGCGAAGCTGCGGGCAGAAGATCGTTACCAATAAATGTATCATTATCATTATCATTATCAAAACGTCGGTCTTTGAGTTACTGTCTACACATACCACGTATAGGCAAAAGTAAGTTAACTCGAAAGCTTTCACAATAGTAACTAAAACTTTGTACTTTCTCACTTTGCGAAAGCTCGCGTGAAATAGTCCGGTCACGAAAGAACCTAATGGGACAACGGCACAGTACATAAATGATAAGGGAGGATTCGCCCCGTGTTTTTATGATTCTCTTAAATTTTTTAGGAATGCCTCCGATTTATGTACGTATGAGCGGGGGAGCAATGTAATTTGTATAGAGAGCATGTCGCGCCTGAACTGGGCTGAATTTTTTATGTAAAACGGATTCATGTTTCTGTTTAAGATTGCCTTCTTACATGTAAAATGTAAATGCAAAATATGAGATATTATAATATATATAATATAATATGTGTGGAAACCTCACACAACGCCATCTAGCCCCAAACTAAGCAAAGCTTGTATTATGGGAACCAGATAACTGATACAATACTTAGATACTTTTTGTTTGTAAATACATACATAGTAGTAAATACATACATACATATAACACCCAGACACAGAATAAACATCGATGTTCATCACACAAATGTTTGTCCTGGGTGGGAATCGAACCCACAACCCACAGTTCAGAAGGCAGGGTTACTACCAACTAAGCTATCGGGTCAGTCAATAATAATTAAACGTTATAGCAAACTTACTGATAATAAAATCGGAGTAGGTTTACGCAGTTGTTTTATGTATAAAATAGGTAATAATACATATTTTGGCATCAAATGAAACTTTGAAGTTCAATTTCATGCCGCCTTTATTTTTTCGAAATCTGTAGATGACTATAAATATATCTCCAATAGCTAAGCACTGTTTCATTGTATTTTTTCCTTAGTTTTAACGGTTAAGTCTGCGCCCTCCAAATATGCTAATGGCATTACACAGAAAATGTACGGAAAACGGCTCTAAGTTTTTTTGCATAATTTTACAATTTCATTTAATATTAAATTTTAGTGGCAAACTAGTGGAAACCGGGTCGATTTAACTGAGACTAACTTTCTCAAGTGATGTTAAAAGTTTCGCGAATTATGTATTTAGTCCTAACATTAAAAATAAAAGCAAAATAAAATTATTCTGAATAGTACTAAAGCGCAGCATTATAACACTATCAGTAAAATTATAACTCACGCCATTGTAATATCATAAAATAATAATAAAATAACACCCAATGATCACATACATAGATCCTAGACCCAGATTCCCTATGTCTTGGACCCAGGAACTACGAGGACCATGGTCCCACAACACTCAGACTCAGAAGAAGTATTTGCATTTTTTTCTGTGCACAAATATTTATCCTACTGCGAGAATTAAACCCGCCGCCTCCGGGTTTTGAGCCGACCTGCTCTACCACCACACCACAGAGGTTGTTAAATCATTATATATAATGTTATATATAGAGGTAAAAACGACCCGAAAAAGAGCTGAAAAATATCCTAATTCCCGGCTATATTCAATTTTTATAGCTCCTAAGTTCGCACTTATTCCACTGTGACATATCCAATGCAGCAGGTACGTCATAGAGGTCTAAGTGTGAACTTAAGTGTTGTCAAACTTCATAACAGACGGGCAATGGTGTTGTTTTGTCACTCGTACTACTCTATCAAAAATGTGAGTAAGAAAACGATAGAAATGTCTGTTCTTTTTTTATTTATATATAAAATCCAGTTGCGGTGGCAATAGAAAACATTCTAAGATCTGTGAGCAGCTAAGTGTTTTAGTGGAAATCTTGACTTTAATTGCCTTGCTCTATGAACTATGAAATCTTAGAATTCATGTTCAGTAATTTTAACTAGAAACACGAATATTCATGTCTAGAATTCCACTTTATCTATCTATCAGCTTTCTCTGTATCACGCAAATAGAAAAGGATTTCTTAATAGCACCCCAAATATTTTAATAAGAGCTACAATTTTTTTTATGTTTTTGCTTTGTTTTTTTTTTTAATACCTTTATTTTCAAACTAAATACTGGCTACAATTGTCAGATGTCCTTCTTGTAGGAATATACAGAAGGTGCCATATTGATATCTTTATTCCTTAATACTTCTTTGATTATATATGCTACTATATGTTTGCCCAACAAACTTGAAAAAAATAGGAAACGGTCGTATAAGTAATTATTATAGGATCTTAGTAAGTGTTATCATTGATAGTTTAAAATTAAAATAAGGCAGTAGCAAAACTTAATTTAAGGAACCGCCAATAGGCAATGTCCCCAGAATGCTGGCGGCATTGCCACATTGAATTTAAGGAGCCGCTACCAATAGGCAATGCCCCCAGAACGCTGGCGGCATTGCCACGTTGAATTCCAATGCTTACCCTTTGAGCTAAATATAGACCAGCATTTTGGTAACGTGTTGCCTAAGTAATTATAACATATCCATCATATATATTGTACAAGATTTTTTGTCCAAAAAAGTGCGTGCTGTTTCAGCGATCATCATAAGGTGCACCTCATATGTTGCCATCATCATCATCATCAGCCTGTATTATTCCACTGCTGGACATCGACCTCTCCTGATGCACGCCACTGAGCCTGATGAACTCTCCTAAATGGTACCCAGCCCAGCTGAATCATATATTATGTAACATGACTAAAAATATTCATTTAAAATCTCGCGTTCACCAGTAAGCATTGAACGCTTACACCGACGTGCCGTTGTAAGTATAGTGAAGACCCGCGTTCTGACAATATGAATGAATGCATTTTCCTATTTGGTATTTTATTCAGTGTTTCTCGTTATGTGATACGGCCTGTGGCAGAGAAAATGTTTTATAATCGCATTTGTGGAGAACGGGAACACCAGCGGTATTTTGTTACATAATCCGGTTAAAGCGGATTCGGTTTCACCTATCGGTCTTTCTCGTTTTAATTTTTTCCGAGTAATGTTTACTTGTGCTCTGTGAACTTTAGATTGGCTCGAATACTTTAAGCATAACAAGGGGATGAACATTTTAATTAATTTTTTGAGCTCTTTCCCGCAGACAGATTTTTGGTAAAAAGTTAGCGGCTTTGTACAAGCTTTCACTTTTGTACAGGTATTTTAATAGAACAGACGTGTAAAGGGCAGATTGAAATATTTATCAAACTTTTGTGATTAGCAGGCTTAAATTGGGATTTTGAATCTCTGTAGTGGTTACATATTTGAGCCGTTTGGTGTTGAGACCTTGGGTTCGCGGGGATCGGGAGCTCATCGCGATTTCCAAAGTTAATCAGATCGTCTGGTTGACACAACGTGTGACTATGCTGGCACTTATTTGGTACAACGAATCAGCATTGCAATTCAATGGGGCAATGCTGCCCGCATGTTGGGTAAGTTACCTACTGGCAGTGGGCTGGAACATTAGGACTGTCTATAGGTCATCGCGACTTGTATATAGTCCAAATGTTTTTTTTTTTAGTAGATAGTATAACTAGTAATATTACGTATACGTGTATGTATTTTTGAAGCATTTAAAAGGTGAACTATCAAGTAAAACCATTTCAAGTACCAGAGATGAGACAACCCTACAACTTACACAATATGAACTAAAGTAAAACTCGTCGTGTCTTCAAAGAGATTCAATAAAATCTCGGACTCCTCCAGTTTACTTAAACCAAAGAAATATAGTGCGACATCTGTAAACCACTAATTAAAAAAGTTACAATGATGTTAATTGCAATGATGTTTTAATAATAGATGGTACCGTCGAAGTAAAATTAAGATTTGCGGAGCAACCAGGGAAAGTAAAGCAAAACAGAGTCTCAGTATAAAACGTTTCGGTCAATAAAGTTTATTATTGCCCAGCAAAATGTTAAAGTACACCAATATTTCGATGATACAATTAGTAACAGGGCGTCATACGTCTTACCAATCGTGTCTTAAAATATCCATACAAATCTATGGGACATTAATTCTTACCTGTTTTCTACTATTCAATTTACTGCCAATTTTTCCGCAAACCTTCACAATATCTGAAGCTAAATTTTAATTTGCCAAAAAAGGTAAGTCGGCTGGGGGTTCGAGTGAAAAGTCATTACCTTGTCGAAAAGAAGTATTGTGCGACCGGAATACGAACAAAGCAATTTGGGGGCCGACTCTCCCGATTCGCGGGTAAACTCGAATAAATTGAAATCGCAGTTGCCTCGAATATTTCGAAAATTTTAGGTATCAAGCTCAATGGTCTTTCTTAAAGCGCGTGTATACTATAATCATCATCATCCAGGGCGCTACAGTCTGGAGTGGGCCTTGGCCTGGTCAAGAATATCTCTCCAGACTGGCCGCTTTCTTGCTTTAAGTTTCCAGCCTCTAACATCGATTGTTTCCAGGTCCTGCTCGACGCCATCTAGCCAGTGTATAATGAAACGGATAAAACATGACATAATTTTGTTTTAAAATAGTTTATCGGTCTTTCCGTGTAGACAAGTGGTCAGCAGTGATAATGCGTAGACAAAATTGTTTCGTGGTATTATGATAGCCCGGCTGATGTCTTAATTTTTAAGCCACCCGAAGGCTTCTGATTTGGCTTAACGATGGTTGGCGTAACTCCAAAGAAGGGTTGTGCTGTAGATTACTAAATATGTTACATAACTCTCAGTTGTAAACCAATTTTTGTAGCGGTCACCCGTCAAATCTTAGCGTAGCAGTTATATGTAATTATACGCAATGACCGCAGTTAACGTTATTTTTTTACCGATCGTAAGAACAGCTAGTCAAGCTCGCTTATATGAGGACTACATTTTCTTATTACTCAAACATTCGATCGAAATATCTCACACAGTTTGCAGTCATGCACGATCACGACAGTCAAGCATGGTGTAAACAAACAGTTTAATAGTGTCTGTTGTAATTTAAGTAAAAATTTCTAAAAATATTTTTTATTATTTTTTTGCCTGCTTAATTTTTTTTGTAACTTCTTTCGTCTTTATTCTTTCAACTAAATACTACAATGATAACTATTAGTACTACAAAATTTTATGCAAACAAAAAATTAGACTATATGCTAGCCGCGATGACATAGTATTATATTATATTATATTCTGAGAGTACTTTTTAATTTATTAATTATTATGTCTGGGCTTGTGATCTTTGTAAAACAAAAGATAATAGAGTCTTGATTTGAATCTATATTATAAGTCACTCAAATTATTTATAGTAATCTCAAGATCGCAATTTGGAAGGGTTGAAAACATCGAAACGTTAATTTGAACCAATTTTTGTTTATGTTTTGTTATTGGCTGTATTGTCCTTCCTGTATTGTATATATGTTCATGTTAATAATAGGCTAAATTTATAAATATAAAAATAATATAACAAAAAAGCACGGACCCAGGTGTTTGTGGAAATGCAGATTATATATAGTATTAGCTGCTATATAATAGACGTTCTATTTAGATCGAAATTGCCCAACTTAAGTTGCTCCTGTATAAAAAGTTACGGCAGTAGATACGGTAATAATGGCCCTCGGTACAGCAATGAGTGCGGCTGCACCAGGCATGGCAGCACAATGCAAAATATTATAATAAAAGCAAAATGAAAATGCTAAAGCAATTGCCTTCAGTTTTCCACGACAAAACGAAAGATGAAAATGTTACTATATACTTAACTAGCTTCGGCCTGCGGCTTCGCCCGCATAGCCTAAAGAAAAAAAAAGAAGATTTTATTTCATAAACCATTCAACCACCCATTTCACCCTCTTAAGGACGGAGTTTCAAAAATCTTTACTTAGTGGATACCTACAAATTACAAAGAATAGACTTTCTGAATTTCAAGTCTCTAGGACCAGCTGCTTAGGCTGTGCGTTGATATAGGTCAGTCAGTCAGTCAGGACTTTGAATTTTATATGTAATAACTTTCAAATTGTACACGATCCCATTTATTAATTCAAGAAATAGACATGCTTTTTATGACATCAAAGCACTGTCACAGCCATGTAATGGTTAATTAGGTCATAACTCAGAGGTGGCGGGTTCAATTCCCACGACAGGACAAGTATTTGATCTCACGAAAAAAAAGCGCAATAGTTGTTATGTGTCTGGATGCTGTGGGACCATGGTCCTCATAGTTCCTGGGTCCTTAGACACAGGGAATGCTAGTTAGACTCCAGGATCTATGTATGTGATTGTTCAGCGTTATTATTATTATACTGTATGACCTGGAAAATTATAGAACGTAAGCAACGCAATGCAACGCACAGCACACGCTGCCAAATGGGCAACCAACAAATTACCTTCCCTGCCAAAAAAAGATTCTTATTTAATCATCACGATCACTGAATCCAAAGTTAGTCCCGATTCAATTTGGATCCATTTTGTCCCTGTCCCTGTTCCGATAGCCAGTTAGGGTCTAATTTCCCGACATCCTTTATCATGCGCCTTTTCATAGACGAATTCATTAAAATCAAGTCCTGCTATCGACATCTCGACGACGTTTTTAATCTGGACGGAAATTATTTTTTATGCGTCGCTTGGTTCTTCTTTGTTGAGTTAATTGGAGTTTTCTTGAAGGCTGAGCTTCTTATAGTTTGTACGAGTCTAGAGCTTGTTAAGCTGTTTAAAACTTTGCATCTAGGTTATCTAAGAGTATTTGCTTTTTATGCACTTCGTTATTATATTTTTTTGATGACGATAGCAACTCTGCCGTCCTTATGAAAAATGCGGTAAGTAAAACAAGTTTTTGAAAAAAACCTGAATAAAAAATTGTATGTGCTGTAGCTTCAAAAGTATAAAAGTTATTATTATTAAGACATGTAATATGCCAAATATTCTGCATTCTTGCTTTCTGAGTTTTTGGGTGGAATTTTGGTTCGTGAGAAAGAACAGAATATAGTTTTTTTTTGCGATTCCGAACATGTATCTAAATTACTTTGCCAAAAATGTTAGTTACTGCATTCTTCGCTATGAGGGCAGAACTATATACGTAAGTTTTGTTCTGAATTTTTTGAAGTAAAACTTCCTTACGCAGGAGTAAGCTGGTGAATACGGGGCGAACGGAAGTTGAAGTTTGATCACGTAGATCTCCATTGTCAATATAACAAAGTTTTACCGGACATACAAACATTTGTTAAATGTTTGTATGTCCGGTAAAATGACAATTTACGATTGTCAAGATGGCGACGTTAACATTAAACAGCAAAAACAAAGTTATATCGGCTGATAGATGGAGCTAAAGAAGTTTTACTTCAGTCACACGACTGAATGTGCTTTAGACCACACGTCTAAAGCACATTCGATTGTATTAGTATCATCTACAATCGTAATCAACATAACAATTTTAAAAATAAGCCGCATTCAGCCATCATACGAGGTTGTAAAAGGTCGATAATACATTTGCCCAGGAGATCATTTGTCACGGGTCGCGGCTTTAAGAACGGATAGATGGATGCGGGTTCAAATCCCGTTCTTGATACAATTCTTTCCTATACTAGATACTATGTATGTAGTAAGTAGATAGATATTTGTAGGTAGTGTCTATCTACTACCTATTAGACATCGCCGGCACCGATTTAAAATAATAATAATAAGTGTGGACATCTCACACAACGCCATCTAGCCCCAAACAAAGCAAATCTTGTAGTATGGGAATCAGATAACTGATACAATACTTGGATAATTTGGTTTGTAAATACATACATAAAATACAATATAACACAATATAACACCCAGACACATAACAAACACCTATGTTCATCACACAAAAATGTTTGTCCTGGGTGGTAATCGAACCCACCATACAGTCCAGAAGGCAGGGTTACTACCGATTGAGCCATCGGGCCAGTCTAGAAATAGATCAGTGGGTAGTGCTTATGATAATTATATTAATTTAATTTTCGCTTTTGATTGCCTATTTTTGCTTTTGAAGTCGGTAATTTTATTTAAATAATTTATTATTGAACACTATTATGGTTTTTTATCCGTAATCCGTAATCATTGTTCAGTACTATTACATTAAAACATTTTAACCAGTTCATTATGCGTCGGTTAAACCCAGTTAGATTACACATTAATTACTTAATTTCGCTGAGCCTCGGAGACTACGACTATTAATTAGGAAGGTACTATTTAAGTTGGAGGCGTCGCGTCTGCGAATAGAAATGGTGTATGTAAAATACGCGCATGCTTTTACAGGCTCTTCACTAGTTTTGATATTTTTTATCAGGTTGAGCAATCAAACTGGAACAATTATTTTCTAGCCAGAAAAAACATCCTCATATATATATTAAAATATAGGCCGCAGAAATAAAATATTAGGCAGTGTGTTCATCATAAAAAAAACGAGTGTGCTTTAGACCACATGACTGAAGTAAATTTTCTTTAATTTAGCTCCATCTATCGGCCGGTATAACTTTGTTTTTGCTATATTTAGTTAGTCGCCATCTTGACAATTGTAAATTGTCATTTTACCAGACATACCAATATAATAATACAAATCTTAAGTAAGTTTTAACTTTGTTATGTTGACAATGGAGATCTACGTTAACCAACAACTTTCAACTTCCGTTCGCCTCGCCAGCTTACTCCCCAAGTCAAGCGTGCGTAAAGAAGTTTTACTTCAAAAACAAGTGAACAAACTGTTAATCTACCACCGCCATGAGATAGTGAAGTCCATTCCACTAATGAATAAATAATGAGTATGAAAGAGGTCAATTGGTTGGTCAGGATAACCCCTCGTGACCTCGTATTATAAGGCCTTTATTAGTTGGTTGCGTTATAATATTAAGAGGTATTATGTTCGGGCTTTTGAATTACCTTAAAAGATAGCCATGACGTCAGATCTTGTTCGTCAAGGTCTCGTTTCATGGCTATTCATCAAATTCGCTTTTGTACAATCAAAATCAATACATCTTTTTTTAAAAAAAATAAAAAATAAATAAAAATGTACTTTATTGCTTTTTTTAAACATAAAATAACAACATAAAGATCACAATTATTATTATTGGAAGCAAAAGGGATGACTTCAGCGTTGTGCAGCATGTACGTATGCACGTGCACGCTGCGCTGTTTTTCAAGCCACCCCTTGCTCGGACTGATGATCGCCGAGAAGAGAAATCCGGTACAAGCGGGTATCATCGCCAATACCTTAGTGTACATTAACCGCAATATCCAAAACAGCTTTTTATGAAATAATATAAAATATAAAAATATGCATGAAAAATTATTATGATGAAAAGAAAAATGAAATCAATTGTGTGTGTGTGTATGTTTGTGTGTGTGTGTGTGTGTGTGTGTGCGCGTGCGTTTGTGTGTGCGTGTGAGTGTGTGTGTGGATGGGTGGGTGTGTGGGTGTGTGTGTATGCTTGCGACCGACCGTGTGAATGTGACGGTGTGTTATTGTGCACATGTATAGATTGTGTATGAGTGAAGTAGAGTGTGCGTGTTAGTATGTACGAAAGTTGTGTTACTTCTGCGGCTTAAAAGTTGCCTCATAATTTTTTCGTTGTTGAAGAAACAAATTCCGTTTTAGTTTAGTTTTAAACGAGTGACTACAGATTTTTTTTCTTAAAGGCGGTGGTAGGTTGTTCCATATCTTCGACGTACGATACTTGAAGCAACCTTGAAACCCGGCAGTACTGTGTTTTAGGATTGCTAGCATGTTTTGTGATTTCGAACGTGTGTTTAAATGGTGATGAGCGTCCTTACTAAATACGAGCTTTTCAAATAGGTATTCAGGCTTTTTATTCCAAATAACCTTTTGTACGAGACATGCTAGGTAAAGTTCTCTTCTAATCTTCATATTTAGAATACCTTTATTTACAAGATAAGGCGTGACATGCGCTCTCCTTGGTATGGTGAAACAGAACCGAGCGCATGCATTTTGCACTCGTTGGATGGCACATTCTGTCTTAGCCCATAGCCTAGGCCCGTACACCGCACTGCAATAGTTAAAGGGAGAGAGCACCAGAAGGTCACAAAGTAGTACTCTTATGTCTTCCGAAATATGCTTCCTTATGGAGTATAACATTTTTAATTTATAAAATGCATTTTTTATCTTATCATTAATATGCTTGACAAATCTCATTTCACCGTCCATAATTAAACCCAAGTTTCGCGCGTCTGTTTCTATGGGTATGTCTACTCCATTAATAGTTAAATTAGGATTTTGACAGGAGACTTTACTAATTTGAGTCTTAGTACCTAGGATTACCACTTTGGATTTGGCTGGGTTGAGAATCAAATGGTTACGCGTAGCCCATGTATATATCTCACCTAAGTCTTTATTAATTAGTGACAGAGCACGCGTTGTATCCTCAGCTTTAAAGCTATGGTAAATCTGCGTATCGTCCGCATACAAGTGATACTTGCATGTCTTAATGTGGTCAGGCATATCTGCCGTGAAAATAGAAAACAGGATTGGACTTAATATGGACCCTTGCGGTGTCCCTCTAGGTATGTTTTTAACATTAGAGATGTTTTTACTCCCATCCGGATTTTCTATCTCCACGTACTGTTCACGACCAATTAGGTAAGTTTTAAACCAGTTGCATGTATCTACAGTGAACCCATAATATTTTAGCTTAGCTATGAGTAGTTCCGGATCCAAACAATCAAACGCGCGTGAAAAGTCCAATAACACAAGCACACTACTAAGTCCTTGGTCAGACGCTGTTATCAAATCGTCAGACACTTGCAAAAGAGCTGTTTCAGTACCATGATTTTTTCTAAATCCAGATTGGTACTTAGGTATTATATTCTGTTGCTGTACAAACTTTTCCATCTGATCATATACTACTCTCTCTAGCACCTTTGACAACACCGGGAGAATACTTATAGGTCGTAAGTCCCTTACTTCTTCAACGGAATTGGATTTAGGAATAGGTTTTACTAAAGCACGTTTCCAAGCATTTGGAAATTTGTTTGTTAGAATAGAAGTATTTATAATGTCCGTAATTACTGTTAAAGTTTCTGGTAACGTTAATTTTATCATCTCCGCGTTTAATTGATCGTAACCAGTAGCATTCGTATGGATTTTCAGAATAATTTTACTTATAGCTTCCTCTGACACAGGGCTTAGGGAAAACGGGTCATTTGTTTTATTATTTGTATTAAAATAGGTTAAAGTATTAATATCGACTTCGCCATCACCTGGGATATTCAAAAGATGACTATTAATTAATTCAGGGTCCATTAGATTATCCGGTATACCCACGAAATTACCATCGCCAATGGTTTTAGATTTTTTTAAGTAGCTCCACATTTTTTTAGGTTGATGTAAATTTTTATTTATGTAGTGAGTAAAGAATGCTGACTTTTCTCTCTCTATTGCTCCTGTAACTAAATTCTTTAGACTTTTATAATAATTTTTAGACGAGTCGGTCTTCTTAGCCTGAGCTTTGACTAAAGCTTTATCTCTAAGAGACATCATAAATGTTATCATATTAGTGATCCACGGCTTGGGTACTTCATTTTTCCTTTTTCGTTTACGTGGGGCGTGTTTGTCAAATAGTTCAATAATTACATCCTGAAATTTCTGTATCTTGGACTCTACATCGTGAATTCCTATAATAGGTTCCCAGTTTATTGACTTTAGGTCCAAATCAAAGAACTCATGATTTATATCACTTATTGAACGTGACTCTATATAGCGTGCAACTGACTTATTTTTTTTAATATGGAAGTCACACAGAATCATAGCGTGATCACTCAAGCACCTGTTGTGTAAGATAGTAACTTTTTTACATCTCTCAGGTACGTTCGTAATTACAAGATCTATTAAACTTTTAGACCCGTCTGTTGTCCTAGTAGACTCGCTAACTAGCTGAACAAGATTTTGCTGCGCGCAGAACATTGACAGCTCTTTAGCTTTTGGAGAGTCCGGCTTGAGTAAGTCCACATTAAAGTCGGTCAATAAGCAGACATAGTCACAGTGAGCAAACGTGCTCAAAGAGTCACTCAATGCATCTAAAGCAGTAGAAACTTTTACACTCTCTGGTCTATAAGCCGTGCCCACTGCCATACGAGCCCCTGGCAGCGTTAACTCCAACCACAACTGCTCTAATTGGGAATCCGGGTGAGCACGAACTCTAGCACGAAGGCCCTTTTTTATATAGAAGCCAACTCCACCTCCCTTTTGTATTGATTTTCGAGCTCTATGTTTAAGTACATAACCTGGAATATTCGGTGCTAACATTTCTTGACCGTCTTTGATCCACGTCTCATTGAGAGCCATTATGTCAGGTTTATTTGTCACCATACTCGCTTCTAGCTCATCCCTACCTGTGTTGAGTGAGCGTACATTCAAAAGACCAAATTTTATGCGCTTATTGGTTGTATTAACCATTAAAATCGCACATTTGTAAGCATAAACAGAATTTTATATACCACGAACTGGTTGGTGTAACGTAAGTGTAATGTTTAGTGTAATGTGAAAATGTGTATGATGTTGTGTGAATATTGCATTGTAACGAATCTGTGCTTGAGTATGTTGAGATAATCTTTACTGTCCTATAATTATTAAGAGTTGGTTCGCATATAGAGTTTATAACTAAATTAAAATAAAGGTTATATAAAAGAGTGAATAAATAAATGATTAATTTTACATAGTCTACTACAACTTTATATACTAATACTGTTGCCGGGACGCAACTTAAAAACCCTGATAAAGTCATCCTCATTACGAATACGAAACGCAGGCTTTCCATCTCCCTCTCTTATTAAAACTTTTCCTTCTCGAGTCCAGGCGAATTTCCACTTGTGTTGTTTACACAGAGTGCGAGCTCGACTGAATAGCATTCTATTTTCTTTTGTCAACCGCTCGTTGATGTAAATAGGGCGCGGGGTGCCAGCCACTCCGATGTCACCCGTGGAGATGTTGCGTCGGGAGCGTGCACAGCGCATTACGTTCTCGTACACCGCACGCCGAGTCACCCGCACCACTATAGGGCGTGGCCGCTGCTTGCCGTCCTCTCCCACGCGCACGGGGCCTACCCGGCGAGCCTCCACTACATCCCGCTCCTCCACTGTCAGCCCAATCTTGTTCATGATAAGCCCCGTAATGTGCGTGACACTTTCTCCTCTATGTTCGGTTACTCCACTGATCTCGATATCATTTTGTAACGCCAGCTGTTCTCTATTGGTCATTTCTTGTTTTAATAAATATAATTCCATTTTCAGGTCTTGCGTCTCTTTCAGAGACTCTTCGAGCCGCACGAGTCTACTATCTTGACTGTCCAAACGCTTCGAGAACACTTCAATTTTATTATTACAGTCTTGGTACATGCCTCTTAACTCCTTCATTTCTTCCCGAACTTCTTCCCGGAAGGTCCCAAACTCTTTCCTGAAGCCATTTATATCGTTTCTAAGAGCGCGGATTTCTTCAAGCACCATAAGCTGCTGCTGGTCACCAGTGTCAGATTTTTCCGGAGATATCTCCGTCCCTTGTATGCCTGGGTCCTTAACGGGCGTATTTGTATTGTCCTTTTTTAACCCCGACGTAAAAACGACGGGGTGTAGGTAATAAGTTTGACGTATCTGTGTGTTTGTGTGTATGTGCATATGTGTGTATGTGCATATGTGTGTGGCATCTTAGCTGACGAACTAGTGAACCGATTTTGATTTGTTTCTTTTGTTCGAAAGGTGAATTAGTCTGGAATGTTCTTAGATATTTTTTATGAAATTTGGTCCAAGACGGCCGCCATAAGTACAAAATGGCGGATTAGATATTTTTTACAACTCCCTCAATACGGGTAGACATCAAATGAAAGGACTTGACTAGTAGAATACTCTATACACTATTGTAAATTTCAAATTCAAAACGGCCGCCAACAAAAAACGGTGATTTTTATAATAATTATTATGTGTCAGGATTTTTTAAATTTTAAACTTGTTATAGTTTGTAGAATGTTTAAAATAAACAATAACATAATCTTCACTAGTATATTATCTTTGTCTAGATATAATTGAAACAGAAATTGCGCAGTATCTTGGCACGCGAAGTTTTGTGCGGTATCGTTTACTTTTGATCGTGACAAAGATCAATTTGTTCGACGTCGGCGTCACCCAGTCAGATGGAAAATATTTCCAAATGTTTTAATAGCACAATACGATAGCGTATAAATCACTATCGAATCGACAAATAATTGGAATATTTCCTTTTAAAAATGGTTTTAACCAACTTCAATCCCAATGAGAACATTATCAATGCAGTCAGAATCGAAATACGCTGTTAACGCGGCAGCTAAGCTGTATAGCTGAGCACGTCTCCAAATGCGGGGGTAGGATAGCTGGTAAAAATATGAGGATATGATGACTAACCTGGTCTCCTACTGGCATAACACTCGACAAGCTACGATCACCTCAGTGCGGGCTCCGATCCTGTAGCTCGTATCCAGGGTACAGAGTTCCAGCCTTGCAGTTCTTGCACTTCTAGGCTTCTTCAGGTGTGTCACACAAGCGGCCTTCAATATTCGAATTGTAGTGGACTGTATTAAGCGCGGCGCGGTAGAAACTGTTTGTACGCAGCTTCTTCAGCTGATTAGCCCAAAGGATGGACAATCAGGTACACTCCGAGTTCAGAGCGAGTAGCGGCAGCCGCGAGCAACGAGGGTTGATCGCAGACTCTTGTCCAATGACAAGCAAATGTCTCGTGCATCCGCGGCGTAAGTGACAGAGATAGTCATCGAAAAATATGAATAATGAGAGGGTAGAAAAATAATAAGCGCAGTAATGACTGGCGCGAACATACGCATTACGCGTTTTTCGATTTTTATTGATCCTTAATAAAGAATAACTCAAAAACGACTTGTCAGATCTTGATCAAATTTCAATGAGACCACAAGGGAAGCATCAGCTTTCAAATAAAAAACAAGAATCGTCAAAATCGGTGCACGCAGTGGAAATTCTGAGGTAACAAACTTTCGGTTTAAATGGCAAGGTAGACGAAAGTTTAGTAGTAACTAAACTTTCGTCTACCTGTAACGTAAAAAAGTGAACTACATAACCAAAAGCAGTTGTATCTCTTGTAAAATCGTAAGTCAAATTAAACCAGTTTTGTCAAATGAACCTAACTGTAACCTTGCCAAATTTTGGTTATAAATTAAATTACCGAAACCGAACATTAAATTACCGTTTCGTTAAATATTTTTTCAGTGTAAACACAAAACCAAAATTATTTTCTCTATACGTCTGTACAGTCAAGTGTTGATGCCTGATTTCATCTGACGGTGTATTGGACAGCTATAGACATACGCGATGCGTTTCCAGCCCAGCCCGGACATCACACTTCGAACACGAACGTCGCGTTTGTCAAGATTTATCCCGCATTGTTTCACGAAGCGCTGCAGAGCCGACTGCAATACTCAGGCTTTGTGCGATGGAACCAGTCGGTTCATCTTTATTTCGCCAAATTGAGAGTTGTTACTAGGGATTTATTAAATGTTACTAGACTAGTAGTAGTTATTAGTAAACAGCATACATTATCAATGTTAAGCTAAAATATAACAAAGGTAAACTTTTTTTTTTACTTCAAACTTGTCTAGCATTTGACCGCGCTTTCACCTGATGGGAAGTGACGATGCGATCGAAGATGTAGCATGCTAACCAAGTAAAAAAAACTCAAAAACTTAATAATAATGCAGCCTACATGACTATCCTGAGCTTGTTAAACAGTATAAACAAATTTAATGCCAAAGGAAGATGACATGCGATACACAAACATTCATTTTCACTTAAAATGTATACAAGTGAAATAAAATGAGGTGCAAAGTAGTAAATTTTTGTAAAAACTAATTAAGATATCGTAAAATATCCATTATAAGTACTACAATGTTACAAAATATAATAACATCTGATTTTTTTTTTACCGGCAAATTGCTTTTATTTTGAGCTAAATACTACACTGATATAATAAATAATACTAAACACAACATACTACAAAAAAAACATTTGGACTATGTACTAGCCGCGATGTATAGACAGTCCAAATGCTCCAGCTCACTACCAGTAGGTAGCGTGCCCAACATATTGGCAGCATTGCTCAGTTGAATTGCAATGCTAATTCGTTGTGCTAAATAAGTGGCAACATTTTGGTCACGCTTAGCATCGACCAAGCGCTCTGATAAGCTTTGAAAAACGTGATGAGCTCCCGGCCCCACGGGCCCAGGGTGTCAACATGAAACGGCTCAAATATGTAACTGCTACCGAGA
Organism: Ennomos fuscantarius; assembly: GCA_905220475.3. Classification (NCBI taxonomy): domain Eukaryota; kingdom Metazoa; phylum Arthropoda; class Insecta; order Lepidoptera; family Geometridae; genus Ennomos; species Ennomos fuscantarius. The sequence continues at coordinate 833,985 of HG992034.1, read as the reverse complement.
TTACTATATTTGCGGATCATATGATAAATATTCATGCGACATACATATTATTACGAATTAAGAAATATTGCAAATATAATATGAACGGTGTGCTATAAACTACAAATCTCATTTTAATTTACTTAATTACGTTCGATTGCATGTACTATTAAATGTAAACGGGCATGACGGCTCGATTTCTAACTAGTGTGTGTTATTTTATCTATGTACTTCAAGGTACTACCTTATTATTATAAGGTATGATGAAGTGTATCATGAGTACAATCCAGCTGTGTCTATAGAGACGCCATACATGAATATTTGCGCGGCATCGACCGGCGGTCTTGCGTGGGTGTGCCGAGCTTCTTAGCAACGCACACCTTGCTATCGTTGGTTGACTTGTTATTTTAGTATCTTATTGTTGTAGATAGTTATCTATACATATAAAATTCAAAGTACTGACTGACTGACTTATATATCAACGCACAGCCTAAACTGCTGGTCCTAGAGACTTGAAATTTGGAGAGTGTGTTCTTTGTAAAGTGTAAGTATCCATTAAGAAAGGGTTTTTAGAAATCCTATCTGTAATAGGGTGAAATGGGTGGTTGAATTATCCATGAAAAAAAAATCTTCTTCATTCCCTATAGGCCACCGCCCGCGCTAGTATCATATGATGTTTAATTTCAAATTTAATACTTGTTTATTTTATTTCTTTAAAATTGCATGCTTTTTCTTTTTTTCAACGACAATCTATACTTCTTAATATTATAAAGAGGACAAATTTTTGCGTAAGTATGTTTGTAACGAATTGGCTGAAAAATTCTTGGACCGATTGTAAAAAATTTTTCACCATGTGAATGCTACATCATCACTGATTAATATAGGCTATTTTAGTTGCAAAAAAGAAGGACCCCATAATAAAATAATGTTTATATGTTTTTGTTTTCCTACAATAATGTTACCCAAGGTGTAAAAAAAATGCCTATAAAATATCTTTCATCGCAGGCGCTGCGAAAACTATTGATGATAGAACAAAAAATAGCTCCACAATAATAGAGAACATTTTAATATCTACAAAAAATGTCGCGATAGCATGTGTCTAATATTGTAGTTATGTCACTATGATTATTATTTAGGTATGTCCTGCATTTACTCTATGTTTACGCCAAAATGTTTAAAAAATAAATGTCCACATGTGACAAGCCGGTACGGGCAACTAGTGCTATGTATTTATCTAAGAAATACCCAATATACATTATTATTGTATTATTATAATACTTTTTTCTTGTTACATTCAAAGGATGGCCGCATAAATAATATATAAACAATTATATTTGTTTTGTTTACACGCTACGCCAGGGCGCTTTCAGATATAGATCTTGCATCATCACCCGCCGCACAATATGTTTAATCCAACTTTGTAATAAATGTAACGTATTTAATAAAAAACATTTCCTTAACATTTCTTACACTTTTTTTGTTTGATATTTTTGTAAAAATTTCACAACGTACTTGCTAAATTCTCCAAGGAAATACTTTTGAAATATACCTCTTAGCAAAATGTCTAATCATCATTAAAAGGCAGGAAATTTGTGGTAGCCGCAGGCTATTTTTTTATTTTACAAATCAAACACGGCTACGGGTAAGTCGAACTCCGGACCGCTGCTACGCGGCCTCTTAAAGTACCCCAAAGTTTCTGTAGCTGACGACTAAGTGTTTCAAGAAAAAAAAAAAATAATGTGCAAGATATAAAAGCGGAAAACGTGGCGAAAAATATATAAAAATTAAAAAAAACTATACACATAAAATTCAAAGTCCTGACTGACTGACTGAATGATTTATATATCAACGCACAGCCTAAACCACTGGTCTTAGAGACTTGAAATTTGGAGGGTGTGTTCTTTGTAAAGTACAAGTAGCTACTAAGAAAGGGTTTTTCCAAATTCCACCCCTAAGAAGAATTATTTGAATTATTTTCCTATAGACCACGTGGGCGAAGCCGCTGGCAGAGCTCGTTACATAGAAAACTAAACAGATAATATGTTATCACTAGTCAAAATTAACATTCTTAATCTAAATCTAAAAATAACCCAAAAAGAGGCCATATGCTGCAACCTCCTTGTCACTTAGTTTCTAACGAGAAAATAATAACTGACAAATAGCAAAATATATCCACAAAAACCGGTTTTATTTGGATTCAACCCTTTGTGCGAAGATTTCCCTCGCATTTCGACAATATGCTGGCTGTATAGGATATCGGGCTCTTGGGACACTTCAGTTGTGGTTCTGACAGCTGACAGTTTACTTGTGTGCTCGGGTTCGAGGACACGCCTGCATTGTGGTGACCACTTCCGGTATAATACATACACTACTGTGGTTCGATGTGTGTGTGGAAACTGACGTGACTGACGTGAAAAGGTCTCGTTCCTTTCAAGCCGCGGCGAGATGCTCCTTCCCCTTTTATTATATTGTACGGTATTCTTCAAAGTTCTATTTTCACATTGAAAAAATTAGAAAAAAATAATCAAAATGTATTTGTACTACACAAATATAGTTCTATGTCTGGGTGTTGTGGGACCACGGGCCTTGTAGTTCAGGGGTCCCTAGATACAGGGATGAGGGGATCCCAGTTAGGTTTCAGTTTCTATGTATTTGATCGTTAGGCGTTGTTTATCATTTGATTTTATGATATGGTAATTTATATAGTTACGTGGCAAATATAGTTTTTTTTTTTATGTTAAGAAATGACGCGACGGGCTAGCCGTTCGCCTGATGTTAAACGATACGGCTACCCATATCAGCTGCAGTGTCACTCGGAACTCTAAAGTATAGAGGTTCGCGTGACACTGCACTGCGCACGTCATCCAGAGACATCAGCACAATCTAGTAATAAGATTACTAAACTGTGAGATCAGATCATAAAGTCTCATTTACCAAGTAAAAAAAAAAAAAAACTTAGACGAACTTTGCAGTAAAGTCCTACCACCTAATAAAGTATAATGAGTACAGTATAATGAGTCCCAAATTACGAGAAAGAAACTTTATCATGTTTCTACGTCATGCTACAATAATTTTATTAGCTAACTGTTCTTTATAGTGTAGAAAACTCTAACAACCTTTGTAAAGTACCGACGGAAATAATGTATCAGGACAGTATTACAATTTCATCTCATCAGAGGCAAAGTACGAATTTTACTCATTGGTTTTTTTTTTTTGTAAGAAAACACATTACAAAAAGTTATTGAGAAATGGGAGAGATATGCATCTATTAAAAAAAAAACCAAAGATCACATACATAGATCCTGCACCCTAACTAGGATTCTCTTTACTAGTGACCCAAGAACTATGAGAACCGTGGTCTCACAACACCTAGACACAGGACCAGTATTTGCGCTTTTTTCTGTGCATAAATACATGGGCTGCCGCGGGAATCTAACTCGCCACCTCCGAGTTATGAGCCAACCTGCTCAACCACCACACCACAGAAGCTTTATTTGGCTTTAGAGATATACTTCTAAAGACGAATGAAGAACAGTTACGTAAAGTCTGAAAAACAAACAGTTTACACCGCACAAACCTTTCATTAACATTCTTATAAAGTCAAACACCCATAATAAAACGACAAGACAATGAAGTCTCTGCTCGAGCACAACAAAACCTATTTAACTTTCAACGTTGCACGAAGGTGTTAATCTATTATATATATAGGTATGTTTATAATTCGTTATAGAAAACACGATGTGGGCGTACGAGTCATTAAGCGTCAGCCAAACCTGAGCGTCATGTTGCGTCAGCGAAGCGGGAGCTTTTTCAGCGCGCCGTGCTTCAGGTTTGACTATAGCTTTAGTTATAGCATCAGTTGTTAGCCCTTTCGTTTTGGAGAATTCCGTGACAATTTCGATGAACTCTGATTAATGTTTTGTCTGTTGTACATAGGGTGTAGCTTTTGTTATTAATTATATTTGGCCTTTTTTGTGTCAAGGGTAGACTTTATCACACAAATACCGAACACACGTTAGGTGGCGATACCGATGTACTGAAATTATTGATGCTATGTTTGATCAGGACCTTGTATTGTATAAATTAATAGATATATCATATAATATTGTGATTTCTCTGTGCATATTTTCTTACTTACTACAATAAAATTAAAAAAAAAAACGTGTGTGCTTAAGACCACACGAATGAAGTAAAGCTTCTTTAGTTCAGCTCCATCTATCGGCTGGTATAACTTTGTTTTTGCTTTTTTTGATGTTAATGTCGCCATCTTGACAATTGTACATAGTCATTTTACCGGACATACCAATATAATAATACAAGTAATTTTGGCCTTTGTTACATTGACAATAGAGATCTACGTTAACCAAGAACTTTCAACTTCCGTGCGCCTCGCACGCATTCACCAACTTACTCCCCAAGTCAAGCGTAAGCAAAGAAGTTTAATTTCAAAACGACAAACATATATATGTATATATATATATGTTTTCAGCGCACATGTGTGAGCATCTTTTTTTCACTTGTTTCAGCTAAACTTTTCATAGTGCTGTCATTAGAGCTATTGCGTCATACCTGAGGCTACCTATTGCCCCTAATTCTATTTGGTCGTATTAAACCAAAGTTCTGGCCGCCATCCATTATTAAATAAAAGCTTCATAATAAGTCGCCATTAACTTCAAAGATAGGTAGATATACATTATAACCTTAGTGAACTTACTGACCTAAATAACATGTTTTGGTTCAATATTATAACCTTTTGTTCTTCGTCTATATGGGTAGCCCGCGGTTGCACTTGCATACAAACTTCAACAAAACATCTAAAAAACGTTTTGAGTTGAAAAAATATTCCGCTTTGTTATTTAATTGGATTCACTTTAGATAGTACTTGTAAATGTATGGTAGGAGAACATAACTCTGTTCGCTCTACTAAAAAAGAAGTTGCCTTAATTGCATGTATCAAACGTTGCTACATAATTAAGCTTTCAGTTTAAGTGCATGCCATAAATTTCCAATTTAAGTTGAAGATTTAATTAAAACCTGGGTTCTCATTTCAGCTTTAGTTTAAAGAAGTTGGAACAATTCAAGGAATTTCACTAATTTGTCTACACTGATAACCATAGAATTTTGACTGTGTCCCAAACTCGATTGCTTTCAGTGAAAACTTGCGTTGATCCTTGAACAATATGTTCTTCTCGTAAAATATCTTTGTCAAACTGTGTGGATGATCCTTCAAAAATCACTGAAGATATGATTTCAACCAGATACAAATATATTTAGAAAAAAATATTATGAATAAATCTTGCAGCCAGTGGAGCACTAAATAGCATTAAGGCATATATTCGCAACAAACTCCATACGGGCACTGTAACTATAGTAATGATTACAAAATGTAGTTTTCGTAGAAATCGTGGCTGTTTAGATCGAGTCATCGAAAACATCTAAATTTTTTAATAAACCATTTCAAATATTTATATTAACTAACTGCACTATATACCTATCAGAACCGCAAAAGTAATGCGTTCGTTTTGACAGATAGTAGCAAAAATAGCTACATTACATTACATTACATACGAAAAATGTACACATAGCAACAATAAGGGCAAATAATATTTTAGGCAAGAACTACAGACCACGACACTCCTTCGCACATAGGATACATTATTCCGCCACTGAAACCGCATGGCGCAGCTAGTAACAAATTTACGTCTAATAAATATGTGAGGGCTAAAGTAGAAGTTAGGTAAATTAAAGTTTTTTTAATGTTAAGCTACCAGAATGCTGGCTTTTATTTTGCACAAAAAAATAAGCATTGCCATTCAACGTGGTAATGCTGCCAGCATTCTGGGCACATTCCCCTCCACCAACGGGTTATTTTAAATTTTTAGTTTTTTTATGAATTTTAAGTTCTTAGGTATAGCTTAGAATTTTTGACAGCCGCAGTGGTGGTGAGCAGGTCGGCTCATAGCCCGTAGGCGGTGGGTTCGATTCCCGCGGCAGGACAAGTATTTATGCACAGAAAAAAAAGCGCAAATTCGATAAATATACAATACTTTGTTACGAGTCTGGTTGTTGTGGGACCATCGTCCTCGTAGTTCTCTCGTAGTCCTAGTTAGGGTCCAGCATCTATAATGTGATCGTTAGGCGTTATTATTATTATTATTATGTTTGTTTTATTTTGAACTACGCCCCGCGGTTTCACCCGCGGATAAAAAAGCGTTTCACTTTTCCGGGATGAAATGTAGCCTATATGTTAATCCAGTGTATAAGCTATCTTGGTACCGAATTTCATCCAAATCCATTCAGCCGTTTGAGCGTGAAGGAGTAACAAACATACACACATACAAACTTTCGCCTTTACAATATTAGTGTGATGTGATAGTGTGATTAATTACAAATTGAGTTAGTGACCGTATTTATTTTATTTTATTTTACAATAGTGAAAATGTCATCATCTAGTGAGAATGGAAAATTGTTGCCGATGGAATAAAAAGTAAGGCTAAAGTTGAATTACAAATCCTTTTTAAGATAAATTTATCATTTTTCATTGATTGATAAACGCAAGTAAAACCAACGAGAATATTTAATTTAGCAAACTGTTCAGCTACAACTAAAAAGGCTTTTTATCTCGTAGATACCGATAAAATGTCTCTTTCGCTTATGTACAGGAAATTGACTGCGCGCTTGTCACTTTGAGTTAGGGGCATTGAAAAATAATTGAGGATGTGGTACTCACGAGCTGTGGCTCGGATCAAATAAGACCATGGGAGTATGTGTTACAAACAGGTGCTCATACTAGCTACAAAGCTTGTAACTGAATCACGTCACTTGAATCTTCTTTGAGTACAGAACACATAGAACAAGATACGAATTAAAAATTATAATTAAACCGACACAATCAAACCCTTTCATTGATTGTAGGACCGCTTTCGTTAAAGTCAATGGAGCTTTGAGCATTGTACGTGCCGCTTTATTAGTTATATATTATCTATATTTTCATACAGACCTCACTCAATCACTCTTTACGCATTTTTTTTCTATCCTAACCTCCAGTCACAAATTATCTGTGGTAGTCATCTGACGGTAAAAACGAAATGCACGCTACTCCCAATAAATATTAAAATCTACAAAATATCCCGCGGCCGCGAGTGTGAGTGGACTTCTAATACCAGAACGATATTTGTTATTGTTATCAATCAATCAAATGTTTATTTGCTAGAACACAATTTTTAAGAGATGTTAACATAAGTTACTTAAAATAATTAGACATTTTGTGTTCAACCTGCATGCAAGTGTGCAAATATTAAATAATATTTTTGTTACAGTATATTTGGAATTCCTTAACACTATAAAATGCATGTTGTAACAACCAGTCATACAAAGTTTTATTAAATAGTTTGCCCTTTAACATTTTTATGTCATTAGGTATACAATTATATATTGATATGCACATATTATAAACGTTTCTCTTATATATATCTTTACGACAAGGAGGTTGATGCAGTAGGTTCGTAAATTTAAATCTTTTTTGTCGAGTAATAATTTCACTGCGCTTATGAAATAAAGTTGGATTGACTTTAACAAAAAAACAAATCTCTTTAATGTAGATGCATTGCATGTTTGTTATTGTTAGAGTGTGATATGTGCATCAAAACCAGTGCTCATTTGAATGGGTCACTCCACATCGAAGGACATTAATATAAAACAACCAGGTACCCCATTCTGCACTTCCGTCTATATCACAACTCTTCCCATGTATACTATTGGCATTTATAATGACAAATTTATGGCGTAGGAAGAAGAAAACAACTTTAACTCTTAACGAATAAGCTGGGTGTAGCCACTGAGTTTAATGATTCGAACCACAGTGCAAATTTGGCATAGCTAACCACTTGATTCCAGTTACCGAGTATGTTTGCTGTAGGTGTATATGTACTGAGCAAACAAACAATTTTAACCAACTTACTTGGCTAATATTAATCAAGTTAACAAACTGGACTTATTTATTTTTGACAAGTAAATTTGCAGCTTATATGTTAACAAACAAGCTTTGCGATTACGTACCGAAACTTCATTATTTATTCAAATCCCGTCAATGACCTATCGGAACCCACTGAAGAAACGGGGCTTTGAGTGTCTATCGCGTACCAACAAATGCACAATATAGTACGATTCTATCAAGGTTGCGGGAAATTATCATACTAGTACGAATACATACTAGTAAGAAAACAATACTAGTACGAATACTTACGGCTTACTACAGCTTTAGTACGAGTGCATATCACCGTATTTTGTGTATAAGGTTTGGTTCAACCTAACATTCACTAATACTTGAAGGATTACAAGCGCAGGTGAGGTAAGTATTCCCAATCATTTTGACTTGTAAATGTGCCAAAAATATCAATCAAAGTCAAGGTAGAAGGATAAAGTCAAAGTCAAAGGATTTATTGAAAATCCTTTGACTTTGACTTTATGGCGGAGCTTAGACTATTACTGGGAAAAATACTTTTTCTCATTTTCCCAAAATTTTTTTGTATAGCCAATTACCAAATTCAATTTTTGTAATGGGAATAAAAGTTCTTCGCCTATACAAAACCGAGCAAAATAATCCATATTCATTAAAATATATAACAATCAACTATTTGATTTCACAGAGTTAATAAGTGTGCTGTTCTAAATGAAAATAAAAAACAAAACAAACCTCGCATTCTATGATTCCCCAGTCGGGTTTTCTTTCATCTCATTCGACACCTATTACCTCTTCAAAGGCGCGTCTGTCATGTCGTAATTATTGCCAGAAATCTTATTACTTCGACCCTTTTCATTCTTTTTTCCTCTGGCTCCGTCATTTTGGAAAACAAAACAAATATCTAAACAGAAATTGCGGGATACATAATAAAGTGGTACCTACAAGAATTACTCGGCAACAAGAGCAATCTTAGCTCTTTATCTTTGCTCCAATTAATATTCTTATTTAGAGGTTTCTTTAGTTTCTTATATTATTACCAGTATAAGAATCAAGAAGACTATGTCCACTGTAAAAATAGACCCCATGCAACCGTTCTAGCTGATTACTGGGGGTATTTCAGGGTATATACTAGGAGATAGGACCTTTCTGCAAAGTTCGTCTAGGTAGGTACTTTGCAAGCTATTCTGCCAACTATAAGATATAGTACAACATGTAACTAATAAAAACACAGTACAAAATATAACACAAATAGTATACCATCGTAAGAAAGCGGTATAAAGGTTGAAACAGAAATAAATCAATACAGTTAATGGTGCCTTAATTACGAGACACCTGAGGCGGGACGGGCTTCCGGCCGCTGCTATATTTTATTGAGCCTTATATTTTATTATTACTCGATACCGTATTTAGAAGTGGAAATACAAGACCAAGTAGCAAGTAGCGGCCTAATATATAAGAAGAAAGTTATTGATTGGCGTGAACCGAATCGTTTTTGTTAGTAAACTAGGTGGTAGGACTTTTCTGCGAATTTTGTCTAGGTACCAATCACTTTGCCAATCATTTTTTTTTTTTAATCTCTCTAGTCAATAAGTCACTCTATAGTAATAAGATTACTAGACTGTGTCGATGACTTGCGCAGTGCAGTGTCAGACGGAACTCTATATATTTTTCTCTATTTGGATTCCGTGTGACACTGCAACTGATATGGGCTGCCGAGTCACTTCAGGCGAACGACTAGCTCATAATACAAAAATGTTCCTTAAAAATATAATAGTAAGAGTGAATCTTAATAGAACATTGTTTGTAGAGACTTATCAGTATGATTGTCCATCTGTAAAATAGGAAGACAAACTAAGTAATTTTTCGTGCGGAAAAATAAACACTAAAATCTTCGACATATAAGTGCAATTTAGATTGAAAATCGTACTAAGTTTCTTTGTGTTTTCACATAAGCATAAAACATTTAAGCACTGTGCTCTTCCGAAGGCAATTTAAGCAATTTAAAACTGCGGACTGAAAAACCGTAAGTACAATTGCTTCAGTTTCATATTTCCACATTCATACCCTTCAGCTCTTCCAATATTATTATTACAAAAGGTAGTTTTAGTGCTTTAGAAACAATTTCGTTAATATTGTCAAGAGAGTTAAACAATTAAGCAATTGTACTCCAGCGTCTGTCAAACTTGTCTTCAACATTTTATTGTTCTGTTTAAGCCATACCTACTCTTAATGCGGGCTTATTCATTACCTGCATCCCAAACAAAATAGATTTAAAGCCAACACGCGTAAATGAAATGTAGTGTTTCTACGAATACCTATTAAACTTTACGATGAAATAGTTTTTCGGGCAAACAAAGCCATTCCAGTCAACGGGCCGGGTCGGTCAACGAAATTAATAATTTGGTAATGCAAGTAAATAAGTTAAGATTTCAGTTGACCCTCTTTTTTTATGGTAAGGATTGACGTGACGAGCTAGCCGTTCGCCTGATGTTAAACGACACGGCTGCCCATATCAGCTGCAGTGTCACTCGGAACTCTAAAGTATAGAGGTTCGCGTGACACTGCACTGCTCACGTCATCCAGAGACATCAGCACAATCTAGTAATAAGATTACTAAACTGTGAGATCAGATCATAAAGTCTCATTTGCCCAGTAATTTCACTAGCTACAGTGCCCTTCAAACCGGAACACAGCAGTGCATGCGCACTACTGCTTGGCGGCAGAATAACTGGCAAAGCGGTGGTACCTACCTAGACGAACTTTTTTTAAAAAAAAAAAAGAACTTTGCAGTAAAGTCCTATCACCTAGTAAAAAGTCAAACCCTCTAAGTCAATCAATTAAAAAAAACAACAAATTGCCTTTATTCTTTCTAAACACTTCAATAATACAATAACCAATACTAAACACAACCCACTCCAAAAAAAATTCGACTATATACTGGCCGCGATTACCAATAACTAGTACAAATGCTTCAGCCCACTACCAGTAGGTAGCGTACCCAACATGCTGACAGCATTGCCCCGATGAATTGCAATTCTGTTTCGATAAAATTAAATTAAAAATAAATAAACATCATTTCATTAATAAAATTTAATTAATTAAATTATACGATTTGTTACTGTATTTTTTAAGGTCATGATCATAACAAAAGATTAATATATAAAACTCTGCTTAAAAGCCGCCAATTACGCATATAAATGACATTTAATGAATAACGAATGAGCATTCAATAGGATTTTTATTTTAACTTGGTAAATTTTAGTTTTACGTTAACGGCACGAAACCTTGGGGTGGATAAAACTGTATAGGTACTAGGTACCTATATGTATTGTACATAATATAATCAAGTAGGTATTGACCCGGTTGCTGCCCTGTCGATGGTAATTATGCTGTCCTACTAACGACTGCCTACAGCCTGACTGACTAACAAATGTGCTTTCTTAACTGTTTTGACGTTTTAATGTAGGAGCAGCGTTTCGTGAGGAGTTGGTGAGGGAAGTTTTGACTGGGGCGAGGGGAGGAAATGTAATGAGCTTATATAAATCAAAAATCATATAGATGTTTTTATTTATTAGATTTTATTTTAGCAGATTTGATTTCAATAACAAAAAAATTATGTACTTTTACGGGTTGCTACCAATCATAATTTGCACATAAACAAAGCACTTTTACATGTCACCTAATGCATGTATTTATAGCTAAACTAACTAAACTAACTAACTCTGTTTTGTTTTTCAAATTCATATAGTCCAGGTCATATAATTTTTGGCATAATGAAATTATTGAAGTGAAAACTTCTTTAGGTGCGTGGAGCACTTTTTAGGTGAACAAAATCATAGAACTCGCGTCATCGTCACCGAACGCTTTCCATGAGCTACATGTATACTGTGTATACAATTATGTGTACTTTTTGGGTAAAAAAAGCGTGAAATTCGCGTCATCGTCACGGCACGCTTCCCATGAGCTATACGTCACAAGTTACTAGGTTTTAACTTCTATCGGCAGTCTTTAGGAACTGCCCCGCACATTTTTTATAACACTTTTACATGTAAAATAAAAAATAACAAAATAATTTAAAGTACTTCAAAAAGTTCCATTGCTGCCTCCATTTTCGTGTGATGTTAGAATTTTTTAAAGCGCTGGAAGATGACTTTGTCCTAACTGTTTTCTTACGACAACAGACAGGACTGTTGGCTTTGAAGCTTGGCTGCGCTCCGTTGCTATGATTACTACTTTTTGCAGCGGTCACCCATTCAAGTTGTGGCCACAGCAAACACAGATCGATTAGAAATACTAGTCGAACTTGAGCGCTACAAATAGATTCATTTTCTGTTATACCATTAATTTTATAAACAGCCGGAAAATGTCCACTGCTGAACACAGGCCCCATAAAACGCCACTTTGGACGCTTATCATATTTGCCATAATCATTATACTTGGCAGGCGGCTTGGTGATTGCATATTTTAATACACCGATCAGAACTCTACTTCCTACTCCCTGTATATCTATACATATAAAATTCAAAGTCCTGACTGACTGACTTATATATCAACGCACAGCCTAAACCGCTGGTCCTAGAGTCTTGAAATTTGGAGTGTTTTTTTGTAAAATGTAGGTATCCACTATGAAAGGATGTTTTGAAATTCCATCCCTACGACGATGAAATGGGTGGTTGAATTATCTAAAAAAAAATTCTTCGTTTCTTATAGGTCACGCGGGCGAAGCCGCGGGCAGAAGCTAGTTTCCCATAACCAGCTTTTACAGCACCCACGGGAAGGAATGGGTCCTACTCTCAAACCACCGAGACTACACGGTAAGTTTATACATATTAAAATTTAATTCAATCTGCTTATGTACGTCCTGCCAATAAAAGTATATGAGAAATGAGGACGCCCACGAATTTTTTATCGCAATAAGTACTCAATTTCTCGAGGGACCTGTGACTGTCTTATTAAGGAAAACGAATTACTTTATGTTTGACTTTTTCGATGGGATACACGTATACTGTATTTTTCAATAAATATATTACGGTGAAATCATAGTTAAGAAAACATATTGCTTTCCCCAATTTTTGTGTAAATCGTAAAAAGACTCTTACAGAACATAAAACTCATAAAAAAAAATGCCTGATTTAATAACTTTATGATTTTAGAAATAAAACAAGAACTCACGGCTCATACATTGAAATATACGCTGGCAAGTGTCTTGGTGAATATTATGACAAAAATTCTATTGAGAAAAACCCCAATTTTCAGTTGTACCCAAGAGTATAACTAAAAATTGGGTATTGACCAATACCCAATACTCTACAATGCACAACTGTTTTATGGTAAAAGTTTTTAAACTGACTTGTATGGTTAATTTTCTTGTCACCCTTGCTCCTTCTTACAAACAGCAGGATCGTCCATTCAATACTAGACAACCTGTATAACTACATAAAATAAACAACAGTTCTAAGTAATTACTCACATCAAATAGATCTCCCATTCACGACGTTACAATCGATATCAGAGTTCACAAATGATCTAAAACACGTATCGTCTTGAATAGTAAGTATCTATATTACACACATGTCCGTTGGCAAACAAGGAATCGACAAATAAACCTAACTGAACGAACAAAACCAGCTCGTATTGCCTTTAGCACAAATTTTAAAATCAAAAGACACCAAGTTATAAACGACTATAATTTAAAAGACAGTTTGAGATAGTTTAAGAGTTCCATTTTCGAAAAAAATACGAGGACGTCGTAGAAGCCACGGCGTAGACGTCCGTAGCGTTCGGTCCGCGTAGAGTCACTGCTACGTACCGCACGTAGAGATTCACTGCTACGACGATGCCAGAGAAAAATGAATTGAGAAGGACAACTTTAAAATGGATACTAAATGTAATATTTTTATGGTTGGTTTAGCAACAATAAAAAAGTAGCTTTTAAAATGAATGTGGTTTTCTGATAAATTGTTCATTATTGATATTATTACATGCATCCCTTATCATTATTTAGAGCAACTATCATTAGTAAAACCCTTAAAATTGCAATAAGATGCAATAATGACTTATATTTCAAAATATAACCAGCTTTTTTTTCTCCTCGTTTTAGTCGTTCACCTGATGTTAAGCGACGCGGCCGCTCATAACAGAACAGTGTCACTCGGAACTCCAAAATATAAAGTTTCGCGTGACACTGCTCTGCGAACATCATCCAGAGACATCAGCACAGTCTAGTAATAAGATTACTCGACTGTAAAATCATAAAGTCTCATTCACCCAGTTATTTCACTTGCTACAGCGCCCTTCAAACCGAAACACAGTAGTGCTTGCACACCACTGCTTGACGACAGAATAACTGGCAAAATTACCTAGTAAACAATATTGTATTTTGGTTTTAATAATTAAAAGTTAAGATTAAGAGCCATTTAAGTTTTGCAAGTTTAGTCTTACTCAATTTGTTGGGTTTATTTTTAGAGAAACGATCGAGCCACTTTTGCCGATGTTGTTTGTAAAAGATAAACTGAGGTTTGAGAGGTTGAATATTTAACATTACCTTGATCTCTTTACCAATCGATTTAATAAACATTTTCTATTCTATTCTACTCTATTTCAAATAAATCCATGACATTGGATCCAGCCTTTGTGGTATGGTGCTAGGGCAGTTCGGCTCATAACCCGGAGGCGGCGCGGCAGGACAAGTATTTGTGCACAGAAAAAAAAGCTCAAATACTTGTTCTGAGTCTGGTTGTTGTGGGTCCATGGTCCTCGTAGTTCCTGGGTCCCTAGACACAGGGAATTCTTACGGTCCGGGATCTATTTATATGATCGTTGAGCGTTATTATTATTAATATTATTATTATATATTTCATTAAAAATTATGTATACATGTGAAGTAAGTAATACATATATATATATGTTTTAACGGATTGACATTGCCAAATTTTCTCTATTTCCATAGTGTCTTGCAGCCAACCGATCATTTTAACTTCATAATTTTCGATTTGGAGAAAGTACTTAATACGAATACAATTCGGTTCAATATTTAAATTAACAATATGTAAATAAACAAAACTAAAAAGTGGGACTAATGGATTAATAAATAAAACGCCACATTTTTCCTCAAATAAAAGCTTTTACCTGAAGTTTGATTACGCTGTGATTTTTTTACTCAGTAATTAAACTTGTCTAGATTGGTTTAATAATATTATATATCGATGTTTATTTTTTAGTCCTGTGCCATATTGAAGTTGTTATTTTATTATGGTTACATGCAATTGTGTTTATTTTATATTCGTATATCTTTTAACTATTATTTATTTCTTTAATTCGGAACTAACTTTTTAATCAACCTTACCTTAATAATATTACCATAGTAAAAGATAAGTTAATAAACCCTATATATACATTAGGTAAAAAGATCCCACTTTGAATAGCTAAGCTGATTCACTAGCCTAGGTATATGCCAGTTTTTTGGTCACCCGTTTAATTAGTAAGTAAAGTTTCAAATAAAGCTTTCAAGTTTCTATGTTTATATCGTAACAGTATTGAATTAAATGGCTAAAATAAATAATACATCAAAGTGTTCTGAACCTCTTATATTTCGTGAAATATTCAAAAACACAAATAGTCGTATTCATAGACCAATTTTTTTCTTTTCTTTAATAAACTTTTTATTACAAGTCTACCTACTTAAAATATACCCTACTCGAGTTCGAGTTGCTTTCTCTGGGAAAAATGTAATTCCACCCATACCCACTTTTGTAGCAGTGCAGTCTAACATAGAATTGTCAGCGAACGATAAACGAAAAATAAAGCCAACGCTGCAAGAGGCTTAGCTGGTTGGCTCAGAGACTCGTTTGATAGCAAGAAATAGCGCGTCTTATGCGGCATCCTCTTCGCTGCGCTGAACAGCGTACGAAAGGCGCATCTGAGTTTGCAGCGCGAGCAGCTTGTGTCTGTTACATTCACAAGCATGGTTGTCACTCACGTGTCGCCCACTGAACCAAACCCGCCGCTGTCGTGCCGCATCACGCAACATCAAAAATAAAACATTTGAATAATATGTAGGTACTAAAAAAAAGAGTGCTTTAGAACACACAATTGAAATAAAATTTCTTTAATTTAGCTCTAATAATCGGCTGCTATAGCTTTGTTTGTGATTTATTTAATTTGAATATCGCCATGTTGACATTGTACATGGTCATTTTACCGGACATAAAAACATGATAATACAAATTTTTAACTTTGTTATGTTCACAAGATCTACGTTAATCAACAATATTCAATTTTTGGTCGCCTTACCAGCTTATTTCCCAAATCAAGCATGCGTAAAGAAGATTTACTTCAAAATATATTTCAATATCGTATGGAAATATTAAAATCAAACAGATATTATAAATAACCAACCTTAGATTTTTTTACCGACTATGAATACGGCACCAGCCTGCTTGCCGATCTACTATTAAAGTCTTTTGGGAATGGCAGAGATAAATCATTTATAAAGAGAAGTGACTTTTCCCTCGTTTGAGAAAACCGCCTGAATTTAAATTTATTGATTTTAATGAGACACCTATTTAACATTGACTAATCTCATAGCTCAATTCGTAATACGTGAGAAAGAGAATTTCTTTTTTTTTTTCAAACTCATGTTTGATAATAAGTACTTTGTAATTGTATATGCTTAGTAAATAACTTAATTTTAAGTATCTAATATAATTTTGACTTGTAAATGTGCTAAAAATAGCCTATTTGCAATAAAAAAATTTCAGTGACTTAATAGCTCTGCCTTCTGAACTACAGACTGTGGGTTCAACTCTCAGAACAAACATTTGTGTGATGAACACAGATATTGATTTTGTGTCTAGGCGTTAAATTGTACTATAAATATGTAATTACAAATACAAAATATAGGTAAAGCTATAGTGATCTGACTCCATAGTATAGTCCAAGCTTAGCTTAGTTTAGGGCTACATGGCGTTGGCAGGTGGTGGTCTCCTTCTGCGAGTACGTGATGGCGCAGAAGGAGACCGCGGAGCGGGTCAGAGAGGAGGCCGCTGGAGCTGACCCGCTCCGGCGCAGACGAGCGGGAGGGAGGAGGAGGCGTTACGCGCACCTCCTCTCTCCCCCGTAGTGGGGCCACTGGTGGAGAGTCGGGGGACTCTCCGCCGGCTTGCGCGGCTCCACACGTCTGGTGGGTGACCTTAGTGAACAAGGTCACCCATCCATTGGCGCGGAGAGGCCCGAAAGGGCCTGCCGCCGGGGGCGAGTTAGCTGGACTGCAGTCGCGACCCCTTCTCGCCCCGGTACGACGGACGAGGGCTCACGGGGGGGTTTTAGTGGGTTCGAGTCCCACATACCCCCTGCCACTACCCCCGTGGTGGCAGGGAAGTGCGAGGGCATTTCCCCCCTAAAAAAAAAAAGAAAAGGGCTACATGGCGTTGTGTGAAATGGCCACCCCCGACCGCTATGAGTGAACACATCCGGAGTAAAGCGTGTATTTCTTTTGCTACTCTGACATTTTTAAATTGAAAAATACCATGAACTACATTTTCCCACATAAAAGCTTTTTCCTAAAAGTTTTTTAGGCTGTGATTAATGCACGGCTTGTCATATTCCAATGTCCATAGTAACTTCCAGGTGTCTGTATAATATAATGTTTTTAAAATTATCCAATAGGAAGCCTGTTAGGTATTTTTACTAATTATATATTTTTATTAATAATAACGCCCAACGATCACATACATAGATCCTGGGTCCTATCTAGTACCCAGGAACTGCGAGGATCATGGTCCCACAACACCCAGACGCAGATCAAGCGTTTGAGCGTCTTTTTCCGTGCATAAGTCCTTGTCCTGTCGCATTTACATTTGAAACAAGCAACCTTTAATATTCAAATAGAAATAACTTCAAAAAACTATAGTGTAGGCTCCTCGGGGCTCATTTATCACAGAAGCTTCATCGCATAAAAATATCATTTATTTGGCTAAAGCTGGCTCTAGGCCTTGGCGTCGGCGACCTAAGGTACATTATCCACTAGGCCCATCGTAATTAACTATGAAGACAAAAATCTCATCTTGCACAGGCAGGTACATCAATCATATTTAGAAATTGCTTTAAGAAAACTGCGGGGCATGTATTCGTGATTCAGGAACACTTTCTAATTTAAATCTTCTTTAAATTCTCGAAATTTTAATAACATGGCTTTGGTACCAAGTTCAAAAGGCAGTAAGCCGGTTTCATTAGCTGGAGAGAGAGATTGGGAGAACCGACCAAAGGTGACCACGGATTGTAGATCAGCGTCACCCCTCCAACGTAGATTAACGCAGTGATTCTATGACCTTAATGTTAGCGGGAAGTCGTAGAATAACTACAAGACAGAGACAACTAGCACTTCTATATTTAAAAAATTTAAGAAGCTTAAAATTATTATGCCCTTAATATGAACTAAATGGTTATGTGCACCCGTCCTTTGCCACTTCGTTAAGTCTAGCCATATAAAGGTTGCTTAGAAGAGATCGCTTTCAGCGACAAATACGCCCATCGTTACACTTTACATAAATAATTATAGTACTTATTCACAATTTTTATTATTTGATGTGTACAATAAAGAGTTCATCGATACATTAAGCGCAACCAAAGGTAATCGCAACTATCCCATACGTTATTGCGTTTATTAAGGATACCCATTTTCAGCAGAGTGATTAGAGTTCATGTGATTTCGGACCAGATTTACTAAGTATTAGAATTGAGCTTTCATGTTTAGAAACTGAATATTTTACCTGTTAGTAGCCAAACTATTAGTATGGTACCATATATAAAAAATATTAGTATGGGACCATTTATACTAAAATTATTAGTATGGAACCATATATACTAAAATTATTAGTATGGAACCATATATACTAAAATTATTAATATGGAACCATATATACCAAAATTATTAGTATGGAACCATTATACTAATATACTATATATACTAAAATTATTAATATGGAACCATATATATTAAAATTATTAGTATGGAACCATTATACTAATAGACTATATATACTAAAATTATTAATATCGAACCCATATATACTAAAATTATTAGTATGGAACCATATATACTAAAATTAGTCTAGTTGCCTTCGGAATCCACCCGATGTCCAGTCAACTGGTTTTCTAACTCCGAATGGGTATCTATCAGCCCGTGAAATTAAATCAAGGTAGGTTTAATGCGATCATGATTCTGAATTCGTCACCGTTTTTAGCATTCGGATTTTTCTCGTAAGTTTTATAAAAGGTTGGAATTCGAAGTGACCTCTTGCTCTTTACAGTATACATATAAGTACCTTCTTACAAGCTGTGAGTTAATAGATAACTAAGTAATTGAACTTTGTCTTATAGGTGGTTTTACTACAATAATGATAACGCCCAATGATCACTAGGATTCCCTGTATCTAGACGCACAGGAACTACGATGTGTCCATGGTCCCACAATACTCAGACACAGAACAAGCTTTGCGCTTTTTTTCTGTGCGCAAATATTTGTTTTGCCGCGGGAATCGAGAATCGAACTCGCCACCACCGGGTTATGAGCCGACCTGCTAAACCACTACACCACAGAGTCTATCTGTAGGTAACTGCTATAACTTAGTTTGACTCAATTTCAACGAGCTAATTTGACATCAAAGTCAAAGTCAAAAGACTTATTGCAAATAGGCTATTTTAGCACTTACAAGTCAAAATTATATTAGGTACTTAAAATTATGTAATTTTACTAAATATATAGAATTACAAAGTGCTTATTGTCGAATATTACATAGCAAGCCCATTACAATATATGAGTCAATTATTTAAGTCAATAATTTTCACTTTGTAGTGGACATTCGACTATGGCGTTTGTCCCCCCCCCTCTCCCCCTTCTTCTTCTCCAGGGCGTCCACTGCTCCTCCACCGATGCGTCCAAGACGGATGACAATGACGGATTAGGCGATTTCTTCCAGGCTATCTTAGGATGGACAGGCGTTACTTTGCACGCCCGTCACCATTCGGCGCCATCATCTCGTTATCAGGTTACGTAGACAAGGACAAGCGACCTAAGAGATTTTAAGACTAAAAAAGAAATAACAATTGTAGAACAATGAAATATCACCCACAAAGCAATTCCAGGCAATTAAGTAGCGCTTTAGAAAGCTTGGACTTGTTCCAAAAAAAATAGAAATTATATATAAAGAGAAGCTTAGTGTAAAGTAGGTAAAGGAAAACCAACGAACCGAGTATTGTAACGTTGAGCCCGCAACTCGGGGGTAATGTTTATCTTCACAGAAACCTGTCTACGCCGATAGATGTTCCAGGAATAATCCAGATATCTGAGTGTATTTTCACTATTCTCTACGAGTTGTAGCTGGAAATCATTAAGTTCAGGGTCTCGGCAATTTAATCAAGTATATCGGCACATACTGTTTTTTTTATCATCTCAATTTAGGCAGGTCTGTCTGCCCTGAGCTGCCCCCCTAATCTTGCGGCTCTGTTGCTAAAATTATATAAATTATTACCTCAAATGACACAAATATGCACTCCTTGACAGGGCCTACATGTTTGTGCCGTTTGGGGTGGAGACAATGGGTCCATGGGGGCCGGCTGCCATGGCAACATATAGGGACTTGGCCAAACGTTTGGTAGAAGCTTCAGGTGACCAGAATGCTGGCTTTTATTTTGCACAAAAAATAAGCATTGCCATTCAACGTGGTAATGCTGCCAGCATTCTGGGAACTTTCCCCTCTACCAACAGGTTATTTTAAATTTTTAGTTTTTATTTATTTTAAGTTCTTAGGTATAGTTTAGTTTTTTAGGTCTAGTTTAGTTTAGTTATTGTTAATTCATTTGCGTACATGTAATTATTTGAAATATAAATTATGACTACAGTTGAGCAGCACACGCGCGTCAGCAACTTTGCTAAAATAATAATAACATTCAACGATCACATACATAGATCCCGGGCCCTGAATAGGAATCCCTGTGTGACCTAGGAACTACGAGGACTGTGGTCCCATAACACCCAGACTCAGAACAAGCTTTGCCCTTTTTTGTGCACAAATACTTGTACTGTTGCGGGATTCTAACCCGCCGCCTCCGGGTTACGAACCGACCTGCTCAACCACCACACCATAGAGGATGTCAACGAACGAATCAATCGCAACAGGAGAGCAGATCTGTCATCTAAACTATTATAAAGGTAGGTTATATACACCCAACCCTCGGAATAACTCGGGCGGTCGAGTGACAACAAATAAGATTATCTGTTTTATCTTGTTTGCCGAAGTTAGATAGGAGATTACCTAACTTCGCAATACTTGGATGAGGGACTCAACGCTACAAACGTATTAGACCTTAGGGAAACTACAGTGAAGACAGCACCAATTAGATAAACACATATTTTTAAGAACGAAGCAGGTATGAATTTTAGGGGGTAAAAATTCGGGAGTTTTGTAGTAAATCAGGCAAAACATTTGCCGCTTTAGGGGTGTCAAAAGATACGCACGAGCTCACTGAACCCAAATCCATAACAATTCGGGAATAAAAAAAATTACATGTGTAGTAAATGAACTATTTGGATTTCAAATTTTTTGTTCATTCTATCAACACAAACTCGAACTACTAGGGAGTGGAACTCACTCTTTGCCGTTGCCTATAAATATAATTTGGGTCTCTTTAATGTCCGTCCGTCCTCTGTGACATCCCTACACAAATTGCAGTAGGTATGTTGCGATAACATACATGCGAACTTATAAGCTATCAAACATTAGTACACGTGGGCATTAGACTAGTTTTTTTTTAAAATAATTTTTGGCTTTACACCTCCGTGTATTTAGCCAGTGTCAAGTAATTGATAATTTATCAAGTTAATGATATTTCACGCAAATATGTGTCACGTAACAGTCGAAGTCATCAAGTCAAGTCATAGTCTAGTCAAAGTCATACTCCTAGTAAAGTGGTGACAACTTTACTTGAAGCTTTTATGGAGTTTTTGGAAACAACACGAAAAGAAACGTTTCACCATCATTATACCATTTTCTCACACTCGCGCCTGTAATCCAGCACTTAACGAATAGAATACCACCAATTTTATGCACTAACACTGAAAATAACACATGTTTTGGAAAACAATACAATGCAATGACGCAATCTTTTTCGCGTTCCCGCCAAAACTCCTAGACTAGAGTTAACCTTTAGGTACGTCATTTAAGATCAGCTGAGTTACTGTTAAACGTTGGTATATTTAAATTTAGAAAAACTTAAAATGCCATTAAGTTATTGTCGGCGTTGCTTATTTCAGAATTTAGTAAAGTGCAGCTTTAATTCAATATATACCAACGGTATCAGCCCATTGAAAATTTTATATTATCTGTGCTCTTCGTAAAGCTTCATTCGTAGGTAAAGCCTCAATCATAGGTAAAGCCTGACTCGCAGGTAACGCCTCATTCGTAGGTAAAGAGTGACTTGTAGGTAAAGCCTCATTCGTAGGTAAAGCCTCATTCGTAGGTAAAGCCTCAATCGCAGGTAAAGCTTCATTCGTAGGTAAAGCCTCATTCATAGGTAAAGCCTCAATCGCAGGTAAAGCTTCATTCGTAGGTAAAGCCTCATTCATAGGTAAAGCCTCATTCGTATATAGGTAAAGCCGTATACTCACCGTTTTAATAGTTAATAAACAAAAGAATATAAATACGACAAATAATACTGATCACGTCCTACTTACCTATGTGTACTTACTTACCTATTTGTGAGTGTAGCAAATACCGCAAGAGCCTTTTGTTTAGCGCCCATATCGACCGTTCGCCGACACTTGGAAACAATAGTGAGGTAAAAATAGATCGGGAGCTTCGCACATTACTTGTTACCTGGCTGCGATATGTTTACCTACAGGCGGAGTGCCTGTAATCATTTAAGTTGGCTAGAGAGATACAAAATGAAACAAGAATATCTAGTGTGAAATCTGATATCAGATTTTTTATATTTTGCTTGATCTGCGTTCTGCAAGTTAGGATTTCTGACAAGAACATATTATATACATCACGAGCTTTTTGCTTTGTCGCTAATGATCAATCATTTAAGGTCTCATTCTTAATTTATGAAGTAGGCATTCCATATTTTTGGACACTATATATTTAACGTTTGCCCACATCATTACCGTTAGATTACCTTTATAGGAGTATTATTTAAAATCTTAGCCTAACGGTATCAACGATGAAGTAGGTACTTATAGGATATCCTTAAAAGAGAATATCATCTGGAAAAATGAATATTAATCAGAATACTCACTACCGAAATGTATTGAATGTATGATGAGAGACATTTACAAATGGTTTTCGGTGTCTCACATAAGAAGAGATGAATATTTATGAAACAATTAAATGCGAAGAAAGCCCACTTAAAATCACAAAAGTTCAGGAAACTTGATGGCTTTTCATTGAGCCTACATGAATAATATTTAATACAAATATATATATATATATAATATGATAACCTACATGCCGGCGCAAGGGAATTTTTTCCCTTAATAAAACACAGAAATGGTTGTGAAACTACTCGAGCGACTACGTCATCGGTCCCCTCCACTCCGTGAATCGGGCGACTAGTGGTGGGAGCGAGCGCGCGATGAGGGCGCTCGGCGCTCGGCGTTTAAGCATTCTGCGTTCGGACGTCAAGCGAACCACTAGTCTTATAAGTGTTCTCGCCTGAATCACAATATTTGTTTGATTTTTTAATTAAAGTTTAATTCAAGGGTGATTTTGCTAATAATAAAAATAAATCACTTAAAATGTTGAACAAGTGTTTTATTATGGAAATCAATGAATACCAAGAAAGGAGCACGTCAACAATACTGCAGTCAGTCCCTCCAATTTCTTACATACATGGAAGTAATCATTGGTAATATGGAACTGCGACAACACAGCTTCCTTTCAATTTCGCTTAAAATTGAATGTTTAGCCAACCCCCACAAACAAACAGCTATACCCTTTCAAATGTAGGTTTATTGACATTTTATCGCCCATAGGATTCGTAGGTACATTAAAAGTAGGGAATTGCATCATAAACCGGCAATATCGAGATGTGAATTCGGGGCAGACGGTCGCATCCAATGATGGATGCCATGTTTATGACGTCATAGAATTTATGGCGCAATAGGTAGGATTTAAAAAGGATTTAACCTACATAAAAGGCAACCTTTTAAAACAAAAGCATTGATAAAATCAAAACTGATTCTGTACTGCTTTTTATACTGGTACCCTTTGTTTTCTTTATAATTTCAGTTTAAAGTTAAGTTTATACTTTTATAAATGTTATAATATATTAATATTTATTATTATTGATATTTGACAGCCTCTGTAGCGTGGTGGTTGAACAGGTCGGCTCATAACATGGAGGCGGCGGGTTGGTTTTCCGCGACAGGACTAGTATTTGTATAGAGAACAAAAAAGCGCAAATACTTCTTCTGAGTTCTGAACCCCTTTTTTTTTAACGTGAAGAAATGCATTTACGTACGCCCGTGGCTGGGTCGGCCACGGGTAGTGTCGGGCTCGGTGCCAGAGGGGGCACCCATACCGACTAAAACTTCACGATGTTCCTCCGTCCCAGCTGGAATCAGGGCCGCGGGTCCGCTTTCGCACTCTCCGCTGCCCTGCCTGCGCTGTTGTCCGCTGTGTAAAGCAGCGGACCCTCCTCAGGGGGGGTGTAGACAGCCCCCTCCCTGGAGGGGTGTATAAAGCCCCTCCTTCCTCCTCGTGTGATGCCCCGGAACATAGTGGGGGGAACGCCCCCGCGTCCAGCGCCCCAGGCCCTCTAAGCGGAGACGGAGTCCGGGCTCTGTTAGCCCGCCTCCGTAACCGCGCTCTCCGGAGCGGATGTGCGAGAGGATCTCTCTCCCTCTCCCGCTCCTCTGCCTCCCTCTGTGAGACAATAGTGTCACAGAAAGAGGCCACCGCCTCCCAGGACCTCTCGTCGTCAAGCATCTTTTGCAAGACGACCGGCAACGAGAGGTTTGTGAGTTCTGAACCCCTGGGTTCCTAGACACGTAATCCTAGTTAGGGTCCAGGATCTAAGTATGACTGTGATCGTTGGGTGTTATTATTATTTAGGTACGCAATTGCAGGATTTTATACTTAGGTGGCACATATTTTCTCATTTATGGTGTAATCTAAGTGTTCTCAGCACGCCTTGGTGACTGGTAGAAAATGCTGTTAGCATCCTCCTCCGCATCTAGCTATCCTTATTCGTCCTTTGTACATTTCCTGTGCATAAGGTATTAAATAAGTAAACAAATATTGAGCACTCAATTATGAGACTTGAAAAGGTTTTTATAAATTAGGAAATATAGTATAAACAATAATGAACGTCGAAGCTATGTAATACCTATACGATATATAATCAAATAAGTTTCTACATATGTAAATATACAATAAAAATATGGCAAAAGGAACGAATCAAGTTGGCCTTTGCAGAGTCATTCACCGCTATATAAACCACCAAAATGTTTGCTCGTGCCATTTCCGTTGCCTACATTTTTCGTCTACAACTCTCTCCAGCCATTATTTTCAGTGAGGTGCTCATGTTTCCTGTTTTCGCTGGACGCTCCTATAGTTAAAAGCTACGTGGAAACTGGTTGTTTTCTTAAAGGTATTGGTTTCGCTATACTAGCCGTTGCCACATCCTTCGCGCAGTAGCAGGCTCGGCCTTCGGTCTCGCCATAATCTTCAATATTGAAGTAAATATGTAGCAAAAAGCCTTAAGATTTGTTTTGATAGTATCCGTAGGTATTAGACCGAGAAACAGCCTCTGTGGTGCGGTGGTTGTGCAGGTCGGCTCATAGCCCAGAGGTGGCGGGTTCGATTCCGCCGACAAGTATCTGTGTACTAAAAAAAGCGTTTTGTTCTGTGTTGAGTGTTGTGGGACCGTGGTCCTCGTAGTTCATGGGTCTCTAGATACAGCGGATCCTTGTTAGACCAGGAAATATGTGTGACTTTATAGATATTTATTGTTTTTCTATAACTTATACGTACCTATTATCCATATATATATTTTTAGGAATCAGAAGTGTTAAAATATAAAAAAAACAAACATTTACACGTCATTACACTAATTTAATTCAGAATCAATTTATTTAAGCAATAATTTAATAAATCAATAAAGTTTCGAGCGCACAAACAGCCGTTAATTTACATACAATAAGAATTACCACAATAAGACAAAATCACAACAAATTAAAATATGGAACAAACTCACAGTAGGCAGCGTCGGAACCAACCACCTTACCGACCGGCGACTGAGCAGCAAATGAGCCGGCATTCGATTGAGCGCTTGCTTTTATAGCCGGTGGTGGGTACCGATATTGCCTACCACAAGATCGGCTAATAATATAAATTTCGTGTCACAGAGTTTGTTACCATACTCCTCCAAAACGGCTCAACCGATTTTGATGAAATTTTATATACATACTTGGTAGGCCTGAGAATAGGTTGTTATCTATTTTTCATGATCATCATCATCATCATCACCGTTTTTTATCACCACGCAGATGAAAGCGTGGGGCGCAGCTAGTTATTTTATATATTATCATTATGAAAACATTACCTAAATATGGTGGCTGAGCAGGGTCTGACGTCATTAATAAAGTACCTAATCATTAATCATTTTACAAATTCTAGTAATAGTCTATTCTATAATATTCATGATTAAAATTCGTTCAAAAAGGTTCGTTCCCACCCAGGACAAACATTTGGGTGATGAACATCGATTCTTGTTCTGTAGCTTGGTTTTATATTGTATTCTATGTACCTATGTATTACAAACAAAAAGTATTTCACTTTTTTTTTGTTTGGCTCCACACTTTAGTGTATTTAGCCATTGTCAAGTAATTGGTAATTTTTCAAGTTAATTAATAATGTATGTATGTCAAGTCAAGTCAAGTTACAGTCCAAGTCATAGTCTAGTCTAGTCAAGTCATACCTACTCCTAGTAAAGTAATGGCAACTTTACCAGAAGCTTCTATGGAGTTTTGGAGAAAAAAATAAATAAAAAGTACCTATATAAGTATTACATCTGGTGCCCATAGTACAAGTTTGTTTAGTTTTTGGCTAGATGGCGCTGTGCGAAATGTATACAAATATTTATTTATAATTTATTTATTTGACTAGTTATTTTTTTGTTAATAACTCCAGGATATAATAACGTAACCAACTATGTTGCTCTGATCGCAGACTGCACAGAAAAATGCGCCATATGGCGTAACCGAGGCTTAAACGACGTTGTCGAGGTCGGTTAAAATAATCGGGTGTTTATGTTTATTATTATGTTGTGGTGAACGCCAAAAACGGTTTCACCGACCGTTAAACTGATAACCGGCCGTTTATAAATCTGGTGAACTTCCACCTAAATCTGACTAAGAAAATAATCATCAGGTTACTTCGATAATCCCATAAGTAACCCCAAGATAGTCACCCTCACCAGCAAAGAAGTTAATAAGACCATAGCTCCCCTGAGGACGTGCGAGCTTCGCAAGGAATATCGATGGTTGTTTTTGATCTCTCTGATGTGAACGAATGATATGGATTTATATTTTGTGGAGGAAAGGGGTTGAGATATTGTCGGTCGGCGTCGAGTTTGGATACTGATAGGTTCGGTATTCACGCGCGAAGAAAAACAGCTTTTAGTAAATCAAATCGAAAGTAAACAAGCATGTTTAGTATGGAGTTTGTTCGAAGATGTGTTATGTTTCTGAACTGAATAATACTACTGCAGGTTTTCGTCATTATCATCCGCTTTACTATGTCATGCACCAACAATGTTCCAATTCATTTTCAATTATAAAAACTTTGTGGACTTTTGAAAATAATCCGAAAATGGCAGTTGTGAATTTTGATTTTTTTTTTTCATTACCCGTGTATTTTTGAATTTTAATGTGTATAAGGGTGGATCATTATCCGTTAAGTGTTCGTGAACGTGCACGAGTATTGGCAAATGGTTCCAAGTTTTAAAACCATGCCTTTAAATTTCTCTTCAAGGCTTCCTAGAGCATTCAGTAAAATGTCCACGATTTTACTGTGGCATTTTGACTGACAAAATAAGACTTTGACATGACATAACTGTACAAAATTTCTCAATTGACATTGACAGAATTATCGCTAAAAAGCGATAGCATGCCATTAAACGAAGAAAAGAAGAAGAAATTAAAAGGAAAAAAAATTACAATGTTGTATTATTTGATTTGATTTGATGGTAACTCAGTAGTTAATAATACCTAAACTTAATTTCACAATTCATTTACATTTTCTTCATGACTTAGGCTTAGCGTAAACGTGTGAATAGCAAAAATTAAGATAAGTAAGTTAACCTGGTGACATCTGCCGCAGAATTAAGACTAACGGACGGAACAAATCATCAAGCATTCATAAATTAGCTTTAGCTTAATTAAGCTCCAGTTCATTAGTCTCCTAGTTGTGACATATTGAAGCCATATAAATGGGTATTATTAGCGCTCGGAGACGGACCGCGTCTAGAATGATAACGAATGGTTAATTGGTTACATGTGCTTTTCAGGTAAAGACCTAATACTCGTGTACTTACGGTTTTTAGATCACCACCTTTTTTTAGATCACCTTAGGTAAATAATATAAGGGTCACATGCTAACAAAAAAAGCATAGATTGATATAAGTAAACAAGTAGGATTTTGCTGCAAGATTGCATACCATATTGTCTCTTCCTTTTTTAAGTAGGTTGAAAATAACTATCAACTTCACAATCTTCCACTCGCTGCACAAATTTGTTGTCGGCCTATACCTTGTAATAATAATTACAAAATGATAAAACTCCTCCGAAAAAAAAATAAGGTTCCCGCTTTGTGCTGAACATAGGCGATTGTGGCGGCTGGGCGCCTGATCGGCTGGGCGCCTTAAGCGAAGGTGACGCTGTAAAGGTCGTTAGAGACCAACAGCATTAGATCATAAAAAAAGGCTATTGTGGGTGCCTCTGCAAGGTCACACCAGAGTCAATTGAACTTAGTTTTATGGAAATTTAATAACATTTTTCATTTTACATTTCCATCCTTATCCTTACTATAATATTATAAACGCGAAAGTTAGTATGTATGAGTGTATGGATGTTAGTTACTCTTTCACGCAAAAACTAAAGAATAGATTTTAATGAAACTTACAATGCAAATAGCTTATATGCTGAATTAACACATAGGATACTTTTTATCCGCGGTTGAAACCGCGGGGCGCAACTAGTGTAGACATAAGCAAGAAATTCAATTGACTCTGGCGTTATCTCATGCTATGGTATTACAATAACCATATTATTATCAATTCTGTAGTGAAAAAAAACCTAAATTGACCGTTTTTTAGGATTCGCATCAACAGAATCTAAAGTTCGACACCAATACCAGTTCGTAAAATGGACAATCAATCGATTTTGAGCGTTACAATAATGAAAACGTCACTTTTTAAATACCTTTATTGGAAACTTAATGTACGTGCTATATTTACAATAAATAACTATTGTTACAGATTAGTGCTTAGGAAAAATGGTATTATTTTCCCAACTTATAGAAATTATAGTATTCAAAAAGGGCAATTGTTCTAAACAAAACCGATATTTCTCAACATTCTAATCATAATCATCATTAATTATTATCATATAAAAAATTATTGACGTTTACAGAAACGTATCGACTTGGATATCACTACATTTTTCAATAACAACATATTTTAGACAGGTGGCTTAAAAAAATATGAGCGTGTCACTTTTTTGCAAGTATACAGTTTGCAGAGCGTTGACTTAACAGCCATTCAAATATTACTTGACAGTTGTTAGCCACTATTTTTAGTATTATTTTAATACCATGTAACGGTGTCGTAGCTTAATCATAATCTCTATTGTGTACAAGCTTCTGCCCGCGGCTTCTCCCACGTGGCCTATAGGAAAACAATTCAACCACCCATTTCACCCACTTAGGGGTGGAAATTCGAAATCGCTTAGTGGATTCCTACACTTTACAAAGAACACACCCTCCAAATTTCAAGTCTCTAGGACCAGCGGTTTAGGCTGTACGTTGATATATAAGTCAGTCATTCAGTAAGTCAGGACTTTGAATTTTATATGTATATGTTCTATTGTAAAGTTGGTTCAGTCCGAGTGTATTTCGTCTGCAACCTGCTGCCACTTGGCCACCATGGTCGACACGGTCTTGTGCTTCAGGCCCATCGATGTTGATATTTTCACCTGAAAAGAAAATTTTGCTTGTAAATGGTGACCACTTCCCAGATGATGCAGCTTAGTCCACAAACTAGTTGGACCGATGACAAGCTAGGCGATCACACAACTAGATTGCAACTAATAAATCAATAATTGAAAAGGTTATCTTGACGCTTCCTATTCCACCGGTGTCACATTATTTAAATGCGTGTAACTACATATATTTTTTTTTTTAATTTTTGGCTCCACACCTCCGTGTATTTAGCCAGTGTCAAGTAATTGATAATTTATCAAGTTAATGATATTTCACGCAAATATGTGTCAAGTCATAGTCGAAGTCATCAAGTCAAGTCATAGTCTAGTCAAAGTCATACTCCTAGTAAAGTGGTGGCAACTTTACTTGAAGCTTCTATGGAGTTTTGGAAACAACACGAAAAGAAACGTTTCACCATCATTATACCACTTTCCCACACTCATGCTTGTAATCCAGCACTTAACGAATAAAATGCCACCAATTTTATGCATTAACACTGAAAATAACACAAGTTTGAAAAATAATATAATGCGGTAACGTGATCTTTTTCGTTTTCCCGCCAAAAAACTTTTATCTTATTTTATCTTTATTGCTCAGAAAAAATAAACAGAACTTCAACTTCTTATTTTTTTGGCTTCTGCGTGTTACCACAATTTTGCCAATGTCACGTAGGTAGAACGGAGAACAAGCGATAGAGATTTTGCTCGGTTAAAATATGTTACATATTAAATTCTGAGTTCCAACACAAAACATTCACAAGACGTCACAGTTCACATATAAAGAAGCATATAGTGTATTAAATTAGAAGCAGGGATTTTATACAAATATTTAAAGATTATGAGAGATGATAGGTACATATTAATCATAACTTAATTATGTTGGCAATTATGAATTTACTTAGGATGTTAAGGAAAGGTGTAAATACTAGAGAAAGGAGGTAGCTAAAATTAGTGGGATGTGGAATTTCAGGAGGAAATATGTCATACATACTTCCTCCTGAAACTCCACGTAAGGTAGGTAAATTAAAATATACGTAGTACGTTAAATATACGTAGTTTAGGTACATTAACAGTTAGATTTCCGTAATACAACAACAGACCAGGTAAGCTTGGTGGTGCTGAGTGAAATTATATTGTTCTAAATATGAGTTACACTAAATATGAAAGTGACTATGTTATTGGTTTCAAATGAATTTAATCAAAACATGTAAATTATGCTTGTAAGCGGTGATCACTTCCCAGATGATGCGGCTAAGGCCACAAACTACAATAGTTGGACGGACGACCAGCTAGACAATCACGGAACTTAATAATAATAATATGTGTGGACATCTCACACAACGCCATCTAGCCGCAAACTAAGCAAAGCTTGTACTATGGGAACCAGATAACATGATGATACAATACTTAGATACTTTTTGAACATATGCAATGTTAGTAATTTATAAACTTTACTAAAACGTTGGAGGAAGTCTCCGTCTTGCTTGATGCAATTAAAAGGGAAATGAGAAAAGTCTTCAGATTTTAAAATTAAAAACCGGCCTTCCGTCGCGTTCTTCGTTCTGGCGCTCAAGACGTTACAATCGGTTCCTTTTGCACGACAGATTGTGTGCGTGGCACCTAAATTACGCGCCCTCTTTCAAGCTAGTGCCTTATCATATTTTTATATTTAAATCTATGTTTCATTGCATTACAACAAAACTGCTATTGTTCACGGAACAGTATAAAACGAGCACACACCTTACTCTTCTTCTTGCTAGGCTTCTCTTTCTCCTTTTCCCGTTCCTTCTCTTCTTTCTCCTTCTCTCGCTCTTTCTCCCACTCCCTCGCTTTAGATTCGGGGGGGAGGGGAGGCTCGGGAGAGTTGGTCTCGGTTTGTGGAGCAGATGTATGCATCTCTATCTCTGCTATATCGTTGTAGAAGGACAGTAGTTCATCTCCTATCTGTTGTTTGGGTGGCTCCTGGGGAATAAAAAAGAGTTTTTTTTTTGTTTCAATTGAACTTTTTTAATTGTACATTGCTGTACTACATAATGTAAAATTGCTAAAATTCCGCTTAATTTCAATAAAACTTTTTACTTTCACTTTGAACCTAATAAAAATCTTCCCATTTTCAAGGGATGACCACTCAGATGGGAAAGCAGCTAATTTAGTGAGCTGGAAGCCGCAGGCTCTAATCCCGCTGGTTGCTAAAACTTTTATGACTTATAATATCTTATATTTGCCCTTACGATTATGTACATGGGGGTGATATGTCCTGCACTGACATCGAATCTGGTGTTTGGGTGGTTAGGTGCTGCTAAGGGTGTAAAATCTCGCTTGAGATGTACGTTATGCTTAGGGTGTATGACCGATCCTATATACCCTGTGTAAAGGATAAAGTTATATGGTTAATATTATTATTGTATTGTTACCGGCGGTAGCGGCGGCAGGTCGTCGCAGCCCGGGGGCGGCGGGTCGGCCCACGGGGGCGGCGGCGGGGTCAGCGGCCGCGGGGGCGGCGGCGGGGACGGGGGCGGCGGCGGCGGGGGCGGCGGCGGGAGTACCACTTCCTCCTGGAAACGATAATATAACATGTTACGTCTTAGTATTAAGCCCCCTATATGCGGTCCGACCCATCGTTTCAGACCGATGGTTACGATAGATAGATAGTGTACGGTAAGATCGTTGGTATTTACTTGATCATAGACGATATCGGGCATCGCAACAAAAACCGATTCAATCCTGAATCACACTATCACACTAATATTATAAAGGCGAAAGTTTGTATATATGTTTGTGTGTATGTGTGTATGTTTGTTACTCCTTCACGCTCAAACGGCTGAATGGATTTGGATGAAATTCGGTACCAAAATAGCTTATACACTGGATTAACATATAGGCTACATTTTATCCCGGAAAGTTGAAATGTTTCCGTGGGATGAGCAAATAATTAAAATACTTTCTATCCGCAGGTGAAACCGTAGGGCGCAACTAGTATTAAATAAATAATAAATAATTTAAAATATTTGCTTTCGTGGTTTATGCAGGTACTTAGAAACAGTACCTTATGTTCAATGCCCGGATGCGGCGGCGTGGTCGATATGTCCATGTCGGTGCTGGCGACGGCCGGGTACTCCCACTGCTCGAAGCCGTCCGCGTCCCGGACGTACCGGTAGCGGCCCTCCGACCTGCGGCCACAAACGCGCCGGTACAAGCGGGTGCTCGCGGCACTGCGCCATCCGCGGGAGGTAACCTTGAAGTCTAGCTCTTTAACTTTCGCGACTTGGAACTCTTTCCCGGGCAATGCTGAGCTGAGACGAATCAGTTACCTACTAAATATCTTAAGTTACATCTCTCTGTTCTGTTTTCGTTATATTTCTTATTAATTTGTGGTCAGCGTTGTTGGTACACTAACTACCTACATTCTAAGGCTTATACTACTTTAAGATTATGTTTGTTGTGTACTGTTTGTTGATCCTAAATAAACATAAAAAAAAAATTGTGACAGATCATTTAAAGCTTCGTTTTTTTGCCACACATTTTAAAATGTTGTGGTGCAAATTAATACATTTTCTTTCTATATTATAAAAGTTATGATGTTAGATTACATTGGCTACCATGTAATGTATAGTACTAATAACATGTTCGGAAAGATGAAATTAGTCAAATTTGTGTTTGGATAAATTTCTGTGCGCGAAGACTTTTTGGTGTGGTCGGCTCATAACCCGGAGGCGGCGGGTTCGAGTCCGCGGAAGGACCGGTATTTGTGAACAGGCGAAAAGCGCAAATACTTGTTCTATATCCAGATACACCCAGGTGTTGTGGGAACAAGGTCCTTGTAGTTCCTTGCTCCCAAGACAATGGGAATCCTAGTTAGGGTCCAGGATCTATTGAGTTTGTTATCTGTAACGCGTTTTCATTTATGAACTTGTAGTTATAGTTTAAAATAATGTTTATGAGGATGTAATACATAAAAATAATTTAATTTAGGACTGGATGTGTTAGATTAGTGTGTGAAACGTCCTCAAATATTTAGCTTCCTTGCAGCAAGTGTTTTATCCAAGATTACCTCCTATCGGGGATAAGAAACATAAGCCGGGCTCGCTTAGAAATCTAAATGAGTAGAAATATCTTTGAGTTTATACTTAAACCCTCCTGACTTGTGTCTACTATTTTTTTAAGTTAACACAAACGTCACGCTTTACGCCTTCTCTCCTTCCGCGCAAGTCAATGGAGCCGATTGGCTTGCGCGTCCGATACTTTCTGAAAAAGACCAAAGTGCATTATCTAGAAAAATAAAAATAAAACATACGGTTAAAATCATGATTATCTCACCGAGTCCCCGGCGCGAGGTTTTCTTTCTTCTATCTCGTGGGACGTCTGTTGTTCCGGCATCGTTGTCACTTCTTACGACTAATATTTAGAATTACAATTTGGGATTCTAAGAGATTTGGTGGATGGGATTTAAGACTAACAAATTGTTAAAGACATTTGTGATGATCATATTTTTATTAACCTTTGCAGTTACAAAGAAGAAATTATGTAGAATGTAAAAGAGAAGATTAAGTATGATACAGTTTAAACAATTCACTGGGGAAATTCTACAGTTTACATCTGTTTGAACAAACAACAAAATCAAGTTTGATAAACAAAGTTAACACTTAATTATAGCTTACTTACAAATCTTGACGGCAGAATCACGGCGACCAAGCCTGTATTATGGAATCGAAAGCGCACTTGACAGCTCTGTACATTTTACTATTATCACATAGAATTTATCATGACATTTAAGAAAGTTAAGTAATGAATAAATATAACAGAAAAGGTAGTCGTAATTCAGCCGTCAAGTGCGCATTAATTTTCAGCTGAAAAGTGCATAAATACTCATAATTCATAAGTCATAGATATTTAATTTATTTCTGTAAACGAGCACGCCTAATTCAATATTTTACTGTCAAACATTATTGGGTGACTGGTTAAAAATTCCGTTGCCATTAATTTAAGTCCATCATTGTACACGTTTTGAGCCTACAATAAATAAATAAATATGCGAGAGCTCTGTTCATACAACAACGATATCCATACATCGATTTTTTTAATCCATTCAATCGTACTTTACCTAGTTTTCTTTGAGAAAAAGAACACATTCATATGAATTATACGATTTCATACATTCAGATTCTCAAATAACTGCATAACATAACTTAACAGGCACATCCTTACACAATATTTAACACTTAGATTATTGACATACATCCAATCACCATCCACGGCGTATGCAAACGAATTTTAGGTTATGGGCCCACACTACTAAATTCAAGATGTTATTTTGGATTAGAGTTACAAATTGCGAATAGGATTAATCGGTCCATTCACCGCACCTAATGACAAATTTTACGGAAAATTCAAAAATAGCCTTGATACGGCCGCATGCTCTACGTAGCCCTTATTTTTGGATCAACCATTTCCACAGCCAAATGTAATCACAAGCAAATTTTTCAATCACAAAGCCGACAGAAATGAGCCCGGGTGTTTGTACGGATATCACAGCCAAATCTTTCTTCAAATACAATGTCAAGCAACCGCTAAACGTTAAGTAAATCATATATATTCATGTATACAGCAGTAGATACCGTCTGCTAAGCGTAATCAACAGATTAATTTTATTATTTTATTAATCTTAATAATAGGTCTTTACCTATGAAATTGCCGTATTGCAGTACAGACTTTTTCAAACAAAAAAAAGTTTTGATTGGCTATGAATTCTAAATTCAAATTAATTTTGTTTTAAAAATATGACATTCTATTTACAATATAAGTCTTTTGTTTATTGATTAGCGTTGTATTTTCATTACATTTCAACATTTTTCCTCATAATGGATACTTTGAAATTTCGTGTAATTATGGAATATGAGTTCCGTCGTGGCACCAACGCGGCACAAACGACACGTAACATCAACGACGTTTACGGAGAGAACTGTACAAACGAACGTACAACCCGTTATTGGTTTGCTCGGTTCCGTTCTGGGAATTTTGACTTGAAAAATGAACCTCGTGGTCGTCCGGAAACTTTGGTCAACAATGATGAATTAAAGGCGATTGTGGAAGCTGATGAATCTCAATCTATAGCTGAGCTGGCAGCAGCTTTTGATGTTAGCATCAAAACAATGTTGGTCCATTTGCGACAGATTGGCAAGATAAAAAAGCTTGATAGATGGGTGCCCCACGAACTTAACGATCGCCAGCGCAACGTACGCGTCGAGACTTGCCTTGCGCTGCTTAACAGGCACAGAAATAAAGGAATTTTGAACCGAATTGTTACGTGCGACGAAAAATGGATTCTTTTTGACAATCGAAAGCGCTCAGCAAGTTGGTTAGATCCTGGTTCGGTACCAAAGCAATGTGCAAAACGAAAAATGACCCCTAGAAAGGTGATGGTCACAGTTTGGTGGTCTAGTGCTGGTGTGATTCATCATAGCTTTTTACAAAACGGCGAGAGCTTTACTGCAGATGTGTACATTGAAGAACTGACCACAATTATGGCGAAACTCGCACGTCTGCAACCAGCTTTGGTCAATCGGTCGTCTCCACTGCTACTTCACGACAACGCGCGACCCCATACTGCACAACAGACCGTCTCTAAGCTGCATGAGTTGGGCTTGGAAGCTCTCCCTCATCCGCCATACTCACCAGATCTTGCGCCTACCGACTATTACTTTTTCCAAAATTTGGACAACTTTTTAGCGGGAAAAAAATTCAATTCCCGAGAGGCAGTACAAAACGCCTTTGAAGAGTTTGTTGTCCCTTTGTCATCGCATCAATGGTGAATGGATAAAACATTTTCGGTAATTCTTTGTTTATTGTGTTTATTATTTTCAGGAGAAGATTCTTATGAAAGAAAAGGTTAAGAAAGTATGGAAAATTTTCACCACGCGGGGCACGGCTAGTTTTATTATATAAATTAATCTCGAGCGGGATGTAACATGTTTTTAATACAGTTTACGCATTTATGTTATATTTTTGGTGATAACAAGTGTAATAAAATAAATACGACAGTATTAATTATTTTAAGTAACTATGTACTTCTTTTATGTTTTCCCTAGTATTATTAGAACAAGCTATACGAAACACTCCAATGCTAAGAACTAGTATCAATCATAGGCCACGGGGCTAGATTATACACACAAATACGTTTGCCTCAAGCAATAACCACTTCGGAAATGGATGCTAACGATTTATGCAATAACTTAGTTGTAAGTATTTATCACAATGTAATAAAGAAAGGTCATCATTAATTTTATAAAAACCTTTTTATATCTTTCTGCACAGAGCAATATCACGACAACATCCAGAAAATATAATTATTGATACAGACACTGCTGATATATCGTGCAGTGTAAGTTACCATTTACACAGAAAACAGAAAATTGAAGGCCAAATTGAATAGAAGTACCGCAAAGGAAAAAAGTTATAAAATACGTCTCGTCAACGCAGAATAAATTGTAACTGGAAAGGCATTCCACAGTCACAGAAAATATGTCAGACCTGGTAAAATATTTACTGCGATGCAGTACAAACAGGCACTGAATAAACCAAAAGGGAAACGTTACAATTCGGGTTAAAAAGTGTTAGCTTTAAAATTATTTTAAAAAAGCCCCAAGTTATACACACTTTTATATAAGTATTTTATGCTACCGTCTGCAAAATCCTGGTTCAAATAAAAATATCTCCACGGATCAATAAAGTGATATTTGAAAAATTATAAGACACTGTTTGTGGTATGAATAGAGAACACCATTCTATGCACACTAATTTTTGATGAAATGCCACTCACGCCTAACGACCAGTATGATGCAGCAAATGACCAGCTTTCAAAAGGTAATTTTTTTTAAAAATCATGATAAAGTAATGAAAATTAATTAATTTGCTAATCATGCTTTAGTATTCATGATCAAAGGTACACAAAAAAACTTTAAACAGCCTGTGGCTCGAATTAAAATACATAATAAAAGTTGTGATCAGTCATGTCATTTTCATTTTTCATGTGCACTCAACGGGTTTGAAAATATTATGTTCAGTGTGTGATCAAGGAGCCACTAACGCAAAGTTAGTAGATGTAGCTTAGTGGAGGATACAAACGCAAAGTATTTAAAAAATTAAAAAGAATTGCGCTTTGATATGTATGAAGTGGATTCAAAACAAATAATTATATTATTTGATGTGCTAAATTTAATAAAGGGTTTAAGAAACAATCTGAATAAAGATATGCTCAAATAAATGATCAAATAAATAAGAGCTGAAAGATAATTTGTATTAATATTCTTGTAGTTTTTTTTAAACTATGAACAACATTATTATATAAGCAATATTAATAATCCGCACACATAATAAAAATCTTTCTCATTTTTAGGTATCTGCCCAAAATCACAGAAGAGCACATCAATCCTGATAAAAATTAAGAAAATACGAGTTAAAATGGCCGCTAAGATATTTAGTCACGGCGTGGCCGTTGCCACTGACCATTTAACGGCCAGAAAAAACTTCCACAAGAGTGCCGGCAACGGCAAGACGGCAACAAAATACGCTTAGTTGAGACATCTGCCCCTTTTATTGAGAATTTCATTAAAATATGCAAAGCTTATGGAATATATTTGATAAGATATATTCTTTGGAGTCTAAGTTAACGAGAAACTTTTATTAAAGCCCAATTGAAAATTTCTTCGGAAATATTAAGAGCTTGGGTGTGCGAAACATCTCACCGAACATTGTTCATTCGAAGGCGCTTTTAAAACCACATTACTAAATAACTTTAGCTCTGCGCACGCAGTCAACGCGAAATGCGAGGATTTCAATAAATGCCTACAAAATGTTCACGTTTTTATAAAGGAAAAAGGTACTTTAAAAAAACGTAGAACAAAATGAACAAGGCATTGAAATTAATTAAAAACTTTACAACACTCTGTAATTTAAACATTGAAAACTCCGATGAATACCAACAACGTATATGAATGCGGCCGAGTCCTGACAAAATGTTCAAGCAACATAATAAAAAAATTGTAAATGTAGGAGTTCTATATTATCAGGTAACGCAGATGTAGGGAATGAATACATAAGATCCACAGATTTTTTTTAAATAATAAAATGGCTTTTCTACCCATCAGATCAAATGTGATCAAGTGCTAGCAGCTTGCTGAGAATTTAAATCTCAAGCATCCCTTTAATCAGGATACAAAAATGGCTGGTCATCAATGGCGACAAAGTTTTTTAGAGAGAAATGACGACATTTCTATTAAAGTTGCTGAAGGTTTATCAATGGCGCGAGCACAGGGCTTAAATAAAGAGGAAGTGGGCCAATTTTACTAACTTCTTTTAAAAGTCTTGACCGAAAACAACTTGCTGGATAAACCTGAACGCATATATAATATGGACGAGACAAGAATTCAGCTCAACAACAAGTCTGGAAAAGTATTGGCATCGAAAGGTTCGCGATCAGTAAAACTGGTAACTTCAGGCGAAAAAGGAGAGATTATTAATCTTATTGGAAGCTGTAATGCTGATGGCAACTATCTTCCACCCGTGATGATCGTGAAAGGCGTAAAGAAAAAACCAGAATTTAGTGAAGGTTTACCTCAAGGTTCTAAAGTCTATATGAACAAAAAGTCTGCCTACATCAACACAGAACTTTTTCGAAGGTGGCTTAAAGAGCATTTTGTTGCTAACAAGCCTGAAGGAAAAGTTTTGTTGATACTAGATGGTCATACTTCACATTCAAGTGTGATTGATCTGCTAGAAGAAGCTGATAAAAATGGAATCATATTATTGTGCCTTCCAAGTCACACAACATCTGTGTTGCAACCACTGGACCGCGCGGTTTACAAACCGTTTAAGATATTCTTTAACCAAGAGACAAATCAGTTCATGCGCACAAACCCACAAAAGAAAATATATCGGGCAAAAGTTGCCAGACTAATAGGAAATGCATGGCTTCGAGCAGCTACTCCTGCGAATGCCCTAGCAGGATTTAGAGGAAGTGGAATTTTTCCGTTTAATCCTCATGCCATTCCGAATTATGAATTCAGCATCGCTGAAAGAAGTATTACACGTGACGATGTTGAAATAGAAGCAGGCCCTAGTGATGACGATGACAACACTCTCCAAGAGGAACATTCGAACTACGTAATATCGCAAACAACGATTCCAAATGATGTATTATCAAATGAAATGGATGAGGATAAGACAGACTGTGAGTGTGAAGGAGATGAGTTTATAACTCAGGTAATTACATTGCGCGTTCGCGATTCTACTCCTCCAACTGAATCAAATAATGTGCTGCAAAAACAAATACCCCAGAAAACTGCTGATGAGTTTACACCATCCAAGTTTATTGAAGACGCCGCACCTGTGCCAATAATACTAACACCATTTCTTAAAAGAGGAAAACAATCAGCGGAAGTAATAAACTCTAAGTTCAAAATCAAAGAAATGAAAGAATCTAAAAGAAAAAAAACTAAAGGGTTGCCAATAAAAAGTTCAAGAAAAAATAAAGAAAAAGAAAATCACTCAGTAAACAGGGACCAGAATACAAAAAACCGAACAAACAAAAAGATAACCACAGCGAAACAATCTGCAGAAAAGAGAAAAAACATTTTTTAATGTTATATTACAGAATAGCCAAAGCTCTTGAATACACGGTAGTCCGATTTTATCCGCGGTGCTATCTCGAATTTTAATACCATTTTCTTTTTTAGCTGTATTTATATAGAGTGAATAGCTATTTACTTGGCTAGCATGCTGCTACACCTTCGATCGTCACTTCCCATCAGGTGAGATCGTAGTCAAATGCTAGACAAGTTTGAAATAAAAAAATATCCAATAAAATGGGCAACCAGTATGCCTGAGACTAAAAACCACATCTGGAAAAATTGTCGCTACTGAAAAAGCAAAGGAAGATTATTTATTGTTACAAAATACTTCACTTCGGGAGCTGATGCAAGCGGCGTAGTATATATACGAGCGACGAAGAAGGCTCGGGCTCACTTTTCGGGCAGCGCTCAGAGGCGACGGACGTTCTATAAAATCACGCTATTAATTATTGTCGGTTCTTAGTAAATTTTAATAAATATTGTTAGCTTGATTGTAAACTTATTTTTTTTAAACTAAAACCACTTAGGATTTCCAACATCAGAAGTGGGATCTAACTCAATTCTGACTTGGTTATTCTGATTTCAAATATTGCTTTGATTTTGCTGTTGTGATTTTAAAGAATTTCCGCTTAAATTTTTGGTAGCTACGGCTGAGACTAGTAAACGTAAAAGTCGTAACCGAGATCGAACGTCTATTCCTGGTTTAGAAGCCCAGCTTCAAACTTTCGTAAGCCGCTTAGGTGTTTTGGAAGATTCCAGGACACGCAGTTGCGAGTACATTGCGCGCCATGTCGGCGCCTACACCGGATGCTCCGGCACGCCATCCGCGTCGTGCGAGCCGTCTGCCCGCTGACTGCGCTGTCGAGCGCCGAGTCGTACCCTGCAAGTCTGGACCTGTCCGTGCCGTGTTCAAGCACGCCTCCGCCCACCGCGGATATGGTTATAAATGAAGTAACCGAAAACCTCGTTAATGCTATGATGCCATGGTGGTAAGATCGAACCATGTATTTATGTCGAATTTCGATCTGTCTTTGCATGATTTTGATTCGTTGTGTGGTCATATTGATCATGTGCGCAAACTAAATAGATGGGACGACAGTGAGTGTTTAGCGCGTATAGGTAATTGTCTAAAAGGTGACGCGAGGTCGTGGCTATACGAGTGGGATAGTAACGACCGTAGTTGGTCAAATTTCAAGCGCAAATTCAAGCATTGTGCCCTATACGAGTAGATATCGCGAACATTTTATTTGATGTTATGAAAACTAATTCCGATAACTACCCTACGTATGCAGAATACGCTAGACGTTTGTTGTTACGTTACGCATGGTTAACGATTTGAGTGACGAGTTCATTGTAGCGATAGTTACACGCTGGTGTTACTGATCCTCAAATTCGCGCAACTGCTATGAATTTAGCGAGTTTTCTGTCCATTTATGTGAAACCTCATCAGATTACACCCGTTCGAGGTCGTGGTGTTTTTCGCAAAGGTTATGTTCAACAAAACAAGCTAAAACGCGAGTATAGTGATTCTAAAGACTGAGGCAGGATTTTCCATCAACGTTAAGAAATGTGAATTTCTTAAAACTGAAATAGGTCAAATGATTACTAATGGTCAGGTGAGACCGAGCGAGCATAAGGTAGAAGCTTCTGTTAACACGTAAGTGCCAAGCAATGTCTAAAGAGGTTAGACATTTTTAATGCTACTAAGTTAGTTTTTGTTACTTTAGACGGTACATCCCCGGTTATTCATTCAAAACAGAACTCGCAATGGTACCGTTAAGATGCGGTGATGAATAATACTGCGTCCACACTACCAGCCGCTGACCAGCAACTCCAAGACGCTTATGTCAACAAGGGTAGTTAGCAGTCACGAACCTTCACCGTTGGCGATTTTGTGTTCGTGAACAGGTCGTCACAATCTACGGGAAAGCTGGACTCTGGCATGCTGGGGCCCTACAAGGTCCTGCATGTGCTGCCACCCACCGCTGTAGCTCGAAACTTCACGGCGGGTCTTAAGGCAAGACAACGCAAGCGGCCGCCGATCACATGGTGTTTTGGCGGGGCGAATGGACGCTGGAGGCTTGTTCTGCGTTCTCCACTGCGGATATCTGTCTCACCAATGTGACTCAGCGATGACTGCACTTTGTGTGGCGTCGATTGCAATGTGTGATCATTTCGCACAGTTGCCTTCTCTCTATTTGCAATGTGTGAGGTGGCCTATGCCTCTTCATGCAGTTGCCTTTTGCAATATGTGACGAGATTATTCTCTCCACATAGTTGCCGTTTTTTGCAATGTGTGACGTGATTTGTGAGTGTCACGTCATACAGTTGCCGTGTTTTCAATGTACGACATGTTTTGTGAGTATCATATCATACAGTTGCCGTGTTTTCAATGTACGACGTGTTTTGTGAGTATCATATCATACAGTTGCCGTTTTTGCAATGTATGACGTGGTTTGTGAGTGCCATGTCATACAGTTGCCGTTTATGCTATTTATGGCGTGATTTGTGAGTATTACATCATACAGTTGCCGTTTTTGCAATGTATGATGTGGTTTATGAATGTTATCCCATACAGTTGCCGTTTTCTATTACAATGTGTGGCGAAGTTTAGAAGTCCGGAATTCTGAAATTCGCAATACATTTATTTTTCTTTATTTTCTATGCTAAAGTACTAAAGTACTTTCTTACATGCGGTTGGAACCTTACTTTTTCTTACAAATTTTCATAAAATTAGTATGCGAGACCTGTGTTGGTTGTACTTGAGTGCACGCTTGTGCTTCTAACACAGTTGTTTTGCAGTCTCCGTTTTCAATGTTTATTACAAGTACCTGTTGAATTTCTCTAAATTGAAATTTCTTTGAATTGAGCAACAGCTTCATTTTAATTTTGAAATGGTTTCAGTTACCAACGTTATGCCTGTACATCGGGTCCTAAAATCATGTTTTGTTGTGTTATAGAAGAAGACACAACGGCCGAGGTCGACGACAATGTGCCGCTTGAAGATGAAGCAGCTGTTGAGGACAACACGCAAGCAGGAACGGCCGTGTTACAAAATACTTCACTTCGGGAGCTGATGCAAGCGGCGTAGTATATATACGAGCGACGAAGAAGGCTCGGGCTCTCAACACTCGTCATACTCAGTCCGACTCTCGACACCGCCCCGAGCGGTCGTCTTTGAGCGCTTCCGTTACGCGCTCCCCGCCTCCGCGCTGTGCTCAGCACACCGCAACCGCAGTCCGCCCGGCGCCGCCGCGCCGAGCGGCCGCCCCCGCGCGCCC
Source organism: Ennomos fuscantarius (assembly GCA_905220475.3). NCBI lineage: Eukaryota > Metazoa > Arthropoda > Insecta > Lepidoptera > Geometridae > Ennomos > Ennomos fuscantarius. The sequence goes on along the minus strand of HG992034.1, from coordinate 789,879 downwards.
CGCGCGTCTCCGACGGCCCCTCCCGGGCCCCACCCGTCTCGCGAGTGCCGTGAGTGAAGAGACTGTTTGCTGGACATTATAGACAATTAGCGCCGTCGCTACCAGTGCCGCGAGTGAAGTGTTGTGCGCGTTTCGCCGTCGCCACGTCCGAGCGTGTGCCGCGGCCCGAGTGCGTTGTCGTCGTCGCCGCGTAGCCTCCGCGCTCGTGCGCGTGACTGGCTGCCGCCGCGTCCGGGTACACTCGTCGGCGCAGCAGGAGCTGCAGAAGACGTAGGGATCCGCGTTCAGGTATTCACCCGTGCTGCATTGCAGACGGTACGCTAATTAGGGCTACACTTTAGGTACACACCGCTCCGCCTTCACAGGCGGGGCGTTACTGCTTACTCCCCACTCCATCCCGGAGCACGCCGGGATGGAGTCTATCCCGTCGGACGTTGCCGCAAGGCAACTGTTCGAATTTTTCGACTGGGCCATCCGGTTCAACCCCGATCTTAAAAACCTTTGGTCCAAGTTCGTTGCTAGGACTCCTACTCCATCCGCACTGGCTACCAGTGAGCCCGCATCACCGGTGATGCCTCCGCCACCCGCTGACTCAGTTAGCGTTGCCCGCGCACGCAAAACGGAGAAGGTTGCTTCCCGCAACACTTCCCGTTCCCCCGCCATCCGCGGACCCCCCCCGACCCCGTCACCGCGAAGCTGTGACAGCGAAACCCGCGAGCGACCGCGCTCCCGCTCGCCTATTTTTACCACTCCGTCGGTAGAGGTAATTTCCTCACTGATGGAGTGCGAAAGTCCCGCCTCTCCTGACCCTGTTGATGATGATGGCTTCATCACAGTCACTAAAGGAAGGAAGCGCCCCGCGACAGCTTCCTCTCCTCCCCCGTCCAAGGCAGCCTGCCCCAGTCCTGGGGCAGTAAGCGGCCCTTCCGACCGCAGAGGATCACCCGCCATTGAGGTAGATGTGCCCTCCTCGGGATCATCAGCCTCGAGACCGGAGCGACCTCCACCTCTGTACGTCCAGGAAAAGGAGAAATGGAGCAATGTTTCATCTCTCCTTACCACCAGGAAGGTGAACTACACGTCCGCCAGACCGACCAACTCGGGCATTAAAGTCCAAGTGGCAACCTCGGACGACCATCGTCTCCTCACCCGTATTCTCCGCCAAGAGAAAATAGGTTTTCATACCTATGCTCTCGAGGAAGAGAAAGTTCTTCGTGTAGTCCTACGCGGAATACCGAAGGAGGTGAAGGAAGAGGTTGTCCTCAAGGACCTCAAAGCCCAGGAGTTCCCGGTTCGGGAAGTTCACCGCCTATACAGTGGTCGTACCAAAACTGCCTTCGACCTTGTCTTGGTTGTGCTCGACCGCACCGCAAAGGGGAAGTCTATCTTCAATCTGAAGGAGGTAGACAAACTTTCAGCGGTCACGGTCGAGGCCCCACACCGAAACGGTACTCCGTCCCAGTGCCATCGCTGCCAGCTCTATGGGCATGCGGCACGTTTTTGTTACGCCAGGCCCCGCTGTGTTAAGTGCCTTGGGGATCATGGCACCGCCGACTGTTCCCGCACTCGGGACAGTCCAGACCCGCCAAGCTGCGTTCTGTGCGGAAACTCAGGGCATACCGCGAACTATCGTGGTTGCCCGAAGGCACCGCGCAGCACACGCAGGACTAGCGGGCGCGCGCCATCACGCCCCAATCCACCTACCACTGGCGCTCAAGGAATAAGCTCTAAGCTATCCCTTGTCTCGGCAAGCAGCACACAGCCCTCTCAGGCACCGCCTCCCGTAGTCAACGCCTGGTCCAAGCCCCCGAGCATGGTCCGGGCGCAGGCCGCGCCAGCGACACCTAGCAGCGCTCCAGCTATTGTTGAAGCGCTGCCTGTAGCCCACACTAGCCCTCCCGCCTCTAAGTCTGGTCCCTCTGGCCAGGCTACAACTTCCCTGATGGAAGATCTGGCTCTGATTAAGCAGAGCCTATCAGCCATCGATCTGAAGGAAGTACGTGTGCTAGCACACAAACTTCGTTCAGCCGCCACTCCCGAGGACCGTTTCTGTGCCCTGGTCCAGCACGATGGCATTCTCGACGCTATCATGCGCTGCCCCTTACCTTCTTTTAGTACTATCTAATATGGATAGTACACCAAAAAAGGTTAAACCTCGCTCCGTAGCGTTAGCGTTTTTCAACGCAAACGGCCTCACTCGTCAACGCGACTTGGTTCATAACTTTTGTAAGACCCATCAGGTCGATGTGATGCTTGTACAGGAGACCCTCCTGAAACCTAGTAAGCGGGATCCTAAGATCGCCAATTACGTAGTGGTTCGTAATGATAGGCTTACCAATGCCGGAGGCGGTACGCTTATCTATTACCGAAGGTCTCTTCACTGCATCCCAATTGATACTCCCTCATCTTTAATCAACTTAGAAGCGTCTTGCTGTCGCCTAGCTATGAACGGCCACGAACCGATCATACTAGTGTCTTGCTACCTTCCCCCTGATAAACGTTTGCTCAGTAGTGATATCAACGCGCTACTTTCTCTGGGAAGCTCCGTCATACTGGCGGGAGACTTCAACAGCAAACACGTCATGTGGAACTGTCACACCTCCAACACCAACGGTAGGATACTTGAACAGCTAACTGACCCACGACCAGACACAGACCACCACACCTTTGACATTATCGCACCCATGACTCCGACCAGGTTCCCCGGGAACCTCGACCAACGACCAGACATACTCGACATAGCACTTTTAAAAGGCGTAGCCCTCAGGTTAAGCTCGATAGAAGTGCTCCACGAACTTGACTCTGACCACCGCCCCGTTCTCATGAGACTAGGCTCGGATCCAACTGAACTGATACCCCAGACTAAGACAGTGGTGGACTGGAAGCGATTGGGGGAATCCCTGAAAGCTATCAGTTCACCAGACTTAGACAAGGTACCTGACGACATACAGACACTAGATGACGTCTCCACCGCGATCGATGCTCTCACTAGTCACCTCCGCACTGTGATCGGTGAGTCTTCTAAGCAGGTACCGGTGGTGGACCACCGCTGGGACTTGCCCGAGGACGTGAGGAGACTGCTGACAGCAAAGAACGCCGCCACTAGGGCATATGACGCGGCTCCCTCCCGTGATAACAAATCCACTTTGAATTTCTTACAGCGTGCTGTTAAGAAACGCATAAGTGATCTTCGCGCCCAGAACTGGACAGACCTACTTTCAGGGCTCGAGCCAACCCACCAGGCTTACTGGCGGCTGGCTCGAACTCTGAAAAGTGACACACTTAGAACGATGCCCCCTCTTGATAGGCCAAACCAAGTCCCCGCGTTCGATGATGAGGAAAAAGCCGAGTGTTTGGCTGAGAGCCTCGAGGCCCAGTGCAACCTTTCCCCCGATCACGTTGACCCTGCCCACCTCCATACGGTGGTCAGTGAAGTCGAACGTCGCAGCTCCCTACCACCTTCCGACCCCCCGCTCGAGCTTATTAGGGCCGCCGAAGTTGAGTCTGTCATCAAGGGTCTCGCTATCCGTAAAGCCTCCGGCGCTGATGGTATCAGCAACAAAGTGGTCAAACACTTTTCTGTCCCCTTAATCTATCTCCTAGTCAGCATCTTCAATGCGGCCATGAGCAACTGCTCTTTCCCCGTTGCGTGGAAGTCCGCCGACGTCATCGGCATCCACAAGCCAGGCAAGAAGGCTACCGAGCCCTCTAGCTACCGGCCCATCAGTCTCCTCAGTACTCTGGGGAAGATCTACGAGCGTCTCATTCGGAGGCGTCTCTGGTCCCATATCCACGAACATAAACTCCTTCCCGACGAGCAGTTTGGCTTTAGAGCTAGACACTCTTGCGTTCAACAAGTGCACCGCATCACGGAGCACATTCTAGATGGCTTCAACGCGAATCCAAAACCGAAAGGGACTCTCGCAGTCTTCTTAGACGTGGCGAAAGCCTTCGACAAAGTCTGGCACGACGGCTTGATTTTCAAGCTGTACCACATCGGCGTGCCAGATCGTCTTGTGCACACCATACAAGACTTCCTTAGGGATCGAAGCTTTCGCTACCGCGTCGAGGGGGAGCGATCGTCTCCCCATCCTATCAGAGCCGGAGTGCCCCAGGGCTCCGCGCTTTCCCCCTTGCTTTTCTCGCTGTACACCAGCGATATCCCGCGGTCATTTCATCCCAGTGTGCAGCTCGCACTCTTTGCGGATGACACCGCTATCTACTGCTCCGGATGGCAGAGAGTTCACATGCGTGGTCGCCTCCAACGAGCCCTCACCGAGATCGGTGCTTGGTTCAGGAAATGGCGGATCACGGTTAACCCAGATAAAAGTGCAGCGATGTACTTTTCTGACTACAAGCGTGGTCCGCCAGCGAAACCACTGTCCTTGTTCGACAAGCCCATTCCCTGGGCTTCGTCTACCAAATACCTGGGGGTTACCCTTGACACCAAACTCAACTTCAAGGACCATATTAAGCGAGTGCGCGATAGGGCTGCCTTTGTCTTAGGCCGCCTCCACCCTCTCATCTGCAAGCGTAGTAAGCTGTCCCTTAGAAATAAGGTGACGCTTTACAAAACTTGCGTTCGCCCCATTATGACCTACGCATCTGTCGCGTTTGCTCATACTCCCTCAGTACATCTGGATCGACTTCAGGTGATCCAGAACCGCTTTGTCCGCAAGGTGGTCGGGGCTCGCTGGTACCAGCGAAACTCCGACCTCCACTGCGATCTCGAACTCCCATCCATCCGTCAATTTATGAAGGATGCATCCCGCCGCTATTTTGATGCGGCACCTCATCACCCCAACCCTCTCGTAGTCAGAGCTTCAAACTACTGTACAGACACGACAGACTCGCCACCCCGTCGTCGCCGCCCGAGACACGTCTTGAGCGACCCGGATGATCCTATAGCAGCCGTAGTATCGGCTGCGCTAGGATCACCGGACCAGTCTAGCCCTTCTGGCTCAGGTACCGCTTTCGGCACCGGTATAGGATACCAGCGTAACACAATCAGACACCGACCCCGCCGGCGAGGTCGACGTACCCCCCGTAGGTTAGCTAGAACGGTCGCGACTTTCAATAGGGTCCACTCTTCCAGTGGACGTAGCCTTCTCGATCCTCTTATCCCGGCAACGGCCCAAGCCGAGGCTCGCACCCCAGGGGTGCCCTTGAGCTAGTTGCCTCCCACTTTTGACGGCTGGGCGCCCTAAGCGCCCGCCCTCCCGCCCGGTGACGCTGTAAAGGTCGATAGAGACCAACAGCATTAGCTCGTTCAAAAAAAAAAAAAAGGCTCGGGCTCACTTTTCGGGCAGCGCTCAGAGGCGACGGACGTTCTATAAAATCACGCTATTAATTATTGTCGGTTCTTAGTAAATTTTAATAAATATTGTTAGCTTGATTGTAAACTTATTTTTTTTAAACTAAAACCACTTAGGATTTCCAACATTATGTATATTAAAATAAAACACTAAACTTATATATTTTCTTGTTTTAGTTCTGAATCCTTGTAAGTCTGTATCTGTGCCATGCAAAATGATATGCATCTATACCTATACGTATGAATATTAATTAGTATATACAGATGTAGGTTCATATTAAAAAATCATCATCATATTAAAATGAAAAGGCATTTTGTAAGAGTAGATACATATATATAGTGGTTATAGGTAGCTATAACCACCTATAAAATACTTTTAAAATATTTATTATAGTAACACGCAATACCTACTTGTAACAAATACACAATGCTTAAACATCAGGATGTACGACTGCAATGTATATTCGCTTGTTTACGTTGCTACTGGATGGAGTCCTGACCCTGAGACACAAGTTTATACTTAGTTCGGAGATTCGGAGATGACGTGCGAGATATTTGGCGCCAAAAGCGCAGGCCTGCTAAAAGTAGTCCGCGCGTGTACTGGATACGCGCGGACTACTTTCGTTGCAAACTTAGAAGGTGACAGTTATGTCTACTATAGTTATAAGTATGTATATGTCATCATGCGTATCAAAATCAGGTAAGTAGCTGTTCGGGCGTCTCCTGAATTTGGGATAAAATTCTGAATCTTTTTTCGCGGACTCCTTCTCGGTTGTGATTTTATTTTGGTAGCTGTCACTGTCATTTTTATAACACAAATAAAACGGATTTCGTCTATAATTTTCACAAATAAAAGTATTCGCAGTTTTATTTATACGATGCAAGCAACAAACTCGAAACAACAATGGAAAACCTGGTGCAGCAGCTTCAACAGTAGCTTTTCGTGTATTGTCGATTTATAATGTGAAATAATGTTCTCCGGTTATAATATTTATGTATGTTTGTATTTGTTAAGTTATTGTTAATTTAAAATTGTAAAATGATTATTATTATCATTATATTTTCACAGATTTATAACCGATTACGTCATGAATTATAGGCGTGGTCCAGTCTACAAATCGATAAACGGATATCTGGCACAAAGATATACAACGACAACGCGAACTCAATTAAGTAATCCTAATGTTTTCGGTTCCCTAAGAGGAGAGGCGGCTAGGAATGCTACGATCCATTATCCTTGTGACGGACAACGACCCGACCCCTGTCATGTATATAAATTGGGCGTAGTTTTACTTATGTGTTTATATAGAGTCCGTAGCTTCGTAGTTAGAAATAAGGTAGGAAGTAAGACTGAGAACTTCGTATTGTGATTTTGTTAATAAAGATATTATGTGTATGCGAGTGGTACGGAGAAAGTTAACCCGCTCTAAGCAGATGTGGCTCCCGTCAACAGATGTGGCTTGCATGCGCGAGACCAAACGGGAGAGATACACTCCTCCGCGCGCCTATAAGGCGATGCAGCGCCACGCCGTCGCTCACGTACTACTCTGACGCTGAGCAAATAATACAGTCCACTTTTATACTATCGAAGCATTATTTTCATTTAAACAACAAATATCCCGCTACCGTGGCAGGCATCATACCAAATAATCCTATTTCGAACTATTTTTTACGCAAGACATCTTGGAAATTTTGGTAAGATGCACTAATACATATAAATAGTTGAAATAAAAGACCATTTTCAACGAAACAGGGATGCTAAACCCACTGACATAATTGAACTGAGAGCATTTCTGGGCTTATTGTACGTCATGGGAGTGAGTGAAATGGACGGCGTAACAGAAAGGACTATTGCGATAACTCTCAGGGTAATGGTTTAGAAATTGTATATGCCACAATGTCAAATATACATAGATTCAGATATTTGAGGAGATATTTGAGGAGATATTTGATTTATGCCCTAAGATTCCCAGACATTACCGACAGAGAACAGCGCCAAGAAATTGATAAAATGACACCGATTCGACAAGTTGTAGAGCTAGGGGGGGTGATCACGAAACTTTGATTGCAATGTAATAGGAGATATTTCCATACCAACTACGAGTATGTACATAAACTGCGAATTCAAGCTATCAAATCCATATAAATGTGTGTTTCTATTGGTTGCAATCGAGTAACGTGATCGCCCAGCTGGTCACCAACAATTGTCGTAACAACTACATTCCTAGCGATTGACGAGACTAGACAAACAACTTGTCGGTTTTCAAAGAAGTTCCTGCTTCATAATCTACATAAAGAATAACTAGACGAATTCGGAACAAAGATTTTCATGGTTGCCCATACAAAATTTCCGTATGTCTACAATTTTGACATATATGTCCAACAAAGTAAACGACGTTACTTATAGTGGAAAAAGTGGAAAAAAGGACATTTTTCAAATTTTCAGTGGAGCGCTGGCCAAACCAGCTCGATAACCCTTACAATACCCCAAAATACAGTTTAAAAAAAACTGTATTTTGGAAGGCCTGGGGGAGGCCTACCATCTTGCACAGCAACCGGATTTTTTCCGGGTCCCATTTCGGAGTAATCGGCAAAAAAACAAGCCGCACGTGGCCGCATGGTCACCCATCCAGGGCAGATACGAGAATTTCAAATACGCCATCTGAAGGAAAACCAGAAAAGTTACACACAATAGTTAAGTTTTGCACTACTGGCAACATTTTCAAAATTTGTGCAGTTTGGACTTTTGATTTAAATTAATTATAATTAAATCTTCAGCGACAACCTGCGCCTAATATTAAACTTGTAATTGATATATCTCGAAAACGGGAAGAGATAGGCCATTATTGGCAACTATGCGAAGGATAGATATCTCGTAAAATTGTAATTTAATTCTATTTTTTTTTTAAACCAAACTATTCCTAAGCACCGTAGGAAACCGAAGAAATAATGTATCTGCCTAATATGAAATGCAAGAGACATTAGAAACGATTCCTAAGCACCTTAGGAAACCAAAGAAATAATGTCTCTGCCTAATATGAAATGCAAGAGACATTAGAAACGATTCCTAAGCACCTTAGGAAACCGAAGAAATAATGTCTCTGCCTAATATGAAATGCAAGAGACATTAGAAACGATTCCTAAGCACCGTAGGAAACCGAAGAAATAATGTCTCTGCCTAATATGAAATGCAAGAGACATTAGGAACGATTCTTAAGCACCTTAGGAAACCGAAGAAATAATGTCTCTGCCTAATATGAAATGCAAGAGACATTAGAAACGATTCCTAAGCACCTTAGGAAACCGAAGAAATAATGTCTCTGCCTAATATGAAATGCAAGAGACATTAGAAACGATTCCTAAGCACCTTAGAAACCGAAGAAATAATGTCTCTGCCTAATATGAAATGCAAGAGACATTAGAAACGATTCTCTCAGAAATTTTTATGGACATAGTCCCAAACAATCCATTAAAAAAACATGAAAAAACAACAAATGATAAAGAATCGCGTCTTGGTGTCAAAGACACTAAATTTAGATTGTGGTGTAACTGTAGACAAACCAGATTTAGACAAAGAAACATTGAAAAAAGCAAAAGCTACCTTTGTATAAAATTTAATAAAAACTATTGAAGAGCGAAGGGATATTGGAAAGAGGACCATATTACAGAATGAGTCTGGTTAATGGCTAGAGTTTGAGACGAAACATGTTGACAGCTTAAAATTTTGGGAAAATTGTAAAAAGGAAACAGACAAATACTTGCAAAAATATAGTAAAAAATCTGTTGTATAACCCTAATATTAACCATGTTTCATCAATTAGCCATGGGAAAAAAATATGAAAAAGTTGCCCTGGAACAATTATCGACGATGAAAAATGTAAAAATTAAAAATTACGGATGGTTTATTGACGAAAAATACCCATTTTTGGGTGCAACACCTGATGGAATTACAAGCGATATGCTTGTAGAAATAAAATTACCCCGAAGCATCTTTTAAAATCGGTATAGAGGAGGCCATTTTACTAAATCGTTTTTTTGCTCATATGCAATCTTTTAGTCAAATGTTACTTGCTTATAACAAAAGTTAATTTGAGCCATTATGTATGGAAATAATTAACGTCAGGCAGCATTGACCGACGCGGCCTACAGAAAGAAAAAAACGGCTTTCCGTTACAGGAGGAAGTGCGTCGGTATTGTGTAGAATGTTACAAGAAAAATGTGTCTACATTTGGGCGTGTAATAGCCAGAAACAAGACCAAAAAAGTACCTACTTTCTGTAATGCTTGCCCTGACAAACCATTTTGATGTGTTGAGTGTTGTCGCGAGTGCGAAGCTTTAGATGTGAAGGTAGGTACAGAACAGTACGTAAGCTGGCAGAAGCCAGATGACATTAACAGCTAACGTCAGGTCGATGACGCAACTAGCGAGGTGAGCGAGCGCGCGCGGTAGTCGCGGCTTTCTTGAACGAGACAGCGCCGGAGTAACACCCAGTATATCTCAGTAAGTGAGCTTGTGATTTTTATGTGCTAGCACTCTCAGATACTCTCAGACATTCTCAGATGCTCTCAGTGATTCTCAGCAATTCTCAGATATAACCATGTCTTGTATATCCCAGAAACCGATGCGTCGGACTGTCTGCGGACAGTGGCTCAGTTGACTCAGTCTCAGATCAGTCTCAGATTTACCAGTGCCAGAAACAGCTCAGTTGCGAGGCTTGGGGTGGCTGTAGGGGGGGTTGGAGGCCACGCGGGGGGGGAAACCCTCCAAACTGAATTAGATCAGTTCTCAGCTCAGAAAAAAAAAAGAAAGCAGACATGGTTATCTTGGCTCTAATGTTTATTCCTTTATGCATTATATTACTGCATGCTCAGTGACGTATTTATCAGCTCAGACATTCGTTAGGTACCGTGAACAGGGTACTTGGCGACAAGTGTTTTGCCTACGTTCACATATGATTTTATAGGTATTTTTCATTACTGTTCCTTTCTATATGGCTATTTGGTATTGTTGTTATCTACCAAAATGCCAAAGAAAGTTTTACTTATCATTGAGTTTAATTTTTCGAAAAAAAAAAACCTTATGATTTTTGTGGTTTTTTCAATAATGTTCTTTGTCTGGTAATTGTTGTTTTCCTTCCTAAGTTCTTAAATTTTTCAAAAACCAACTTTATATGGAAAAGCTAGAGGGCCACGCGAGTCAATTGATATAAGATTTAGTTTAACACCACTGCCCAACGGCCTGTAAGACCGAAACGAAAACCCTCGTAAAATGCGGTCATCACTCACTGACGCGGCTTGAACTGAAAGTCTATGTCAACCATCACCGACCGACACGGCCTGGACAGGAAACGCGCTTTTTTTTCTCGGCATAGAACGTGTTAAGTGCAAGGACAGTAATTGCACATATGCAAAAAAAAACAATGTTTGTTTGGGATATTGCTTAATATTGGCGCTATGCTAGTTGGGTTTTACCTAAACTTAGGCGTTGAACTACACTTGGCAGACGATAACTGGCTACCTCAAACCGGGGTTGGTTTACTATGATTTATCGGATAGATGTAAAATGCTGACTTTACGTTGCACTTTTCATTAGCTATTTGTTGCCAATTTTAAAACTATACGGTCAATCTTTTCGCATTCGAATCAGAACACATCCGTGCTAATAACGCACATCATATACAAAAGTATATCATTCTCTTTATTCTTAAGCTTTCAAGGTTCACATACCATTGATATTAACTCGATCACATTACCATAGCGTGACCCATTTGAAATAAAACTACAGGCAACATTCACACTTACACATTACATACATACTGATATATATCACAGACCCGAGTTGATGAAATTATAAGATTTAAATCATTCAGATTAATATATGATAGTAAATACATAGCACAACATCACACACTATCATTCATAATTTATCACATTATATCACAGTATATCAGACAATACACAAGTTGACAAGACTTAGTCTGAAGTCTATCCATCGAGCAGTGTCTAACAACAAAGTTCTCGAAAGTTTTTGACCAATGAACGACGATGCAGATCAGGTCTTAAAATATTTCTTGCGTTTTAATTGGTCAAACGTTATTTCGAGAAAAGTGATATGTCGTTAGCCCAGCAGACCCTAACAAAATTGAATCTACAACACAACGTATAAACGCTTTTTTTTTATGTATATAGGTATCAAGTTGAACCCCACACTGGCAATACAGTGGACAGTACATAAGTGCTTATTGATCTATGCTTTCAATACATAACTAGACATATCTGACGGATAGATAAGTTACTTTTTCTACCATTTTAATACCATGGTAGAAATTTATGCTGCACATGGAATGCATAATATGAATACATGAATTTCCGCGGTAAACATAACTTGTAACTGGATTACCCATTAATGTATAGAATATTTTTGGATCCAAACTTGGTGATCCCACTGTAGATAAAATTATCCGGTAACGCAGAAAGTCTTCTCACACTGTGAAATATGAATATTCCATCAGCGATGAAGTAACATGAAAGTTCATCCACAAGATTTACATATCCACCTTTTAATACACATTAGGCGTTCCTGTATAGACATAAAGCCGAATTTACATTACGAAATTAGCTTCGTGCACGATGAAATTAATTTCACGAAACGACACTTGTCAAACTAGTTTCGTTATAGTATTTTTTTTAACGTGACGTGAAGTTCACGGGATTGCCGAGAACATAGCCTGCTAACTTGTCACAAGTCACAATAAAAGTCAAATAGATTGCAATATAAACAGAGCGCTAGGTTTCCATAACGTAAACAAATGCGATTACGCACACACGAAATAACATCAACTTTCAATTAAATCGCTTGGGAGTTAAACAAGTTATTCCCAGTATTTCAAATGCTGAAGGAAAGCTATGCACATGGACTAGACATATGAGGACTAACAAAGAAAAATGGACTAAGGATGTAATAGAATGGCATCCGAGAAACGGGGAAAAGACGAGGAGGTCAAATCAAAAGACGAGAGGATGATTTATTTAGAAGGTCTGCCAAGGATTGAGAGACGTGGAAACGATCGGGGGAAGGCCTATGTCGACAGACGACCTGACCAAAACCGTTGCCAATATATTGATTTTAGCTATGTAAATTAGATTTAAGAATACTACTGTTTTATAAGAGCACGTAAGTTAACAAGGTCAGATAAAAGGCTTTCATTATTATGCACATTGAGAGTTCTGCAATAGGAGACCAGTTTCGTAATGCAAAGGGGCGGGCGGACAGGCGGCGGGCGCGGCGCGCGTACCTCTGGAAGGCGCAGGCCCAGCCCGGCGGCGCGGCGCCGCGCTCGTGCGCCGCCAGCGCCGCGGCCGCTCTGGCGGCCCACCGCGCCCAGTACTGCGCCTGCAGCGCGCCGCTCCGGAACGCCGACACCAGCGTCTGCAACGGCGCGCCCGCTCTATCATCGTGTACGGTACCCGCTAAAACCCTTGCTGGGAGTTTGGACGGGGAAACGAAAAGGTCGCGTCACCGCATTGTATTATTTTCCAAAACTTGTGTTATTTTCAGTGTTAATTATTAGAAATACGAGTGTGCTTTAGACCACACGACTGAAGTAAAACTTCTTTAGCTCCATCTATCGGCCGGTATAAGTTTGTTTTTGCTTTGTTTAATGTTAATGTCGCCATCTTGACAATTGTAAGTTGCCATTTTACCGGACATAACAACATAATAATTCAAATTTTAAGTAATTTTCAACTTTATTACTTGTATGTTGACAATGGAGATTACGTGAACCAACAACTTTCAACTTCTGTTCGCCTTGTTACGCATTCACCAGATTACTCCCCAAGACAAGCGTTCGTAAAGAAGTAAAGAACTTCAACAAGGGTGAATAACTAAATAAAAATATGTTTTACTTACCGCGTATAGGTATTTAAATATATTACTATTAGAATCTTTTTCTAGGTTTCAAACTATATTCATAGCAAATACATATATAAGCTCCACATATGAGTATTATTATTAAGCGAGTGTGTGTGTGTGTTCAAAGGAAGTATTATCATATAAATATTTGGTTTAAATCAATGACATTTAATTGAAATAACGACGGTGATAATCTACTAGATAAAAGTAGCAAAACTTCTAGCTACAATTTTTTTGAAATTTGTGACTGAGGTGCAAAAATAGCTAGATCTAGATAAAAAAGTTAACAAACACTTAAATCAACAAAGAAACAAAACAGTAACTCACCTGCATCTGTATCAACATCTCTTGTACTGGTGACACCATCCCCGGCTGCACTTGATTCAAATACTTCAGCTTCGCTTCAACCAGCTCTGTCAAATCATCTAAATCATTATCTTTTTTCTCTTCATTCAGCGTCTCCCCTTTCGTAAACATCAATCCTTTACCATAGGTTATTGTATTTGTAGTCTTAGAACTATCAGGGTTTTCTTCATCCTTACTAAAGCCTAATCCAACTCTTTCGTTGGAAAATCCTTCTATATGCTGTGAATATTTTGTTGTGTAAGCTGGAGGTTCAGCTTTCTTGCGTTCAGGTAATACAGAATTGGAAATGCGTAATTTCTTCCGGGTTGGTCTTTCAATGGTTTCGCTAGGATCTGAAAGGTAGACATTAGTTTTTGGCTCCGGTGGAAGAGGTGGCTGTATAGGCGCAGGTACAGGTTTACTGTCCGTTTCTATTTCTTCAACATTGGTAGCACTTGGGAATAGAGTACTGGTTCCCGTTGCTTCATCTACATTCTTGCTGCTTGGGAATAAGGCTTTAGATTCAACAGGAGTGCTGATGCCACTTTTGGGAGTAAGCACGCCACTTCTGGGTGAGTTTCTTAAACTATCAATACTGCCTTTTGAGTCTTCATCAAACATATCAATTTTTCTTGCTTTGGTAACTTTGGGAAGTTCTTGTTTCTCAATTTCTTCTAAGAGATCATCAATGTCCAAACTTTTCTTATCTTCGGATTTCGCGGGAGATGCTGTGCCTGATCTTGTTTCTTCTTTGATGATCTTTTCAAGGCCTGAAGGTAGTTCTCCTCCTAGTTTTTCCAGAAGCTTTGCTTTATCTTTCAGTCTTTTTAGCAGTGTATTCTCATCTTGGCTATCCTCAGTTTCACTCTTTGTGACTTTTACCTGCGATATTAAAAGCTAAAAATTATTGCATCGAAAAATCAAGAATACTTTAATTTACTATGTAAAAGTGTCTCAGATTGAAAACTTTAACCTTCACATTGCTTGATGACCGTTCAATAGAGTTGAAAACACAATGATCTGACTTAACTATAGCCATGTTTGATTTATTTTATTAACAAACATGACTAAAGTATGCAAGAGAGACCAACTGTAGATCATCTGGAATCATTTTGGTTGAAATAATTTCAGATGAATTCCCAACTCAATTGAACAGTTATTCTAAAGCAGTATTCAGTGATTTTTCTCATCATTGGTTTTATTTCTACAATAAAGCATGATATAACCCATTGGTATTAGATATTTGACAGAATTCAATGAATTAAATAATATACATTAGATAACATCAGATGTTTGTATGAAGTTTCAGCAAGCTAACATTAAAAAAATGGACTATTAGTCACAAAGGATTGTAGTGTTGATGAAGAATATTTTGTAATCACTGATTTAACAAGGGTAAACTACATCTTTGGGCTGATGATGGAGATGATGAGTAAACAAACACTAACTAACCTCTTCCTTTACACCATTTTCAATTTTAACCTCTGGTGATTTAGGTTTAGTATCCAACAGCTCTTTTGGTATTTCAGGTCCAATTGGGACGGAATAGTTCTGGTTTGGTGGTAATGTAGGTCCATACTCCAGCGCCTTTACTTTTGCTTTCTTGTGAGTTTTGGGCATTTTGTTGATGGTTGGCACAGGCTGTTTGGGTAATGATGGGGCCACAAGGGGTTTCTTTACCGGACTATCTGGCTCATGGTCCGATTCAGATTCAGAATTGTGGTAGGATGTAATTAGTTCTATTTTCCTGTAAAATAAAGATACAGTAAAGACTAGATACGCAGAGATGTAGCGTAAGCCAGCCCCTAGGTGGGCCCATGATCCTGTCAAGAACAAAGACCAGATTATCCAGATTTCAGCACCCCAATTAACAATGAAAAAGTAATGGAGTGGTTCTGCTTCAAACTCTCCGTCTTTTTCATCTTCATTCGGAATAAAAAGATGGGAGAGTGATTATTAAGGTCAATATGAATTCTGATCAACCTGCAGGTATTTGAGTATCACCTGTCCTGATCAAAAACCGTATTTGAGTTTCACTTCCATTATATCCTTAAGCTAAGTTCAAAATCAAAGTGAAATAATTTATTGCAAATAGGCTATTTTTAGCACTATCACAAGTCAACATCAGAATACTAAGTTATTATCCTAAGCAAATAAAATTACAAAGTGCTTATGGTCAAAATATAACAAGCCTATCAATACTAATATAATAAAGAGGAAAGATTTGGATGTAAGTATGTTTGTAATGAATTGGCTCTAAAACTACTGGAAAGATTTTAAAAAATTCTTTCACTATTTGAATGCTACATTATCACTGATTAATGTAGGCTATTTTAATTGCAAGAAAAAAATGTTCATGCTAAAATGTTTAAAAAATAAATGTCCACCCATGCGGAGCCAGGACGGGCTCCTAGTCACACTAATATTATAAAGGCGAACATTTGTATGTGTGTATGTTTGTTAATCCTTCACGCTCAAACGGCTGAATGGATTTGGATGAAATTCGGTACCAAGATAGCTTATACACTGGTTTATCCCGGAAAAGTAAAATTTTCCCGTGGGATAAGCAAATAATTAAAATACCTTTTATCCGCGGGTGAAACCGCGGAGCGCAACTAGTTATAAATAAATTCAGTTTGATTACAACCTCTGAACCCAGGTAAGGAAAGAACTTACTCTTCTTCATCACTATATCGCCTCTTTTTGCTGAACCGGCTGTTCCTATCAGTTTCTTTGGTGGGTTTGGAAGGTTTCTTGATAGAAGCCGGCTTGGCAATCACCTTGCTTTGCTGCTTCTCGGCCAAAGCTTGCTGGTACAGCTGCCATTCTTCAGCTGATACTTCTGTGGAACCTATAATAACATTCTTTACATCAAAGCAGCTGTTACATATGCATATATCTAGTAAAAAAATTTTTTAATGTGGTAATCATACAGATTGTCCCATGATGTAATAAGGACCAATATAGATTTTGAAGTAGATTTTCCAGGGCTATCAAAATCAACCCCATGTATGATTTCAAACTTTTAAAGTTTAGGTGGTGTAGGCATTTTTAGTTTTGCCTTAAACACTATTACTGCAGCTCTCAAAAGTCTGTTTTTACCGACATCAAACACCTAATGTAAATTTATCAATGAGGATAGTCCATAAATATAGTTAAAACATACCTGCAGCATTCAACTGCTGCTGTGCGAGCTTCAGAGCCAGCAGGTACTCTGGTGGGGCCTCCCATGTCACCGCATTAGTCTGCTGGTTCCAGTAGTATGTGAAACCACTTGTCTCATCATAGCAGGCTGACCATGCTGTGAGTTACAACAGTTTATTGTAGTTATTCAGTGACTTATATTTACTTACCAAGAAGACTAATGCCCTTCTACACTAAAGTTTGACAGCTGCTAAGTTTGTAATAATCTCTGCAATCCCCGGTATCTAGTTAGTTTGTCAAACTCGCGTTAAGGCCAACCCCCAAATACTGTACACTCATTGGTTGAAAACCGATGATGATCAACAGGCATCCAATGATCATTCAGTATATGGTTTGCCAAGCTGACACAAATTTAACGAACATGCAAGATCCAGAGGAAAAATGTTGCTTAACTAAATCCTATTTTAATTGACTTTAGTGCAGATGGGCATAAGTGTTGCTCGTGATATTTCACATCATCAGTAAGGACATTTTATACAAGTTATTTAAAATTCATCAGTTGAATTTAATAGTAATTGAGTATGGAATAAATAATGAATTATTTTAGTTTTAATTAGCCTACCCAACTGGGTAACTCAACTCAAAAGTGCACCACATGTAAAACAACAGCAAGCACTTATTAAGAATATCTCATTGAACATATTAGATAATATTCGTAAGTTCTTAGCCGTTATTATTACTTTATATTTAATCCCAATTTATATACATTATACATATCTATAATGTAGTATTTAGAAGATATATAGAACCAAACAAGATTTTAGAAGTAGAAGCTTCTATTCTCAAAACAAAAAACAGTTAAAATTGAAAACCTTAATTGGAAACTGTTCACTACTCACGGCAATGCGGTATTGGGGCAGGATGAATAGTAGCCGAAGCTCCGGTACTAAACCCTTGCGCAGATGCCGCATTCTGAAATGTAGCAGACTCCGAGGCAACCACATGTGATTTCTTGGCGGGTGTCGACCATCCTTCATCCGATTCGTCACCGGAGTCACCATAGTTTCCAATCAAACCAGCAAGGGCGTTAGCTTTACTCATTTTCGACGTTGGTACATCCCCACTGATCACAATTCACAACTTCCTTGTGGTTAGGTATCTTGTATGTTCCCGGGATGCTAGTAATGTATGCTAGTATCTAATTTTCTATGCATGTTCTTGTGTAAAAATACAATTCATAAATGAGATGAGCTATCAGTTAAATATATTCCTATGTTCATAGTAGAAACTGTTAGAATCACAGAATACCTAATATAGTTAGAATTTGGATAGAATCAAAATTTAATCACGAAAGTAGAGGAATTATAGAGAAGAGGAACACAGACTAAGAGAAGAAAAAAATAATGGAAAATATAAAATGGCCACTTGGCATCTAAAAAAAAGTCAGTGCTGCCATTTGCCAAGCTTTACTCAAAGAGTATCACTAAGATCTAATCGGGTTTTTTTTTTGGCGGGAAAGCGAAAAAGATTGTGTCGCCGCATTGTATTGTTTTCCTAAACTTGTGTTATTTTCAGTGTTAGTGCATAAAATTGGTGGCATTCTATTCGTTAAATGCTGGATTACAGGCGTGAGTGTGAAAATGGTATAATGATGGTGAAACGTTTTTTTTCGTGTTGTTTCCAAAACTCCATAGAAGCTTCAAGTAAAGTTGCCACCACTTATGACTTTGACTAGACTATGACTTGACTTGATGACTTCGACTGTGACTTGACACATATTTGCGTGAAATATCATTAACTTGATAAATTATCAATTACTTGACACTGGCTATATACACAAAAGTGTGGAGCCAAAACATTTTTTTTATGTTGTGGCTCCACACTATTGTGTATTTAGCCAGTGTCAAGTAATTGATAATTTTTCAAGTTAATGATATATATTATATGCAAATATGTGTCAACAGTCGAAGTCATCAAGTCAAGTCATAGATGAGCTCTTTTTCGTTCCTAATTTGAAAATTTATATATTAATTAAGCTGCGTATTGAAACTGTAAAATCCATACAAAGTGTTTCTATTTGTTGCAATCAAGTTACGTGATCGCTTAATAGAACTGAAATTAATATTCCACTGAAAAACTGTGAGCTCTTTATAAGTATGACAAAAGTAGGATTATTTTATAAAACCGTTCAGCCTTTAAGCGCTCATAGTATGGTTCTTAGGTTCGTATTACAGAACAATGCTCAGTCATCGATCGGTGCTCAAGCGAGATTTCATTCATCAATTGATCACTTTATGAATGAAATCTCTGCTTGAGCACCGATCGATGTCTGAGCATCGTTCTGTAATACGGGCCTTAGTGATTCAAATCGGAGTTGATCGTAGCGAAGGTCCCTTGTTGGTTTTCGATCGGTATCGTTTTAGTTTACTGGAGAATGAGACTACTGTGAAAGTATGAGATATCATGCAAATATCTAACAGGATTACAGGAATCATTACCATCAGTCACAAAAAGTGCCTACAGTAAGCAAGGCAATTCCATAGTAAAACAGCATATTTTAATCTATTTATTTTAATTAACGTACTTAAATATGATACACATTTTAAAATAATTATAAAAGTTAAGTAACAATAATAAGTACCTAATAATAATTATCACCTTGTATAATTTTCTTGTTTCTCATTAATATTATTAAATTATGTAGAAAAAAAGTCTCAGCAGTTTCATGGTGGAATAACCGAATGAAGCTACTGGGACCAAGCTATATAAACACGGAGGTAAATGGATTGCCAGATTCCCTTCTTTATTTTAATGTATTTGGGGTAAAAAATAGGCTTAAGCTATACCTATACTAAAAAGCATACTTAAAAATAAAATGTTGTATTATTTTACTATCTATTTAAAAAATTAGAATGAACATTGGTTTCTTGTAGGCTTCAAGCTGCTACAATATTTTCATACAGGTACCTACTGTTTATGTCATTCGTCTTTTCGAATGATTCAAACTTAGCTCAAATACAGTTTCACAGAAATAAGAACACGTTGTTTGGTAAATGTTTAGCTTCTAAAAGAATCTTACTCTCCTAAACATTTCTAAAGCATTTAATATGAATGACTGTGTATTGTGAACATTGTGATTTTTCATCATAATGTTAATGAGTATTAAGTAATTAATATTCGTTAGGGGCGTTATATCAGATATAAGTCAAATCTTGCATATTTTATGTATATCCTACAGTTACACACCAGCTAGAGCAGTTTTATTGTTATCTGTGGTACCAGTATAATATGGCTTTTTATTTTATTCTAATATTGTACAATGTTGGTTCCTTCCGGTAAGATTAATACTTTCAATGATATTAATGATATCACTATAATACGAACAAGTGTTTCTTACTAAGGTGTTTCAAAAATAAAAAGTGAAATAAAAATGACACCTTTGAAAGTATAAATCTTCCATTTAGCTACTGGCAAATCGTTACCGCTTTACAATGCAAGGCTCACAGGACCCAGGGTTCAGGTACGCCGGGTGGCACTGCGGACAGGCGGGGTTCTCGCCGTAGCTTGACCTGCCAGGCCGCGCCACCCCTACTTGGAACGATGTTTGAGCATTGTCGTGGTCGTATCCAGGATGGGGCTTGTCCAAGGGAAACACGTAGTCAGGAACGAAGTAGGAACTGATGTTGTACTCCGTGTTGTGTGGCGACGGAGTCGGTTCCACGTCAGCAGGCGTCGGCCTCGTCACGTCTCGGAACGGACTCCTGCCTTGCGTTGCTCTCGGTTTCAGAACACTGGTACTGTTCTTCGTCTCGTCACCCAACTTCGGCGGCTCTAAATCAAAAGCCGGGACAGCCCATTTCCATTCATAATAAATCGGCGGACCCTCGGTAGTTGTAATGATTTGGGAATAGTCAGATTTTGGCGGAAGCAATTCTCGTTCTGGTTCCGGAATGCTGCTACTAGGTTTCGAAGTCAGAGTTGGCTTTACGTTGACGTTGTCGAATCTGCTTCCTTCAGAAGCGCCTTTTTCGTTTGTTCTCTCAATGTTGTTGAAATTATTGTTAAAGTTTTTGTTTTTTCTTGGAGATCTATCCTCTTCCGAACTGACCTGCCCCTCAGGTAGGTGTTTATTTATGTCGATTATTTCGGTTCTCGTCATGGAAGTCTTGATGGAATCAGGAGAATTAGGATCGAAGCGTTTGATGAAGTTGACCACGGGGTCTTCGGGTTCTTTCATTCGAGCGTCGATCTGGAACTCTTCGGAGCTTGCCTCGGTTGAAGACGGAGGTGGCGGAGGGTGGAGCTCTCTGGATGGCGGGGTCACATTCGGAATGAAGGTACTGTGACTAGCTTCTGTAGTTGGTCTATCGTCGACCGGTCGTATAGTCGGGCCGGGTCTCTGAGACGCGGCTCCTGCCAAGATATCCTCATCATCAATGGTATCGCGGCCGTTTCCGGGGCTAGGGCTGGGTTTCTTGGTAGACCACGAGCTCGGCGGGCGGTAGTTCTGCTTGGCGCTGTCGAGACCGTTGTTGTCACCGCCCGAGATTGTGTCAGCGATGCCCACAATGCTATTGCCAGGGTGGATGGCGAACTAGAAAGAAAAAAGTATAAATGTGAGAGAAGTCGTACCGAAACGCGATGTATGAAGGTATAATGTATCTTTATATCCTCAGCGCTGAAGCTGCTCATCAGATTTTGATATTTGATGTGTAGATTACATTCATAAAAAAGATGGATTTTTTAAATGTTATGCAAGAAGTAATTGTTGTGACACTTCTTTAATACCTTACCATTAATTTCCTTCATTAATCCGTCCAGCCGAAAAGTGAAGCGGCGTACTTTGGTATATGTACTATCGAACAGCATTTCATTTTGATTAGTAAGTAAGTAAGTAGGTATACACTGTAATTGAATAAAAACCGGTACTAAATCATGACAACATATCACTCACCTTAGTCTCTGCTTCCTTCAAGCCATCGTAGTAGTTACTATTGGGTGGCACCGACAGAATGTCTGGCCGCGGCGTGCGCTGGCGCATCTCTTCATCTGACACGAACGGCTTGTCTCGCTGCCCTGGAATCAGAACATGCAACGATAAATAAATAGATAACGGATTGCAATGAAATTTGGTGTGTAGTGTAGATATTTTAAATTATGGAATAACATTTTTTTTTTATGTTAAAGGGAGCAAACAAGCATACGGCCCACCTGATGGGAAGTGGTCACCGTAGCCTATGGACATCTGTAACACGGAGAAGGCGTCACCAATGCATTGCTTGCCCTGTACATAAGGGTATATATAGATGAGCAAGGGAGTATAATAATAAGATTAATAACGCCCAACGATCACATACACAGATCCTGGACTCTATCTGTATCTAGAGACCCAGGAAATACAAGAAACATGGTCCCACAACACCCAGACTCAGAACAAGTACCTATTTTCGCTTTTTGCATACAAATGTCCTGCCGTGGGAATCGATCTCACCGCCTCCAGGTTATGAGCCGACCTGCTCAACCACATCTTCACAGAGGCTGTCAAATAGAAGTAAAATACAATAATGAATTCCTACGTTACGTTTTTAGGAATCAGAAATGGTCCCTTATTTACTTAGAGGCTGATGACTATTCCAGAATAAGAAGTAGGAAAAATAAATTAGTAAGTACTGTAAGAGCCGGTTAAGGGAATTTCCAGAGAACGGGCAGTGGCATTTTCCTGTGTCTGCATTATAATCTAATGCTATCATCAAATTGCCTGCCAAGAGCCAACCGTGGTGATTAAGGCAGCCCCCTAGTTCAGCTGTGGACATCTTCCGGCTTATGCGTAAGATGTGAGTTAGTTTAATTCAATAACCAATATCAGAGGAAACTTTTAAAAATGTCTCTTAAATTATTGTATGTATTTACAATCAAAAAGTGTATAAGTATTGTGTCAGTTATCTGGTTCCCATAGTACACGCTTTGCTTAGTTTGGGGCTAGATGGCGCTGTGTGAAATGTCCACACATATTTATTTATTAATTTATTCATTAAGCTTCTATCACACCGTTATGCATGTGGGTAAAGAAAATCAAATTAGCACCATTGTTAGCTCAAGGTATTGAGGATGGCCATAATTAAATAGAATAGGTAGGTAAAATAGCTTTGTCTAGGAGCACAGACCAGTGCAATGTGCGGAACTATCGGTCAAATTAACTTGGAAGCTGCCAAGGGCGGTCGGTCACTGATGATTGATGTACCTACATCATTTATTGTATGTAATATTAGATAACTTTGTATGAGGTAATGGAATCTGTATTGTGTGTGATTACATGACATTCAGCTTCAATGGTTCGTTAAATTTAGATTGATGGCTCCTTATTTAGCGGTGGTATCTTGTTAACACAAAATTCTTTGGTGCATCGATGTTTTTGACAGCTTCTTTTGAATTTGTGGTTAGAAAGGTTGATTGGATTTGGTCGGGTTCTATTTATAAAATTATGAGTAATACCTAGTAATATTTGCTTATATTTCTATCATGATATAAGTGATATTAGTTACTCTATGGTGATATTTCTGCATTGAATCACACATTACGTAAATCTAGTACTTAATGAAGGTAGTTACATAATAAATACTCAGGCTTATTAATCTTAGGCCCGTATTATAGAATGATGCTCAGTCATCGATCAGTGCTCAAGCAGAGATTTCATTCATAAAGTGATCAATTAGTGAATGAAATCTCTGCTTGAGTACAGATCGATGACTGAGCATCGTTCTGTAATACGGACCTTAGTGTCTATAATACGTATGTAAACTTTTTAATGTTGATAAATAGGTGTTTGACTACAAGCTCGCTTGAGAAAATAAATTCCCTATTCAATGCGTAGTTATTCAAACAAAATAATTGTAAATAATGTCCAAAAAATCGAACAGCTTGTTAGAAAAGTTGTGAGGTTTTAAATTTATTTTAATTTTAAATAGGCGGTCTTCTGAAGGCACTAAGTAAATGATCATGTGGACGACAGTGGATCATGCTTGCCAAGAATATAAGGTTCACTATTGCTTGTAAAAACTCCTTGATTTTATTTGTCTGTAAACAACGCTGGGAAGGTGTTTTATTCCTTTTTTGACCGCATTATAAGTGTGGAATTAAAATGCTTTGTGTCACGGAGTCAAGGAATTTCCATCACATACCTATGAATGCCGTGTTTCCGTGCGTCTAATTGTGTGGTGGTCAAAGGGAATGGCGGAATTAAGTTGTGCAATTTCATTCTCATAAGTATACTTTGTAAAAACTGATAGGTTGGTAACCTTACGTCGATGTTCAAAGCTTTGAAGTATAGCCTTCTCCAGTTTTTCCTGATCTTGGATATACAAAAACTTCATATAAGTAGTATATATACTGTAGTATATATTTAGCTTAAGATGCACCTTATTAACAAGTCAAGCTTAACAGACAATTGTGGTGGATAATTATACCCAACTACATGATCATAATATAATGAAATACGCTCTTGATTGACAGCTTGTGGGTGCTGATACATTATAAATTGGCTAAAATATAATTGGTATTTAGACGGAATTAGGAAGAGCTTGTTATCGTGATCCAAGAGATCCAATCGTGAAGCCAAGGGTTAGTCAAGGTACTTGGGCTTGCTACGTAGTTGATAAGTATTTTATATATTATATGGGTTTGTATAGTTGCTGTAGTTAAGTGGTGTGTACAACGTCTTGACGGTAATTGGTAGGTACTCATACTTAGGTAAGTATACTCACTTACTATTTTATGTCTGTTTTATATTAAAGCCTGTATAATTTATTATACTTGTAATAACTAGATTTTGATAAGATATTTTTTCTGTCCTATTTCTACTTTATAATATCTTAGATGGGGAACTACTACTTGACTTGACAGCCTCTGTGGTGTGGTGGTTCAGCAGATCGACTCATAACCCGGAGGCGGCGGGTTCGATTCCCGCGGCAGGACAAGTATTTGTGCACAGAAAAACAGTTAAAATACTTGTCCTGAGTCTGGGTGTTGTGGGCCATGGTCCTCGTAGTTCCTGGGTAATCCTGGTTAGGGTCCAGGATTTATGTATGTGATCGTTGGGCGTTATTATTAGTATTACTTCGGTAGGTTTGCGATAGATCCCTCGTTTTGGAGCTAGGAAGCCACAACGTTTTTGGTCAATTAAATATAAACAAAACTTGAGGCCGCTTCAATAAAAAGATGAATAGGTACCATCATTTTTATCAGCCTATTCCGGAACATCTGTATAAATAATTAGGAAGACATGTTAGACGTAGCGAGGTCCTCTCACCAATAAGCAGGTTGGCATCATAATCCCTCGAGGACATGGAGCAGTTGACCATGTACCAGTGGTCACAGATCAGCATCCGCTGCTGGAACAGCGTCGTGTTGGGGCACGAGTAGCTGAACTGCCTTCCCAGGCCGTCGCACATATGGTACACCTGGAATGGGAATAAGGATTTTTAGTAAAGGACATCTTTTACGAGTTATAATTTATATTTAGTTAAAATAAATATCGTCATGTTACGTTATTAGAGTCTAATACGAGATAACACTCCGCCCTAAAAATCTCGCACCATCATCGTCAATTTCAACACTCAACTTCGGTGCCACTTGGAGGAGCTATGCCAGCAGCTTAGAGCCTTTTTTTACAGGCTGATGCTGTTGGTTTCTACCAACCTTTACAGCGTCACCTGGTAGAGGACAGGCGCTTAAATCGCCCAGCCATCTAAAGTGGGAGGTAACTAAATCAAGGGCACCTCTGGGATGCAATCCTCGTCTTGAGCCGTTGCCGAGATAAGAGGTTCGAGAAGACTGGACTGGAAGAGACTCCACTGGAAGAGTGGACCCTATAGAAAATCGCAACGCATTGGGGTACGTTGACCTAGCCGGCCGGGTCGGTGTCTGATTGTGTTACACTGATATCCTATTTACCGGTACCGAAAGTGGTACCTGAGCCAGAAGGGCTGGACCGGTCCGGTGATCCTAGCGCAGCCGATGCTATGGCTGCTATATGATCGTCCGGGTCGGTCAAGACATGTCTCGGGCGGCGACGACGGGATGAGGAGCCTAGACCCACAGTCCGTTACTTGAAGGAACTGAGATGGCTTGGATAGATACTGGCAGGGAAATGCACAATACACTCAAAGCGGAAGTGCAGAACTTTGCCACTCGCAGGTAGTATAACAATAAGAATACCCTACACTGGTGTTGGACCGGTTGGGATCGCCTATCGGTGGCTTCAATTTGTTTATGATCGGAATGCGGAACGTAATTTATGTTTACATCCATACAATAAACAAGTTACTTAGCATCTTTCATAGGTGTTAAATGCTATTCACAAATTATCCAATTACGTGACTACCGTACGAGTGAATATATTTTTAACTTCCGACTTTAGGTACAAGGAAGGCAGCATTTTTATAATTAAATCAACTAAGTAATACGGAATTTAATTACAGCAGGCAACGTACTCATCTCTGTATTTGTACCTAAATCACATAATAAATTAAAATTTATAAAGAGTCCTATTATTAAGAGTCCTGCTATTGTCAGTGGAGTAGCCACCATCGTTTTGGATCTTCGGCCAATGCTTTAACTTCCCCGTACGACATGACATTTGTCTTTTCTTTTATTTGATCAGTGTATGCCCTTCTAGGTCTGCTTCTTCCTCTTTTCTCTTCTACTTTTCCTTCTATGATGTTCTTCATTGAGTTCTCATGTCGTATGAGGTGGCCAAACATTTTTCCTCTTCTATCATCGCTAGTATGTTCCATTTTTCATACATACCTACAGCTAAATGTTTTTAGATTCAAAGGGATTTCTGGACATATATTATAGAAGCTATTAGGTAACATAGGTGACATTCTCCTCACATCGTCTTGTTCTGAAAAGCGAGCGTGACTCAGCTAATAGTAGCCAAACGATAGATTGCTGGCCTGGATTTTGATATATATTGGGCTAGCATATTGGACACGTTGTCTACTGATATTGGTCAGTTAGAATAAGGTTCCTTTTTTCCAGCTTATAGTTTTTCTAGTAGTTTAGTTTTATTTTTGAACTGCCCGTAGAGAATTTTATTAAGCTTATTATTTCAATTTTAGACTATAGACTATTTTTTCGCTGTCTTGGTTTTTACTAAGTATATTTCATTATTCATAAAAGATGTTATATAGTACATCTTTTTTATGTACAATCTAATGCATTAAATAAACATTATTCACTACATTAAGGTCACCTAGCTTATCAAAAATAAGAACACACAAAGAATAAGGAAGCGTCCAAAATCCTTCTACAGACTCGTGGCTACCTACATACAACAACCGATACCTTGATTGCTGTACTCCAACAATTGGCGCCAACAACTTTATAATTATAATATTTACAACAATTTTTTTTAGTTATCACTCATATAGTATGACTAAGTAAATAAATAAATAAATCTTGATATATAATAGGTCTTTACCTATGAAATTGCCGTATTGCAGTACAGACTTTTTCAAACAAAAAAAAGTTTTGATTGGCTATGAATTCTAAATTCAAATTAATTTTGTTTTAAAAATATGACATTCTATTTACAATATAAGTCTTTTGTTTATTGATTAACGTTGTATTTTCATTACATTTCAACATTTTTCCTCACAATGGATACTTTGAAATTTCGTGTAATTATGGAATATGAGTTCCGTCGTGGCACCAACGCGGCACAAACGACACGTAACATCAATGACGTTTACGGAGAGAACTGTACAAACGAACGTACAACCCGTTATTGGTTTGCTCAGTTCCGTTCTGGGAATTTTGACTTGAAAAATGAACCTCGTGGTCGTCCGGAAACTTTGGTCAACAATGATTAATTAAAGGCGATTGTGGAAGCTGATGAATCTCAATCTACAGCTGAGCTGGCAACAGCTTTTGATGTTAGCATCAAAACAATATTGGTCCATTTGCGACAGATTGGCAAGATAAAAAAGCTTGATAGATGGGTGCCCCACGAACTTAACGATCGCCAGCGCAACGTACGCGTCGAGACTTGCCTTGCGCTGCTTAACAGGCACAGAAATGAAGGAATTTTGAACCGAATTGTTACGTGTGACGAAAAATGGATTCTTTTTGACAATCGAAAGCGCTCAGCAAGTTGGTTAGATCCTGGTTCGGTACCAAAGCAATGTGCAAAACGAAAAAAATGACCCCTAAAAAGGTGATGGTCACAGTTTGGTGGTCTAGTGCTGGTGTGATTCATCATAGCTTTTTACAAAACGGCGAGAGCATTACTGCAGATGTGTATATTGAAAAACTGACCACAATGATGGCGAAACTCGCACGTCTGCAACCAGCTTTGGTCAATCGGTCGTCTCCACTGCTGCTTCACGACAACTCGCGACCCCATACTGCACAACAGACCGTCTCTAAGCTGCATGAGTTGGGTTTGGAAGCTCTCCCTCATCCGCCATACTCACCAGATCTTGCGCCTACCGACTATTACTTTTTCCAAAATTTGGACAACTTTTTAGCGGGAAAAAAATTCAATTCCCGAGAGGCAGTACAAAACGCCTTTGAAGAGTTTGTTGTCTCCCGTCCTGGTGATTTTTTCAAGAAGGGCATCCATAAACTGCCACAGCGTTGGCAAAGATGCATTGATTGCAGGGGTGATTACTTTGAATAAAAGAAATAAATAAGTTCGAAAAAAAAATTATTTAACTTTTTTCAAACAAAACGGCAATTTCATAGGTAAAGACCTAATAAAAATGAATCTCTATTTTCTTGGTCATTTCATCACGGGTGAACGGATTGAACATTTTCTCTAATTCTTTTTTATTGTGTTTATTATTTTCAGGAGAAGGTTCTTATAAAAGAAAAAGCTAAGAATGTATGAAAATTTTTTACCACGCGGGTGAAACTGCGAGGCACAGCTAGTAATAAATATTTGTACACAATATGTAGACCAATATAGATGACCAATACAAATAATTGAATAAAAAGGCTCGAGTTTCAAAAATACAAAAAAATCATGCTAGCAGATAAAATGTAATTTCGCACTCAGATTTTGAATGATAAAAAGAATCTTTCCGAGTGTGTGAAGTGAATAGGAGAACTAAAAATGCTGTGGATGAACTTTTATTATGAAATTTTGGAGTTGTTTGAAAGTATGAAGACTTTGAGAGTTGTAAAAGAATTAAGTCAACGGTTTTTAATAAATGCACGAAAATTGTGCATAAATGAGCACGAGATGGTTAAAATTATTATGCCAAAACGTAACAAATATCAAAGTAGAAGCTGAACCGTTGAACACCTAAATCTACTTCTATGTGATGGAACGTCTTAGCTTAGCTTTACTGTATCTATAAATAGCTAGACTACATTTATTCAAAAACGTACGTGTATCTAATTAGATTGTGCCTTTGTGTTTAGATTGTATATATAGGTACCTATCTAATTGCAGGTTATCCGACGAGCTTCAATGACGAACATCAATCATTTAAATAAACGCAGACGTTTTAAAGTGAGTCGTACGGTTCATTCATCTTTCCGAGAAAAACGAAACTATATTTAATCATAGTAATGATAGTATGTGTAGTAATGGTAGTAATAGATAGTATTATAGTGAGTATATATAGTCTTGTAAAAATGATTTTATCATCCTTTTAAGAATGCCCAGTCTAAGTGGCATTAGAACTTGGTAACCATCAGGCGAACGACTAAATGCAACACAAAAAAAATCCCTGTCAAAATTGCAACAAAAAAAATGTTCTCAGATGGAAAATCATAAGGAAAAAAATTCATAACTCCAAATTGTAGAGCATAGAATATTTTCGTGAAGCCCTTTGTACGAGATATGTACGTTTTTCGGATCGATGCCATCTTCTGGATAAGCCTGTAGAATATAGAGCGAAATTAGCAAGTTATACCATAAATATTATAATTGCAGAAAATGGTTGGATGCAAACGGCTGACCTAGTCATTCTAGTGTCAATGTTAGGCCAATATATACAGAGCATCATCAGTTTCAGTAGGTATATAGCAATAGAGCTCTAAACGAGTTTCTCTACTCTGTCATTTTCCCAATAAGTAGTGTCTACATATAGTTCTCATGAAAAATAAACAGGCACAATCAAGACATTTAAAATGATGATGTTATACACAGAGACAAGCCATCTAAGTCGTGTCACGAAGAGTAAACCAACTGTAACAATGTTAGGTCAAGGACGTACCTCTTCCTCATTCCTAGAGTAGACGCAGACGAGCCCGGGTCAAATGAACGGTCACGATGTGTGTACAACCATCTATCATGAAGTATACAAACAAAAAAGATACGGAGTGCTGAGATCGAGACCCACACGCACACGCAGCGTAGGCCATAAGTCAAAACATGCGGGAAACTGTTGGGTGTAAGAGGCAAGCAAAGAGGCATTTTTTTTTACTTCAAACTTGTCTAGCATTTGACCACGCTCTCAACTGATGGGAAGTGACGATGCGATCGAAGGTGTATCATGCTAGCCAAGTTGAAGTGGGCTAAATAACTATGCGGAAAGCTGAAAATGCATAAATTGTGTTTAATAATTTTCATATCCACAAGATTAGTCTTAGGAAACATGGTTATAAGAAACAACAAAGCCAAAAACGGGACATAAAGTCCAAATTAAAAAAATGGCAATACCTAAGATTCAATTCAATTCAAAAAATGGCAATATTTAATTAAATTCTTTATTTACTTTAAGCACGAAAAAAAGCTAATAATGAGTTGACGCGGAAAGCGGAATCATTGGGCTTTCTACAAGAAAAAATTATGAGATGCAGCGGGCAACTAGCATGCGCTATAGGTTACCCAATATGTAGTTATCAAAGTGTGTTTAAATTAAATCAAAACTTCGTGACTTCGTTCGTGCGTTTTACAAATAACAATGATTATCAAACAATAGAGGCTGATGTGCGAATTTAAATACAAAATTGACATTCAGGTGTTTTTGTCCTGTGGATGGAACGCGGATGTTACGGTTGAAAAAATCAATGAGCTTTTTTTATAACATTTGATAGCACTTTAAATTGCATTAGGATTTAACGATCCATATTAAGAACACATTTTTTTTTTTAAATACGATATTTAAGAGATACAATTTAGATCTGAAAATACATTGGCGTGTGTACCCGCCACACTACTAATATTATAAACGCGAAAAATCATATGTATCCATACATATAATTTTTCGCGTGTTTGTTAGTCTTTCACGCTCAAACGGCTGGACGGATTTGGATGGATATAGATAGCTTAGATAGTGGATTAATACATAGGCTACTTTGCAGCGAGTATTTAAAAATTACAGTGTGATTAGAAATTTTTGAGATATGCTCTTTACGAGGTACAACCATCACCATAACTTTATTAACAACGTTTTTTTTTTCATTAATCTATTGGCAATGTCTGGAAAATGTAAATAAATAAACGAATTCATTGAATTCAATAATTATAGCACTAAAGTCTAACATCGATAGAGATAGCTGTATATTATCATGGCAACGGCAGGCGTAAATAAAAAGTTGAGAGACCTGCAAAGTCGATGCTAAAATAAAAAAAAATACCCTTTAATGCGATATCTCTATTTTAGCAAGTGTGGTCAAACCTGAATTGAAAAGTAAAACTTTTTAATAAATTTTTCTTAACGAGGTCGTAAAAAGCTTAAAATGTTTTACGATATAAAGCTTTTTTCTATACTTACTAAATTTTATTTTGTAGATACAATCATAATATTTATAGACATAAAACACGAAGGCGTAATAAAAATTAAATATTCATAAAAGTACAAGTTCACTTTTTCTTTCGATGGCGTAAAGCCGCGTGCACGTTCATGAGCAGAGCGGGTAATGCAGAAGAGACAAGCGAGTAATCTATGATCTTATAATGAACCTCTATTTCCCTTGGTAATCGCATCACACGTGAATGGATGGAACATTTTTGATGATTCTTTTGTGTTGTGTTTATTATTATCAGAAGAAGACTCTTATAAAGGAAAAAAAAATATAAAGTTGAGTGGAAAATCAGAAAATTTTCACCACTTGGGTGAAACTGTGGTGCGCAGCTAGTATACATTTTAAATGTATAAGGGCGACTTGTTAAACGCATAACTTCAGAGCCAAATTTCAGTATTTTAATTAATAAGTAGACAATGGGTGCTCTGTGTGCCTTCCCTTTGTACGAAAACTTAAATTAGTCTTTAACCCTAGGCAAACACTGTACTGCATTACAAATACAAGGAAAGTAAAAATAAAAACATGAATAACTAAAGAAAAAAAATGCGTTAATACAAATCTCTACTATACGGAAGTATAAACAAAACTCCAACTCGAAAAAATAAATGAAAAAGACTGCTGTTTTCCTACCTTATATTAGGTCTTTACCTATGAAATTGCCGTTTTGTTTGAAAAAAGTTAAAGTATTTTTTTTTTCGAACTTATTTATTTCTTTTATTCAAAGTAATCACCCCTGCAATCAATGCATTGTTGCCAACGCTGTGGCAGTTTATGGATGCCCTTCTTGAAAAAATCAGCAGGACGGGAGACAACAAACTCTTCAAAGGCGTTTTGTACTGCCTCTCGGGAATTGAATTTTTTTCCCGCTAAAAAGTTGTCCAAATTTTGGAAAAAGTAATAGTCGGTAGGTGCAAGATCTGGTGAATATGGCGGATGAGGGAGAGCTTCCAAACCCAACTCATGCAGCTTAGAGACGGTCTGTTGTGCAGTATGGGGTCGCGCGTTGTCGTGAAGTAGCAGTGGAGACGACCGATTGACCAAAGCTGGTTGCAGACGTGCGAGTTTCGCCATAATTGTGGTCAATTCTTCAATGTACACATCTGCAGTAATGCTCTCGCCGTTTTGTAAAAAGCTATGATGAATCACACCAGCACTAGACCACCAAACTGTGACCATCACCTTTCTAGGGGTCATTTTTCGTTTTGCACATTGCTTTGGTACCGAACCAGGATCTAACCAACTTGCTGAGCGCTTTCGATTGTCAAAAAGAATCCATTTTTCGTCGCACGTAACAATTCGGTTCAAAATTCCTTAATTTCTGTGCCTGTTAAGCAGCGCAAGGCAAGTCTCGACGCGTACGTTGCGCTGGCGATCGTTAAGTTCGTGGGGCACCCATCTATCAAGCTTTTTTATCTTGCCAATCTGTCGCAAATGGACCAATATTGTTTTGATGCTAACATCAAAAGCTGCTGCCAGCTCGGCTGTAGATCGAGATTCATCAGCTTCCACAATCGCCTTTAATTCATCATTGTTGACCAAAGTTTCCGGACGACCACGAGGTTCATTTTTCAAGTCAAAATTCCCAGAACGGAACCGAGCAAACCAATAACGGGTTGTACGTTCGTTTGTACAGTTCTCTCCGTAAACGTCGTTGATGTTACGTGTCGTTTGTACCGCGTTGGTGCCACGACGGAACTCATATTCCATAATTACACGAAATTTCAAAGTATCCATTATGAAGAAAAATGTTGAAATGTAATGAAAATACAACGCTAATCAATAAACAAAAGACTTATATTGTAAATAGAATGTCATATTTTTAAAACAAAATTAATTTGAATTTAGAATTCGTAGCCAATCAAAACTTTTTTTTGTTTGAAAAAGTCTGTACTGCAATACGGCAATTTCATAGGTAAAGACCTATTATTTTGTTTGTTTTTTTTGTGGCGGGCCCGCTATTTTACATTATATTTCACTTTCATCATTAAAAATTGATAAGGAATGTGCCCAAATCTATTTTATTTTTAAGAAATAGTTGAAACTAAATTATAATAAAGTCATTTAAAAAAATACTTTTAATTATACTTAAATTACAATATGTTATTTCAATTTGACATCGCGCTGTAATTGACTGTAGATAAAGTTAGAACATCATTCAATAGAAATGTGAAAATAGAACTAGTTTTTTTTAAATAATTTGACAGCTGTCAGTTGAAAACTGTTCTCCCTAAGGCTGGCTATAAACTTTCAACCCACTCCGCAGGCAACTTCAGACCTACTTTCGGAGTATGAGTAATGAAAAATAATGATAGCTTGTAACCGCTTGTAAGATAACCGCTCCGCTCATCACGGTGCCTCAACCAAACAGCAACCATTAACGGTTACGCAAGTGAAAGGTCAAGGCCCCGCAACCAGTTCAGTGGAACATTCGCCGTGAAGATCGGTACAGATGGTTCCAGTACAACGGTATGGGAAAATAAATTATGGAAAACAATGTTATGGCTACATTTAGTGCAACCTTGTGTTTATCACCGCTTGTGTAGTAGGTATCTGTGGCGAGCGTAGATTATTCAAATAGGATTTGTGGTTTCGATGTCGGCGGGCTATTCATCATGTTTTTTTGTCTGATAGTTTGTGTAAGATTTCACACAAATTAGAGTGACCTTACATCAAGAAGAACTTAAAGTTGAAATGATATATTTAGTCTATCAAATTTTTGTTTTGCTTTGTGTTACAAAACTACAATGTTGTTGTTATCTATTAGGGGTCGCCAATTAATCACGTGATGTTTATTCGCAAATGTTTGACCCCTAAGTTTGATACAAGGTAATATTTTTGACAGCCTACCCACAACACTCTATCCAAAAATATTTAAAAAAATTAGGGTATACTTTAATTACGTTCTATAAAATCGTTGATTGGCCACGGCGAGTCAATACACGTGCCGCTTTTGGGATAGAAACTGCGCGTTCAACGGAAACAGAAATGCATGCGGTATCTCACTACAACCCTTGTGATGTTTGGTGATTTTTCTAAACTCTCTCCTCCTTTCAAGCCTCACGTTTTATGGATAATCCCTTATAGGTACTTTTACGCGTCATCATAGATTTCTAGCCTAACTAGCGTGTAACACCAAAGCTTTCTGTATCTCAGTCTTATATAGTGTTTTATGACGTTTATATGATGTTTTATTGTGAGTCGTACATGATAAGTTTACATTTAACTGCCAAATTAGCACTAACCAATACTAAAAAACTCCATCAGAAAATGTCTTTGTTTATAATCAAAATTATATTTTCACGTGATTTATAAAATAGGTATATCAATGCATGATGCAAGTTGCTTATTGACGTAGATATAAGTTTTATTTGATTGATGTTCATAATCTCAAAATAACTGATCATAGTTCCTCAGTTATGTCAGTAAAGAAGCATTTTTACATAACTTACCTACCTATTTAAGTTTTTTGATAATCAATGGGAACCGTGCATGCGCTGTTGCAATTCGCTTAATTGATTCTTGATGAGCTTTGACGCGTAAATTATTTATTATATTTTCATTAATAGGTTTTAGGCTTGTTTATGTCAAAACATCGTGTTAACGACGCTCCATGAATGCATCCTTTTCACAGCAGTTGTATATACTCTTCTTGTTTGATAATATACCGTGTGTCATTGAAGAAAGTTTAGCTTTGGTTTTCAGGATTTTTAGGAGTCTAACAGGTTATAGATCCCCATCTGACTCCATAAAACCAATAACTTAAAGCTTTTAGCTATGCCTTTTACCATTAAAGTTCACCATGAAATGTTACTAGTTGTTTAAAACTTTATTTTCACTAACAAGAACGATAACTTATTGACCTAAATGTGTTTCCAAGTTTTTCCGAGAGCTATACTACTCAGAAGGTTAATTCTTTATTTGCTCTATCACGTGAGAGCAGAGAATCTCCAAAATCGTAGCTCAAACCTAAGGCACTTATATCGACTCTGTCTCGAACTTTAAATGAATTTAAAAGTACATAAGTTATTGTTTTCCTAAAATAGTAGTGAAAACTTCATCTATTCGCAGCGCCAACATCATCCACCTGCCTATATTCCGGCAAGTCAACCACCCCTTATCCAACCTGATCGGAGTAATTTAAACTTTTAATTGA
Source organism: Ennomos fuscantarius (assembly GCA_905220475.3). Taxonomy (NCBI): domain Eukaryota; kingdom Metazoa; phylum Arthropoda; class Insecta; order Lepidoptera; family Geometridae; genus Ennomos; species Ennomos fuscantarius. The sequence continues at coordinate 754,249 of HG992034.1, read as the reverse complement.
CGTGAGTTTAGCCATTATTCATTTTACAAAATTAGGATCGGTAAACTTTATCTTATCAATCACGCTGTTGATAAAATTAGGCATTGTTTTACGACAACCGCCTGCCGTCAAATCTCCTCACAAATCTCGCTAGATGGAACGAGCGCTGTTCAGGATGCTTCCCTTACTTCACTTACAACAACCATGCTAGAGATGAAACGGAACACTATTCTATCAGTCAAAATTAGCACGCCCAACGTTGGCCAAATCTGTACTCACTCAATAATTTATTTGACTGTATTAAAGACTACTTGAACTAGCAGTGCGTGGGTAGCCCATTCATGCCTCTATACTCAGACAAACAAAAGCAAACACGACTTGCAGCAAAGGCCGTTAAGCAATTACCTTTCATGCTCTCACACTATGAGTAATTTAGTAACCGAGTGACAAGAGGTATGAGGCGGTAATGTTTTCTTTGTAGCCACTGAAAAAACTCATGCTGTGTAGTGCAATACCTGTGCAATACCCAAAGGCAATGCCTTTTGTAGTTTTTGTATTGGCTTCCTCGCAATGTTATTCAGACGCCTGCAGCAAAACAACCAACTATCAGGTACTTATTTGTTTGTAATAAATTAACATTTAAGTTATGTATACTGTCTTGGTTGTAGAAATCCTCTGTATAATAACGAGGTAGGTATTTACATATTATACGTGTTCGTATATGTGTTTTTTTACTTTTGACAGGCCTGCGTTTGACCACTGTTTCACCTGATCGTAAGTGGCGACGCGGTCGACAATGAAACATGCTTGCCTAGAAGATACCGGTTTACTCATGCCTTGTAAACTACCAGATTTGGATTTGAATTTGAATATTTTTCAGGAAACATAGACGCTGGTATTTTGTCCCATTCCTTTGTTGTCCGCGCAATAAATGTTGAAGCGAAACGCTTTCTGCTGATCGGAGAAATGCCCACCATATACAGAAGTCGTATTTCTGTGCGTCGTGTTATCACACTAATCACACTATCACATCACACTGCACACTAATATTATAAAGGCGAAAGTTTGTATGTGTGTATGTTTTTTACTCCTTCACGCCCAAACGGCTGATTGGATTTGGATAAAATTCGGTACGAAGATAGCTTATACACTAAATTAACATATAGGCTACATTTTATCCCGGAAAAGTGAAATTTTCCCGTGGGATGAGCAAATAATTAAAATACTTTTAATCCGCGGGTAAAACCACGGGGCGCAACTAGTGCTATAATAAAAAGGATATAGGTTTTGATTTATTAGCTGAAGTACTGCAAACATAATTTGATTACTTTAGTAAATTAATGCAAAGAAAGAAATTCGTATTGTCCCTCCTGTAGTGCATTTATGTTCATGATTAATAATTAGCTAAAGTAATAAAATTAAAATAATTTAACAAAAAGTACGGACTCAAGTGTGGTAATGCAGATAGAAAAAAAAATAGAAATAGAGAGAAGAAATTTATTTCATAAGCTTCATATTATCAAAATTAAAGCGCACGTGATGGATTAAATAACTATAATCTATTTGCAGGTAATCTGTAAGTCCCTTTACCCCGATATCTTAATACTTATTAGTATTTATAGGGTAGGCACTCAAGCGTTACCTCGGTAAGCGTTACCTCGGTAAGCGTTACCTCGGTAAGCGTTACCTCGGTAAGCGTTACCTCGGTAAGCGTTACCTCGGCAAGCGTTACCTCGGTAAGCGTCGACAAGTTCTTATCTTCATAATTTTTGTTAATATAATAAATAATAATAACGTCCAACGATCACATGCATAGATCCTGGACCCTAACTAGGATTCCCTGTATCTAAGGACCTAGAAGCTACGAAGACCATGGACCCACAACACCCAGAACAACTATTTGCGCTTTTTTCTGTACACAAATACTTGTTGTGCCGCGAGAATCGAACCCGCCACCTTCGGATTATGAGCCAACTTGCTCAACCACCACACCACAGAGGCTGTCAAAATATTAATATTAATGGCTGTTAATGTACGAATAGTCCAACGTTTGACTGCAACTCATCTGTTAAACGAAGATGTCCGCTTGTTAGTCGAAGGTGTACACGTTGTACTGACGCACCCAACCTTACATTATTTTCTTTATGGGACACGAGCTTCTGCCCGCAGCTTCGCCCGTGGCGTGGCCTATGGGAAAATAATTCAACCACCCATTTCACCCTCTTAAAGGTGGAATTTCGAAAAATCCTTTCTTAGCGGATGCCTACGATATAACATCTACCTGCATGCCAAATTTCAGCCCGATCCATCCAGTGGTTTGGGCTGTGCGTTGATAGATCACTATGTCAGTCAGTCAGAAAGTCACTTTTGAGTTATATGTATTTAGATAAGCTCACAAGTCAGTACAGCATCTAATAGTAGATATGTCGCCCCGGTATACATATACAAGTACTTGCCCGGCAGGTACCAGCGAACCTTCACTTTAATAGAAGCGCAGGCGCAGGCCTCGCCTATCGAACTTTGCAGGAATGCGCAGTATAGGTCAGGGTTCCCACCTGAGCTTTTTGGAAGCGTGTGATGCGCATGGCAGCCCTATTGTTTGAGCTGTGAGGTGACACATTTACGTTAGCTTTGATGATAGTAATTACACTATAGTGCTATTATGGAAAGATTTTGATTATTTTTCACACTATCACATCACACTATCACACTAATAATATAAAGGCGAAAGTTTGTATGTGTGTATGTTTGTTACTCCTTCACGCTCAAACGGCTGAATGGATTTGGATGAAATTCGGTACCAAGATAGCTTATACACTGGATTAACATATAGGCTACATTTTATCCCGTAAAAGTGAAATTTTTCCGTAGGATGAGCAAATAATAAAAATACTTTTTATCCGCGGGTGAAACCGCGAGGCGCAACTAGTTAATGATATTTTACAAAACAATAACGGTGAATGTGTGTATTATTATGTAACGTTTTATTTAATGTAGAATATGTGACAATTGTAATTTAAATTATAAGTGCTTATTTGTTAATATATATTTATGTACAATTGTACATTTATGCGTGTTACATCGTAGACCACATCGTCACTTACTATCAAGTGAGATAGTGGTGAAACGCAACCCTGTCACACAGTGAAAAACCACTACCACAACATAAAGACAAACAGATAGAGTGAAAGTTTTGATACCTACTTACGTATAAGTAGCTCCTTGTTTAATTTTTGTGTCATCATTTTGGTATTATAAACACCCCACCATTTACGATTATTACTCAATATTCTCCTTGTTCATCATTAAAATCGTCGCTTAATGTTAAACATCCGTAAAAAGGCAAAACTTCGACGACTCGTGTACCAAAAAGTTTCGTAAACTTATATCGGTGTCGGTAAATCATGGAAGTCACGTGGTTCTGAAGATACAGGGTTGAGTTTGACTCAAATGTTACAAGTAGCAGATGTCGGATCGCGCCAAAACTATCGCTTTAGACTAGTTACACCATCTTTGGTCTCTTTCGATCCAGCTAAAAATTCCAGTAGCAAAAAAAGGACAAAAGCTGAAGTAACTAATCCGAGACTAATACCCGTTTATTATATATAATAATATTATATATAATAAGCATGACTAATAATATTATATATATAATAATACTATATATAATAAGGCTGTAAAATATCGGAAAATGTTTAAGTTACCAAATTAATAAGTCACGATTAGGTGAGAGCGTAGTGAGATGCTAGATGAATTGCTGTAATAAATAAAAGAAAAAAAAAAACGTAAAACCAACTTGACTGGCCTGTATCAATCAAATGCATTATAAATATTACAAAATTTCATTGTAACATTATATTTTATCTCATTTGTGTCATTTTTTTTTAATTTTTATTCATAATAAAATATTGAGTTTGGAAAATGTAGTCACTGTGTTACAATTTTCTTCTAGCTGCATTACCACATTCACCTGGGTTGGTAATTTTTGTTAAATTATTTAATTTTTTTTTTATTCTATGATCTCTCTAAATCTCGGTTCGCATTGCCTACAGTCCTTTCAACTTGAGACGGATAACTCGCACTTCAGCAAAAAAGACAACTCCAGTTGTCAAGTTGCCATTCACGTACGGCAACAACTAAGTCAGCGGCCTCTGCGAATGATCTAAGCTCTCTTGACCATCAAAGCGCACTGAGACACAGTCCCACAATTAATTTTGACATTTGTGTAAACTACATTGACCGAATTGATCGACTAACGCCGGCGTGAGCGCAAGTCACGACTTAATACAATTTTAATCGCATTTTGATATAATGTTGTTTACGATATTCTGTAGATGGTCTTTAATCTAAATAGAAACTTATTTTCAAACAAAAACATAATGTTAATTTAATAAAAAAATTGAAATGATATAAAAAATCATGCATTATCAAAGCTAGCACGTAAAAATTCATGCATAACTACCTACGGTGTTGTTATAATTTGTAAAATATATACAATAAATGTGCGGCCTTGTCAATCCGAGGAAACTCTAGAAGGAAATCCTATGAACCTGATCAGCCATTCGTTGGCAAAAACTGTAATAATTTTTATTTATTATAAGTAGCCTGTGGGTAATTGACTCGTATTCCGAAGGGACTCTTTAATTTCCCGGAACAAAAAGTACTCTACTTGCTTTAGTATCGGTAGTGTAAAATCAGTTCTACTGTTTGGGCGTTAAACAAAGAATGAAATTAACATACAAACAAACAGGCAACAAATTCAAATTCATTTATTGCTGTCACAGGGTTACAGGTCTTATTGTTACATTAAAATAGTTCCACCATTCACAACAATAATTATTAAGGGGATTTGAATAATTAGCATAAAGAAATTAATTACTAACATTTGTAATCTCTTCTCTTGATTGATCTATACCTATAATCTTTTACCATTGACAAGACAAATTGCAGAGAGTAACTTGCTTACATAACCGTGAACCTACACCTTGCTTTTTAAGGCAGGATCGCCTTGGAAATATGGTGGGACCGTGGGCGAGGACCACAGATTATAATATAGACTTTATGTTAGTTTTTGAATCGTAAAATCGTGTGAACAAGTTAAGTTTGATTTATTTGTTTATCACTAGCTAAATCAGTTGCCAAACATATATATAAAATAGGTACAATACGTAAGGTATTCTGTCTGTATGTTGTACTGAGTTTGGCATTTAGATGTGACAGAAGTTATCTATACCTACTTATTATAAAACTGTAACCAAGGTTAAACAATTCCGAAAAATACTGCGAGCATAAACGTAATACAAAAATATATTATTTTTAGAAATTCATCACGTATAAACTACTTGATGGATTTTGATACTAATCTCCGTTATTTATGGTCATTCTATTCTGTATTTGTATTCTAAGTTAATAATATTGTTATATGAAATATGACTAGATAAATTTACGTATATTGATTATGGTAATTGGCTTTGGCCGTGTAATTGATGAAATAAATAAATAAAATAAATAAATAAACGGTTTGGTTTGGTGCAAGATCTGAAGTTTGTTGTATCAAAATCGGTCTATCCAAAAAAGAGTTATAGGCATTTTTATATAAGCGCTGCCGCCACATTTCAGATGGACGACCGGAGACTTGAATTAACAAATATTATGTTTGTGAGACGGAAAGGGAAAAACTAATGACGTAGGGAGGAGAGAAGGAAGATATGGGACAAAGGACAGATAGAGTGGGATGGTAATCAGTCCGTGTGAAGCCAGATGGGTCAGCTAGTATGTACTAAAAATTTAAATCTAAAAGAAACATTAGCACTACGTATTTCAAACCCATCTTTTTTCCCAATTCAATCCAATATTTATTCTTTGATGGCGATGCAAAATTGCCCATTTCACGCACTTGAAACAGCACCAGATGGTTGAAGCTTCGAGTTCCGTCAAACCTATTATTATTTTAAAAATAAATATGTGCAGATAGCTTAATTGGCACATGTCTGACCTAAAAACAGCTTTGACTCATTATTAGTGAATTTATTATTGATATATTCGCTGTGAATTATCGGCGCACCAAGGATGCAGCTCTCACTGCCATTATTTACGATTGCAAAACTAAAAAAACACCAGATTGTGATCATTAAAATACATAAATCACAGATCACGATGCTGCATGCGTTACACACGTATAATGATATAATCTTCATTGAACAAAGGCTGGAAGATTATGGCAGAGTAAAGTAAACGAAAGTATTTACTTAGGAGTTTTGGCGGGAAAACGAAAAAGATCGCGTCGCCGCATTTTATTATTTACCAAAACTTGTGTTATTTTCAGTGTTAGTGCATAAAATTGGTGGAATTTTATTCGTGAAGTGCTGAATTACAGGCATGAGTATAGGAAAGTGGTATAATGATGGTGAAACGTTTCTTTTCGTGTTGTTTCCAAAACTCCATAGAAGCTTCTGGTAAAGTTGCCACCACTTTACTAGGAGTATGACTTGACTAGACTAGACTATGACTTAACTTCATAACTTGGACTGTGACTTGACTTGACACACTATATGATATGAATTAACTTGAGATATATCAATTACTTGACACTGGCTAAATACACAAAAGTGTGAAGCCAAAACCAAACAAAAAAAAAAGTATTTACTTCTCACATTTTTTTTTTGTACAAATAAATGTTTTAACATCCTTCCTGTATTATATATAAGTTCATGTTAATAATAGGCTTAATTCATAAGTATAAAAAATTATCTAACAAAAAGCACGGACCCAGGTGTCTGTGGAAATGCATATTAATAAAAAAAAAATGAAAAAAAAATGTTTTAACACATTGGCGCGGCCGGACGCGCGGCTTGTGACTGTATGCTATAGGTATACGTAGATTTGGCTGCCGTAAAATAGACCACGTCATTTTGTGATTTTTGACAGCTAAATATAATAATATTATCAATAAAATCCAAATTTGTAAAATATACTTACTTAATTAGTAAAATTACACTTACAACTCCTTACTTGTCTAAGCACACAAATTGAACCTGGCGGAGGGAATTGGTACATAGGACACTACAAAATATGTTGGATCAGCAACACCACACTGCGTAAATTACCAATTACCACCCGAGAAAGTGGTCAAACGTTATACTATCAAGTAATAAAAAAACCTAATTAATAAGAGATGTTTGTAAAAAGTTTAAATAAATAATTCATTCATTCATGATAACATACTTCACCATATCGATACCCGTCTCTTAAAAGTAAAGAAAGCTTTCAGATTCTTGTAATAACCTAAATTACCAATAGACAAAATTAATTGTACAAACATTCAAACAAAAACGTATTACAACGAGTGAGTAGAAATAAAAGCATTAATACGCCTACAAATAATTAATCAGTACTTAATTACCTAGATAGATAGGTACCTATTACAAAGAGTATTATGCAAGAAATGATACTTCGTTAACACACTGGCTCAGTTGATTACAAGAACCAAGCCAATAGCAGGTGATGAAAGTTGATTCACTCAAAATTAAACCAATCACATCGTATTACGCTTAATACGCGATTTGCGTTGCGTATTCCAAAAGAAAAGAAAAGTTAACTCTACGTGCATCATTTAGCAGCAATGCAAGCAGCGTCAAGTGTTACGCATATAGTATATCGCATACGTCACGACCAAATTAGCATGTTGCTGGCGACATGGCTTTACATAAACGGGGAAAACCCGATGAGTAAAAATCTGCTTTCATTTAACGTTGTGGAGTGCTTACACCATTTTATATCCCGTGGTCACACCGGTAAATAGAAATTAGCGTACCACCGCTTTGCCAGTTATTCTGCCGCCCAGCATTAGTACGCAAGCACTACTGTGTTCCAGTTCGAAGGGCATTGTAGGTAGTGAAATTACTGGGCAATCGAGACTTTATGATCTGATCTCACAGTCGAGTAATCTTATTACCAGACTGCTCATGTCTCAGGATGATGTGCGCAGGCAGTGTCGCGCCAAACTTTATAAATTAGCGTTCCAAGGGACACTGTTCAGTTATGGGCGGCCTTGTCGCTTAAAATCAGGTGAACAACGAGTTCATGTCATCATTCATTAACATAAAAAAATAGCCCTTTTCTACTATAATGTACTCGGGTCAATAAACTGATAATCATTCAGCATTACTCGGATTGGAAGTCGCACTTTTGTAATTGGTCACCTATATACTAGAATGCAGACTATTGCCTGCCAATCAAAAGTATGTATTACACAGACAGTATTCAAGTTTTGTGATCAAATAAATATTACGTAATTGAACTAAGTACCTGACATCCAGTCTCCATGTCCGCGTAGTACCCAGCCCCTCGGCCGACGCACGTGAACCGCGTTCGGGGGATCTTAGCCGTTGGGCTTTCATTCTGAAATAAACAATATTATTGTTAGCTTTACTCAACAAGCAATAGATTTTTTTTTCATACAGCATAAAATTGTGCAAAATAGTGTTTATTTATTTTATCTAAGCAGCTTTTAGGGTACACTCCCCGTGATCTCCATCTTTGTTTTTTTTGTAGTCTCTTTTCATCGACCATTTTTTTAAATATATTTAGAGCTTTTTTATATGTTTACCTGTTAAAAAAATTAAAAGTTTATTCCTCAATAAATAAATATATTTAATTAAATTATTTTTTGCAATTAAAGAAATTTTTCTGTACTGTACCTATAGTATAAAATTAGAATGTCAATTATGCCATACATTAGATAATAGTTTATACGAAAATTAGTGGAAATTTTATGATGAAAAGCATGCCTTAATAAGCAAAGTGTTGGAAACCGTATGCAATTCTCAGTCAATATAATGTTGGAAATCCTAAGTGGTTTTAGTTTTAAAAAAAGATAACTTTATAATCAAGCTAAGAATATTTATTAAGATTTACTAAGAACCGACAATAATTAATAGCGTGATTTTATAGAACGTCCGTCGCCTCTGAGCGCTGCCCGAAAAGTGAGTCCGAGCCTTCTCCGTCGCTCGTATATATACTACGCCGCTTGCATCAGCTCCCGAAGTGAAGTATTTTGTAACACGGCCGTTCCTGCTTGCGTGTTGTCCTCAACAGCTGCTTCATCTTCAAGCGGCACATTGTCGTCGACCTCGGCCGTTGTGTCTTCTTCTATAACACAACAAAACATGATTTTAGAACCCGATGTACAGGCATAACGTTGGTAACTGAAACCATTTCAAAATTAAAATGAAGCTGTTGCTCAATTCAAAGAAATTTCAATTAAGAGAAATTCAACAGGTACTTGTAATAAACATTGAAAACGGAGGCTGCAAAACAACTGTGTTAGAAGCACAAGCGTGCACTCAAGTACAACCAACGCAGTTTTCATAACAATTTTATGAAAAGATGTAAGAAGAAGTAATGGTTATAGGCGCATGTTAGCATTGTAAATAAAGAAAAATAAATGTATTGCGAATTTCAGAATTCCGGACTTCTAAACTTCGCCACACATTGTAATAGAAAACGGCAACTGTATGATATGACACTCATTAACACGTCATACATTTCAACAACGGTAACTGTATGACATGGCACTCACAAACCACGTCACACATTGCAAAAATGGCAACTGTATGACGTGACACTCACAAATCACGTCATACATTGCAAAAACGGAAACTGTATGACATAACACTCACAAATAACGTAATACATTGAAAAAAAGGGCAACTGTATGACATGGCACTCACAAACCACGTCACACATTGCAAAAACGGTAACTGTATAAGATAACATTCATAAATAACGTCATGCTTTGCAAAAACGGCAACTGTATGACATGGCACTCACAAACCACGTCACACATTGCAAAAACGGTAACTGTATAAAATAACATTCATAAATAACGTCATACTTTGCAAAAACGGCAACTGTATGACATGGCACTCACAAACCACGTCACACATTGCAAAAACGGCAACTGTATGACATGGCACTCACAAACCACGTCATACATTGCAAAAACGGCAACTATGTGGAGAGAATAATCTCGTCACATATTGCAAAAGGCAACTGCATGAAGAGGCATAGGCCACCTCACGCATTGCAAATAGAGAGAAGGCAACTGTGCGAAATGATCACACATTGCAAACGACGCCACACAAAGTGCAGTCATCGCTGAGTCACATTGGTGAGACAGATATCCGCAGTGGAGAACGCAGAACAAGCCTCCAGCGTCCATTCGCCCCGCCAAAACACCATGTGATCGGCGGCCGCTTGCGTTGTCTTGCCATAAGACCCGCCGCGAAGTTTCGAGCTACAGCGGTGGGTGGCAGCACATGCAGGACCTTGTAGGGCCCCCGCATGCCAGAGTTCGGCTTTCCCGTAGATTGTGATGACCTGTTCACGAACACAAAATCGCCAACGGTGAAGGTTTGTGACTGCTGACGACCCTTGTTGACATAAGCGTCTTGGAGTTGCTGGTCAGCGTCAGGTAGTGTGGACGCAGTATTATTCGTCACCGCATCTTAACGGTACACCATTGCGAGTTTTGTTTTGAATGAATAACCGGGGATGTACCGTCTAAAGTAACAAAAACTAACTCAGTAGCATTAAAAATGTCTAACCTCTTTAGACATTGCTTGGCACTTACGTGTTAACAGAAGCTTCTACCTTGTGCTCGCTCGGTCTCACCTGACCATTAGTAATCATTTGACCTTAGTAATCTATTTCAGTTGTAAAAAATTCAACGTTGATGGAAAATTCTGCCTCACTCTTTAGAATCACTATACTCGCGTTTTCGCTTGTTTTGTTGAACATAACCTTTGCGAAAAACACCACGAGCTCGAACGGGTGTAATCTGATGAGGTTTCACATAAATGGGCAAAAAACTCACTAAATTCATAGCAGCTGCGCGAATTTGAGTATCAGTAACACCAGCGTGTAACTATCGCTACAATGAACTCATTCATCACTCAAATCGTTAACAATGCGTAACGTAACAACAAACGTCCAGCGTATTCTGCATACGTGGGGTAGTTATCAGAATCAGTTTTCATAACATCAAATAAAATGTTCGCGATATTTACTCGTATAGGGCACAATGCCTTAAATTCACACTTGAAATTTGGCCAACTACGATCATTACAAACCCAATCGTATAGCCACGACCTCGCGTCACCTTTTAGACAATTACCTATACGTGCTAAACACTCACTGTCGTCCCGTCTATTTAGATTGCGCACATGATCAATTTGACTACACAACGAATCAAAATCATGCTAAGACAGATCGAAATTCGACATAAATACATGGTTCGATCTTACCGGCATGGCATCATAGCATTAATGAGGTTTTCGGCTACTTATAACCATATCCGTGGTGGGCGGAGGCGTGCTTGTACATGGCACGAACAGGTCCAGACTTGCAGGGTACGACTCGACGCTCGACAGCGCAGTCAGCGGGCAGACGGCTCGCACGACGCGGCTGGCGTGCCGGAGCATCCGGTGCAGGCGCCGACATGGCGCGCGATGTACTCGCAACAACACATGCACTGCGTGTCCTGGAATCTTCCAAAACACCTAAGCAGCTTATGAAAGTTTGAAGCTGGGCTTCTAAACCACGAATAGACGATCGATTTCGCTTACGACTTTTACGTTTACTAGTCTCAGACATAGCTACAAATATGTTAAGCGGAAAATCTTTAAAATCACCACTGCAAAATCAAAACAATATTTGAAATCAGAATAACCAAGTCAGAATTGAGTTAGATCCCACTTCTGATGTTGGAAATCCTAAGTGGTTTTAGTTTTAAAAAAAGATAACTTTATAATCAAGCTAAGAATATTTATTAAGATTTACTAAGAACCGACAATAATTAATAGCGTGATTTTATAGAACGTCCGTCGCCTCTGAGCGCTGCCCGAAAAGTGAGTCCGAGCCTTCTCCGTCGCTCGTATATATACTACGCCGCTTGCATCAGCTCCCGAAGTGAAGTATTTTGTAACAATAAATATACATCTTTTGAATTATGATTAAGTTCCTGGGAGCATGACCGTATTGCGTTTTCCTTAAACATAGTTATTACTGTGTTTAAAATCTGTGATCTAGGTACTATTATTTATTCTGTGACTATAGCTGATCAGTGATCAATTTAATAGCTTTGACGAGACATAGGCTAATAAAAATAAAATAAAATTCTATTACTATTATAAAATATAATTTACCTGCTGGTAGTGAAACATTTGGATTGTCTATATAGGTCTTCGCGGCCAGTACATAGTACAAATGTTTTTGAGTTATAGTTAGTATTTAGTATTAGTTATTATATAAAGTTTTATAAACTAATATTGGAACGATGTAAGTTCATTTTGTTCGCCACAAAGAGGAGAATAATCACCAAAAAAAGACTGTAGATGCCTTTGCTTCATAATATTGATTAAGGTTATTGACTCGTTATTGACGTACCTACTTTGGCTAAGAGGAAAATTCAATTCGAAAACAAAACTTACATAAAATGCTAAAACATATATTGTAAACAAATTTAATCTATCATCGTAAAAGTAGACACGGTTTTTACGCCTTTTGAACTCTTTCAATCGGTGTGAATAGCTTAAAATCATGCATGACATTGAACACATGAATTTTTCGTCCAACAGACTAATTGATCGTATATATTTATAATGGCATTTATTAATGCTTTCAATCATAAATCATCTATACATAAAAATCAAAATCCTGACTGACTGACCTATATATCAATGCACAGCCTGAACCGCGGGTCCTAGAGACTTGAAATTTGGAGAGTGTGTTTTTTATAAAGTTAAGGTATCCACTAAGAAAGGGTATTTCGAAATTCCACAAGAGGGTGAAATGGATGGCTGAATTATCTATAAAAAAATCTTTTTCGTGCGGGTGAAGCCGCAGGCAGAAGTTAGTCAATCATAAATCATTCAACATATTATTAATGAAACGCGAGAATAACTTTAAATATGAATGTGTTAATTAAAATTGTGTATTATGACCATTTAAAGTAACCGTCTGTCGGCGGACGTGTCGGTCTCATCAAGACCTTTCAAAATACACCATTTGCAAAATGTAACCTGATGATGATTTATTGCAACTGTTCAGACTCATTTATGTACTTGAAACCTTAACTCAAGATCATTTATTATAAATTTTTGAATATAAAATGTAGGCAAATTAAGGTATTCAATATATATAATTAAAAGTATATAATTAATAATAAAAAATAAGTGAGTGTGCTTTACACCATGCGCCTGAAGTAAAACTTCTTTAGCTCCATCTATCGGTCCAGTTCTGACAATGGCATCCATGAGAAAACCAATATAGAGAAAAACAGTATAGATTTGAAGTCGATTTTTTAAGCTTTGCGTCTGTTATATTATTGTCTGACTTTATTATCTTTATTCAAGGTCGTCCTATCACAGTGCAAAATCATATAACACGGTGACAATCCATTGGTTCTTCTTACAATATACATAGATGCGTGCCGACATAAAACGATTCGGTTTTGGCGGGAAAATGAAAAAGATCGCGTCACCGCATTGTATTATTTTCCAAAACTTGTGTTATTTTCAGTGTTAGTGCATAAAATTGGTGGCATTTTATTCGTTAAGTGCTGGATTATAGGCATGAGTGTGGGAAAGTGGTATAATGATGGTGAAACGTTTCTTTTCGTGTTGTTTCCAAAACTCCATAGAAGCTTCTAGTAAAGTTGCCACCACTTTACTAGGAGTATAACTTTGAGTAGACTATGACTTGACTTGATGACTTCGACTATGACTGGACACATATTTGCGTGAAATATCATTAACTTGATAAATTATCAATTACTTGACACTGGCTTAATACACAAAGTGTAGAGCCAAAACAAAAAAAATCAACCGATTCATATCATGTATTTATCATCATTATTACTAGCCCAAATGCTAAGCATTGCCATTCGACGGGGCAATGCCGCCAGCATTTCGGGCACGTTGCCTACTGGTAGCGGCTTCTTAGATTAAGTTTTGCTACTGCATCACACTAATATTATGAAGGCTTAAGTTTGTAGGTATGTATGTTTGTTACTATTTCGCACTCAAACGGCTGAATGAATTCAGATTAAATTCGGTACCAAGATAGTTTATACACTGGATTAACACATAGACCACATTTTATCACGGAAAAGTGAAATGTTCCCGTGGGATGAGCAAATAATTAAAACACTTAATGGTGTCGATTCTGTATCGCATTCTCTAAAACTAAAGTAAACTTAAGGTATGGCGGTACTCTTCTGATAAGGGGGAAATGAAAAAAGACGGAAATATGTTAATTTAGTTTTAGAGTATGCGACACAGAATCGACACCTATATCCGCGGGTGAAACCGCGGGGTGCAAATAGTTGTTTATAATAATAATTTATATAATAGCATCTTCATATCATTTATTTTGTGAATGTAGTATTAGTGCTTGACTTTTCAAACTGATGCGCCCTTGATTCGGTTTTATTTTAAAGGCCGGAACTACCTTTAAATTAGGTTAAACTTGTTCTTTTTTCGTCTTAAGACACCGGAAGCTATAATGTTACGTACGCCGGTAGGTAACAAGTATTTTTACAGTTTGAAAAGGTATGTGACAACCTCGAAGCGTTCAGAATACAACGTGCTTTTATTTTTATAGAGTTACATAAAATACACGTGATTCCGATCTTTATTTAGAGGGTTCCGTAAAAATATGTTCTCACATCCTTATCCATATCCTTATGAAAAAAAATCTTTTCTTTCTTCTTTCTTTCTTTCTTATCCTTACTAATATTATAAACGCGAAAGTCTGTATGTATATATGTTTGTTACTCTTTCAAGCAAAAACTACCGAATAGATTTTAACGAAAGTTTGAAAGCTTATAAATCATAAACTTTTATTGGTAAAACAATTTAACTTTGCAACAATATTAAAAAAATATAATATCATTAATACAATAATATTAGGAATGAAACATGTCATGAAATTTTTTTAAAAGTCAATAATAAAAAATAAAATAAAATATATTAGTAGCTATTCAACAAATTGGTCAATATCAAATAAAATTATTTAGGTAAATAATTGATAATTATAAAGACAATAATTTAAATGTTAACATAGCTTTCTACAAATTCTATATGCTCTATTCTATATTATTATATGCTGGATTAACACATAGGATATTTTTTATCCACGGATGAAATCGCGGCGCGCAAATAGTATCTAATATTACCTCCTTACAGGATCTTTAAGGTGATGGTTGGAATCATTTCCGAGTTTCCGACATCTCGCTTAATAACCAACCAATTATCCAACATCTTTCAACTTCCATTCACCTCTCCACCTTACTACCTAAGTCAAGCGTGAGTAAAGAAGTTTTACTTCAAAAGCTGTTGCTTCACATCATATAAATAAACGTAGCATGATTACAGATGTACTGAACCCTCCCATCGACCTGCCAAATACCGATTTAACAATTGATTACTTAACAAAACAAAGCACGAGGAAGTGCTATAGCATTCTGAATGCATCCGCGGAGGCGCAAAGATGCACGATAAGAAAATAATGCAGCTTGCAATCGCAGGCCGCTTATTCCACAGCTCACGGTTGTATCTATCGCTGTTCAAGAATACGGGAGAACACCTTATTATGTTCAGTATAGGGTTGTGGAAACACACTTTTATGGTGCTACTTAAATCAAGGTTAAGAAAAGAAAATAAATAGGTATTTATTTGCTGAAAGAAATTGTAACAAATTATTAGTCACTAGCTCCTAGGGTAGGATACCCTATTATATAGGTCTTTACCTATGAAATTGCCGTTTTGTTTGAAAAAAGTTAAAGTATTTTTTTTTCTAACTTATTTATTTCTTTTATTCAAAGTAATCACCCCTGCAATCAATGCATCTTTGCCAATGCTGTGGCAGTTTATGGATGCCCTTCTTGAAAAAATCAGCAGGACAGGAGACAACAAACTCTTCAAAGGCGTTTTGTACTGCCTCTCGGGAATTGAATTTTTTTCCCGTTAAAAAGTTGTCCAAATTTTGGAAAAAGTTATAGTCGGTAGGCGCAAGATCTGGTGAGTATGGCGGATGAGGGAGAGCTTCCAAACCCAACTCATGCAGCTTAGAGACGGTCTGTTGTGCAGTATGGGGTCGCGCGTTGTCGTGAAGTAGCAGTGGAGACGACCGATTGACCAAAGCTGGTTGCAGACGTGCGAGTTTCGCCATCATTGTGGTCAGTTCTTCAATGTACACATCTGCAGTAAAGCTCTCGCCGTTTTGTAAAAAGCTATGATGAATCACACCAGCACTAGACCACCAAACCGTGACCATCACCTTTCTAGGGGTCATTTTTCGTTTTGCACATTGCTTTGGTACCGAACCAGGATCTAACCAACTTGCTGAGCGCTTTCGATTGTCAAAAAGAATCCATTTTTCGTCGCACGTAACAATTCGGTTCAAAATTCCTTCATTTCTGTGCCTGTTAAGCAGCGCAAGGCAAGTCTCGACGCGTACGTTGCGCTGGCGATCGTTAAGTTCGTGGGGCACCCATCTATCAAGCTTTTTTATCTTGGCAATCTGTCGCAAATGGACCAATATTGTTTTGATGCTAACATCAAAAGCTGCTGCCAACTCAGCTGTAGATTGAGATTCATCAGCTTCCACAATCGCCTTTAATTCATCATTGTTGACCAAAGTTTCCGGACGACCACGAGGTTCATTTTTCAAGTCAAAATTCCCAGAACGGAACCGAGCAAACCAATAACGGGTTGTACGTTCGTTTGTACAGTTCTCTCCGTAAACGTCGTTGATGTTACGTGTCGTTTGTGCCGCGTTGGTGCCACGACGGAACTCATATTCCATAATTACACGAAATTTCAAAGTATCCATTATGAGGAAAAATGTTGAAATGTAATGAAAATACAACGCTAATCAATAAACAAAAGACTTATATTGTAAATAGAATGTCATATTTTTAAAACAAAATTAATTTGAATTTAGAATTCATAGCCAATCAAAACTTTTTTTTGTTTGAAAAAGTCTGTACTGCAATACGGCAATTTCATAGGTAAAGACCTATTATATATTTCGCAGACACATTTGCGGAAGCTAGTTCTCTTCGAGGTTCAAATATTACGATAGTTAGTAATAACAATAAAACTAACGTCATAGACAATTTGTGTAGGGATAATGTGTGAGAGTGGGTGTGTGTATGTGGGAGTGAGTTTGTATGTGTGTGTGCGTGTGCGCGCGTGCGTGACTGTGTGTGTGCGTGTGTGTTCGTGTGCGTGTGTAAGTGTGTGTGTGTGCGCGCGCGTGTGTGTGTGCGTGTGCGTGTGTGTGTGTGTGCGCGCGTGTGTGTGTGCGTGTGTGTGTGTGCGTGTATATGTGGTGAGGAGTGCGGAAAGGGTGAGAGGGTGTTAGTGTGAAAAGCCACTGTAGTTCTAGGTACCTATATACTAAGTACTCGGTCAATTAAGATCAAAGAAATGGATCACAGATATGTAAGGTTGCAAGATATTTACACTGGCCACAAAGAAAAATCACACTAATATTATAAAGGCGAAAGTTTGTATGTGTGTATGGGTGTATGTTTGTTACTCCTTCACGCTCAAACGGCTGAATGGATTTGGATGAAATTCGGTACCAAGATAGCTTATACACTGGATGCAGGCTTCATTATATCCCGGAAAAGTGAAATGTTCACGTGGGATAAGTAATTAATTAAAATACTTTTTATCCGCGGGTGAAACCGCGGGGCGCACTAGTTAATAGACATTATCTCAAGAAAAGAAAAAAAAATCGAAATATTTGAAATCACCATTCGAAATTTAGGGCTCTTTTTTAGATATCATAATGTTTGTAGTCTTTTAAAAACTTCTTTTACGGTCAATTTGTCGCATTTCTTTTTAATTTAAATAATATTTGAGAATTTCGCCGGGAAAACGAGAATGATCGCTTCACTACATTGTATTATTTTCCAAACCTTGTGTTATTTTTAGTGTTAGTGCATAAACCTGGTGGCGTTTTATTCGTTAAGTGCTGGATTACAGGCATGAGTGTAGGAAAGTGGTATAATGATGGTGACACGTTTCTTTTCTTGTTGTTTCCAAAACTCCATAGAAGCTTCTAGTAAAGTTGCCACCACTTTACTAGGAGTATGACTTCTAGACTCAAGTAATTGATAATTTCTCAAGGTATACCTTAAGAAATTATCAATTACTTGACACTGGCTGACACAATAGTGTGAAGCCAAAAAAAAATTGAATGTATGTAAGAGCTGAGAATGTGTATTCTAGCAACCCTAAGTACCCGAGTGCACCCCGGCGTCTCGATTCTCGTTACATAAGCAAGGAAGCAAAAGCATGTAATGGGGGCCATTATGTGCCGATTACAGGCGGAGGAAATTACTAAACCAATTTCATGGCAATAAGGCGAATCAGGGATAAACAATGATACGGAGACGGAACGCTGTTTGATAATAAAATCAACTCTAACGACTTTGCTTACGATGAACACGAAATACGGGCTAAGTTATGGTTTTGACATATTAATGTATAAATGAAAACATCGTAAGGAAACCTATTTCAACAACTGACTACATTTGACAGCCTCTGTGGTAAGATGGTTGAGCAGGACAGCTCGTAACCCGGGTGCGGCGGGTTTGATTCCCGTGGCAGGACAAGTATTTGTGTAAAGAAAAAAAATGCGCAGTTACTTGTTCTGAATCTGGGTGTTGTGGGACCATAGTACTAGAGTCCAGGATCTATGTATGTGATCGTTGGGCGTTATTGTTGTTGGGTTGGCCGTGTCGCTTAACACCAGGCGAACGACTAGCTCGTTACATCATTCACTAACATAAAAAAATAGTTTGTTGACTAAGATGTACATGGCATATTAAGTAGTTACGACTATCATTATAGCTAGTTTAGGTTAGCTAACTTGGGCACTAAATTCAGATGTTTCCTGGCAGCCTCCGAGCTGTTGCAATGCAAACAATGGATAGATTGTAGGTACTAAGATATCATGTGAATACAGATGGAGGCATGCTTTTTGTCTGTGATTTCCTACTTTACCTAATGACATTAGAAAAGTAATGTTTTAGATATACAATCTCAAAAGTGATAGACTGGCCCGATAGCTCAGTTGGTAATGACCCTGCCTTCTGAACTGCGGGTTGTGGGTTCGATTCCCACCCAGGACAAACATTTGTGTGATGAACATCGATGTTTGTTCTGTGTCTGGGTGTTATATTGTATTCTATGTATGTATTTACAAACAAAAAGTATCTAAGTATTGTATCAGTTATCTGGTTCCCATAGTACAAGCTTTGCTTAGTTTGGGGCTAGATGGCGTAGCGTAAAAAAAAAGTATATACTTTACTTTTTTACTTAGCCTAGGTGTTAGAGTTTTTAGGCCGCCCAAAGGCTCCTGACTTGGCTTATCGACTTTAACAACAGTCAGACCGGAGGCTTAACGTGCCTTTCAAAGTACGGTAGCGTTCAGTTATAAATGCCACTTCTTGTAGCGGTCACCCATCTAAGTAGTGGCTGCAACAAACGCTACTTAACTTTACCGATTGGTTAAGAACGGCTAATCGTGCTTCGCTATAAGGGCTACCATGTTAGCCATACTAGTATTACAGTTTAGTTGGATGCTCTTTAATATTTTCTTATTTATTTTATTTCTGTCGATAATCCTACAGTGTTACATTTTATATACATTTTAAGGATATAAATTTTATATAACATTAAGGCCAAAAGAGGATTACATAAGTAACACGGCCTTAAATAATAGTGGAGTAAAAGTGCTTACATAGTAGTGTTATTCAGCAAGTGATTTATATATTAACTAAAACAATAAAAACAAAATATAAGTAGATGAAAATAAGACAAAAAATATCACCTATATACAGTGTAAATAGTTCATATTGTTATTATATACACTAAAGACTCGGTCTGTCTCTCTGTCTGTAGCAGTAAATTCAAACTGTAAGACAGCTGCAGATATATGATATATACATGATATATTTTTTATATTTCCTGATTTAGCTTTATTCACAAATTTTCAAATACATATTACTCATAAAGATTTGTGATTCAATTATGGAACATTAAAAACATGATTTTGTTTGCTTACAATTTTAAGAATCGTCACTAAAATTTTAATAAGGTCAAAGATTTTGAATGCGTCCGGAAGTACCCACATATATTAGATCACAAATAAAATTTAAATAAGTGCAACTTGACCTTAACGATATACTAATTATAGTATATAAGTATTACTTGACTCAAAACTTCTAGTACTTATTGAGCAAGATAAGAAAGAACTGATGGTTAAACTTTGAAGAATTTCCTGAAGTCGCTGCCAGCCAGGAAATGGCTCTCTAGATTAGACCTACTACCTAACCTTACCTAAATCTTATTACATACTTACCAAATCCTATTTTAACTTGTAACAGTTCTAAAAATACCCGAATAAAATCCTTTGACTTTGACTGACATACTAGTCATAACTATTAAGAGGCACGTGTGCCTGGTCTGTACACAAATTGCAAGTCGCTGAGCTTTGAATATATTGACTGACTGTTGCTACAATTTTTTTTAGATTATTATTTCAACAATAGATAGATGATAATGATAATAATAGTTATATATTTTATTATATATAAATAATTATATTTATCGGTTTTTTATTGAGTGCATTTTGGAGAGTGCGCATTACAGTTGCATAATATCCTGATTCCACCATCAGACAACCAAATGTACGAAGAAACGCCACCGTTACATGACCGAAGCGATTTGGCTCCACATTTTTCATGTGAACAGCCAAAGAGTGAAACGCTTTACCGGCATCCATATTTCCCGAAATCTACAACCTTAGAGTCTTCAAATCGAGAATGAACAGGTATCTTCTAGGCAAGCGTGTTACATCCATCACATCGTCACTTACCATCAGGTGCGATAGTGTTTAAACGCAAGCCTTTAAACAAAAAAGAAAAGGATTATACATGTCATCGTTTTAGCTGTAAGTACTATTGCTGCAAGTACAAGCCACACGGGCCCAGTAAATATAACCTTAACAAGTAACTTTATTTTACCCTTGCACAATACCTCCATTCAAGCACACGTCATTGCATTGTTTCTACGGATTATGACAAGCGCAGATTACCGAGTTCTCATAGAACCAGTTGCTTGCGTTCGTGTTAATTGTTGACACCACTGGTGTAAGCTGGATTATCTGTAGTAAGCTGGTCCGACAGATATTAGGCACGTGGTTGTAGGTTGTTTTTGGGTCAGGGCCTCGACATTTCGTAGGATTAAATGCGTCGCTAACACACCCCACCCCAGTGCATCAGCACTCATCACCCGTAGGAATTCGTGCGACGCGTGCCACGGATCGCCGAAGCAGCCCTCTTGGCGTCTTGACGTGGTAGTGGCGGACGATCAACATCGTGACGTGATGGCGGCCATCCAGTATCACCGGCTGTTTCGCCTCTTGTGATATTTCAGGTGCGGCGTTGATGCGACCACCGACTCGAAGCACTCCACACTCGTCCAGGAACGGGGATAAGGTAAGTAATTTACTTCTTTTATCTAATCTTTTTTTATGTTTCAGGTTGGCGAGGTCTTCAGGGAACGACTGGGCTTGTGAGTATCTCATCAGCAGGCGCTCGGCTTTCACCATTATATCGCCGTCTATCACGCCGGTAAGTTTTTTACATTTATCTATGAACGATAATACTCGGCAGGTGGTTTTTAGTAAGCGCAGCCAGGAAGAAAATCTCTCTGGTAAGTTTTCAGTGATGACGTGAAGGGTTGCTACACATTCCAGGTCCACGTCTGATATGTTCGGCGGCTGTACTTCGCGAGGCCAGGTGCTCTCTTCTCTTTTTAAAAATTCAGGGCCACTTAACCATTCGTTCTCCAGTACTGAAAGCTCACAATATTCTCTGGTAGCAATGTCGGCTACGTTCAGCTTTGTAGGTATGTAACGCCAGTCATTTATCAATGTGAGTTCATCTATTTTGCCGAGTCGGTGAGCTATATACACTTTATAGGTACGCGTGTTATTACGTATCCAGTGCAGCACTGTAGAGGAGTCACACCAAATGTAAGTTTTCTGTATTGCAATTCTATGCTCTTTTATAATCGTCTCTGATAATCTTGCAGCTAGAACAGGGGCCTGCAGCTTCAAACGAGGCACGGAAACATGTTTTATTGGGGCGACTCGGCATTTACTCGCTACAAACGCAACTTTTATCTGGTCGTAATAATTATCTTTCCAGCGCAGGTAAGCTACGGAGCACATCGCCTGTGTTGATGAATCGCAAAATATATGTAGCTGTAGGTTGCTATAACTAGCGCTTGCCCGCGCGCCGAGACCAGACGAAGTGGGCGTGGCTTGCGGCCACTGTGTGTTGTTGAGTGCAGCCACACTTACCACCGCCGGTGCATCTCCCGTCTCGCCCGCCGCTGCTGTGTTATAGTATCTAGGCATATGTATGTGACTCACGCGCTTTAACATTTGCAGCCATTCAATCCATTTCGTAAACACGTTATCACACGCGGGAGCCGTGCAGTTCTCTTTATTATGCGTAGACACTAAACACTTGTAGCATAGTCTATTTCGTTTCACAAAGAACCACCTGTCTTTACGCAGTGATTTTTTGAACTTTTTACAGTCTGGCAGCTTATGATTTGTAATACGACAAAACCGGCACTTTTCGTCGTTGTTATTGTCACTTTGTACGAGTACAGTTTGCGCGCGATTTTGAACGATATAGTTTTTACGTTTCACAGAAAGTCCACTATGATCGTAAGTTAAGTTCTCTGCAGTCCGTGATATCTTCACAGCTTCTCCGTCTAGGAGCTCGGATAAAATCACAAGTTTCGACTTACAGCCTTGGTTGAAGTAAGGGTAGCTGAAGTCGGCCCACTTTGAGATGAGAATAGTAGGTAATTTAGATAAGATTACCGACACTAGGTTCATCGCACTTAGGTACTCATTTTGACCGATCGCGAGTACGGCAGCCACATAGTTCTTCACTTTCACAGAGAACGGTATAATGTCCCGATGATATTGCTTTGACAATGGTTGTAGTGAAGTAATGTCCTGCACAATCTTGGCTATGATTATGTCAGGATTTCCAAACTGAAGATCCAGTGTTGACATAATTATGTCAGGCGTTGTAGCACTGATTAACAGAGACGTTACTGCTTCTTTAGCTGGTCCATGAAGACATTTTCTGAGTCTCCACAGGTTTTCTTTCTCGTTGAAGTTGCACACTAACGTGGATTCTTGGTACGCCTGCTTGAAATGAAGCCAGTCCAAAGGGTCACCAGAGAATGAAGGTAGATCTCTCGGCGTACATAAGCGGCTTAGCATTTTGGCGTCAGATCCTTTAGTAGCGGCGGAAGTAGTCGCAGCGGTCAGGTCCTTTATCGCGCTCACCATCAATTTCACATCGGCCTCACGGCCGTCGGCACTTGGTACTGGTGGCAGTGGAGGACACACCTCGCCCTTCTTATTTCCATCTCGTGGACAGGGTTGTCCTTTCAGCTCCTGTTGACTGCGATCTATCCACTTCTCTACTTCACTCTGCATGCTAACTTCACTTCTTCCAGATCGTGAACTGTATTTTTCATCTATCTCCGCCATATCCGCTTCTAGCTTTTTATCGATGAGCTCCATTTGTATACGCGCCTTCGCTTGTGCCGCTTCCAGCTCTAACTTCTTTTTTCGGGCCAATACTGAAGACGACGCCGAAGCCTTGGATTTTGGTTTTGGAGCAGCTTTCATTGCTTCGATGTCTTTTCGAAACGCTGATGTTGAGGGAAACTCCAGAACATTTTCTGACTTCGCCGTTCTCATACTACCCACATTTACATTTAAAAATGTTTTATCCAAAACGGTTTTTGGAATTGTTTGCAGGTCTGCATCACTTTTACACTTGTCTTTTGGCGTAGAAACTTCCACTTTACGTTCTTGTTCCAGATCTAAATGTTCCAAATTCGAAAGCTTTTCTTCTTCCTGTTTTTTTACTGCACTTCTCGTGTTCACCATTTTTCGCGGCGGAGTCGAAAACATAGGTTTTCGATTCAATATTCGGTTCGAAGACCACTTTTGTAGGGGATGGGGTGAAAATAAGTGAGAAGAAGGTGGACTTGGAACAAATTGAAAGGTTTGCGAGCGAGCGACGTGTGGATGGCGTATGTAGTTGCGGATAACTGCCCGGTGAAGTTCGCGAGAGCCTATCTACCCCTCCCGCGCCCCTTGTATCTACCCCTGGCCCTGGTTCGTACCTACTTCACACACGTAGCCCGCGATTGCATTCCTTTGTTTTATTAAATAAATTAAAACAAACAAAATAAATACAAAATATTAAATGCGTCGCTAACAGTACGTATTTACAAACAAAAAGTATCTGTGTATTCTATCAGTTATCTGGTTCCTATAGTAGCTTTGCTTAGTTACCACGAATACTCAATTAAGTACAGCTCATCTGATCACTAAAAGGTAGCTGTTGACAACTGGCCGAATACGGGCTTTTCTTTTTAATTTTTTAAATGATTTTCCTTTCACTTTTATGTTGTATTTCACATTGAGGTGTCATTTTAGGTTTTTGGTTACGCGCAGTTGTGTTTATTTAATGTTCTTTAATTTTAAGTATAAATATATAAATATACAGTTTTAACCCTTTTACTTTTATTTCTCCATCCTTTTAGTTAATACAGTCGATCTCTCGATATCAGTAGGTTAAGTAGGCAGTTAGCTGCCTGTAAATGCGCAAATGGCGACTATCACACACAAGCGAACAACGGCCGCGAACTTTGTTAACGGTATATAGCTTGATAATTCCAATTTGTTTTGAACACCACTTTTCATAAATTCAAAGATCAAGCTAGTTTATTGCGTTTCCAAAATACAAAATTACGATAATGCAGCTATTGTTTCCCATTACAATAATTCACGTGTGTCGAAAATGCACGAATTTGTTGTAAAGGTATGCACGAAGCATGTGTCATAGAATTCATAGTAGTCGCATAATGACTCAGAGATTTACCTATTTGGTCATTAACGATGACTCATTACTCACATAGTTTCAGTTTACACCTGCAACCATTGATAAAGGTAATGTAATAGTACACAAAGCTATTTACCTCAGTGGCAATTCTAGTAACATTAATCTAATTTGAATAATAATCACCAAATTAAATTACACCATTTTCGTGAGTATATTTACTCAAGAAAATACTAAATTAAAATCTTCAAAATTATAATTCCTCCTTTTAAATTGTTTTTTTCTTTTCATTAACGTGCTGACTTCTCCTTCCGAGAAGTACAGAATGCTTTATAATGTTAATTACTTTTTATTCTATATTTTTATACATTTAGCTCGACTATGGTCATGTTTGTTACGTTAGTTTTAATGTTATAATTGTTGGTAGACCAACAAAATAGAATAAAATAAAATATAAAACCTACGTGCAGATTGTGATCTATTCTAAACTTATTAGGTACAGTAATATTAATATTTGCAAATTTTAACGTTAGACATACCTACTATTTGAGTTTCCGGGGGCTTTTGCGTTCGTTTACCTCTTTTTATTTCTCAACCATAAGTAGGTAGGTAGGTACCTATTGCAAGATGCAACCGAGTAACCTTTTAGTGCAGAAGTTGTCAACAGGCGTGAAAAATGAAATTATACCGTCGCTAATAACTGGGTGAGGTCACTGCGCATAGTTTTACAGAATAACTGTGTAATGTATATAATGTGTGGTTCTTTTATTTTAATCAGCTTGTTGTATTTATTCAGTTTTTCTGGCCTAAAATAGCACACTTATTAAGAAGTATGGGTGACGGGGCGTCGTAGAGCAAGCACCCTTTTTAGAAGATGGTTCAAAATTGGATCCTAAGATTTAACGACCAAAAATATATAAGAAGTTAAAGGATTGGATATAATGAAGCCGAAAGACATATTTTTACGCGTAAGGGGTCAGAAATTACACTTGATGTCAAAAATCATTATCTATTGAAATAATGTTCAGGATAGCCAACCAGCAGCTTTATTGCCTATAACTTGTTGAAATATACCTAAAAGTATGACTTAACAGTTGTTTGTTGTAATCTCTATAATTAGCTGGCTGGCTCGATAGCTCAGTTGGTAGTAGCCCTGCCTTCTAAGCTGTGGGGTTGTGGGTTCGATTCCCACCCAGGGCAAACATTTGTGTGATGAACATAGGTGTTTGTTCTGTGTCTGGGTGTTATATTGTATTCTATATATGTATTTACAAACAAAAAGTATTTATGTATTGTATCAGTTATCTGGTTCCCATAGTACAAGCTTTGCTTAGTTTGGGGCTAGATGGCGTTGTGTGAGATGTCCACACATATTATTATTATTATTATTATTATGATATACCATTTTTGTCACTTATCAAACATTGTGTCTTTACGAAGTACATCATTATACTTCTGCCTATTTTTGCAACTTTTATTGCTGAATTGTCATCATTATTTTCCATCCACGCATCCCGTGGGTAGTTACGATCAGATTATTTGACGATAATGCCTTTGACATGTCCGACTTTTCAAGGACTTATCCAAAATAGCCATGCTGATTATGATCACAAAATTCGCCCTATTTACATGGGTTTTATGACGATGTGTATGAATGATTCACGCAGGAGTCTTTCGTCTCTAGCTTGTCTCCTTTGCGTGATGATACACATAATAAGTACCGTACGATAGTAGTCGGTAAAACAATTGCTTATGCTGCAGCCTGGTACATTTTCCGTGACCACTGTCTTCGGCAACCTTTCATTTATGTACATAGGCCGCGCGGACTATAGCACCAGACTGTCACTTTTATACTTTTCCAACAATTATTTACAAATTATTATGCTCGAGTTTTATCTATATCTATTCATCTCACCTGATGGTGACGATGTGGTCTAGGATAGTATATGCTCGCCTAGAAGATACCTATTCACTCGCGACTTAAAGTGTTCATACATATCAGGAATAAGTACTTATCAGGAAACAAAGACGTTGGCAAAGTGTTCCATTCCTTCGGACCCACAGGAACTATAAAGACCACATTCCAATAGCACCTAGACCCGAACAAAAACTTTCCATTTTTTTATACTTGTCCTTTTTCGGGAATCTAACTAGTAACTTGTGGGTTATGAGCCAATCTATTCAACCATCACACTGAAGAGTACTCTCATAGACGTTACTGAGAGGCTTTTTAGTCACATAGTTCACCTGTGTTCTTATCTATGTTTTTTCCTGTGGAGGTCGGCCCGTAATATTAATAATATGTTTCTAAATCGCTCATAAAAATGTAGAATTACAAATAAATTGTATCTCTGTCTCTAAAGTACTACAACTATATAATTATATTGTTTTCAAAGTTAGTTTATATTAATTGATTTTGTACACGACAAACGACAGCATTATAATTAATGTTTTTGTAAATTAATTCCTACAATTGTGAGTAAGGTAAAGTCCAAATGATTTTTTAAACCATAAATTAAATATTTTATAATAATACTACGTTTATAATAGTCCCAATTAAACTAATTACTCACATAACATGTGTAATAAAACTAAAAAGAATTATAATACAATAATTTTTGATAATAAAACCAGCTTGTTTGTATGAACGTCAATACCTACCTAGTTAAACCAATTGGTGTTAGAGTTTTATTATGTTATTAAATTATTAATAATAGTTTTATTTATAACTTCATTATTTTCAATACGAGAACAGCATCCTTGGATATAACATCTATTGTTTTTGAATTAAATACACGTACGAGTTTCGGCGGAAAACGAAGTGTTAGTGTTAGTGCATAAAATTGATGGCATTTTATTCGTTAAGTGCTGGATTACAGGCGTCAGTGTGAGAAAGTGGTATAATGATGAAAATTGTATCGAAATATGCCCTAGAATATATATTATCAAGGATTAAAATTACTTTAAAGTTTATCTATTAAAACTAAAATATACACGTCAATGTTAAACAGTTGAATAAAGAGTAAAAATATGGGGTTAAAATAAGCCAGTGTAATAAAAAAATAAGGTAAAAAGGGAAGGAAAAAGAAGATTCTTACGAAACATTTATTTTTATTCTAAACGATATCTTAACTTATATTATAAGGAGTGAAGATTTGATTGTTTGTTTGCATTGAATAGGCTCTGAAACTACTGGACAGATTTGAAAAACTCTTTCACTATTAGAATCCTACATTCCCATGCACATAGGTGCATCAGGGATAATGTAGGATTCTAATAGGCGATAGAATATGTATTAAATACACGTGCGAAGCCGGGGCGGGCCGCTAGTACTTTTCAAATCAGACAAAAGTAGAATATTACACTTACCTATTTTCATTAAAAGTGAAGGTCGCTCAAGAACAGGTTTACTGTTTATTAATATTATATATCTGCAGGTGATTCAGCATATAGTAATGTACCGATCTAATATAAATACCACCAGTGGCTCTAATCTATAAATAATAATGAAATAACTATTTTAATATGTTGTAATAATTCTCCCTCTGTAGTGTTATGTAATGTAATGTCCATCTGTAATTCAGCCTCTATAGTGTGGGAGTTGAGCAGATCGGCCCATAGCGCGGAGGCGGTGGCTTTGATTCCGCGGCAGAACAAGTATGTGTGCACAGAAAAAAGCGCAAATACTTGTTCTGAGTCTGGGTGTTGTGTACCATCCCTAAATACAGGGAATCCTAAGGGTCCAGGATCTATGTATGTGATCGTTGGGCGTTATTATTGTTAGCCATTTGAAACAAGAAAAATTAAATACACAAAACCACATTTTTTTATATAAAAGAATAGCTTCGAACTACCTTACTGAATATATTAAGAGTTTTTGCTGTCATCTGGATAAGAAAAAAAAATCTCCAGTAAGGCTGCCCTCTACGTCGTAGACCCATTTACAATGTCGTAGGTCTTGCATTTCGTGGTAATCACGGATCACGTAAATGTGTGTCACAACGTGGTTGAGTCTGTACCATGACATAAACTGTCATGAGTGTCAGCTTCTGGAAGTAACTCCCAGCTGCCATTTCACAGTTATCCAGGAGTAGTTTATATAAGAAACAACAGTTTTGAAGTGAAAAATTCTTTAACCGAATTGAGCACTTTTTGGTTGAAAATAAATCATGGAACTCGCGTCATCGTCTCCGAACGCTTTCTATATTACTACTACTACTATTTTTCTATATTAGCTATATGTATATTGTGTATATATGTGAACTTTTTGGGTGATTAAAAAGCTTGAAACTCGCGTCATCGTCACCGCACGCTATATGTCACAACTTACTTTTCACTTTGGAGTGGTTGGAGATTGCCGATAGAAGTGAATAAATGTGACGTACATATTTTTTTTTAAATAACCTGACAAGCTGGTCCTTCGCCTAAACAATAATGCCAAGAGAGCCATGCTGATCTTTCAACTGCAATTTTCGGTGCAAAAATGTTGTGAATTCGAACGTCGACGTCAAGGTATAGTTTACCGGAGATCAAAATACGAGGGCTCTTCTCTATTCGCGCAGACTCTTAGTCTAGTCTCAACAAACGCTATTTCTCTAAGATCTTTTTGCACCATTGTACCTATTATCGTCTTTACTCTTAACCTTTTTTCACTCTTCTCCTTTTCTATTTTCTCTGCTCTTATATTCTTAGAGTGTACTATATGTGTCACATAAGTTCAATGTTTTCTGGACATGCAATAATATTTCTAAATGGTCTGACCACAGATTATATAACAAACGGAAAGCGTAAAAAACCAACTTCAGACTTATAAGGTTTTCTCATAGATGCTATCGTCAAAACTGGACCAAATTGAAATTAGACTACACGGGAAGCACCAACTGTCAAATAAAAAAGGTCCAATAAAAGTGGTTCACCCAGTCAAAAATTCTAAGATAGCAACCAAAAAAACCAAAAACCTTCTTTAAAGTTGCTTAAAAATCTATATAATTAGGATATAGGATATATATTTTACTAATACTAGTCTGAGCAATCACAATATCACATTTATTTAGTCTTAGTTTATTTATCTCAGTAGGCAAGTACCATTTAACCGGATGTTGTGAACCAGACCGTAACACTGGTAATTAAAACTTAAATTAACTGCTGTGTTTTAGTATCAAAATAACAACATTAATTCTGTTTATCTCTCCATCAGCACAGTTCAGAAGCAAAACTCTTAAAATTTTATCTGAAGCTAATGCATTAAACCGTGACTTAAGTAGAATTTAGATTTTAGAATTAACATAATATTTCTTTTAATTTAATTATAAAAATATTCAGGAGAGATATAAAAATGTAAATATAATTAATCATGCAAATATCACCCTATTAAAATATTAAAGACAACATAAAATAATAATTCTTCGTTGAGGTATTTTAGGCGCGGTGTAATTCCAAAATCAACAAAAATTTTTCGACGTCATTAATGTGACGTGAATTGTCAAAATAATCATATGAAAAAAATTTCGTAAATAGCAAATACAACGTGATAATCCAACAAAATTTATCTAAGCATGTTAGTCTTTCTAAATCAAAATCGTTTAACGGACCCCAAAGTACTTTATGAACGTTAGTTCTCCAAATTTTCAGCGATAACTACACTTTTTCTTACCGATGAAATAGTCAAACTGATGTTGTAAAGTATTGGCTAAATAGAATATTTATTTGATGTCCACATTTCACATATAACCCATAAAAAAGCAAAATAACACATTTTCACACAGTTAGACATCAAATTATGATCTGCGATTTTCATCTTTAAACAGAGCGCTATAGAGAGCTCAAAAAAACGTGCTTTTTACAAAACATTTAAGTTGAATTCTTCCCATAGCAGCTGCGCCCCTCCTAAAGCGGAGGTACCTACTATTGAATGAAATGTGCTTAGTGTAGCTATCGTTTGTACAGGCACTCAATAAAGTTTTTTCAATAAATAACACCGGGTGCTTGGATGATATTTTGCTATATAAAATGTATTTTAATCATGTTCAATGTAGATTATTTTTATGAGAACTAGAATTCTATTATCGGAATATTGTAATTAAAAATATGTACTAATTTAAAACTTTAATACAATTTAATATCGTGATCAATAAGAACGTATTAGTAAAAATAATTGATGGATCGCACACGCTCACAATAAAATATGATACAACCTTGTGATAATTAATTAATGAAATAAAACTTTAAAGCTAGATTAACATCTGCCCACTCTTAACCGACATCACCAAGTTGAGAACTTGATATTTTTCATATATTAATTCATTAAAATGCAATCAGATTTATGTCTTGAATTTAGATAGAATTTTAAGACTAAAACAAAAATATAGATGCATAAAACTGGAAAACTATGCCAAATAAGGAATACTAAATTGCAAAATGCCTTACATTGCTCACAGCAAAGATAGCGAGCTTACAGATACAGACATTATTCTTGATGCTTACTCAAAAATAAGACGAAACTGATTGCTATTTACATTTTAAAGGACCCCAAGTCCAAATCTTTCTACTACTGACCACTACACGGACCGATATTTCCTTCCATGTCATAAGTAAAATTACTAGTCACACTCAAATTCTTCAAATTCATAATTTATTTGGTCTGAAAATCTTGAGTCAACTCTATTTATATGCTACTTTGTCGTAGGGAAAACTACACGTTGTAATTATACTCATATCTTCGAATAATGTGACTAATAAAATATCTATCGAACTTCACTTGTAAGTTCGCTTGATTGTAATTATATGCCACAAGTTAGGCATTTATATTTGAAGTAACAGCACGGCATACCACATAGCTATTTACACGGAATAAAATTATCAAATTCTGTTTCTATAAAGGTCAAACGCAGAAAATTTCAAAGGCGGATCCAAACCTGAGCGGTGCCATCAAGTGGCAATCTAGAATTAATTGTAGCCTGTTGACACGCTAGACCGTTGTTACTTAATTTACCATGCCTTAGAATTACAGAACGATGCTCAGTCATCGAACGGTGCTCAAGCAGAGATTTCATTCATAATGTGATCAATTAGTGAATGAAATCTCTGCTTGAGCACCGATCGATGACTGAGCATCGTTCTGTAATACGGACCTAAGTTTTAATAATGGGCTGCCTTCCGAAATACAGTAGTAGAGTAGAATATTATAAATGTATGCTGCTATTTTATTGAGCACCTATATTACTAGTTTCATCACAAACGGCTCATAATGAACAATATCTTCAAAATACGCAGGGCAATGACATCTGTAACACAGTTGTATTACTAGCTAAGATGCCATTAGACTAAACTGCAATTTTTTTAATGTCTAAAATTGTTTATTATATTTTATTTTATAAGTAACTTTTGTACCAATAACTAAAATTGTAACTCTGCGTCACATCTTATTTATAGATATACCTAGATAGATCAACACTTCATTGTACACCGAAAAAAAAAACAATTCTAAAAAAGAAAAACATACATAATTAACTAAGACTAGTACAATAGGCGGTCTGATCGCTTAGAGCGATCTCTTCTTTTCAATTTTATTATTATGTTCAAATACCACGGAGTTGAGTTTTTTTTTATTTAGTATTATTAGTAAGTATAAGTAAGGGTTGTATACTTGTATAGTATATGTAAGGAAATATACAGAGAACGGGCAGCGCCGCAGCAGCATTTTCCTCGGTACATTGCGAACACCAAGTCGCCTGCCTGCTGCAAGTGTGGTGATTATGACAAACCTCTATTGGTAAGCATTCAAAGTGGCATTTTATGGGATCCACCTGGGTTCAGCAGTGGATTTCTTCCTTTGGTTGATCTCGCAAATATTTATTTTTTCATAAATAAATAAAATAAATGACGCCCAACGATCACATACATCGATCCTGGACCCTAACTAGGATTTCTTGTATTTAGGGACCCAGAAAGTATGAGGACTGGTCCCACAACAACCAGGCTAAATCCAATTTTAAAAAAAAAATTCTTTAAATCTGCTTTACCACAGACTTCTGGATCCGTGCTCTTTTTTAATAAACTTTGTTTGTTGTATTTTTGTTTTAACAATACGGGAGATAATTTTTTTTCGTTTTTTTTATATTTTTGTACACTATAATTGTAAAGTATAGTGTTCTCATAGACACATAAGATTAGAACTGTTGTTATAATATAGTCTATGGTACGATTCACGAGAGTTCCGACATGGCGTGTTTTTACTTTCAAATAATAATTAAATAACTTTTCTTTGTGCCCACCGACCCACAGTACAATGATATAACGTGTAAATATCGGGAGTCATTTCCGACCTTCATACAGTCACTAAAATCAAATAATATAACTTCCAGTCGCAATGCTAAATTATTTCATAATTAAATGTTAGCTTGGATGTCAAAGCTTTGCAGAAACCGAAAGGTTGTACGGTAGGTAATTCACAGCTGGTACATCCGAGGAAACCAGATATACCAGTCAGACTTGTTCCCATTATTATCGTAACAGACGACACTTCAAGCTTTAATATACATAACATTATTGACATACAAGCATTTATCATTCATGGATACGAATAAATCTAAACCTGTTTTTAAACACTCGTAAACGATCATTCTATTCAAACTATTTGACAGTGAGACGTTATTTGATGCGTTTAAGAAAAAACTAAATTACTTAATGATAGTTTCCTTATTTTTTTTTTTATCAATTAATCTATGAATATAAGCGTAATTATAATCTAAACTAATAATAATAATATGTGTGGACATCTCACACAACGCCATCTAGCCCCAAACTAAGCAAAGCTTGTATTATGGGAACCAGATAACTGATACAATACTTAAATACTTTTTGTTTGTAAATACATACATATAATATAACACCCAGACACAGAACAAACACCTATGTTCATCACACAAATGTTTGTCCTGGGTGGGAATCGAACCCACAACCCACAGTTCAGAAGACAGGGTTACTACCGACTGAGCTATCGGGCCAGTCGTATTATAAAGAGGAAAGATTTGATTGTTTGTTTGCATTGAATAAGATCTGAAACTAGTGGACTGATTTAAAAAATCTTTCACCAATTCCACATTATCCCTAATGAATATAGGCGATAGAATAAATATATAATACCCGTGCAAAGCCGAAGCACGGTAGACCAAACGAT
The DNA here is from genome assembly GCA_905220475.3 of Ennomos fuscantarius. NCBI lineage: Eukaryota > Metazoa > Arthropoda > Insecta > Lepidoptera > Geometridae > Ennomos > Ennomos fuscantarius. The sequence continues at coordinate 720,062 of HG992034.1, read as the reverse complement.
GTTAAATTTGACAATCCGTTTTATCGTTTAGCAGGTGCTTAAAATAGCCATGTGACAAAAATTTACGATCACATTTTTAAGGACCATAAAGGCTTTTTTATCTTACGCATTTGAAATTTTATGTATGTTTATAAACTATAAAACTTGTTGAACACTTCCCGGTTGTTAGACTTCCTAAATTAAATTTATTACTTTCTTAAATGAACGGTTTTGTGAATTTAGTCTTTTAAATGAAATATTGAATGCAAGTGTCTCTGATAAACCAACTGTAAGTACCTTACTTACATACTGTAGAAGTACTTTATTCAATGTCTTTTAGAAGATGAACTGCGCAGCAGTATTCTGTATTTTCATTTTATTTCAAACGAATAATGAGTTATATACAATACAAACTCTTTTTTTTGTTCACAGACAGTATCTTTTCATCTAATCATTAGAAAAACTAAACAATTCAAAAAGAAAACAATAACTTCAATCATCGATGACGAGCGTTTCCGAGATGACCCGTATCGATTTCAAACTGATTCGAATGATTTCTCAGTCACGAATCGATGTGCAATTCGATTGATGGATGTCGATCGCAAATTCGATAGGCTTAGAGGTGTCGTATCATGACAAAGCGATGGTAAGTAGACCGTCTTATATCAGGGGGTGGGGTGCCATAATCGCCACGTTTGACAGGTTTGTTGATCGCAGACATTTTAATGTACGGAGAAGAATGAAAAGTTCCCTAAAACACCCTATATTGATTTCCATAATATAAGCATTCCAAAGTTTCATCCTAATTAATTCAGGTGAAAGACAAACCAAAAAACAAACAGACAACGTTTCACTTAAATATATTGGCAGGGATAATTTTATATTTAAAACTCGTGTTTGTAAATTCTGCCTATACTTAACACCCAGGACAAATATTTGTGTGATGAACATCGATGTTCGTTCTATGTCTGGGTGTTATATTGTATTCTATGTATGTATTTACAAACAAAATGTATGTAAGTATTGTATCAGTTATATGGTTACCCATAGTACAGGCTTTGCTTAGTTTGGGACGGGATGGCGCTGTGTGAAATGTCCACAGATATTTATTTATTTATTTATCACAAAACAGAACGTTTGTACTAGTACCTGCCTTAAACCAACGTGGGTCGTGATTTTGTGTGACGAATGCTTACTCCACACAACGTCGAGTCTCTACATATGGATGCCTGCAACATTCAATTTTTCACGCGCATGATATGGATTTTGAAGAAACGGCTAATAAATCTTGAATATTTTGACATGCAGGTACACATGCGTTTTTAGGACGGGTAATAAATTCAAATTTATTTTTATTACAGTTATTATTGTTATAGTCAGTACGGAACAATATTATAAGACCGTTAAATAAACCGTGAAGGTCTTAACTACGGTTGAAGTGTAAATCTAGATGCTATCTTAATCCCGTTTCTTATATTCGAACCCGCCATCTCCGGGTTATGAGCGAACCTGCTCAACCACTACACAGAGGCAGTCAATTATAATTTCTACATTTGCATTCTCACGTGAATTTGCCCCTGCATAGCAAGATGCAATAGTTACGATACGTGTTACGTAAAGAATCCTTTCATCTCGACCTCCACACGCTGTGCTCTAGAGACGACGGGGAGGCGGTCTCGGGCCATTAGCGAGTTAGATAACCTTTTGTTATCCCACGGTCGGTGGCCGAACTGTACAGATAACTTCAATTTATTGTTATTGACAGATTTATTCCTACAATCAAATTAATAGAAAAACAAGTAACAAACGCAAGGCGTAAAAACCGACATCATACTTATATGGTTTTGTAATGGATGCCGTTGTCAAAACTGGACCAAAATGGAATAGAAGCACACGGAAAGAAGCTGCTTTCAATTAAAAAATAATCATCAAAATCGATTCACCCAGTCGAAAGTTCTGAGGGAACAAACATTAAAACAACAGTCGAATTGAGAACCTCGTCCTTTTTGAAATCGGTAAAAAATAGTAACATTAAAAATATTTAGATATGACATAGACTCATGAGAGTGAAGTATTTAGTTCCGCGTAACAAATATACTTATGACGAAGCCTTATTTTTATGATCAGCAATTTGATGCGAGTTGAACCCACAAACGAATTATTTTACTCCCAACTGCTGGCTAGCCACTTGTCTAGCATCTAGGAACCTAAGTACCTTAAGTACTTTAAGTAAAGTTGTTGGCATGTTTCACACAATGATCGACACTTACACAGAATATAAAATTATATCAATACACACGCGTTTCCGGAAATCTACTTCTTCCAGTTTTTTATCAATTCAATTCAAAATAAAAAAACTGCCATGTATAATACAATGTTCCTAAATTTTATGCCGGGCTTAAGTAATTGAAAAAAATTACGAAATACAGTTACGAATATGTGCTAAACAGCCAGCGGATATACAAATATGTCTAAAGTCTAAAAAGCCGCTCAGAGCAAACATCGGTCCATCGATAATATAAAAAAATATATATAATGCTATCTGATTCTGTTCCTTGCTTTGCATGTATCGGCCTGAATCTTCGAGCAATAACAAGTTGATGTACTGTATGATTACGTCTCTTTCTATCTGACGTCAAACCTTTGTATGATAAAGCAGGCGCAAGTATATGTTTGATAGTTCAAATAAATACGAGTCTTCCATGCTTGTTATTGCTCGAAGGACGGAATACAATTCACATGAGGCTCGGTTAACAAACATTCACATCAGGCTCAGTTAGCAAACATTTTCCTATTACATCAGCAATAATTTAAAATTACACATCGAATGGGGAATCTAAAATTGCTGAATATCGGTTACACATCCAAAAGCCACTGTCTTCTCAAGAAATTATTGCACCTTACAACATAATGTCAAATCAAGCACCTTCTCTTTGCGCTCACTACGTCAATGTCAGAGATGTCACTGTGTCAATTATAAAGTAGGTAATAATAATTGCGGAAGATCGTTGAAAATAATCCGAAAATGGCGGTTGTAAATTTTGAACTTTTTTCAGTACCCGTGTATTTTTAAATTTTAATGTCTGTTTAGTGTGGATTATTATCCGTTAAGTGTTCGTGAACGTGCACGAGTGTTGGCAAATGGTTCCAAGTTTTTAAGCCATGCCTCTTCGTTTTCTCTTCAAAGCTCGAGTCGATAATTTTGTATACTAATATCATTTACAGAAAAAGTGATAATCCAAAATATCTAGTAATATCTAATAAAAATATGCGACGAAGGCCACCAAGGTTCATCATAAATAATGTAAAATGTCAATATAGACGATAAAAACACTGAATAAATCTAGTTTAGCAGATTTTCAATATGGAAAATTGAAATAAAGACATCTGTATTTGTGTAGGTCGACCACAATGATATAGTTTTATTTTATATTTTTATACATACAAGCTTGCGACAAATATGAGCTTCCATTCCAAAATAAATTATTATTGAGCCCCTTATAAATTAGCGCTGTCTCGGGTTATGATATAGGTAATAAATTACATATTTCATGGAATTACATCGTCCACAGATAATATTGGTCAAGAATCAAGACCACGTTTAATTATTTTATTATTCACATCTCGATTTACGTAAGGCATTGTTACCACACTCCATTCCACACGTGACATAGCATTAGCATATCATTACCGAATCTAGACATAAATAGATCTGTCTCGAATGGCCTTTACTAAGGGATCATCTTGTGCAATATTGCGCAATTACTTCGACGCGGTAATTATCTTCAACACTCTTGTCCCAAAAAATAAGAACAATAGAAGTTCACTACGTAGAGATGTCTGATGTCAGCTCCGTGTACGGAAAACTCTTGCCGGTCACTTATTGAAGTAAAACTTTTCACGCACTATTTATTTGTGGAGTAGCTGGTGGATGCGATGCGAACGGAAGTTGAAGTTAGTTTACGTCGATCTCCATTATCAACATAGCAAAGTTAAAAATTTTTATTATTATATTGGTATATCCGGTAAAATGATAATTTACAATTGTCAAGATGGCGACATTAATATTAAACAGAGCAAAACCAAAGTTATTCCGTCCGATAGATGGAGCAAAACTAAAGGTAGTATTAGGTTTCGTATTTATCAAAGACCATTTTAGCCTAGCCTATTTTCACAATGCCATATCATCGAAAAACTATTTAATCGAAACGCCACATCATCGAATTATTTCATCAAAATGTCTTTTGTGAGCTTGATCTTAGGGAATCCTTGTAGATGGTTTATATTATAAACTACTGAACCGCCCCGGCTTCACACGGGTTTAGTAATTTTCTACCATCCCTCTTTATCAACGTTTTCTGTACACTTTTCTCCATGTCTTCCTTATCCCCTTCCTACGTCCTTACTTCTTCCCTTAAGCTTTTACAAAGGCAATAATTTGGAGTGATATAGCCTGTATTGTACATGCTAATTGTATTATTTTTAAATAAATATCTACCTAAACTAAATAGTAAAATTCCCTATGTACCTTCGGCCAAACCGTACTCCGTCACATCTCTAAAAGAAACTACACCGAATCCAAAGTAACATATTTGGCAATTTTCGACTAACAGAGCATGTAAACTTTAACAATAACTTGAAATGATTTAAACGCTGTCATCTGAGATAATAGCTGGTCGCAAGGGTATCTACTCTACTCTATATCTATACACCAAATCACGTACTCTATACCAAACCTACAGAGATGCATATTACAACACATTACTTAACATCACAGAAGGCAAAATTTGAAAAGCTACACGGCACATGATGACAGGAGCTCGGCTAAGTGCTATCCTCTTGAAATACCAGACAACCTCTGTGGCGTAGTGGTTGAGCAGGTTAGCATGAGCTATGAAACTCGGAGGTGGCGGGTTTGATTCCCGCATCAGCACAAGTATTTGTGCACCAAAAAAAGCACAAATACTTGTTCTGAGTCTGGTTGTTGTGGGATCATGATCCTCGTAGTTCCTGGGCCCCTAGACACAGGGAATCCTAGTTAGGGTCCATGATCTATGTATGTGATCGTTGGGCGTTATTATTATTATTATTATTATTTTTATTTTTATTATACCCCCAATACACATGTATCTAATAACCATGTCAACTCTAATAATTGCAAAAGTGTCGAATACCTCAGTCGTTGAGGACTAAATACCTCAACATACTAATCTAGAATATACGTTTTTGAAGTCAAATTTCTTTACGCACGCTTGGCTTCAGGAGTAAGCTGGTGAATGTGAAGCGAACGAAAGTTGAAGTTGGTTCACGTAGATCTCCATTGTCAATATAAAAAGTTATAAATTACTTATTTGTATTATTATGTTGGTATGTCCAGTAAAAATACAATTTTCAATTTTCAAGATGACGACATTAACATTAAACAAAGCAAACACAAAGTCATACCGGCCGATAAATAGAGCTAAATAAGTTTTACTTCAGTCTAAAGCACACTCGTTTTTTTCTCATTCTCTAACTAAAGCACTAATGGTTTACCCACAAACAGATAACTTACCCATATCCCGCGAGAGCTTTCGAGAAAAAAGAATCCCGATGTTGATCCCAATAATTTTAGCGGTCTATAAAATGTGCAAAACTCCATTCAAAGTCGTTAAACCGTTTTAGCGTGAAAGTTACACAATCAAACAAAATAAGCATTGCAATTCAACGGTGCAATGCTGCCAGCATGTTGGGCACGCTACCTACTGGTAGTGGGCTGGAGCATTTGGACTGTCTATAGGTCATCGCGGCCAGTATATAGTCCATATGTTTTTTTTTGGTTGTAGTTGTAGGTAGTTTTTAGTATTAGTTATTAAATCATTGTAGTATTTATAAAATAAAGGCAATTTGCCAATTTCAAGTAATTTTTAACTTTGTTATGTAGACAATGGAGATCTGCGTTTAAAAACAAACGTAGGCAAACAGACAACGTTTCCCTTTTATATATTAGGATGGGGTAGAGATTATATTCGACGAGAGTACACATACTTCATACTTGTACATAATGAATTCGATCTTTTATTATGTACGGGACAGTGGATAAAATAAAATTTCAATAAAAAGATGTTGCTTCTTTAGCGTTTATATTAGTAGTCAAGATAAACAACAAATGTCATTACAAAAATATAAACTATTATAAAAGTGCCAGTAATATAGATTACAAAAAGGCTTCTTACAACACGATCTCAATGAAATCTTGCGCTCGTCTTTTATATGTGTACCTATAGGATCTGTGGTGTACCTGCGTAGGCTTGTTTTGGTCGTCAGCGTTGAGTTAAAGTGGTTATAAGGATAATTTCTGTATTTATTATACGGAGAACTAGTGTATTCACCTACACGACCTCTTGCTCAAGCTACGTTTGCTAATTCTATGTTTCGTTGTTGTAGTAACTTTTTATCTCATTTGGCAAAGGTGTCATTGAACTGTGATGAAAAGGAATAACATAACTTTAATAAATGCGTAACGTAATCTGATAATCTATTTTATTTTCATAATAATGGTAATTAGGATTACGCTTTTATTGTGAGATTTGAATTTATGGTAATCATAAATATTCAGTTTGTTAAACTGTGTATTGTCTGTAACAACCTAGCACGGTATCTTTGGAAATAAGTTCGTGAATTTTAATACTTTTAAAACAAACCAAAACTTGCCACAATAATAAACCAAATAAGCATTGTGCCGGATTGCTTGCACCAGTAGTGAGAAAGAGAACTGCTTTTTTTCAAACTCATATATTGTAATGGGCTTGCTATATATTATTTGACAATAAGCACTTTGTAATTTTATATGATTAGTGAAATAACTTAATTTTATGTACCTAATATAATTTTGACTTGTAAAAGTGCTAAAATTAGCCTATTTGCAATAAATATTTTGACTTTGACCAAACCAACTGAAAGTTTGTACGGCTTGGTTACATTGTAAGTGTGGCTCTCTCCGTATTAATTCGTATTAATTTTTAGCTTTGCCATTCTATCATAAGTCCAATCAATGAATTAAAAACATCTTTAAAAACCAATTAAGCTGTTGTACCAAATATTAGTATGTTTATATATATTTATACATATGTTTCTTTTGAAATTTTCAAAAAAAGATACGAAAGAGCATTTATAGGTGAAAAACTTTGGTCAGCCGAATATAATAATAATGAAAATAATAATTTGACACCTACTAGTACTATTATATATTGACTGGCCCAATAGCTCAGTTGGTAGTACCCCTGCCTTCTGAATTGTGGGTTGTGGGTTCGATTCCCACCCAGGACAAATATTTGTGTGATGAATATCGATGTTGGTTCTTTGTCTGAGTGTTATATTGTATTCTATGTATATATTTATAAACAAAAAGCATCTAGGTATTGTATCAGTTATCTGGTTTCCATAGTACAAGTTTTGCTTAGTTTGGGGCTAGATGGCAGCTGTGTGAAATGTCCACAAATATTTATTATATATTTATTAATCTTTTCAGAGTTACGGATACGGAAGCGTGCTGGGATAGGGTTTTAGGATTAAGCTGGTGAGAAATTCCAGCCATATTTAATGCCAATCTATCGCAAAGATTCCATTCTATTACATGATGAGGTAGGTTTCAGTCGCCATTCTATTACATGATGAGGTAGGTTTCAGTCGCCATTCTATTACATGATGAGGTAGGTTTCAGTCGCCATTCTATTACATGATGAGGTAGGTTTCAGTCGCCATTCTATTACATGATGAGATAGGTTTCAGTCGCCATTCTATTACATGATGAGGTAGGTTTCAGTCGCCATTCTATTACATGATGAGGTAGGTTTCAGTCGCCATTCTATTACATGATGAGGTAGGTTTCAGTCGCCATTCTATTACATGATGAGGTAGGTTTCAGTCGCCATTCTATTACATGATGAGGTAGGTTTCAGTCGCCATTCTATTACATGATGAGGTAGGTTTCAGTCGCCATTCTATTACATGATGAGGTAGGTTTCAGTCGCCATTCGGTCTTTAAGTAATAAATAATAACAGTTATTGATAAATGCTCTCTTTTCACAGTGCATTTAAAAGAGGTCAACTTCTTGTTATAAATCATTTTACTAAACTTAGCTCCATAAATCACGTTTAGAAAGGAGAAAGGCGCAGTCTAACCGACTTTCAGGCATTGAATAGGTTATGTCACAGCCTATACCTAACCTAATCTTACAAAACAAAACGTTTGTTTGTCTGTCCGTACACGACAATATGTAATCGTAAAGCCTGTAATTATTATCTGTGGTCATAAAAACTATTGAAATTATGTTTTGGCGTGATTGCAGGTTTAGCTTATTGTTTATGTCCTGTTGACATGTTCAATGTTTTTAAGTTTTTGAAACTTGGCGCCTATAAGATGAACTAACACAGAGGCTAAATCCTCTTTGATTTTGTCACCTATTGTTTGTTTATTGTTTTAATCTAATAAATAAAATTCATAAGCATTGTGTTATTGTGTGATAACTATTGTATTTATATTAAATAGAGTAAACATTAAGCAATGTGGAAAATTGCATCTAAATCGCTTTAGCCTTTTGGCACAAACAAACAATCTCATAAACAAACTTTGCAGTTTTTTTATAAACTAGTGACGTGATGAGCTAGACGGTCCCTTGATGTTAAGTGTCACGGCTGCTCATAACAGTTGCAGTGCCAGTTGAAACCTAAAAATATAAAGTTTGGCGTGATTCATTTATGAAATTTTGGGAGAAACCGTCATCATAAAATGTCAGCACAGTCCAATACCTAATATGATTAGAAATCATAAACCACATTTTTATAGACTGTGAGATTAGGTCACAGTCTCATTTGCCCAATAATTTCTCTGACAAGCGGCGATAACTACAACGGCGGTGGTGATTGTGGTGGTAGACAAAGGTTCAATTCTAACATGCACGTTTGAAAAAAAAATAACCACATGTGATATCTTACTCGTCTTCATTCTAAATTTCATTGAAATCCATTCAGCAGTTGCGACGTGAAGCGGAAACAAACGAACAAACTTTCGCATTTACAACATTAGTGCGATTGTAACTTGTTTACATAAACGTGAGTTCTAAATGAGAGATAATGGTTATCTTATTGGAGCACAGCTCAGTTCAATAACAAGATGTTCCGAGAACCGATAACTGGACATCTCTACATTATTTTATCTGAGCTCGTTAACAAAACTTAGTAAAATCGATATAATTTGAATCAAAATCAGAATTCATTTTAGTTCCATTCTTGATTTTACATGAAATAATTTATAGAAAAAATAATTATAAAATAAAGCTTAGGATTGGTATTTTATTTAGTATTGTTTACTTTATATACCTATTATGTAAATAAAATCAATAAATGTATTATATTTATTTCAATAATTTTTTGACTGTCCCGATAGCTCAGTTGGTAGTAACCCTGCCTTCTGAACTGTGGGTTTGTGGGTTCGATTCCCACCCAGGACAAACATTTGTGTGAGGAACATCGATGTTTGTTCTGTGTCTGGGTGTTATTATGTATTCTATGTATGTATTTAGAAACAAAAAAGTATATAAGTATTATATCAGTTATCTGGTTCCCATAGTACAAGCTTTGCTTAGTTTGGGGCTAGATGGCGCTGTGTGAATTGTCCACACATATTTATTTATTTATTTATATTTATTTATTTTTAAACGCACACAGTTGCAAGCGCCATGGTCCATGTATCTACTAAACTAGTTGTTAAGACCTGACATAATATACAAATTGTACACTAATGCAAAAATGAATATAAATGAAGTTTGTCTGGAAGAGATCGCTCTACGCGATAAGACCGCTTATTGTACTAGTACTAGTTAATTATGTAAGTTTTCCTTTTTATAAAATTGTTTTTTTTTTAACGGTGTATACAATAAAGTATTGATCTATCTACCTTTATAACTAAAGTTTTTGTTATTATGTTATTCTAATCGAAATGATTAAAACTTTAAATTAAAAGCTATTTGATAGCCTTTTAACACGCCGTAGTATAACCGAGAGCTATTAACAAAAGTTGGACCCTGCATGGCGAAGGTGGTAAATCATCATCATCAGCCTATATTAGTCCACTGCTGGACATAGGCCTCTCCCAAGGCACGCCACTGAGCCCGGTCTTCGGCTCTATTTTTCCAGTTGTTCCCAGCTACCTTGCGTATGTCATCGCTCCATCTCGCCGCAGGTCGTCCTACACTACGTCTGCCGATCCGTGGTCTCCACTCCAGAACACGTCTACCCCAACGGTTGTCGGTTCTTCGGCAGATATGACCAGCCCACTGCCACTTCAGCTTGCTAATTCGCTGAGCTATGTCGGTAACCTTAGTTCTCTGGCGAATGTGGTACGTAATCATCAATTAAGTATCTAGTTATGCACAATGCTATCTTTAGACAAACTAAGAAAACCACATTAAATTTGGAAATACCCCATTTCATTTACATCGTAAGGCAAAACAGCAAATTTCATCAATCGCATCATAATTTTGAAACTCCATTTTCTTACAAATACTTAACTGTGTAGAGATCATACACAATATTGAAAGCAATGTGCACGTCATAATAGCTTTGTAGTGAGTACAATTAAAGTTGTATTACCATACTACTTATGTAAGGAAGCGCGGTATTATTTTCCGACATTTTGTAGGTCAGACAGAATCATCAAGAGCGCGTTTATGTCTTTTGTACGAGCGCGCGGGTGCCGACCGTGCCACAGAGCATTTCACAGTAAGTACCCACGATTTCCATCGAACATGTTATTGTTAGTACGTACACTTACCACAGTAGTTTGTAGGTGGTGTTACAGATTAGGTGGGAAGCTCATCAGGTTATTCATCAACATAAAAAATTGAAAATTTATTTATTAGAAACCCAGTAACTAATACTATAATTATTATATTAGATTTAAAAAGAACGAATTGCAAAAGTTATTACCCTTTACACTTTTTTTTAAATGCTGCTTTACCACCGACTCCTGGGTCCGTGCTCTTTTTTAATATACTACTTACAATTGTTATTTGTGTTAATATTATTATTTATTATGTACAGGAGGGACTAATCTACACTTTTTTCCTATTTTCTTAAATTTACGGACACTATATAAATATTGGGAACATCAATTACTTTATTTCTATTTGCGTATACACCACGAACAGACCAGCTCCCGCAAGCAGCGCCCGTTCACGAGCTTGACGCATGCGCCAGCCATCGCCCTCCTCGACCATTTTTGAGGGAAGAGGACAATCCGACACACGACGTCGCCGCAAGAAGAAGCTTTTTAGTGAGCGTGAATGCTTTGCGTGTACACACAACATTAAATCTAATCATAATCAATAAAAATCTCATTAAATAAATAATGTTACAGTATTTGTTCATACGAACGGGATCACTGACTGGCTTATACTTAAAAACAATTCCAAAAAATAACATAAATAGTAAAAAAAACTCGGTTATCGTTTGTGTAGGTCAAAAGAGCGGTGCCAATGTCAATGTCAGAGACCCAATAAGAATACAATAATAGAAATCTTGTAGGTGCAAGTAATATGATAATATGCTCGACGCTTATAAAAAAAACTATTATTTTTAATAGCCATTGTAGAGCTTCAATAACAGTAATCTATAACAATATCGGTCGTGAGTCGCGATTTTATATAACCTCGTGAAAAAAAACTTGAAATAAAACCTTTTTTGGTGAGGCTTTCTGAAGTTTCTCTGACCTTAAAGTACCTGAAGGGGTTTTGGCGGGAAAACGATAAGATCGCATCACTGCATTGTATTATTTTCCAAAACTTGTGTTATTTTCAGTGTTAGTGCATAAAATTGATGGCATTTTATTCGTTAAGTCCTGGACTATATGCATGAGTGTGGAAAAGTGGTACAATGACGGTGAAACGTTTCTTTTCGTGTTGTTTCCAAACTCCATAAATATTTTATTTTATTTTACTTTATTTGGGGGGCTTACAGCTATCATAAAAAACTAAATAATGACATAACTTTGAAGAGCCAATTAAAATAATATTATTCTAGTAAAGTTGCCACCACTTTACTAGGAGCATGACTTAGACTAGACTACTACTACTGGCTTGATTTGATGACTTATACTATGAGTTGACACATATCTGCGTGACATATCATTAACTTGATAAATTATCAATCACCTGACACTGGCTAAATACAGAAAAATGTGGAGCCAAAACATAAAAAAGTACCTGAAAAATTAAAAATGTAAAAAAGACTAACCTGTCCAACAACTGCATACAAATAGAAACATAATAGTGTTGCGCACACAAACAAAATATGTCCACGATTCATGTCTGCACTTTAATTCACCCACACAATGTCAGATAATATCAAAATCTCATGTCTCAATGTCCTTTGCCAATTTGAAATGTAAACAATAAAATTACCTATGATTAAAAAGTTTGATTGATGATTGATAAAGACTAATTACTGCTAGAAATTAATCAATCAACAAAACAACAGCAAAGATTTTTTTTATCATTATTTACGATTGTACGATGAAACTGCACATTCACTTCACCTTTTCGATGTATTTATAATACAAAATGAAATGTCAGACATTTAATCGATTTTCGATAAATTTGACTACAACACAAGAACTGTCGATGTATAAATTATAAATTAAATAGGTGATAACCAATAGGATTAGAGTTCGTATTTTGAAATAGTGTTCGATGTTTGAATCGTTTCGTTGTGTTCGCTAGAAGAACGCGCGCAGCTTGTAATGCGATTCTCGCGAGACTGATTTGACATTTGGCCGGCCGGTACCAGCATACTATAGAGATGCACCGCGCCCCCTACCCTGATAGGATCCTATGTCCTTGGCACATCACTATTACTTATTCTGTAAAACAACATTGTTCTATTGTATATAGCAAATTGACTCGTTGAATTTATTGTTACTACCCATCAAATTGTCTAACATTTTGTTTAATTACTACCAGGATTTACTTACTCTCTTAGTACATACTTATACAAAATCTGGGAACTTTAGTATTTTCTTATTAACGGTAATTCCAAGTAATACCAAAATATAAATTGAATTGTTTTTAATTCAACTGAGATTTCCTTTTCCGCCGTTACGTATTCTTTGTGTAAACTCGACCTTCCACACCCATCTCGGACATTTTATTTAGAGTTTTGTCAATAACTAATTCATATTTATGTTGCAAACATGCACTCTGACTTTTCCACGATGGACGCGGCTTATTGCCTAGAATGTAGAGCAGTTTCGACAGTGATTATTAATTTATTACCAGCGCTTATTGTTATTATTTCATCATGGATTATTGAAATGAAGTAGTGTTTGATAGTATAAAATAACGTCTATGAAATTATATGAATGACAGTTTTAAAAATTATAAGAGTTTTTACCGATAATAACTATTGTGTTTTATTTAAAGGCTAATATAAAATAAGTAAATTTAACGTAAATTCTGAATATGACTAGAATTAGCAAAACATAATTATTATTACGTAGACTGTCGAACACAATTAGAAAATTATTGTAATTATAATTATATATCTTTGCCATTGAATTCCACAATTCACGATTGTTAGCCGTTCGGATCCTAATGGCATCCAACGACGATGTCTCGTGATTTTGAACACCATATAACTACCTCTTATTCTCTTAATTTTTGTTTAGTTGCATTGATTTTACAACAAAGCGGTAGAACGAATGAATTAAAACAAAACTTGGCATGATTTCAGTTCATACTACCAGGTAATTTTTATCCCGAAATTCAACACGGTTCCCTCGAGAGAGGGGATGAAAGTTAAAACGTGTACTTAGCCGTAATTCATTTACAGGCCATCTGAGTTCATTCATTATTTTTTGTTAGAAAGGAGGCAATTCAAATTTATATGTAAAAATCAATTATTTTTTAGTTCAGAAATAATAGGCATCCAACCCTCAGTATATTCCAAATTACTTGAAACCCGAAATGTTTAGAAAATCTTTGAACGTACGGCTCATCTTAAACTGGCAGAACACTTAATCGTATAGGCTATTTATTTTAAATTAATTTTAAATTATTTGCTATTTTTTATTAGCTTATTGAAATATTATTATATTTTATCGTATAGGCTTAATAGATATGTCTACTGTTAATGTTAGACCACTCCCAAAGAGTCCAGCATTGCTGAAAAACTTAGAAATTCAAATCGATTAGCAGGCATAAGCAGGGATGTTATTCTTTACGATTCAACCAGGGAAGGTTAAGTAGTCAAAGAAGCCTCCGCACTGCGCACTACTGCACTGTACTGACAGATCTATGTAGATGTAGGCATCTACGTGACGTCATTCAAACGCTATAATCAAACATCTTCGGCAATCAAAATGAAGCCACTCCTTATCCTGTATTAGGGAAAAAAGAAGACAGAGATTTCTTCCTTTGCACAGGCCCGTTAGCTCAGTTGATAGTATCCCTGCCTTCTGAACTGCTGGTTGTGGGTTCGATTCCCACCCAGAACACACATTTGTGTGATGAACATCGATGTTTGTTCTGTGTCTGGGTGTTATATTATATTCTATGTATGTATTTACAAACAAAAAGTATCTTATTATTGTTTCAGTTATCTGATTGTCATAGTACACGCTTTGCTTAGTTTGGGGCTAGATGGCGCTGTGTAAAATGTTCACATATATTTAAAAAAAAGGCTAAGGCGTAAAACTAACTAACCCGTGCGAAGCCGGGGTGGATCAGCTAGTGGTGATTAACTTTTGACTTTGACTTTGACATTTTCTTGTTCTCGCACTTAATAAGAGCAATTGTGTCATTTTTCTCTGCTAAGTACATAATGACTAATTTCCTTTAAAAATGTGCAGCTGTTTTATAGCATACAAAAAGTATGCTTGTATGAGTGTTTGTGTTTTATGACGTAATCTGGCATTTTGCAAGTCCGGCCAGGTGCGTACGGCAAATATCTCGGCACTGACGTGCGTAACAATCTAAATATATATAACTCAAAGGTGACTGACTGACTGACTGACTGACTGACTGACTGACTGACATAGTGATCTATCAACGCACAGCCAAACCACTGGACGGATCGGGCTGAAATTTGGCATGCAGGTAGGTGTTATGACGTAGGCATCCGCTAAGAAAGGATTTTTCAAAATTCCACCCTTAAGAGGGTGGTTGAATTATTTTCCCATAGGCCACGCCGCGGGCGAAGCTGCGGGCAGAAGCTCGTATTATATATAGTTTTTAATCAATACTTCTATCGCACCTAGCGTTGAACACTTTTTGGGTGAACAAAAATCATGGACTCGCGTCATCGTCTCCAAATGCTTTTCATGAGCTATATACTGTATATATATGTATACTTGGTTGAACAAAAAGCGTGAAACTCACGCTTTTTGTTCAACGCTCACGCTCTCAAAAATGACTTAGTTTTCACTTCTATCGGTAGTCCCCAATATAAAATCTATATAATCCTTAATAAAATCTATATACCTAGAAAATGAATTAAACTTATTTTTAATTCACAGCTTTATAAATTATCCTTTATATTTTTATAAACATGAATATCCTAATTTATAGGAAACATGTCATTTCTTTTTAGGTGGATTTGTAGTCGATGTAGGTAGGCCAATTTTGCAGAGATTGTTTTGTGAATGAAGTCTTGTTTGAGCACGTTGTTTCAACCATTACCATAGTTGGTGACTTGCTGATTTTATATATTATATTGAGTACCTATAATAGCGCTAATAAATATATAATCAATAGAACCTCATAATAAATAATAATAATAATACCCAACGCTCCTACATAGATCCCAGACCCTAACTAGAATTCCCTGTGTCTAGGGACCCAGGAACTTCGAGGGCCATGGTCCCACAACACCCAGACTCAGAACAAGTATTTCCGCTTTTTTTCTGTGCTCAAATAGGTACTTGTCCTGCCGCGGGAATCGAAGCCGCCGGGTTGTGAGCCGACCTGCTCTACCACCACACCACAGAGGCTGTTCGTCTTGTTCTTGTTCCTCTATTTTACGTTAAACAATTATTTTGTGAAATTCTATTTCAAAATAGCCGCATTTACAGCTCAGACACCTTTAATTATCCAAAAAAGCTCTACACTGCAATAAGTAGACAAAAACGTAATCAGAAGCGATTAATGCAAAACGGAACCACGTGTCAAGGGCGAGGTCGCTGATTATAACGATATTAAGTACCTACAATCATTAGGTACAACTGCTACCTATAATGTCACCGTCAGTTAATAAATATAAAATAAATATGTGTGGACATTTCACACAGCGCCATCTAGCCCGAAACTAAGCAAAGCTTCTACTATGGGATCCATATAACTGATACAATACTTATATACTTTTTGTTTGTAAATACATACATAGAATATAATATAACACCCAGACACAGAACAAACATCGATGTTCATCACACAAATGTTTGTCCTGGGTGGGAATCGAACCCATAACCCACAGTTCAGAAGGCAGGGACACTACCAACTGAGCTATCGGGCCAGTCAACGCTTATTTATTATATTACGCACTTAAAACGCAACGCTTATTATATTAAAAAAAACAATAGTCAATAAACTAGGTCATCTTTATTTTAGTGATCCATCAACCGAGTTATCTCAATGACCGATCTGAAGAGCCCGTAATCGAGTAATGTGTAACAATTACTAATCGATTATATTGTAATCGATGAAAGGATCGATCGTTATCGAATTCACTGTTTGACGGCTGTATCGAATGTACGAATCGTGGGTACCTATACTATAGGTTGAGATTTTTATGTGTAATTTCATATGTTTTTAGATGAAAGTCAGTTCTGTGTCTGGGTGTTGTATTGAATTTTATGTATGAATTTAGAATGAATGATTAGAATGAGGCGTCCCTTTAAAACTTCCTTGAAGCTTTGAGGAAAGAAGGCGCTAAAGGTTATATAGGTTGACTGGCCCAATAGCTCAGTTGGTAGCAGCCCTGCCTTCTGAACTGTGGGCTGTGGGTTAGTTTCGCACCCAGGACAAAGATTTGTGGGTGTTATTGTACTCTATGTTTGTATCTACAAACAAAAAGTATCTAAGTATTCTATCAGCTATCTTTTTCCCATAGTAAAAGCTAAGCTTAGTTTGGAGCTAGATGGCGCTGTGTGAAATGTCCACAAATATTTATTTATACTTAAAACAATACTGAAATATTTCTCTGGTATTGTGTAAAAGTTTTCCAATTATAAATCTGTAAGTTTTCTAGCATTTATATTTACAGATAAAAAACTATTTTTCATAAATAGTACGTAATCACGACATGCTTCCTACATGGCCGCCGAAAATTAAATCATGTATATCATGTTGCAAGCCAAATATGGCTCCCTCTTAGAATGGCACCTAATTCTCATCGCGTGGGGCAAAAGGAAGTCTTATGTAAAGCTCTGTTGCTCAATAAATAATTCGTTTAGAACAAGATCGAATTTGCAGATTAGCTAATTTCGATTACCTCTTGAGATAAATTACGAATAACTTTTACCGATACATAAAAATAAGACTGCTCTAGTAAAGTAAAAGTAAAAGTAGGTATTGCCTACTCATCAATTTGATTGCAACAACTGATGATCATACGGTTCTGTAATCTGTTTTTTTTTTTTTAAGATAATTTATGAAAAGATATTATCCCATTCGTGAGATATTCCTCCAACGAGTGTCATCGCATCTAGAGGTTCGAATACAAATAAAATATGTAAGGTTCAAAGTATGCTTTTTGTCCTTTAATAAATGATTGGGCAGTGGATAAGGGAATAATAAATAATTAAAAACATAATCATTTCCTACATTATTTCGTGATAACTATTAATGGACATACATCAACAAATATTTATTTAATTTTAACTAAAATAAATATTTGTCGATATTTTAAACAGCGCCATCTAGCCCCAAACGAAGTAAAGCTTGTATTATAGTAACCAGATAACTGATACAATACTTAGATATTTTTAGTTTATAAATATATACATAGAATACAATAACACCCAGATACAGAACAAACGTAAATAAAAAATTAATAAATATGTGTGGAAATTTCACACAGCGCCATCTAGCCCCAAACGAAGCAAAGCTTGTACTATGGGAACCAGATAACTAATACAATACTTACAATACTTTTTTTGTTTGTATACATGCAAAGAATGCAATATGTCATCGACGTTCATCACACAAATGTTTGTTCTGAGTGGGAATTGATCCACAACCTACAACTCAGAATGCAGAGTTACTACCAACTGAACTATCGTGTCTATCTTCTGCTAATGTCTGACGTTTTGGTTTTTCATTAAATATTTCAAGCAAAATACAACAAAACACATAACTTTAAAGGGATAGCCAGTCAACCTATAAGTAAATAATTGTAGTGTTATCCAAACCAAGCTTTTCCTTTGTAGATAAGATAAATTGTGACTTGACCTACATCTGCTTCCACGCAACATTCAATACAGTATGTTAACTTTACTGGGACATCATAAATCTGAATCAGACACGCATAAAGAATACATTTTCGGATATTAACAAATGACACCTCGTTTATACCTGTATGATTCGTGCGTGTCACAATGACTCACGCTTCGGATGTAGGTAGTTGGGTTTTTAAATTTATGGGAAAACATACTCTTTAAATAACTAAATAAATATATGTGGACATTTCACACAGCGCCATCTAGCCCCAAACTAAGCAAAGCTTGTACTGTGGGAACCAGATAACTGATAGAATACTTAGATACTTTTTGTTTGTAGATACAAACATAGAGTACAATAACACCCACAAATCTTTGTCCTGGGTGCGAAACTAACCCACAGCCCACAGTTCAGAAGGCAGGGCTGCTACCAACTGAGCTATTGGGCCAGTCAACCTATATAACCTTTAGCGCCTCCTTTCCTCAAAGCTTCAAGGAAGTTTTAAAGGGACGCCTCTAAGTACAGGCAACTCACTAGCAATGCCTTCGGTGTTGCAGATGTACTTAATACATTTATGTAGGTTTCGGTGAACACTTTATCCATACTGTTGGCAACTACATGTTTAACCACAAAAGATTTAAACAAGCCTTAAACTATTGTTAAACTGCTGTTTTCTATTGTTAAACACACGTTTGACGTCTGTCTAAGCCTTGTGCTTTAGACCACACGACTGAAGTAAAACTTCTTTAGTTTAGGTCCATCTATTGGCCGGTATAACTTTGTTTTTGCTTTAATTAATGTTAATGTTATTTTACCGGATACACTCACATAATAAAACAAATCTTTAACTTTGTTATGTTGGCAATGGAGATCTACGTGTATCAACTTCCGTTCGCCTCAAGCATGCGTAAAGAAGTTTTTACTTCTAAAATACTGTTATCAAGCTTCCACGTGTAGCTTCCAAATATTAGCTCGCCTCTTAGGACTTATACGTACAAATGGACATGACAGCTACGACTTGGAAATGTCAAAAGGCGATACCGCGACATGTTACTCGTTATGAATGGAGTAGTCGCGATATCGAAGACTAGTTTTATAAATAATATTCTGTTACTAAGTAGTTCTATAACTATATGCCATACACGTTTATTGGTATTGGCCTATAAATGGTTGATGGAATAGAAACGCCTCTAGTGTTGCAATCTATAAGCGACGATGACGCTGCGTTTGCATATCATAAATAAAAAATCTTTTTATCATAGTTAAAATTCACTACACTTAAATTTTTTTATAGACAGACAAACAAGCAAACGGCCCGCCTGATGGTAAGCAGTTACCGTCGCCTATAGACACCTGCAACACCGGGGGCGCTGCCAATGCGTTGCCTACCTTTTAAGACTCTATTTACCAGTCGTTTGAAGTGCCCCATGTACTGTGTAGCTCAGCCAAAAACACCTTACATATCTTGCAGGTATGTGGCAGAAATGATCTCGAGAAAAACTAACTGTGTGTGTATTTAGTAAATAAATAATATTTAAATAATGTTAAACTAGTTGCGCCCCGCGGTTTCACCCGCGGATTAAAAGTATTTTAATTATTTGCTCATCCCACGGGTAAAAATCACTTTTCCGGCATAAAATGTAGCCTATATGTTAATCCTATGTATAAGCTATCTTGGTACTGAATTTCATCCAAATCCATTCCACCGTTTGAGCGTGAAGGAGTAACATACACACATACACACAAACACACATACAAACTTTCGCCTTTATAATATTAGTATGATGTGACAGTGTGATAGTGTGATGATATCAGTCATGTCATAGATTCTTGTTACATTACACATACATAGACAGCCTCTGTGGTGTGGTGGTTGATCAGGTCGACTCATAACCCGGAGGCGGCGTGTTCGATTCCCGCGGCAGGACAAGTGTTTGTGAACAAATAAAAAAACGCAAATACTGATTCTGAGTCCGGGTGCTGTGGAATCATGGTCCTCGTAGTTCCTGGGTCCCTAGACACAGGGAATCCTAGTGAGAGTCAAGGATCTATGTATGTGATCGTTGGGCGTTATTATTATTATTACGTCCATCCCAAGTATATAAATCATTTCAAACTGTATGAGATTTACACTGGTTCACGAGGTTTGGATGGATTTTTTCACGGTGACGAGTTGTGCGATTATACAAACGCGACGTTGGGATTAGTTAAACAACTCTTTAGAAATCTAAAAATATTTTGATAAACACGCAGAGTGAATCGATATCGGCGTAAACTCTTTGGTGAACTTAGCATTACAGCAGAATACGTACCCAATAAGCTTGCAAAACTCGTAGTACTACCAATAAGTTATATTTATTACATGAGTATAACTCATGAGTCAGAACTCGGAAGAGTCCTTGGAATTCGAGTAGAAAAAAAAATTTGAAATTTCTTTGAATAAGCAATGCGTACGAAACCACAATATTCCGAGTAAATTTAAACCTAGATGACGAATTTGCGTATATTTTCCAGAAATCAGTAAATAAGTAGGTGATTCTTATTAACTGTGGTCTACGACTTTTACCTTATTTTAATGACTTCCAAAGAGGAGGAGGTCCGATGTTCATCTGCTTTTTTTTGTGTATTTTCATCGTCAATGCGAATAGATAGTATCTAGATAGATAGATATATGTAGTAAGTAAGTAGATACTTGTAGGTATCTATCTACTACCTACATGTTAGACTTGGCTAACACCCGACTTCTAATAGACGAGTGGGTGGCTCTAATATATTTTTTTTTCTTCTAACTTGTCTAAGATTTGACCACTTAAAAAAACTAATGTAATAATATTTTTTTTATACACGCAACTCGTACTCGTAAACCTTGTAATACTAACTAAACTAATTATATTTATTGTTTATTTTTTGAGTGCGTATTTGTGCGTTTGAAGTCAGTTTATATTTTTTATAATTTTTCTCTATTTACCTAATACTCTAAAATATATCTGGTTGAAGTTAGATGAAGGTGAAGGGACAAAATGAGAACCGTGTGACAGATCGACTGGCCCGATAGCTCAGTTGGTAGTAACCCTGCCTTCTGAACTGTGGGTTGTGGGTTTGATTCCCACCCAAGACAAACATTTGTGTGATGAACCTAGGTGTTTGTTCAGTGTCTGGGTGTTATATTGTATTCTATGTATGTATTTACAAACAAAATGTATATAAGTATTGTATCAGTTATCTGGTTCCCATAATACAAGCTTTGCTTAGTTCGGGGCTAGATGGCGTTGTGTGAGATGTCCACACATATTATTATTATTAACCTTTGTGAAAGAAAGTTGTTTAAGTAGGATCCTACTAGTATGGACTAGAAGGTAGAAGGTATGTTTCTGATTGTAAAGATGAGCTGTATTAGTCATAGCAGCGGAAAATATTTGAAGCCATTGGCTAAGGCTTATTCGATTCTTAGCAATGGCAATCTTCCTTATATATTGACCTCTTTGGTGTGGGGTCGTCTCATAACCCGGAGGTGGCGGGTTCGATTCTTGGGGCAGGACAAGTATTTGTAGGCAGAAAAAGAAAGCGCAAATAATTTTTCTGTTTTTGGGTGTTGTGGGACTATGTCCTCGTAGTTTCTGGCTCCCTAGACACAGGGAATCCTAGGTAGGGTCCAGGATCTATGTATATTATGGGTGGGCGCTATTATTATTATTATATTATAGTGATACTTCCCTCACCAACCACAGCCTTACAAAGTATCATACCACCTACACTGCGGGTCAAATGTCAAGAATGACGAGTGAAGAGTGTAAAATTGACCCATTGCAGTGATCCTCCATACTGAGCGATGAATGACTGGCGTAAGGACCCTCG
The DNA here is from genome assembly GCA_905220475.3 of Ennomos fuscantarius. NCBI lineage: Eukaryota > Metazoa > Arthropoda > Insecta > Lepidoptera > Geometridae > Ennomos > Ennomos fuscantarius. The sequence continues at coordinate 697,758 of HG992034.1, read as the reverse complement.
AGGTAAGAGATCGGCTCATACCTCAAGTGGCACCGCCCTTGGGGCTTCAATGCTTTGAACAATGTTCAACTGATGTTCGATACACGAAATTATAATAGATACCTATACATTACATTGCATTATTTCTATACAAGATCACAGATTAAAGTACAGAAAATAATAAAACTCCGTAATGCCGCAGATAAACAGTTTCCTTTACTAAGTGGTAGGACTTTAATGCAAATTTCGTCTAGGTAGGCCAGTTATTCTGCCGCCAAGCAGTAGTGTGCAAACATAATGTGTTATGGTTTGAAAGGCACTGTAACTAGTGAAATTACTGGGCAATTGAGACTTAATGATCTGATCTCACAGTCGAGTAATCTTATTACCAGACTGTGCTGATGTCTCAGGAGGATGTGCGGAGTGCAGTGTCACGTGAAACTTTATATTTTGGAGTGGCACTGTTCTGATATGGGCGGCAGTGTCGCTTAACATCAGGTGAACAACAAGCTCGTTAGATAATTCAATAACATAAATTTAAAAAAATATGAACATTGTTGTATCAGTATGAAATTCCAATAAAAATTGAATGACCATAATTATACTATCAAGAGAATTATGTTAAAATTAGTTATTATTTCTATCAATCAGACCAAAAAATAACCACAGCATCAGATAATGATGAAATAAATGAAGGTACATATATATATATATACGTACTGTACTTATTTTAGGTAGGAATGCCCAAGATCTTACGTCCGCACTTAATTATGAAAGGTAATATTATATCTACAGACATAAAAGCGTTGATAATACACATCATCTCATCAACCAACATAATAAAAGCTTTGATTATACAGACAGAAGCACTGTAATGGATTTAATTGATTTCACCCGTGTACCACTACAAGCAACCTTCAGTGCGGCACGAACCCATAAATGAGATGATTATGGAGTTCCGTACCAATATTCTCCCCAAGTGTGCCAACGGGACTTACTCGTATTTATTCTTATTTCCATCTATCCAAGTCCGCGTACCCGATCCGTGGGAATCGAATCCACAACCTGCAGTTCAGAAGGCAGCTGCCAACTGAGCTAACGGGCAAGTCAAAACCTAACAAACACTTTAAAAATATTACTAAATTACATCACTAATGTGAAAAACAGCGGTCTGTTATAACTTTTTTTCATAGTACAATGGGTGACTATATATTATAAATTATACTTAGTACATACGTACCAACTATTCAAAAAATTTATTAGTATTTTGTACAAAATCAATGAAAACCGACCGGATGAGAGGCGCGGTGATGCTTAAAGCACTGTAATGTTATTCTTATAGGGTTGTATAAGGTGGTACCATTGATTCATTACATACTCAACTGTAATAAATTATAAATATTGTAAAACACAGTAGAAAAAAAATACATCGCTATAAAGTTTCTTGTAGCTTCGTCTTTATAGATGTAATCGAAGCTTCGGATCGGAGTTTTCTGTCCTGCATTGTGCCGGATTGCTTGCAGTGAGAAAGAGAACTGCTTTTTTTTTCAAACTCATATATTGTAATGGGTTTGCTTTGTAATATTAGGTCTTTACCTATGAAATTGCCGTTTTGTTTGAAAAAAGTTAAAGTATTTTTTTTTTCGAACTTATTTATTTCTTTTATTCAAAGTAATCACCCCTGCAATCAATGCATCTTTGCCAACGCTGTGGCAGTTTATGAATGCCCTTCTTGAAAAAATCAGCAGGACGGGAGACAACAAACTCTTCAAAGACGTTTTGTACTGCCTCTCGGGAATTGAATTTTTTTCCCGCTAAAAAATTGTCCAAATTTTGGAAAAAGTAATAGTCGGTAGGCGCAAGATCTGGTGAGTATGGCGGATGAGGGAGAGCTTCCAAACCCAACTCATGCAGCTTAGAGACGGTCTGTTGTGCAGTATGGGGTCGCGCGTTGTCGTGAAGTAGCAGTGGAGACGACCGATTGACCAAAGCTGGTTGCAGACGTGCGAGTTTCGCCATCATTGTGGTCAGTTCTTCAATGTACACATCTGCAGTAATGCTCTCGCCGTTTTGTAAAAAGCTATGATGAATCACACCAGCTCTAGACCACCAAACTGTGACCATCACCTTTCTAGGGGTCATTTTTCGTTTTGCACATTGCTTTGGTACCGAACCAGGATCTAACCAACTTGCTGAGCGCTTTCGATTGTCAAAAAGAATCCACTTTTCGTCGCACGTAACGATTCGGTTCAAAATTCCTTCATTTCTGTGCAAGCAGCGCAAGGCAAGTCTCGACGCGTACGTTGCGCTGGCGATCGTTAAGTTCGTGGGGCACCCATCTATCAAGCTTTTTTATCTTGCCAATCTGTCGCAAATGGACCAATATTGTTTTGATGCTAACATCAAAAGCTGCTGCCAGCTCAGCTGTAGATTGAGATTCATCAGCTTCCACAATCGCCTTTAATTCATCATTGTTGACCAAAGTTTCCGGACGACCACGAGGTTCATTTTTCAAGTCAAAATTCCCAGAACGGAACCGAGCAAACCAATAACGGGTTGTACGTTCGTTTGTACAGTTCTCTCCGTAAACGTCGTTGATGTTACGTGTCGTTTGTGCCGCGTTGGTGCCACGACGGAACTCATATTCCATAATTACACGAAATTTCAAAGTATCCATTATGAGGAAAAATGTTGAAATGTAATGAAAATACAACGCTAATCAATAAACAAAAGACTTATATTGTAAATGGAATGTCATATTTTTAAAACAAAATTAATTTGAATTTAGAATTCATAGCCAATCAAAAATTTTATTTGTTTGAAAAAGTCTGTACTGCCATTCGGCAATTTCATAGGTAAAGACCTATTATTTGACAATAAACACGTTGTTATCTATATGCTTAGTACAATAACTTAATTAATTAAGTACATAATATAATTTTGACTTGTAAAAGTGCTAATTATAGCCTATTTGCAATAGATCTTTTGACTTTGACTTTAATTATAGATGATGGTACGGAACCTTTTGGTGCCCCACACCAGCTTGCACTTGGCTGATTATTGATTGATAGCTCACGAAAAGTCTAGGCATTTTGCAATGCTGAGGGTTTATTTAATCCGAATAGTGATATATAGCTATTTGGTAGCACAAATGACTGATGACCCTCAACTGATGAGTTCTAATTAATAATAATATGAGTGGACATCTCACACAACGCCATCTAGCCCCAAACTAAGCAAAGCTTGTACTATGGGTACCAGATAACTGATAAAATACTTAGTAACTTTTTGTTTTTGAATACATACATAGAATACAATATAACACCCAGACACAGAACAAACACCTATGGTCATCACACAAATGTTTATCCTGGGTGGGAAACGAACCTACAACCCACAGTTCAGAAGGCAGGGTTACTACCAACTGAGCTATCGGGCCAGTCAAAAAAATTAAACTAACATCGATTTAAAGTTTACAATGAAAAAAATTTAAAGCATGTATCTTCATCTAGGAAACTTTCTAGTACTTCTCTTGGTAGCTAGCACTGTACAACTTACGATTTGTCATTTATCTAACTCTTGTGTATTCCAGCATATATACATTTTCTTCCCATCGTCCACTCCCAGGGAATTCTATATTATATACGTACCTTGAATATGCACTTCCAGATAGTATAGTATACGAACTTACTATGTAAATTCCTTGTCCACCACCAATTATGGTGAAAGATTATATTCACGTTACTCATTTGTTTCTCGAACCTACCTATAGCTGCCTACTCTAATCTTTATGACTGTGCTATTGTAACTATTATATAACCCATGGCTTTACCCTGCAGGCTTATAGAAATGTCCTTATATGGATCCGCCTATATAATGACCAATCCTACTCCCACAAGCACAACACTCGCATGGCGCCAGAGTTTATGATGACATTTTGAGTAGGTAATTATTTTTCAATACATGATTTTTGTAGTGGTGATGTAATGCACGTAAAAAAACATTTTGGACTTGTCACAAATAACGAGTGGAAGAAGAAGAACAGCGTATATGTCCGACACCTGGTCGGAGTAATTTCGACTTTAATTGACGTGAGTTAAGTTATTAATTATTAATTTATTTATTTTTTTGTGAATTTTGCGACGAGCCCGTCGTTCACTTCGTGATGTTAAGCGCCTCGGCCGCCCATAACAGAACAGTGTCACTCGGAACCCTAAAACATAGAGTTTCGTGCGCACATCATCCTGAGACATCAGCACAGTTTGGTAATAAGATTACTTGACTGTGAGATCAGATCATAAAGTCTCAATTGCCCAGTAATTTCAATAGCTATAGTACCCTTCAAACCGGAACACAGTAGTGCTTGCACACTACTGCTTGGCGGCAGAATAACTGGCAAAGCAGTGGTACCTACCTAGACGAACTTTACAACAAAGTCCTACCACCTAGTAATCATACGATAGTATTGAAACTAAAATAAACAGTGGGTTGATTGGTCTAGGCTGAATAATCTAGACACATAAAAAGATCCTGCTAACTAGTTTATTATCATTTAATGTAACTATCTAATTTAATGATCTAGGGTGGTGAACACTCGACAAATGTTACAGTTACTCAATATGTATAAGTAAACTAATTACATTCTCGGTGCCACGCATCGATCTTAAGTTCCTCCATGGTCCACAGACTTCCTTTGAAGTTGCAAAATGCATCCGACAAAAGTGTGCATAATTAAGAAAACATCTGACAGCATCCGGACCACAATGCCACGCCGTGCAACGCAATTCAACACAATTGATCGGATCCAACGATATCTTGCGAAAGTGGCCCAATTGTGCACAAATACGTTGTTTGCTCTACTATTGTACAATCGGGCATACAATGATGTTGGTTTAATAGAATAATAAATTAATTTCAACATAATTTTCAAACCTTGCGGAGTAAAGTCTATATTTGTGCATTGCGTTTTTGCAATAACGCGTTTGAAGACTGAAGTTTTTAGGTATTAAATTTTATTTTTATCCTAAATAAGCTGGCATTTAAAATGTATAACCCTGTGATGGAAAACAAAACATGTTTCCGATCTATCTAGTTTAATTTTGAAGTGAATAATAAAGAATGACACAAAAATAATTATACAAATAACATATTCTATACAGTTATGCAATATAGTTGTCTGTACAGCCCAATGATAATTTAGTGATCATAATGGCGTTTAAATTTAAATTACCACACAATCAAGTTGATAAAGAGTTGAAGTATTTCCACAATAGCACTAATTCGAACAGCGCCAAAATGATTCCCAAAACAAAAACGGCCAATACCTGAACACGATGTGTGCGAACAACACAACTTAATTCCCCTTTATCCTTTTCACCCTCACACAACAAGACGCACGGAAACTTGAAATAAGGTGGGCATTTTTCCGATCCGCACAAAGCAAAATAAGCAAAAAAAAAGCTTCTATATTTATTGCGCAGACGGCAAAGGAATCGAACAACTTACGAGCGTCTTTGTTTCCTGAAATATATAATCTGGGAGTTTTCAAGGCAAGAGTAAACTGGTATCGTCTAAGCATCGTCGACCGCGTCGTTACTTACCATCACATGAGACAGATGTCAAATGCAAGCCATCAAATTTTATAAAGAACGTGTAACCTGTCTCTGTTCTGTTCCGAATTACATTCAAATCCGTCATCTATTGCGGCGTGAAGATCGATAAAACACACACTTTCGCATTTATAATATACAAGGTGGAATTTAGTTCGTTATTTACCTTAAATGTATGTACCTACTCAGTCCATGCTATAGAAAGCTCCTGTATAACTAAATACCAAAAGTACTTATGAAATAAAACTTAAATCTAGGCATTATCAAATTACTGCGAGTAACAATTCAAAAGAAAAGCCTTGCGACATTGAATATAGCAGGTGTTTTATATACCTATGAAACGTTTACAAAGCGCTCAGCCAGTGTCCGCGCTGTATGTAGCGTTAAATAAATTTTCATTTCATTTCAGCTGTTATCCAATTATTTTGGGTGGCATTTTTTTGCACCTTGTTCGATTATTTTATAATATGGTCTGAGTACATACATTCAAGGAAAAGAACGAATTAAATTCCACCGTGTATACTCGTATATCAGTGTGATATGGTTGGTAGAGACATGACATATCACGCCGACGCCGCCCGGGGGCTGGCAGAAGGGTGATGATAGCCGACCCGATAACCGATCAAACCAGTGTTTAATATCTTATGCAATGTTGATGGTGGTTAAAGAGCAAATCGATCACGATATTTGATTGTCTTCAGAGGTCAGAACTGACCGAGTCTAATGCAGTTTGTTTTATTTGGTTGAGTAGATGGTTGAAGTGATATTAGAATCAGCTGCTACTTCGGTTACAGTGACACAGAAAAAAACGAGTGTGCTTTAGAGACACGACTGAAGTAAAACTTATTTAGTTTAGCTCCATCTATCGGCCAGTATAACTTTGTTTAATGTTAATATCGCCATCTTGACAATTGTAAATTGTAACTTTACCGGACATACCAACATGATAATACAAATTTTAAGTAATTTTTAACTTTGTTAGGTTGATAATGGATATCTACGTGAACCAACAACTTTCAACATATGCATATGCTGAGAGAAAAGAAAGAGAAATGAACCAGAATAATAATGGAATGGTACCCTAGAGAAAGCAGTAGAAGTAGAGAAAGACAGTCAAAGCGATGGGAAGAAGACTTAAAGCAAGTAGCTGAACCAGAATGCTGCTGCGTTTCGTGGTCCGTTGTGTGTCTGTATAACGATATGAAAATTAGCGTCCATTTGTGTATACACATAGTTACAATGCTTCTACAACTTACAATTGTAACCATTAATGAATAAATATATATTGATTGATTGATTGATTTGATTGAATGGTTACGAACAGTAAAAGACAGAAACAAATGGAAATCCTTAGAGCCTCCTGTAAGGATTTCCATTTGTTTCTGTCTTTGTCGAAAGACAAGCTGATAAGGGGAGAGATGAGCCGAATGCCGAGAATATGTATTAGTTTATTTATAGTTTTTATAATATCGTCATCATTTTCATCTTTCTGTTAATCCTACTAATATTATAAATGCGAAAGTTTGTGAGTAGATGAATGTTTGTTACTCTTTCACGCAAAAGCCACTAAATGGATATGAATGAAATTTAGAACGCAGATAGCGTGATAACGATAGATAACGTGGATTAACATATAGAATACTTTTATCCCAATAGTATGTTCCCGTGGGACAATTATACAACGCCACAAGGGTGACGCCGCGGGCTTTTTACCCAAAAACTACTGAACGGATTTGGATGAAATTGGGAACACAGATAATTTATATTAACATCTAAATTAATTACCTAAACTAAAATTGAATTAAATAATTTTTTAGCGTTCCATACCAAAATGGTAAAAGGGAATCTTTGGAATATAGATAGCTTATATAGTATGTAATGTTTAGTTAAATAAGCTAACAGCAATAAAGGCTTTATTTATTTATATTACTTATCTATGTAAGTTTTTTCGCATTTCAATTTTCCACATAGTAAAATATTTCTAGATTACAGAGAATTAGGTCACCGAAGGTTGTAATAAAGAACAATAATTAAGTTAAGGAGAAATGCAAGAATGGTCAAACGTAAACTCCGAAACCAGCGTTTCTCAACATCCGCACCCGCCTCTCGGACTAATATAATGGAACAATTAAACGCTTGCGTAAAACCTTGACAATAACTATAGGGTTACCATGAAATTGGTTTCCGATGGGACACTACCTATATACATAGAATATTTTTATATCAATTCATTTTGGTAATGATCCATCTGTATTTTACACAAAGCTAGACAAGTTTGTGTATCTTTATTTAAAAAAAAATAAGTTCGAATTAGTTAGAGTATTTATAATAATAATAATATAATATATGTTTTATTAATGATAATGTAATTTTTTTTATATATTTATTTATTAGCGAGTCATATCGCCTTTATATAAAACCTTTCGCGATGTTTCGTTGCCATAACCATGGTTTGTCGTCTCCTATTTATTTTCCGCATGGTCACCCCAATATCCAGCAGCGATCTGGCGACCTTGAACTACCAGACAACGTCCCGGACAAATCGCATCCGAACATTGTTCTGATGTACCAATTAATGAGGCTTAACTATACAATGGATATAGACCTTATTGACCTACTTAACGGGTCATTGTTACTCACTATGAACTGAAAATAGCCTCTTGGCTAATTCATATTATTTATAATAGCTGGAGAACTAAAGTCACTGATATAGTTTAAAACTTATGATTATGATGGAATAGAAAACATGCTAGCTTTATATATATTTGATATTAAACAAATAATTAATTTATTTGTTATATATACAAACACACACATGTACAACACATACGCATATACAATCACACACACACACACACATACACACACACTCTCACATATATACATATTCCGACATAAATTACATATTGATGTGATGTAAAATAGGAGAAGGCTACTGACTCCTGAAACACAGTGAAAGTTTAGGAGTCTATGGATTCACTACATAAAATGTTGTTAAAATATTTATGTTAATAAATTATTGGATTTGATGGCTTTTACAATTAAAATGTTTAAGTGGTAACAAATGCTTAGTCGAGCGCACACGCGGTACTGCATGCACACTACTGCTTAGCGGCAAAATATCTAGCAAAGCGGTGGGTACCTACCTAGAGAACTTTGCAGAAAAGTCCTACCACTGGCTCCCAAAGAGGCTGCCGGAACACTGCTCAGTTAAGTAGAAGCTGGCTTGGAAAACCCAAGTATTGTTGGTTTAATAATAATAATGATAAAAATAATAATAATAGCCCCCAACGATCACATACGTTGATCCTGGACCCTAACTAGGATTCTCTGTGTCTGAAGTCCCAGGAAATAAGAGTACGACAACACCCAGACTCAGAACAAGTATTTGCGTTTTTTCCTGTGCTCGCATACTTGTCCCGCCGCGGGAATCGAACCCGTTGCCTCCGGGCTATGAGCCAACCTGCTCAACCACCACACCACAGATGCTGCCGAATCATAACAAACTTTTACAAACACTATCTAATATTTGCCTCTTTATAAAATACAGGTTAAAAAAATATCGCAGGCGCACGTTAAATAATAATATAATCTTCCACACAATAGGCCATCAACAATGGGACAAGGTTCGATTCCCGGTCAAGGCAATTGAAGAGCGACAAGCAAAATGGATTACCTTCTAGATTTTTGAACTAACTATATATTTATCAATGCTTTGTTTACATAACTTCTTCACCCATGTGCAACTCTATCTATTACTTCATAGAATATAGATGAAACTGACTAAAATGCAATTAATTTCTAATTAATTAATTAACGAATCAGCATTGCAATTCAACGGGGCAATGCTGTCAGTATGTTGGGTACGCTACCTACTGGTAGTGGGCTGGAGCATTTGTACCTTTGGACTATCTATGGATCGTCGCGGCCAGTATAGTCCAAACGTTTTTTTTTTTGTAGTAGGTATATTCAAAGTTAAAGTCAAAGTCAAAAGATTTATTGCAAATAGGCTAATTTTAGCACTTTTACAAGTCAAAATTATATTAGGTATTATATTCAGTTTTAGTTATTAGATCATTAATTTCTTAAAAACTCTCTTGAATAGGACTCATTCGCAGGCACTGGAGAACTAGCTTTCAGTTGAGCCTTTTCTGGAAGTTGAAGTTCAAAAGGTGTCGTTGCTTATCATTGTTAAAATACAATACCTATATACCCACATACCAACATATGATAATTTTTGTTTTTTGTTTCTGTTTTAAGTGTTCTGTTTACACAAACCTATTTGAAAGCAATTTGGTACCCCCGCCAACAATCTCAGTCTAAAATGACTCGACAAAGGTAATCGTTCAACACACTGCACTACGCAATACCTACTACTTTTTGTGTCATTGTAATATACCACACATCACGTTGATTATGTTCAAATGATTAAAAAAACAGCAATTTGCAGGTACATCATACAATTCAAAGGATGATCTCAATTGCTATAGTAATTGAAAGATTATAGGCGAGATCGCCACCGTTGGGCAATGATGACCAGATGATGTTTTGTTTTTTGTTATACATGATTTCACGATCGCTTGTGTGGGAACTGGAACCCACCAGCGTTATCAGACACATCTCCACTAACATATAACTGACTCTTATGTATCTGTTTTGCCTATTAGTGCTACACTCACCTACTTTTATATTTAAACGAATCAGTTAATTTTGTGAGAATACAACTTGTACTTTTGGCACAAGTAAGCAAATAGGTTCTACAAAGCAGCAATTGCAAAATTGCAGGCTGACACATGACTCGCGTAAACCTCGACTACATTTTGCAAAAGTGTGATGAAGTCATAAAGAAAAACGTCTTCTAGAAGCGACATAAGGACAGTTCGGCCCACGATCCAACTCAGCATATCAACTTTCCTAAATTGGTCGTAGTAGAGAAAACAATTAGAAGATCATTATTTTTCCGTAGCCACAGCGATACGCTAGCAACCTGCAGCAATCTCTCACGCTGACAAAGGGTTGGCCAACATAAATGCAACATTACATATTACGCAGTGTTGTGTTTAACGATATTACGCTTTGAAATTAAGTTATAAGCGAGGCATGTGAAGAAAACCAGTGACGTGGGTCAGCGATTGCTCCTCAATTAGTAAGAGTTGGTGTCCTCGTTTATAAAAGCACGCAGAAGAAGAACAAACGATACGATATTAGTAGTGAAGATTGATCTTATAGTCTACGGATGTTATTTAATTTATGCAATAAAATTGACTATCTTACTTTACTTTAACTCGCAACAGGTCTTAATTATAATTAGGAAAGGAGATGGCGGGTTCAATTCCCACGACAGGACAAGTATTTGTGCACAGAAAAAAAGTGCAAATACTTGTTCTGAGTCTGAGCGTTGTGGGACCATGGTCCTCGTAGTTCCTGGGTCCCTAGATACAGGGAATCCTAGTTTGGGCTCAGGATCTATATATGTGATCGTTGGGCGTTATTATTATTATCATAATACAAGGAAAAATGGTGTCAACAGGATAAGAGACGGAAGACTGAACACGGTGGTATGATTTCAGCTAATGTCCAGTAGTGGACTAGCATAACACAAACTAATGATTATGATTAAAGAAAATTCCAAATAATAATGATGCTATGAATAAAAATAATCTATTTTTATTACAAACTAACCTAACTTCAGAAGACAGAAACATCTTTGCTAAACCATGAAAAGTCCAGCTAGCTCATAAAAGTCATAACAAGAACTCAATAATTATATCCCAACGCAATCTAAGACATAACCAGTAGCCCCGAAATAATAATTCTAAATAGACACAAAAACAACAGCGCATAAGCTTTACAAGTTTTACGACTCCGTTGAAGGATGGTTACACAAAGGCAATTGTCGCCGCGTCTTATTGTGCTTGCGAGTATCTGCGAACTCCAATCCAAGGTGCGAATTTCTGCATCAGATCGTAAAACGTTGTGTGGGAATTAGATAACATTGAACATCTTGATATAATGTTTAAAATGAACGCTTTGTGAGATTAAGATTATGGTCGATTCCATCAGTATGTGAAATCTTAAGGGTGTGCGTAGCCAATGCTCAATGAGCCAGCTATAATAATAATAATAGCGCCCCGTTGGGCGTACATCACATACATAGATTTTGGATCCTAACTAGGATTCCGTGTCCAGGAACTACGAGGACCATGGTCCTACAACACCCAGGCTCAGAATAATTGTTTTCTTCTTTTTGTGCTCAAATATTTGTCCTGCCGCGGGAAACAAATCCACCGCCTCCGAGCTATGAACCGACCACAACTGCTCAACTACCACACCACAGAGGCACAACAAAGAAGGCAACTTTTGGTATATATATATATAGATGCTAAGTATATAGATGCTAAGTGCATAAGACTTGGTTGGTAAAAATTCCCTAACCATAATCACCAATAGCTCCATCTGGTTTGTTCTATTACTACTAAAGAGAATAAAGCAAAGGTTACATAATTAAAGGAGCTTAACGCATGCAATTACTGCATTTTCGCATAATGTAGGTACTAAACTTATTGATTAGTTTTCCTGTTATTTGCATAAGCAGGTACAATTACCTACTTATCCAAACAAGACAATTCTTGTTTTTATAGATACCTATCTACAATTATTCTAACAACTACTATCATTTTTTATGTAAAAAAAATGTGACTAGGGACTGCTTATTGACAATACAGATAATAAAATTTAGACAAATAATGAGTTTAATCCCCTTTTACGTAATAAGTAGGGGCTAGTTCATCCATATTACAAATACAAATTACAAATTGTTTATTGCAAAACACTAATTAGGTAACATTGTAAAGTGAGCTCTGCCTTTTGCTTTAGTTATTAAACTGTGTTGCAAAAGGCAGGGTCTTCCCGTGAATGATCTAAAAGTTTTACAATAGTAAACCATGCTATTTAACACCAAATTATATAAAAAAAGTTTACAATATTACAATTAGTACTAATAGTAGTTACAATAATAATAACAATAATAATAGTAATAGCAGTGAACTACAACTAGTACACGGCTAACACTCACGAGATACAGTCGAATAACTCGACCGGTGTTCAGACAATATTGATGCTTATCCTCAAGGAGTACGCGCGGCGGTGGTGGCTGCTCGGCGCTGGACACCGGTCGAGATATTCGACTGTATCTCGTGAGTGTTAGCCGTGTACTAGTTGTAGTTATGAGTACTACTGACGTCAGTTTCTATAATAGTAGTTATAATAATAAAAACATTGCCTTACTCATCCACGGGGATTTATGGAATTCTTGTTCAGCGAATTAACGGCTCATTGAGCTTGTATATTTAATTTGTTTTGTCGAACTGATGCAGCCCACTAAGAACACTCCTATCGAGAGCACGTATAAGCTTTTATCCCGGAAAAAATGACGTAATAACTGGTAAACCGCAGGTGCAACCGCGGAGCGCAAATAGTCAACAATGAACTGAGGTTCTCAAGGGTACAGCAGCAAAAAGTAAACCATGAACTAAGCCCAAACTGGAATAAGTGAAGAATATCAATCATAATGACTGTAATAATTGTTATTATTAACTTCAATACAAGATGAAGCGAATGCAATAATGACGTTATTATTTTAATTAAATCGTTAGATGGCTGTATAAGGCAGGAAGACGGTGCCTTCCTTGATATTAAAATATTTGTTGATAATAGAAATTGTAAGGTTTATTGTTGTGTTAAAATATTTTCGTAGATGTACGACGTTAAATGCTTTGTTAGGTTAATTGTTACCGGTATGCCACTGAGAATGTGGACTTAGGACATATTGTTACGGTATTTTATAATAATGACAATTAAATTGTACTGGTTTCATTTATTTTTGACCACTTCTGTGGTTTGGTGGTTGAGCAGGTCGGTTCATAGCGGAGGTGGTGGGTTCGATTCCCGCGACAGGACAAGTAAAGTAATACAATACTTGTTCTGTGCCTGGTTGTTGTGGGACCTTGGTCTTTGTAGTTCCGGGGTCCCTAGACACAGTTAGGGTCCAGGATCTATGTATGTGATCGTTGGGTGTTAATATTATTATTATGAGCCGACCTACTCAAAAATTACACCACAGAGGCTGTCGATCATTGAAAATCTTTTGTATCACTATAATTGATGATCAAACGAACTTACAAAGTCAAATTCGATTAAAATTATATTAACGGTTCCATTCGAAGTGATTTTTGGGTTTTGTAACACCGGTCAAGAGCTTCCACCAAATGAAACTAGATGGCGTTCTCACACACACGCAAGCGTTTCGGTCACCAAGTATCAAGAGCCATCTCACAGAACTGTTCTTCGCCCAGTGTTATGGCAGCATGAAAGTACTTCCACCTCGTTGGAACGGTCGATCTAGTAATAGTAATACTGACGTACCATCGATTATACGTTCGAATAAAACAAGCAGTCTCTCCCATTTGACTCCCCATGTGCCCTCTCTTACAGCTTAACTTTCTCCATCCTTCCGTTTAGGTTCGATAAAGAATATAAATTTCATGGCAATCCCTCCGAAGAGCTGTGGCCGCGTCCGATCGCAAAGTTCGATCAATTACACTACGGCTATTATATTTTGGCCAAGTCCACAATACCGTGGTCGGCGCACAAAATGCTAATTTGCTACAAAACTTTGACACACAATAAACCGAGCCGTGATTGACAGACGAACCTGCATCATATAATTCGTTCTTAATTGCTATTTGTTCTACGTAGACGTCGATTTAACTGACTCCACACACTCTGTGCTTTTTAGGGTTCTGTATCCAAAGGGTGAAAACTGGAACCTTATGATTAGCCTCCGTGTATGTCTATCTGTGCGACATATGAACGGTTGTCTCTTGAACAGTAATAGCCGACTGAAATGTTCGAAGAATGTGTAACAAAAAATAAATGAAAAATATAAAAAATGAGTGTGCTTTAGACCACACGACTGAAGTAAAACTTCTTTAGTTTATCTCCACCTATCGGCCGGTATAACTTTGTTTAATGTTAATGTCACCAACTTGCCAATTGTAAATTATGATTTTACTGAACATACCAACATAAAAATACAAAATTTTTTACTTTGTTATGTTGATAATGGAGAAAATCTACGTTAAACAACAACTTTCAACTTCCGTTCGCCTCGCCAACTTACTCCCTAAGTCAAGCGTGCGTAAAGAAGTTTTACTTCAAAAAAACGTAAGACCTTATGCACAATAGGCGTAGATGTAGATGTGAAATGAGAAGTGGGCGTAAAAAGTTAAATAATTATATGACTGGCCCGATAGCTCAGTTGGTAGTAAGCCTGCCTTCTGAACTGTGGGTTGTGGGTTCGATTAAGGAGACCGGGCTACATTAAACATAATGCACTAAGGTCAAGGTATAATAATAATAACAATAATAACGCCTAACGAACACATACATAGATCCTGGCTATAATTAGGATTCCCTGTGTCTAGGGACCCAGGAACTACGAGGATCAGGGTCCCACAACACCCAGACTCAGAATAAGTTTTGGACGTTTTCCGTGTACAAATACTTGTCCTGCCGCGGGAATCGAACTCCCGCCCCGGTTATGAGCCGACCTGCTCAACCACCACTCCGCAGAGGTTGGTAATAAAGGTATTTTTTCATTTTCATTTTCATCGTACAAGTATCAAGTGTGCGGACTGCGCAGTACTTCAACCTTGCTAGGAGGCTAGCGTGCTGGAGAGCCATGAGGATGTGGTCGCATTAGCGTTTACGTTAACTTTAGCTATGGTTAGGTAAATTGTTTATTCAACGTCACGTTATAATTACCAGAAACTAGATTTTTCTACGATTGTTGTTTTTGGGCGCTTCCTTCCTGATAACTAATCCATTAATGCCCATCAAGACTTTTTTGTCATAGGTATAAGCTTACATTGGTCCAGGCTCTCACGGGTCTACGGTGGGGATGATCATAAATAACCCTCTTTGACTGGCCCGATAGCTCATTGGTAGAACTTAACTGTCGGTTGTGGGTTCGATTCCCACCCAGGACTAATATTTATGTGATGAACATAGGTGTTTGTTCTGTGTCTGGGTGTTATATTGTATTCTATGTATGTATTTACAAACAAAAAGTATCAGTTATCTAATTCCCATAGTACAAGCTTTGCTAAGTTTGGGGCTAGATGGCGCTGTGCGAGATGTCCAACACATATTATGATTTGTGTAAGCTCTTCGTGGTTTAGCAATTGTTGATTGTTGTGTTATGTAAGAAAATAATAAAAATATTATTTATATTATATTTTATGATAAAATAATATAATATACCTACTAACACAATTAAAATGACTTACAATTACTTACATACATAAAATTTACTATATTTATATAACGTACGACTCATTTTCAAATCAAGTTTATCCCATAAATTTTATTCAAATATACACACATCGTACAGCTATATAAAATAACTTACTGATCTTTACATAAACAAAAATTGAATAAAACGATTTTTAATCGACTTCAAAAAGGAAAGGTTTCTCAATTTGACCGTATTCTTTTTAAATGTTTTATTACCTCAGAACTTTTGACTAGGTGAACCAATTTTGATTATTGAAGGGTTGAGAATGAAAAGCGCTTAACTATAAAATTGATAGTTTCGAGAAAATTGACTTTAAACTTCAACGGCGTCATTTGAATGTAGAGTGCTTATAAGGTAATAGAAATGGTTTATCTAAGTTTAAGTTGCTTGAATATGTTTTAATTCTATTTTAAAATACTAAATACAGTATTAATTCACACAATTACTGTAAAAATATAATATAATAAAATAAATATAATAATGTTTTTATGCTAAGCAAACTTTATTCCTGTGAGAGATAAATCGTTTTTAGACTCAAATTCGAGATTTAAGCTTCATTTCAGTATTTTGAGAATGTATTATTGCATCGCTGAATCCAACGATACCCATAAGTCATTTTGTGAAAAAAATCAGTTAAACCCTTTTTGTTCTCACCCCTTAAATTATGTGTTTATTTGAAAGCTGATGCTTCTTGTGTGGTGCCATTTCAATATGGTCCACTTCTTCTTCTTGGATTACAATGGCATCCATTTGAAATCCAAGATTGAAGTCAGTTTATTACGCTTTGCGTTTGTTACTTGTATAGAAGACGCTCATTATAATCAGATTACTGTTTACGATCAAGTACATAGGTGCACGTATTTAGGTTAATATTGTTGTAATACTAATAATGCTATCATTACAATATATCCGAAGCGGTTTGAGCAGTCAGCCTTGTTGTGGGGCCTTGGATTTCATATTTGCGATACTGTGGCAGTAAAAGTAGGAAGGTAAAGTATATAATAAAGAAACATAATAATTCGGGAGATGGCTTCAAAAATCTACCTTATCTTGTAACAAAATAAAAGATAATAATAATAACGCCCAACGATCATATACATACTGGACCCTAACTAAGATTGCTTGTATATAGGGATCCAGGAACTACGAGGACCATGGTCCCATAAAAGCCAGACTCAGAACAAGTATTTGTTTTTGAAGTAAAACTTCTTTACGCACGCTTGACTTGGGGAGTCAGCTGGTGAATGCGTAACGAGGCAAACGGAAGTTGAAAGTTGTTGGTTGACGTAGATCTCCGTTGTCACCATAACTAAGTTAAAAATTCGTCGCGTGGTCTAAAGCACTTTTCTGTGCACAAATACTTGTCCTGCCGCGGGAATCGAACCCGCCTCCTTCAAGCTATGAAAAATGAAAAAAATGAAAATGAAAAAACATTTATTTGACAAAAGGCAAAATTCCTTGGAGCTTTGGAGCCGACCTGTACAACCACTACACCATAAAGGCTGTCAAGCTATATTGGTCAGCTGAGTTCCGTGTTGGACTAGATTTATGACAGTTCTTTGAAACAATATAGATACTTAAAGGGAAAAAAGTTCTGTATAAGTTATAGAAATTATAATATAAATTCTTGGCCACTAATGAATATCCTTATGATAAATGGCTCACTCCATATTGGTGGACTTCTCATTGCCATTAAACAAAGTGATTTTAATCATACAATGGGCTGTCAAATTAGTGATTCAAAACTCAATATCGTTTTGGATATTAAATAGGCAATTGGCAGTAGCCGGGAGGCAGCTGTGGCATTTGGGAGAGAAGACTCTAATGCTCTTTCGTTAATAAGAGGAAGGTCAAATGCCTTGAGGATAAGGGTTTAATTCTTTAAGTACCTCGTCAATTACTCGTCTTTTGAAAAAAAAATCTATGTACAATGGAAATTTGATGGCCATTTTTCGGCTGACGTTATTTCCATAAAAGACTGACTTAACTGGCCCGATAGCTTAGTTGGTAGTAACCCTGCCTTCTGAACTGTGGGTTATGGGTTCGATTCCCACCCAGAGCAAACATTTGTGTGATGAACATAGGTGTTTGTTCTGTGTCTGGGTGTTATATTGTATTCTATGTTTACAAACAAAAAGTATCTAAGTATTGTATCAGTTATCTGGTTCCCATATATATAAAAAAGGTCTACTAGGTGGTAGGACTTTTCTGCAGATTTCGTCTCGGTAGGTGCCACCGCTTTACCAGTTATTCTACCGTCAAGCACTAGCTTGCACACTACTATATTCCATTTGAAGGGCACTGTAACTAGTGAAATTATTGGGTAAATGAGACTTAGGTCATACCTAATCTCACAGTCTAGTAATCTTATTACTAGACTGTGAGATGTCTCCGGATGACGTGCGCAGTACAGTGTCACGCGAAACTATACTTTAGAGTTCCGGGTAATATTAATATTTAAAAAATCAGGTACAGCAGAATAAATCACATCACATCACACTAATATTATAAAGGCGAATGTTTGTGTGTGTATGTGTGTATGTTTGTTACTCCTTCACGCTCAAACGGCTGAATGGATTTGGATGAAATTCGGTATCAAAATAACTTATACACTAGATTAACATTACATTTTATCCCGAAAAAGTGAAATTTTCCCGTGGGATGAGTAAATAATTTAAAATACTCTTTATCCGCGGGTGAAACCGCGGGGCGCAAAACTAGTAATAGTATATTATAAGAGACATGTCATACTGCCTAATATCTATAAAGTTTGACCTTTAATAGCTGTTTCTATCAGTAGGTGCCTCCTCCCCATCAATCGACATGAACTCGAGAGCACTCGATCCACATTGATCTATTTCGAAACTGTATGACAATAGTTTGACAATAAAATATCATGGTACTCAAATATTGTAAAAAACGATGTAAAAAATGTTTTATTTAAATCACAGCATTCACCCTATTTACATAGGGCTTGATTTAAATGCACATGATAACAATTTAGGCTATTTTAAATTGTAAGAATTATTTTGACTTGTAAATTGACATTTTATGAATAAATTGATTATGATTATGATTATGATTATTCTAACCCACATTCTTCGTGGGATATTTGAAATTTTATTTTCATAAAGTTACTCTTGACCCGATAGCTTTTTACTAGTTCGATAGCTCTTGACTGGCCCGAAAAATAAATAAATTTTTTGAAAATGCGTTGATTTTTACTGAAAGTACAATTAAATACAATGATTTATTGTATAATACGCATTCCTTTCTTGACAGGCACCAGTAGCTTGGTAATGAACTCTGGAAGCCGCCATTCATCCACTAACCTTTGACTACGGCCTCACTGTCTCGTAGACAATGCAACCAATTTAAACCATCACGATATTCTTAGCGGACGTCTCTTAGCGTAAACGAAGTTATACATCAGTGGCATCTGGGAGTGAACGAAATCTAAAGTGGCGCGCAGCATGGTCATGTGGCGTATCACAAAGGTATTTGCTGAGTCACTTGAAAACACATCGTCACATCAGGTGAGAGCGTGGTCAAATGCTAGACAGAATTGAAGTTAAAAAAAACTTAAATCTACTTGATCTTCTGCGGTGTGGTGGTTGAGCAGGTCGGCTCATAACAAGGAGGCAGCTCGATTCCCGCGGCAACACAAGTATTTGTGCACAGAAAAAAAAGCGCAAATACTTGTTCTGAGTCTGGATGTTGTGGGACCATAGTCATCGTGGTTCCTCTAGACTCAGGGAATCCTAGTTACGGTCCAGGGATCTATGTATGTGATTGTTGGGCGTTATTATTATTACTCTTAAAAGGATGAAGAAAAATTTTTGGAGAAATTGAATTCTTTTTTTTTTCATTTTGGAGAATTTTTTTATTACATTATAAGTAATATGAAGCGCTAAATTAATATATAGTGAGCGTTTTTGAATATTTTGTGAGTTTTTTACACTAATGTTTGATTATTTAAATTATTATTTTATGTTTTATCATGCATGCGCTCGACATTACATGTAATGAATTTAATAATAAGTGTAATTGGCATTGCCGTTCTTATTATAATATAATAAATAAATAAATAAATATCAGGAATAGTTTAAAAAGTATTAAGTACCTCCTTGATTCTTTGATATCTCAGTAGTAGGTACCTATTTATAGGTACCTACTACTATAAGTAGCTACCTATTTCTTGGAGATACCTATGTCCATTATCCATCTCTATAAGATGTTTAGAGAAACCCCAATAAACGTTCGTTTTTACCTCAACTACATTTAGCTTTTCTATTTGATGATTCGCAATGAATCACAAAGCTTCCCTTCTTTATTATCCCTTAGGATAAGGACCTAATACCCTGCCTCGTCTTAACCTCCAATCTTTGGAAATCTTTGGTAGGCAACGCATTGGCAGCGTCCCGGTGCTGCAGGCGACGGTAACTGCTTACCATCGGGCGAGCTGTCAGCTTGTTTATCTGTCTGTTAAAAAAAAAAGTATATTACAGAGTCAATTCAGCCACAAGCCTAGCAAAAAGGAACGACAGATACAACTAGGAAACTCATTATAATAACATAGTTAAAGCTAATTTTTTAAAATTAAATATGTTACCAGTAATGTATTATAAAGAAACTAGCAAAACTGATCAGAATTGACCAAGCAAGCAAGCAGTAGTGAGCAAGCACTACTGTGTTCCGGCTTGAAGGGCACTGTAGCTAGTGAAATTACTGGCCAATTGAGAGTTTATGATCTGATCTCACAGTCGAGTAATCTTATTACCAGACTGTGCTGATGTCTCAGGATGGTGTGCTCAGTGCAGTGTCACGTAAAACTTTATATTTTGCAGTTCCGAGTGATACTATTCTGGTATGGGTGGCCGCGTCGCTTATCATCAGTTGAACGACAAGCTCGTCACATCGTCCACAAACAAAAAAATTGTAATTCATCTTTAGCTGTCAATCGTGCCATCTCAGCGAGCGGAATGTAGATCTAAAAGCACAGATGTTATTGGAAAAACAAGTGGCCTATATAACAACCTTGATTGTGCTAATTCATATCATTATTTATGTGATTTTACAAATATATTCGAGGTCTATGAATAACATAATGGTTATAATTTAAATCTTTAAGGTTTTTTCGTTGTAGCTATCATAAATAAACTCTGCTAGCCGTGCGATGACTGATGAATGATGGCGGGATTGGATGGGTGACCGCCACGAAAAGTGGGTAGGTACTTAGGTAAGTACTTACTAGGGGAAGGACTTTTCTAAGTTCGTCTAGGTATGTTCCACCGCTTTGCCAGTTATTCTGCCGCCAAGCAGTAGTGCGCAAGCACTGCTGTGTTCCGGTTTGAAGGGCACTGTAGCTAGTGAAATTACTGGACAAATAAGACTTTATGACCTGTTCTCACAGTCTAGAATCTTACTAGATTGTGCCGATATCTCAGGATGACGTGCGCAGTGCAGTCAGTGTCATATGGGCAGCCGTGTCGCTTAACATCAGGTGAAAGGTTAGCTCGTGACGTCATTCCTTAACATAAAAAAACAAATGCGCGTTACGGCTACCGTACTTCAGAGAGCAATTTCACGTCACGTCATTAAAAGCCTTACCAAATGTTTCGACGCTGCTGAAACCGAAAAGATGCAATAATACCACCAGCCAGATAAAATTGGTCCAACAAGCGTACACACACACTCCAAACGCATTCTAGCCCGCTAGACCATTTTTTTTTTTTTTTTTTACTTCAAATTTGTCTAGCATTTGACCACGCTCTCACCTGATGGGAAGTGACGATGTGATCGAAGGTGTAGCATGCTAGCCAAGTAAATACCTATTCACTCTTCTCTTGAACACGCCCGGGTCATATTTCGCCGGAAACACAGACGCTGGCAAGGCATTCCATTCCTTAGCCGTTCTAATTAAGAACGTGGAATCAAATCGCTTGGTACGAATGAGTGGTATTTCGACCATGAAAGGATGGCGCTTAGCCGAGCGTCTAGTAGTCTGGTAGTGGAATCACTTGATGGGAAGTGCCGATGCGATCGAAGGTGTAGCATGCTAGCCAAGTAAATATCTATTCACTCTTCTTTTGAAACGCCCGGGTCATATTTCGCCGGAAACAGGAATTCCATTTTTTAGCCGTTCTAATTAATCAAAAAATCGAATCAAATCGTTTGGTACGAATGGGTGGTATTTCGACCACGAAAGGATGGCGCTTAGCCGAGCGTCTAGTAGTCCGGTAATGAATCACACTAATATTATAAAGCAAAAGTATGTATATGTGTTTGTGTGGATGTGTGTATGTTTGTTACTCCTTCACGCTCAAACGGCTGAATGGATTTGGATGAAATTCGGTAGCAAGATAGCTTATACACTGGATTAACATATAGGCTACACCCTATCTCGGAAAAATGAAATTTTTCCGTGGGATGAGTAAATAATTAAAATACTTTTCATCCGCGGGTGAAACCGCGGGGCAACTAGTATTTAATAATAATTATGTAGGTATACAGCAATAACTACCCTACACATGCTTTGTCATCAGCTTTTTTTTTATCAGCCCTCCCGATATCTGACTACCTAATAGGTATTTCAGCCAAGTCAGCAGCCTTCGGAAGCGATTTCATAATTCTGACGTCACGTCATGGCTGACGAGAAGGAAGGACGGTTGGTATTTATATACCTAACTTAACATAACAGGTAAACCCATATTTAAGTCATCATTGTAACAATGAAAATAGCCTAAGAGTGTATAATATAGGCAATTAAATAATAAACATAAAGGAAATCAATTATAATTTTGCCTTGCAATTATCTATATATGTATAATTGCATTATGAGATTCTGGTATATACAGGTATTATGCTTTTGTTCAGTGATTACTAAGATATGAACATCCATACCTAATGATTTTTTCAGCAATTACGTCCATTAAATGTCTTATTATCCCATATTAGATTTAATTTTGACTGGCCCGATAGCTCAGTTGGTAGTAGCCCTGCCTTCTGAACTGTGGGTCGTGGGTTCGATTCCCACTCAGGACAAACATTTGTGTGATGAACATAGGTGTTTGTTCTGTGTCTGGGTGTCATATTGTATTGTATTCTATGTATGTATTTACAAACAAAAAAGTATCTAAGTATTGTATCAGTTATCTGGTTCCCATAGCACAAGCTTTGCTTAGTTTGGGGCTAGATGGCGTTGTGTGAGATGTCCACACATATTATTATTATTATTATATAATTATATCAATGCTTATAATGTAATTATTCATATAGTATTCTTTATTTTTTTATTTTTTTTTTTTACTTCAAACTTGTCTAGCATTTGACCACACTCTCACCTGATGGGAAGTGACGATGCGATCGAAGGTGTAGCATGCTAGCCAAGTAAATACCTATTCACTCTTCTCTTGAACACGCCCGGGTCATATTTCGCCGGAAACACAGACGCTGGCAGGGCATTCCATTCCTTAGCCGTTCTAATTAAGAACGTTGAGTCAAATCGCTTGGTACGAATGGGTGGTATTTCGACCACAAAAGGATGGCGCTTAGCCGAGCGTCTAGTAGTCCGGTAGTGGAATGGTGATGGGAGAATTAGATCATGCAGTTCTTGAGCGCATTCACCGTGGTGTAATCTGTAAAAAACCGACAGACTTGCCACCTTACGTCGATGTGCAAGGCTCTGGAGCCTTTCACCAACCAAAGTGTCGTCGTCAATGAGCCTTTTGGCACGCCGTTCAATCGAGTCCAGAGCCTCAAGCTGGTACTTGGCAGACCCGTCCCACAGGTGGCAGCAGTACTCCATACACGATCGGACTTGTGCTTGATACAGATTTAGAAGCTGTCCAGGTGTGAAGTACCGCCTTACCTTGGACAATATGCCGAGTTTTTTTGAAGCTACTTTGGCTTTGGACTCGATGTAGGATCCAAAGTTTAGGTTTGACGTGAGATCAACACCCAAAAGCTCAAGATGGTTTCCTAAACTTACAGATACACCACGGAATGAAGGAGCCAGATGGAGTGGGCTCTTTTTAGCAGTGAATAAACACGCCTGTGTTTTTGCAGCATTGAACCTAACCAAGTTAGCATCGCCCCAATCGGACACGGCTTTCAAAGCCAGGTTCATGCGCTCAACCATAGCCTCTCTCTCAATCCGGACGTCGTCACCACTGGCTCGGGCACTGGATGTGTATCTTTCAACAACAGTACTATCATCTGCATACCCAAAGGTACCGGGCTTTAGCAAATCATTGATGTGGAGTAAGAATAGTGTTGCTGAAAGAACTGACCCCTGAGGTACACCAGCATTAATAGCTAATTGATCGGAAGAGCAGCCATCAAGAACTACTCTAAGCGATCGTTCCCTCAAAAAGTCTGATATCCAAGTGCACAAACCAGCAGGTAGTCCGTAAGATGGAAGCTTATTCAGAAGACCGTCGTGCCAGACCCGATCAAATGCCTTAGAGACGTCTAGAGATACAGCAAGTGCCTCTCCATGCATCTCTAAGGCTTCGCTCAATATGTGAGTGGCATACGCGAGAAGATCCCCAGTGGACCGGTTTCGGCGAAATCCGTATTGCCGGTCACTGAGGAGATCATTGTCTTCAAGGTATGCCAAGAGCTTGTTGTTAATTATACGCTCCATACTCTTACAGAGAATGGAGGTAATTGAGGTGGGTCGATAGTTGGCAGGATCAGCACGACTGCCCTTCTTAGGTACAGGTTGTACGTTGGCTAGCTTCCAACTCATAGGGACTATTCCGGTGTCTAGAGAGAGGCGAAATAGGCGTGTTAGAATGGGAGACAACTCGGGTGCACAGCTCTTAAGTACAATTGCAGGTATACCATCGGGACCACTGGCTTTGTTCACGTCTAGACTGCGTAATGTTTTTAGTACTTCCTTCTGACGTATGCGTATTTCCGGCATGAAAACATCGCATTGTGGAAGGCAGGGAGGTACCTCATTAGCAGTATCTAAACGCGAAGCTTCTGCAAAGAGAGTGGCAAACAAGTTTGCTTTATTATAGTAATAGTTATGTATTAATAGTATTAGTTAGTTTTTCAATGAAAAACTATATGATTATGTGTAATTAAAACAAAAATATTGTTATTCCGCAACAGGTATGTAGGTATTATACCTAAGTTCTAGAATTAAGAATGAATTGTAAATATCATAAATGATGTCTTTTAAAAAAAGGTGTTAAATCGACGTCAATAGGCTAAATTTCATATTGATAGCAATATGAAAATATTGACGTCAATTTACTTGTACTTTGAATCAAGCAGTTTCGTGGTCTGTCTTTGAAGATCTTCACCAAATTTAGCTCGCAAGATTCTACTGCCAAACAAAAAAAATTATGTAATTCGGTCCAAAAATCTCGAAGAAATCGGCGTAACTACACATTGAAAAAGTATATACAGTCAACCAAAATAGAAATTACCTACTCCCCCTAATCTCTTCTTTATAAAGGGAACGTTGGGTTCCGAGAGCACAGTAAAATCTAGGCACATTTTTTTATTGGATACAGGCAAAGCGTTTGACCACTGCCGCGCCTGATGTTAAGCAATGATATGGTCTAACATGTGGCATGCTTGACAATAATACTAAAAAATTATTTACACTTTTTTGTATTGTAGATGAGTTAGCGTTTGCCTACATCTCTATACACTTTTATTCCTTTTCTCTCGTATAGGCATGTGGTCATCCCTGGATTTTTTAAGCCTTAATTTTTTCCAATTTCCTTCTTGGTTGTGGCATCCAGTTGGTTAGAACCTAATCTCAAAGCTATTGATCCCAAAACGCCTTTGTCTCGTAATAGCTAAACTGTAACGTTTAATTCGTTCATCCGTTACCAAACATAATGCGAGCGTCGCCACAGGCAGAAGCGAGTGAAACATATTTTTATACAACCGTGGATCCTATCTCGTTCACCTTGCCAAATACATCAATAGGTAGACGTGCGTGGGCGTGTCGTGAATTCGCGTTATTTGTTATTTCCCAGACGTGTAAAATATCATATGATAGAAGGATTTCGGTGACATTTAACTTATCTAATAAAAAAAAGTGTCAGTAGTATAAAGATCAACCAATTTAATTCTTAAACGTATGAAACGACTACATACAAAATAGGCGCAGATAAGATAAACATATTCCATCCCATAACTTATTCTATATCTAGTGGAGAACGGGAATACAAAATTGAAAAAATAAACGAGTGTGCTTTATTTTAGTTTGAAAACTATCGTGGGTCAGAGTAATTTCGACTTATAATTGACGTGAGTTTAGCCGTAATTTATCTTTAAAAAAGTGTGCTTTAAACCACACGACTGAAGTTAACCTTCTTTATCCCGTACGGCCTCGCACTAAAAAAATGATAGCCCACGGAGAGAGAATAGTGACCAATGGTCAGTCTTGTTGTATAATAATTGATGATTCAATTCTTCGGCGGCTGTTGATACCATCGCTTGCACCAGCAGTTAGAAAGAGAACTTCTTTTTATTTCAAACTAATTAATGTAACGGGCTTGCTATATACCTAATATTAAACAATAAGCACTTTGTAATTCTATATGCTTAGCACAATAAATTAATTTTAAGTACCTAATATAACGTTGACTTGTAAAAGTTCTAAAAAAAGCCTATTTTCAATAAAATCTTTTGACTTTATCAAACTAAATAGGTGCTGAAGTTAATAACTTTTTGCGCCTATGTGCGATTTTATAGCAACGACTTTTCGTACATAATAAGTAGATACTATACTGGCGCTGGCGCTGTGTGAAATGTCCACAAATATTTATCTAAATTAATATTATAATGAGAAAATACTTGATTGTTTATTTCATTGAATAGGCTCTGAAACTACTCCACCGATATGAAAAATTCTTTCACCATTAGCATCCTTCATTACCTGTAGTTCCGCTAGTTTATTTACACTGTTATATCGAACGTTTTTATATTATGATTGACGTATTATAATTTTAACTAATAAAACGTTAAGCGGCACCTTCAAAAGTTAAAATTGCAAATAGAATAAAAAATTTCAATTACTTTTTTTTTTTTGATGTTTTGGCTCCACACCTCCGTGTATTTAGCCAGTGTCAAGTAATTGATAATTTATCAAGTTAATGATATATAAATGTATGTATAAAAAAAAAAAAAAAAGTCATACTACTAGTAAAGTGGTGGCAACTTTACTTGAAGCTTCTATGGAGTTTTGGAAACAACACGAAAAGAAACGTTTCACCATAATCATACCATTTCCCACACTCACGCCTGTAATCCAGCACTTAACGAATAGAATGCCACCAATTTTATGCACTAACACTGAAAATAACACAAGTTTTGGAAAATAATACAATGCGGTGACACAATCTTTTTCGCTTTCCCGCCAAAACTCCGTCAAGTACTTAATGTGGTAGTACTTAGTTTTTAGTCTATGTAATGTGGTGTTTCAATAAAGAGTTTTATCTATCTATCTATTTACTTAGTTTGCAATTCCCATAACAAGCGAAAATATTATAAGTGTGTAGTTTTATATACTCATTTTTATTTATTTATTTATTTTTATTTTTTTGGCTCCACACTTTTGTGTTTTTAGCCAGTGTCAAGTAATTGATAATATCTCAGGTTAACTAATATCATATAATGTGTCAAGTTAAGTCACAGTCAAAGTCATCAAGTTAAGTCATAGTCTAGTCTAGTCAAGTCATACTCCTTGTAAAGTGATGGCAACTTTACCAGAAGCTATGTTATGGAGTTTTGGAAACAACACGAAAAGAAACGTTTCACCATCATTATACCACTTTCCCACACTCATGCCTGTAATTCAGCACTTAACGAATGAAATGCCACCAATTTTATGCACTAACACTGAAAATAACACATGTTTTGGAAAATAATACAATGCGGTGACACGATCTTTTTCGTTTTCCCGCCAAAACTCGCATACACATCTTATTGGTATGTATATCTATTACACTACTATTTTTTTAGTTTGTGATTGTCAATTGTTAATTGTGGTGTTACAATAAAGAGTTTTTATCTATCTATCTACTATACGGAATTTCTTTCAGTGTCTGATAAAAACCCACGAGCAATGTTGTAGGTATTAAACGAAATAAAATCGAAACAAATGCCAACACACAATGCTTTTTATCCGCGGCTCAGCCTTATCTCGTTATCAGTTATCAGAATATCTTGGCTGATAAGCGCATTGGTTGTTGTGAGTTCCGACGGGGAGGTTCTTCAACATGTCGCTGGATAAAACTTAATTAATGGTAAGCGCTAAACAATTTATTAATTCGTTACCAACTTTAAAAGTAAATAGGTATTTTTATGAAGCAGAAAGAGGTTTTATACTGAAGTTTAGGTTAGTTGTTTTTATAGTGTAATCATGTTTATTATACAAATCAAACATTGTTTTTCTATTTACCCTTATTCAATAATCATACAAAATAACTGTGTGTACCTACCGTTCGATACAACTATTTTCATACAAGCTTTTCGTTCCTGAGACTCGGCTTTCAATTTCACACAGGATTATATATTATATAGGCGTGGCCTATGGGAAAATAATTCAACCACCCATTTTACCCTCTTAAGGGTGGAATATCGAAAAATCCTTTCTTAGCGGATGCCTACGTCATAACATCTAACTGCATTCCAAATTTCAGCCCGATCCGTCCTGGTTTGGGTTGTGCGTTGATAGATCACTATATTAGTCAGTCAATCAGTCAACCTTTGAGTTATATATATTTAAATATTATATAAATAAACGCAGTTTTTATACAACACATATTTAATTATATTTTTTACACATATGTACCTACATGCTAACTGTTAATATACATTTCATTTTGTTCAGTAACTTATTAGACAAGTACCGCCGTATAGTATCATAGTGTAATTATAGGTACTTCACCTTACTATGTAGGTAAAGTACCAACAAAATGTGACCAAGAATTTCCGAGTTGATCATGAATCACCAACCATGAGTTTTGTTACAATTTCATATCAAGTCTCATCGATGTCAGAATTCCTCAGATAAAAATAAACATGATTAGGTATCACAAATTCAATCCTTTTTATCGACGGTAAAGAATTTTCACTACGTATAAATTAATAGAGAGAAAATTAAAACAATAAATAGGTCGTTATGGGAAGAGATGGGTGACAGATGACACTTTTTGTGTGGCAGCGTCTTAGTTGAAGCCACCGGGCACGAAGGCACGTTTTCCCATCAGCCCTGCTGGTGCAGAAGCACCGGGGTCGATGAGACCAAGTCATCGTCATCAGCCATATTATTTATCTATCTTTATGCGGGCACCACACGGCTACGCTTTTGTTCAAAGATAATAAAGCCCCTTATGGTGTGGTGGATTTATAGTCAATTCTTTTGATGGTGAATAACAATATTCACCATGGTACCTAATAACTTTCAATCGTTAGTTCTCTTTTTCCGATGCTTTTATTTTACAACTTTAATAAGACCATTCGCACCAGCTGTAACATTTTCAAAAAGGCGACTCAATAGCTTTCCCAATAAAAAACAAAAAATAAAACGGTGCTATTTTGAGAACAAAATATATAATAAATGTTATATATACTAAAATATATACAAAATATAATAATGAGTACGTGTATAAATACTAAATGCTCCATTGATAATTTTACAATGCAGATCTAAAAATAGCGACATTATTTCCCCACAATCAGTATCGATTTAATCTATGCATAGGTAGTATTATATTATCTTTGTGTACTCTAAGTATTAAACAAACTAAATCTAATAATTTAGAAGGTCTAAGTATTTCTAAATATCACGAGGTCAAAGAAAATAATATATCTTTTAAAAAAATTAACACGGCAAATGGCCTTATTTTCATCTAAATATTACAATGATAATTACTATTTAACTAATACTAAACACTACCTACAAAATGAAACATTTGGACTATATACTGGCTGCGATGACCTATAGACAGTGCTTTTAATTAATTTTTATTTTTATGTTTATTCATTTTTAACTCTTTAACAATTTTAAAATGTAGGTACATTTAATTATATTATTCCAAGATTGGCATTTGGGCTTTATTGGGAAAATCAATAAAGTTAAATCAAATTAACTGTAAAGAGTACTATTCAAGTATTATGTACAGTGAGAAATTAAAGCAATTAAAGTCATTTTGATCCCTTTTAAAGAAGGGAGTTGACGTCTTTTTTTACTTTTCCTTTTATAGGTAACTAGCGGCCCGTCCCGGCTTCGCTCGGATGGACGTTTATTTACTAAACATTTTATAATATACGAAAAACAATGTCTCACGCACCGGCGCCATCTACTTAAAATGTTGGTTTGTCCTGAATTTTCTTTGCTATAAACCTCACGGAGCCCGAGACTTATCCAACGAATGCAAAACCGTGGAAATCGGTTCGTGCGTTCTGGAGTTATAGCGTCAGGAAGGAAAACCCGACTTATTTTTATATAGTAGAAGACTACTTCCATACTTTAATAGTAGTTCAACGTTCTAATACTTATGAACGTAATGCAACATAGAATTGACGTAGGTAAATATGTCGCAGTTTTCTCACCATTCCTCAAAGTGTGGGTACCTACTTACAGTTAGCTATAAAATAAACTAAAAGATTATTCTTATCTACCCACACAGATGTGTCAATCACTTGAAATAGGTGACAAGTTTAATTCTATGGGTGTGTATTATTTATTAGTGAATCGACCTGGATAAATGCCGTCTTTATTTCTGTACCGGGTTCTGTTCCGTAAAAATGGTGAGTGGATAAATTGAATTGATTTGCTGGGTTTTAGTGAAGTTATTATAGCTTCACAATTTATCAGTTACCCAAGAAATATTAGACTTCCAAAAGTAGATCTAAATGTGGATTGGGTGATAGTTATCTAGATAGTTCAACGATCTCTGCTTCCTTACAAATCGACAGCCCTATATAATATCCTATGGAATCCTAAAGATTCCTCTCCGAGATTATTATTTACATTCATAATGTAAATAATAGTGGGATAAACAAGTGCTCCGTTAATTTTTAACTACCTCTCATTTTAGACAAATCTTAAAAGTACTTGAGTAGTACCTACCTATCTTTATTGGTTTATAATGAACGGTTAAAAATCATTATCACCCCACTAATAGGTACATGATGCTTTGACATGATAGAATCGCGATGACACTTTTTGTGTGGCAGCGTCTTAGTTGGAGCCACCGGGCCCGAAGGCACCTTTTCCCATCAGCCCTGCTGGTAGCAGGGCAGAGGCACCGTGGTCGACTAAGCCATCGTCATCAGCCAATACATTTCCACTGCTGGGATAAGGGTTCTGACTCTCACAGGGAAAGAGACGGCCATTCACTAGATGTTAGGACTTTTCTCCAAAATTCGTATAGGTAGGTGCCATCGCGTTGCCAGTTATTCTACCGCCAAGCAGTAGTGTGCAAGCACTACTGTGTTCTGGTATGCAGAAAACCGTACCTAGTGAAATTACTGGGCAATTGTGACTTTACGATCTGATCTCACAGTCAAGTAATCTTATTACTTGACAGTGCTGATGTCTCAGAATGATGTGCACAGTGCAGTGTCACGCGAAGCTTTATATTTTGGAGTTCCAATTGACACTGTTTTGTTATGGGCGGCCGTGTCGCTTAACGCCAAGTGAACGACTAGATCGTCATATCCTCGAATTCCGCGATAGAGAACATGCCAGTTTTCTAACGATGTTTTCCTTCACAAATGCTTATTCCAGGAGACAGAAACGATAATAATCGTAAGCGCGTTCGCCGCGGCGTGGCTGGTGGTGTTCCTGATGGCGGCCGTGCTGTTCGTGAGGGTCAGCAGCCTCAGGAAGACCATCGCGGAGATGCAAGCTACCGGCAGGATCCGCGTGCAGTGAGTTCTTATTGTTATTATGACCATATTTTGGAGTTCCGAGTGACATTGTTCTGTTATGGGCGACTGTGTCGCTTAATATCAGGTGAACGACTAGCTCGTCACGTCTATACATATAAAATTCCTGACTGACTTATTTATCAACGCACAGCCTAAACCGCTAGTCCCAGAGACTTGAAATTTGGAGGGTGTGATCTTTGCAAAGTGTAGGTATCCACTAAGAAACGGTTTTTCGAAATTCCACCCCTAAGAGGGTGAAATGGGTGGTTGATTAGTGAAAAAAATCTTCTTCGTTTTCTATAGACTACGCGGGCGAAGCCGTGGGCAGAAGCTAGTCATTCATAATAAAACAAAACCGAATAGGTACTTGATGACTTAAAAATGGTTTTGTGCCTCATCGTTGCAGGAAACTAAAAATGGAGAAAGACAAGAACCACTCGTTCCACAACCCAGCCCTATCGCCTGACGAGGAGCTGTCCCGGCGAGGGTACTCCATGTACATGCCCGACGTCGACCTCGAGAGCGGCCGCGGCACCACGGAGCGGTGCGTACATAACCATAAAGTCAAAAGATTTATTGCAAATAGGCTAGTTTTAGCACTTTTACAAGTCAAAATTATATTAGGTACTTAAAATTAAGTTATTTCACTAAGCATATAAAACTACAAAGTGCTTATTGTCAAATAATATATAGCAAGCCCATTACAATATATGAGTTTGTTTCATACAATTTGTATTCATACAATTAGATAAACGTTTATGTTTATTATTAGACTCTGTGATTCACGAGTCTGTCTTTGCATAGCTTAAAAGTAAAGAACATTTTTTTACGTTTCAAAGCATTGAGTCTCAGCCATTTTAAAATTTCCGAAAAATATGTGACAATAAAATTGAACTTTATCACGAAATTTAACAAGAATAGTTGAGAATTGTGACCTGTAGAAAAACATCCGTGTAGGAGAACATCCGCCGGACAGCCGGACATACGAAATAATTTTTGCTCAAACCGAACCGGAGACGCTTGCTCGGAGAATAAAAACGGAAATATGACATCTCGAAAATATTCATTTAAGTATATAACAAATCTTATCACAATTGACCAATTGACGCAGGGCTGAATACACTTTATCAGACACTCGTATTAAAGATATTCTAAGATAAGATTTACGTACCTATCACTTTTGAATTTCTGTACAAACTGTATATTCTGTACTCATACAATTTACATATCAGTCATCAATTGCTGCGCAAATTCCCACTTTTCATTAGATAAATGCTTTTTCGTATCTACACAAATTTTAATAGTGTCGAAAATTGAATAACAATAAGTTAAGTACGGCAAAGATGGATAACTCATGAAACACGCAATTCAGTAAATTTAAATCTGTCTTTGATTACTTGATTAATCATATTTAGTGGCGATAACGCTGGAAAATGGTTAGGCACCGACCGACCTAGATTCGTCATAATAGTCTTCACCGAAATTGAATTGATTAAATATACTTGAATTTCATTATCCACAACACTATCTTTTATAAATATTTCCTACTGCCTCGCTTTCATCAACATTATCATATTCATTCAATAACACATCCATATACTTTTTCTTCTACATATTCAATCAATTAACACGTATCTTCCTCCAGGCAGACGGGCGGGTTCGTAGAAGAACTGACGCGCGAGATCGACCACCGCCAGCAGCGGCAGTCCTCGTCACCAGCTTTCCAAGACCTGAAGAGGTACTCAAGAGACATGGACCTTCGGCAAGATGCCAGATACATGGACCCTCGTCAGCCTACTCATCATCAGCATCGGGACTTCGACCCTAGGCATGCTGGTCTAGATCAGAGGCAGTCAACCGCACCCCCGTTCCTGCTTCAGGCTATTGAAGAGAATAAGAGGAAGAGCAAGCTTGCCAATCCAGTGGCAAACGGCAGCGGGCGTCCGAGCGATACGAATCCGAACTTCATCTATTAGTTTTTTGTCATTCATACAATGAAACCAAAACTATTTATAGTATAGGATACCATTTGATACCTCAAGCATTTAGCGACATGATGCAGCATGAAGGTTCCACTTTCTAATTACGATAGTATTTCTCTCGACAATTCGCCACTATAGTATGATGTATCGTATTTGTAACGTTCTTGGATGTGTAATGAAAAGTGCATGTTTTTCAATGATTTCATGCGATTTTTAACTCGCAATGATGACAGAGACATTTCATCAGAACAATTTGCTCATAAGTATTTTGATTTTGCATGAAAATGTTAAAATAATATGGAGCAACAACACGAACTAGGTGACATCGCTGCATCGCTGAACACAGAAATCGATCGTGAAATTAAATTTCCTACTTTCGCTGAAATTGTCTCCTGGGTAACAGCAATCGAGGACGCAATGGTTGCTTTTACTTACCTGACAATTTCTAATCCAAATGCAATGGAATATCTTGGAAAGAAAACATTATTTATAAAGTGAAAATGCAGTAAAAATCTTTCCCTCACGTTTTCTTAACAGAAAATGTAGTGGAAAAAGATTAGTTTATTTTTATTTTGATTAATTAAGATTTTAATAAATTATGCTTATTTCTAACTTAAGTATATTGAATTAAATTTAAACTGATACTTAATTAGTCTTTCTGTGCTCATATTATTTGTTAATACCCACATAATCAAAATCCATGCCGAAAATCTAAAAATCTAGGCATGTCACGCAGTAATGTGACACAATGAACACGATAATGTGTATATATGTACGTGAACAAACAACTGCTGTAACTGTTCGTACTCAATAGATCCTGTGCTTGATCCTTCTATAATACGGCCTTGATCTAACCCTGTACGAAGTTGTCGAGCGTTTCCTGCAACGCCCGGGAAGACAGCTTGGCTTTAATACCTCATTGGACTTTCTCGGGGGTTTTTTATAATTAGGCTTCTTCTCTCTGTACGTAAGATACTTTGAATTTCCATCATCTTCGTCTTCTTTCCCTTTGTTAGCTTCATGAGCATCTAAGATATCCTGTATACTTTTATATGCATCAGTTTCTTCAGGGTTCGGACCACCATAGTTTAGATAGGGTTTGAAGCCACCTGAACTTTTAATGTGTCCAGTATTTCTTTCTAGTTCTACTTCTTCCAAATTCTTCAAGTAGTTGTAGGTTTCGGGATCACTGCTCTGGCTAATGGGTTTGAAATCACTGTAACTTATGAAGTTGAAATTTGAAGTAGCAGGTTTTTCTTTCTTAGCGGGTTTTCTTAGAAGGTTGTACTTATGACCTAAGGCGTAAGGATCGTTGTCTAAGTCAGAATCTGATTCCTTCTCGTAATTGATGAGATATCGTTCCTTTTTCTCGGAAGCTTGTATGTTTTTAGGTTCAACAAAGCTGATGCTTGGAGGAAGAGTTGCTCCATAGATTTCTTTGTCGGATGTTTTTCCGTACACTTGCTTGAGTATTTTATAATCATCGGTCCAGAACTGGTCGATTCCTAAAAGATGGTAATATATATTAGTGCTGTGTTAACATATTATAATATCATTTATCTGACAGATTTTAAGACGTAGGTGGACTATTTCTTTCAGGTCCATGTATGACCGATACCGACCACACGCCGCGCAGTCGGGAGTGATTATTTACAGTATTTAGTCTTAAGTAAATTGGTAATTAGGATTTTTTAGGTTATATTAGAACCAAGGAAAAAGGAACAAAGCTGAGCATAGAAAATTCAGCCTCATATAAGACAAGTAAATCAGACCGTAAGAAACCACTTTATAACGGGAATTGCAGTTTCTACTTTAACACAAAAAGTTCAAGGAGGCTACCTAGAGTGCTATTCATAAATACGTGTATTTAAACGTGTATTTTATATTTCAAGTTAGCTAAAAAGGTGGGTATTTCGTCGTAGCTAAACTAGGTTTCAGACTAACTTTGCTCTCGACAATAATCTACTAACTCAACTTATATAAATAATAGTTACTGTCATAGACTAAAGTATAAGCTATAATCAATTGTATTTTTCTCTAATCTGTGGCACAAGGTAAATGTTTCAGTTTAAATAAAATAACTGTTAATACGCACTGAGATCCACAAATGGTATCAGTTTACGAGAGAAACCAGTGCAGCTAGGTAATTAAAAAGCTGTGAGCCTGCGAGTTCACAGCACCCTGCGAAAGTGGACAAACAGATTCACTTTCCACGCATGACTTGAACAAACGAACAAACACTAATGATATGATGACATGTAAATTATTGAGCGGTATGACCTGCTGCATTGACGGTTATATATCTTATGAAAAGTGACGATCATCTATCGATTGCATCGTCACTTTATTGTACGAGGGACAGCTGTTATTGAAAGTGATTCTCAGGTTCGTATCACAGAATAATGCTCAATCATCGATCGGTGCTCAAGCAGAGATTTCATTCACTAATTGATCAGTTTATGAATGAAATCTCTGCTTGAGCACCGACCTATGACTGAACATCGTTTTGTAATATGGACCTCAATCTCAGAAGATAATCAGGTAAAGAATATTCTATGTTATGCTTTGAATGTTACGAAACTGCATAATTCCGGGTAGCTACAGGAAGCTAGCCAAACCAGCTTCTGCAAGCAGCACCCGTTCATGACGCATGTTCCAGCCGTCGCCCTCCTCAACCATATTTGAGGGAAGAGGACGACCTGACATGACGAGTAATCTTATATTACCAGACTGTTCTGGAATCTCAGGATGATGTGCGCAGTACAGTGCCACGCGAAGCCATTTTGAAGTTCCGAGTGACGCTGTTCTGTTATGGGCGGCCGTGTCGCTTAACATCAGGTGAACGACTAGCTCGTCACATCATTCACTAACATTTGAAAAACCAACTCTAGAGTATTATCACTCACCAGATGTCTTAGTAACTCCACCCCCGCTGTATATCGCCGTCACAAGGACACACACCGCTAGCCACTGCATCTGTAATCATTGAAAATTAAATGGGATAGTTTACAATGTACAAATTATCGGTTTCTAACCAGCAAATCTAAACTAATACCTTTCGGCCACATAATAAATAATACTTACAGCCTCTGTGGTGTGGTGGTTGAGCGGGGAGGTGGCTTGTTCGATTCCCGCGACAGGACAAGTATTTGTGCACAGAAAAAAGCGCAAATAGTTGTTCTGAGTCTGGGTGTTGTGGGACCATAGTTCTATGTATGTGATCGTTGGGCGTTATTATTGTTATTATTAATAGTGGGTACAACAGTACTTCGGTTATTCGAGTGTGTTATTGTGTCATTTACCAACCCGCACTTGGCCAGTGTAGTGGGATATGACTTTCTTCATGAAAAAGAAGACCCGTGTCCCAGTAGTGGGAACGTGTTGGGCTGACGACGCGTGACTTCGGCTATAGGGGGACCAAACAGAATGAATATTTAAACACATTTTATACTTTTTGCCCGACGATCATTTACATAGATCGTGCAGGACCCTAAGTAGGATATCCTGTGTCTAGGGACCCATGAACTACGAGGACCATGGTCCCACAACACGAAGACTCAGAACAAGTATGTATTTGCGCTTTTCTTCTCTGGTCCTGCCGCGGGAATCGAACCCGCCGCCTCCGGGCTATGAGCCGACCTGCTCAACCACCACACCACAGAGGCTGTCAAAAGTATGTTTGTGTGACTGTTTCGTATAACAGTAGGTCTATACCAGAGATAAACTTGCTCAGTCTTATTACAAAACGTGGATAAGTGGAGGTTTAAGCCTGGACTAAGTAGTCCTAGTTTATTACGGTACTAAGTAGTTAGACCTTGACTTTATTACAAAACGGCGACTAATCGAAGATCAGCTGATACCAGAGATAGTCCATGGCTTAAATATTAACCATAGACTAAATACGAAAAAAGTTTGTTAATTTGGACCACATTTATTAACACATTCCGTTTTTCACATTTCATATATTTAGAATTTTTGTTTTCGTCTATAAAGTACGTGCGTTGGCCTTGGAAAGCGTACTGTTTGCATATTTTTAATGAATAAATAATCAGATTCATGAAAGTCAGCTTTGCTACAATGATTTTCAACTAATAAAACTACTTATTAAGTTTTAATAGTTACCAATGAGGCTTGCGAGAATCAGAACGTAAATATGGTGGCATTCTATTCGTTAAGTGCT
Organism: Ennomos fuscantarius; assembly: GCA_905220475.3. Lineage (NCBI taxonomy): Eukaryota > Metazoa > Arthropoda > Insecta > Lepidoptera > Geometridae > Ennomos > Ennomos fuscantarius. The sequence goes on along the minus strand of HG992034.1, from coordinate 659,739 downwards.
GGATTACAGGCGTGAGTGTGGGAAAATGGTATAATGATGGTGAAACGTTTCTTTTCGTGTTGTTTCCAAAACTCCATAGAAGCTTCAAGTAAAGTTGCCACCACTTTACTAGGAGTATGACTTTGACTAGACTATGACTTGACTGACTTGACTTGATGACTTCGACTGTGACCTGACACACTTTGCGTGAAATATCATTAAATTGATAAATTATCAATTACTTGACACTGGCTAAATACACAAAACGTGGAGCCAAAACATACGAAAAAAAAATTAAACCTGAACAGAGTAACCTCAAAATCGTGTAACAAAGAAGGTTGAGAACCCAACATTGACGAATAGCGTGTAAATAGTTTTTAATCTTAAGTTTCATTTTTCAACCACCGCGTGGCGCTAGTTTCTTTCGTTTAGCGAGAGTACTATAGTTAAACTAGGGACATCGGAGGACTAACTTTAGACCATGGACGATCCCCGGATCAGCGATAAACTTGTTTTGGTAATAAGGTTTTTAACTTTAGGTTTAAACCTAGACAGGTTTAAACCTAGTACTAACTTTGGTCCAAGCTTAGTCTACACTTTGTAATAAGACAGGCTAAATCTGGGAAATGTACTAGGGCAGCTGGTGTGAAAAATTTTAACGCTCTTCCTGACTCCATACGTGGTGTTACAACTGTTTAAATTTAAAAAATAAATTAAACATCTGATTGACAGGAAAGAGGAATTCATACTGAAACTGTGTGATTAAGTACTAGAGTACTTACCAATCTTTTTTAATGAGTTTTTACTATAATTATGTTTTTTTAAATTATTATTATTCCTTTTTTGTATTTATTTAGAAAGATAAATAAACTTTTTATTGCACACACCAAATAATAAAAATTACAAAAAGAAAACATTTATAAAAAGTGTAACAATGGGCGACCTTATCGCTAAAAGCGAACTCTTTCAGGCAATTAATCCAGGCTATATTTAATACTGTGTTTATATCAATAAATTCATCATTAACATTATCATCATTATATACAAATTAGCAAAATTATTTGTCAAAAAACTGTCCGCAAATTACTTACCTTTAAAATGAAGACTTGTTCACAGCATGTCCCTCTTGAGAAACTACCGCGTTGAAAGTAAGATGAGAATGATCCACGGCACCCTATATAAGCACAGCCATCTCGGTTGCAACGTGCGGGCTTGCTGCGGCGAATCTTATGACGAGAATATTACCTTAGGTTTCATTTTCAATCAACACTTTTTTTAATGGTAAAATGGAAGTAAATACCTATTCACTCTTCTCTTGAACACGCCCGGGTCACATTTCACCGGCAACACAGACGCTGGCGGGGCATTCCATTCCATAGCTGTTCTAATTTAGAACGTGGAATCAAATCGCTTGGCACGAAAGGGTGGTATTTCGACCACGAAAGGATGGCGCTTAGTCGAGCATCTAGTAGTCCGGTAGTGGAATGGTGATGGGGGAATGAGATCATGCAGTACTTGTGCGCATTCACCGTGGTGTACCTAATCTGTAAAAGACCGACAGACTTGCCACCTTACGTCGATGTGCTAGGCTCTAGAGCCCGTGCCGGTATCTTCTTCTTCTATCTTTCTTCTAAATATATATAACTCAAAGGTGACTGACTGATTGACTGACTGACATAGTGATCTATCAACGCACAGCCCAAACCACTGGACGGATCGGGCTGAAATTTGGCATGCAGGTAGATGTTATGACGTAGGCATCCGCTAAGAAAGGATTTTTCAAAATTCCACCCTTAAAAGGATGAAATGGGTGGTTGAATAATTTTCCCATAGGCCACGCCGCGGGCGAAGCTGCGGACAGAAACTCGTTCTGAAATAAAGAAGATTATAAGTAATCAATACTCAATCATTTATTGCAAACATTATTGGTTACATGCAGGTGTTAATAATAGCATATTTAAGTATGATATATAATGACCCAGCTTGGGTATAGCAATATTGTGCGGAGCGAATCGATCTAGTCTATTAATAGTTATTGTAGGTAGAGCCTACGAAAGTAATGTTTGTGTGTACTCGGTACTCCAACAACATGTCCTTGGGGTACCTAGTACAATACGACTAATGTCATGACATTAGTAAAGGTTCCTGTTCTGTTCGGGAACATGTCAAAATAAATATTCACCGTATGAAGGCACGATCTCCGATGGTCAGTTATATCAAGGGAAAGTCAAGTTCAAACTCCTAGCATCCCGCCTGCCACGCCCCTCCCTGGTGTCAACCACCACTAGCAAGCTTTTCCTAAGTGTAGTGGTATTGGTACCTACCCATAAAAGTGTTACTTATTGAAACGTAAAGGTATCTAAGTAATGCCCGTCTATTAAAATACAACTTAGCTAGCTCGACTGGCCCGATAGCTCAGTTGGTAGTAACCCTGCCTTCTGAACTGTGGGTTGTGGGTTCGATTCCCACCCAGGACAAACATTTATGTAATGAACATAGGTGTTTGTTCTGCGTGTTATATTGTATTCTATGTATGTATTTACAAACAAAAAGTATCTACTAGTAAGTACCTATTGTGTTAGTTATTTTGTTCAATGTCGCAAGGCTTTTCTTTCGAATTTAAATTTGCAGTAATTTGATAATACCTAGATTTAAGTTTTATTTCATAAGTACTTTTTTTATTTAGTTATAATTATGGGAGCGTTAAATTAATACATACATTAAAGGAAAAGAACAAATTAAATTCCGCCTTGTATATAAAAGTTCCAAAATCACATTTGTAAGGTTCCAAATCTTAGTATATATAATACCTAGTGCCAAAATCACATCTAAATGTACATAAAGTGTACAGGTGTGATTTTGAAACTGTGTGTTCGGTCATTTACAGACAGAGTTACAAGTTTTACCTACATAATTTGTGTAGTAAGGAATGTTCTGCATTTAGAAAAGCAAAAGATCCGGAGTTGTTTTAGAAGCTGTACGTGATAGCTCAGTTGTACGTCGTGAACCTATCTGTGGGTCGTGGGTTCATATTCAAAAATGGATATCCTTTCGGTACCCTAGGTATCGAAGCAGGGTATAACTGGCGTGTGGTATAGACATTTTCTAGAGCTACCATACCGCCATCAACTACCAAGACTGTCTGAAAAAAAAACTTAATTAGTTACCATTAATTCTAAGAGCAAGAACCATTTATGTTGCATGTTGACCATGGTTTATGGTCAATCTTGTCACCGGATGAGAGTCGAGGTTGCTAATGTTAGTATAAAATTATTTTCGCTTTCAATTTATCCAATTACTTTCCTTGGAAAGTGAAATAAATGAATTCGAGGTAAACGCACATGTATAGGTAACTCTCACATTGATTTCTCTTGTATTATTTACATAAATAACGCCCAACGATCACATACATAGATCCTGGACCTAGGATTCCGTGTCTAGGGACCCAGAAACTACGAGGACCATGGTCCCACAACAACCAGATACAGAACAAGTATTTGCGCTTTTTTCTATTACAAATACTTTTCCTGTCGCGGGAATCGAACCCACCTCCAGGCTATGATCCGACATGCTTAACCGCCACACCACAGAAGCTGTCGAAGAGATTCAACAATACCTTTGGGGGGTTTATGTTTGCTCGCGTCCGTAGGCTTTAACCCTAGTTTCCCTACACGTGACCCCTGGGTGGTGCCAAAAGAGCAACCAAATAACTGGTGGAAGGCCTTAGCCGCCGGCTTAGTTACCACCCATTAGACAAAACCACGATGCCAAGCGACTCGTTGTGTTCCATCGTGATGTCTAATGAAGCCGTTCTGACGAGTAGATGTGGACAGTTGTGTTGGGTATGCAGACCGGTATTGGTGATGGAGATCGGACGCTTTCGCGTCGGAGACCTTGCTTCGGAGGGTAGCGGGATCCGAAGCACGGTGCTCTCTGCTGGCCGACCGCAAGTTGTAGGGGGCCCAAGTAGTAGTCTAGCCAACTACGAAAGGCTGCCCCACCGCTTGTGTAAAATCCTGAGGTTGTCCACAGGGCCAGTTGGCGACTGGAAGTGAGGAACTTGTGGGCAATTTCAGGGGGGTTCGGGCGTCCCCGCAGTCTCCGCGCTAGTTCTCCATTGGCGTAGGCGCTTCTCTATTACTGAGGGTTAGCACCCCAATATCTCGTCCACTTCCTACTTGTCTACCTAACTCACCCAACTATGAAAAAGTCAAATAAATTGAGCAAGTTTAAACGGCAGATGCACGTCCTCACTCTTAAAGTGCACCTCACAAATATTCGTGGGCTGCACTCAAATCTGCAAGCGGTCCATCATCATCTGGAGACCAACAAACCGCACTTGCTCTTCTTGACTGAGACGCAAATAGGATGTCCATCAGACACGGCATATCTGGACTATCCAGGATTCATCTTGGAAAACCGCTTCCTTCCACGCGCTGGTGTCTGCGTTTACGTCCGTGATGACATTTGCTGTTTGCGTCTCCGAAACCTTGAACATCCCCACTTTTCGGTGATTTGGGTGCTTGTGGACACCGGCATTGAGAAAATTCTCTATGCTGGTGTGTACAGATCACATAGCGGTGACCGGGAGACAACTCTTCTAATGGAGTATCTCAGTGAAACGGCAGATGTGGCTCAGCAACGCTTTCCTTCGGCTCAGCTTGTTGTTCTGGGGGACTTTAATGCTCACCACCAGGAGTGGTTAGTCCCACACCGGATCACGGACCACGCTGGGAGAGAGACGCGTAAGCTCGCATTGGCGCTCAATTTAACGCAGATTGTTAAAGAGCCAACGCGAGTGCCTGATATTGATAACCACACTGCTAACTGCCTCGACCTTCTGCTCACGACTGAACCAGACCGATACTCTGTGGCGGTATCCTCACCCATTGGTAGTTCTGATCACTGTCTGGTCAAGTCCGTTTCAGTATACTCCCCGCCTGACCCAAGCCCTAAGAGCAATCGGCGTGTCTGGAGATACAACTTAGCAGACTGGGACGAGATGCGACATTTCTTCGCTTCATATCCTTGGCGGCAAACGTGTTTTTCTTCTGGAGATCCGACGGTCTGCGCGAATGCGGTTACTGAGGTAGTATGTCGGGCTATGGAATATTTTATTCCATTTTCCGATAAGCCCGTGACCAGCAAAGCCAGCCCATGGTTTGGAGCCGACTGTGCACGCGCTGAAGCGCAGAAGCATGCGGCATATCTGGCATGGGCTGACGCTCGAAAACGCAAGGCCTCGGACACTCGCGCTAAGAAGAAAGCCTTTAACGTTGCCGCCAAGGCCTGTAAGAAGGAATTAAGGAAGGCTCGTTTCAATCATATTGGTCGAATAGGGAATAAACTTGCTTCCTACCCAGCTGGTAGTAAGGCTTTTTGGTCCCTAACCAAATCGGTTGAAGCGAACTTCTGTCGATCCTCACTGCCTCCATTATTGAAACCAGACGGATCGCTGGCTCACACTGCAAAAGAAAAAGCAAACTTGTTTGCCACTCTCTTTGCAGAAGCTTCGCGTTTAGATACTGCTAATGAGGTACCTCCCTGCCTTCCACAATGCGGTGTTTTCATGCCGGAAATACGCATACGTCAGAAGGAAGTACTAAAAACATTACGCAGTCTAGACGTGAATAAAGCCAGTGATCCCGATGGTATACCTGCAATTGTACTTAAGAGCTGTGCACCCGAGTTGTCTCCCATTCTAACACGCCTATTTCGCCTGTCTCTAGACACCGGAATAGTCCCTATGAGTTGGAAGCTAGCCAACGTACAACCTGTACCTAAGAAGGGCAGTCGTGCTGATCCTGCCAACTATCGACCCATCTCAATTACCTCCATTCTCTGTAAGAGTATGGAGCGTATAATTAACAACAAGCTCTTGGCATACCTTGAAGACAATGATCTCCTCAGCGACCGGCAATACGGATTTCGCCGAAACCGGTCCACTGGGGATCTTCTCGCGTATGCCACTCACATATTGAGCGAAGCCTTAGAGATGCATGGAGAGGCACTTGCTGTATCTCTAGACGTCTCTAAGGCATTTGATAGGGTCTGGCATGACGGACTTCTGAATAAGCTTCCATCTTTCGGACTACCTATTGGTCTGTGCACTTGGATATCAGACTTTTTGAGGGAACGATCGCTAAGAGTAGTTCTCGATGGCTGCTCCTCCGATCAATTAGCTATTAATGCTGGTGTACCTCAGGGGTCAGTTCTTTCAGCAACACTATTCTTACTCCACATCAATGATCTGCTAAAGCCCGGTACCTTTGGGTATGCAGACGACAGTACTGTTGTTGAAAGATACTCATCCAGTGCCCGTGCTAGTGGTGACGACGTCCGGATTGAGAGAGAGGCTATGGTTGAGCGCATGAACCTTGCATTGAAAGCCGTGTCCGACTGGGGCGATGCTAACTTGGTTAGGTTCAATGCTGCAAAAACACAGGCGTGTTTATTCACTGCAAAAAAGAGCCCACTCCATCTGGCTCCTTCGTTCCGTGGTGTATCTGTAAATCTGGGAGACCACCTTGAGCTTTTAGGTGTTGATCTCACGTCAAACCTTAACTTTGGATCATACATCGAGTCCAAAGCCAAAATAGCTTCAAAAAAACTCGGCATTTTGTCCAAGGTAAGGCGGTACTTCACATCTGGACAACTTCTTAATCTCTATCAAGCACAGGTCCGATCATGTATGGAGTACTGCTGCCACCTGTGGGACGGGTCTGCCAAGTACCAGCTTGAGGCTCTGGACTCGATTGAACGGCGTGCCAAAAGGCTCATTGACGATGACACTTTGGTTGGTGAAAGGCTCCAGAGCCTAGCGCACCGACGTAAGGTGGCAAGTCTGTCGGTCTTTTACAGATTACACCACGGCGAATGCGCACAAGAACTGCATGATCTCATACTCCCATCACCATTCCACTACCGGACTACTAGACGCTCGGCTAAGCGCCATCCTTTCGTGGTCGAAATACCACCCATTCGTACCAAGCGATTTGATTCCACGTTCTTAATTAGAACGGCTAAGGAATGGAATGCCTTGCCAGCGTCTGTGTTTCCGGCGAAATATGACCCGGGCGTGTTCAAGAGAAGAGTGAATAGGTATTTACTTGGCTAGCATGCTACACCTTCGATCACATCGTCACTTCCCATCAGGTGAGAGCGTGGTCAAATGCTAGACAAGTTTGAAGTAAAAAAAAAAAAAAAAAAACCTTGACTGTTTCACGTTTGTCCTGGAGAAAATCTCATAGCAAAAATATGATCTTCGTGGCTTTTATACACAACGCTACGCAAATTTCCGACGTCTTTAGTAACCAAGGCTACCTCTAATCATAGATTATGTTACACCAGAACACTAGTTCCCGAGCCTATCCTAGAAGTCCCATCATGAATCCACTGGGATCAGCCGTTTGTATGGGCTCGCCTAATAGCTCAATTGGTTAGTAGAGCTACAAACTAGCCTGCTGAACTGTAAGTTGTGGGTTCGATTCCCACCCAGGACAAATAATAACATGTATTTATTTAGTTATTATAATATATTTAAGATTAAGAGATAAGATTTGTTCCAATAATATAGTTCACTAAAGCTCCGAATAAGATGGTATTACATAAATTTTATGAAATATCTTCCCAAATATTGGGATTGCGCGGGTAATTATTAAATTTTGCGTCAAATAATTTTTTAGACAACCGTTATATACCGACCCCAAAAAAGAAGTCAGTTTTCAACAGAATCCGTAGTATTTCTTGGACCTTTCTATAGTCGTTCCTACGTATCTAAACACAGACTATACAAACGTACTTACCTGGGTTAGAGATGCCATTGCCATTATAGTAATGTAACTAGACTACAGAGACGAGTCCTATTAAAAAAATTGCAATACCACGGCCGACAACGGTTTCTATTATATCGTACAAAATCCTATCCTAAATTTATTGATATTTTCAAAACTATAGCGGTCCTTGTCATTACGATTTATATGAAAGGGACGACAAACCGTTTAAGAGCTTTTAAAACGGACGCAATTATCCATAGGGTACCACTGTTCCGTAGTACGTAGTCTTCTCGATCCTTTCATCTCGGCCATGGCCCAAGTCGAGGCTCGCGCAAAGGGGTGCCCAAGAGCTAGTTGCCTCCCACTTTTGACAACTGGGCGCCTGAAGCGGAACATGAGTCCTTTAAAAAAAAGCGGGCAATAGCTATTTTGTGTTTTGTTTCTCTCTATATATCAAGTTCGTTATGGCAAAGATAAAAATGAAAAAACGAGTAGATATTGCCTTCCCTGTTATGCAGTGTGTATTAGTAAGGGGGTTCAATAAGGTTTGTTGTTGGTTGGTAAGGTTGTGGGTTCGATTCCCACCCTAGACAAACATTTGTGTGATGAGCATAGGTGTTATATTGTATTCTGTGTATGTATTTACAAACAAAAAGTATCCAAGTATTGTATCAGTTATCTGGTTCCCACAATACAAGCTTTGCTTAGTTTGGGGCTAGATGGCGTTGTGTGAGATTTCCACACATATTATATTATATATTTATATTATTTTGCTATTGTTTATATAATATTGTTGTTTCTGTTCACTTGTCATAATACAGTATTACATGAATCAGTAAAAACCATCATTGTTACTTCTGTTATTTAATACTTTTACACAATAAATGTATATATAAGGATTCAAGTAACTTTAAAACTAATTCCCGTGTGTAATAAAGTTTGATAGCTCTTAAGTTGGCGCTTATCTCTAAGACATACCCAAATGTGGTAGGTACATCATAGAGGGAAAAGTGTGAATCTAGGAGCCATTAAACATTAATGCTGACAGGTAAAGATCGAAATTTTCCACGTTCACCAGATATACAGCATATATACAAACACCTATTACATTATACCATAAGGTACAGGAGCCAATGAAGGCCCACTTAATTTCAAAACCTCGTGAAATCTTGCAGATAAATAAAGTATAGAAAAAACATAATGGAAGTTGTAATAATAATAATTAAAACACACTTGCATTATTGTCTATGGTACTAGTAGCATAAACCCGCAAAATTTAAAATGTTTCGTTTAATCATAACTGTATTTTTTTTAAAGTGGGCTATCCTAGGAGCCGGGCCATCTTCGGCGACACTACCTTACAATAATATTTTCAGTCAAGGTAACCATATTGTTCTCAGTTCCATTGGCCATTCCTTTGCTGGAAATACTAAGCATTTTTATCCTTGTCGGAGTCCCTTCATAAGTGCTAAATAGACTTACAAGCCTACCAGATATTTTTTATGGTAAAATGGGCATGCGTTTTACAACAACTCACCTGATGGTAAGTGACGAGGTTAATTGATAGAATCAGGCGTGACTGCGGAAGTTCATCTTAAATACAAAATAAAATAAGAATATTTAGTGTAATTCCGCTAAATCTTTAGATTAGTGACGAAAGTTTTCAAAGATTAGTTTCTTTAGTCACAAAGTTGTCTAAGGTGGAGCACGCTTGCCTATGAGATGCCCATTCAATATATTTATCACGAAATAGAGGCGCTATGCGGTATCACCCACAATTTATCAGTCTCACCGTGAAATTCCTGTCCTATAAAGTAGAAAAAGCAATCGAATTTCAACCAAATCAGTTCAACTGTTTTGACATGAACACCATACAGATATTTTATTTATGTTTATTTGAGATTAACAACTTATTCAAAGGAAATGTAAATGCTTACTGCATGGGTAGCATGAGCTATTGAAATCGACATATTATATTATTTCTTCTCGAGAAAGTGTTTGACAAATGAAAACACACCAAAAGGTTTATGATGTGACCCACAAAATTGTGCATGGGTCAAATGCATTCTTGTGAGAAAGAGATCTGTCAATTTCAACGACAGCCTCTGTGGTGTGGTGGTTGAGCATATCGGCTCATAGCCAGGAGGCGGTGGGTGCGATTCCCGCGGCAGGACAAATATATGTGCACAAAAAAAAAACGCAAATACTTGTTCTGAGTCTGGGTGTTGTGAGACCATGGTCCTCGTAGTTCCTGGGTCCTTAGACACAGGGAATCTTAGTTAGGGTTCAGGGTAATATGTGATCATCGGGCATTATTATTAATGTGTCATGCCATGCTGGTCTAAAGTTTAATAGGCACCACTGCTATTCCAGCTCAGTCTTTTACATGCTTCTTTTCTTCCTTCTTTGGTTTTAATATCTCAATGTTCACACATGGGATTCTAGCTTGTGGATTAACTGAGATCTTTAACTCGCCCACATCAAACTCGGGCTCTATCTTATTCAGCAATACTTTTTCATCATCCTTCAATAACAGCTTTCCACTCTGACTCTCCCATGCCTTCAAATTATTCAACCATTTCTTATTCTGGATCAGCTGACTGCTATCATCCGCAAGTCCTAGCATTTCTTGATTCAGCTTCTTAATACTGTTCAGATTTTTCTGCAGTGCCTTATCTAATGACTTCTTCACTTTTCGCTTCTTGCCTTGTTTGCTAAGTCGAACTGATAACATGTCATCTTTTGAGATGGAGAATGAATCAGAGTCACCAGTTAAGCTTAACTGATCATAATCCTGATGGTCAGAAATTAAACTTGATGGAACTGCTGAAAATGTTGTAGTTGATGCTGTATCAATAGTGCCAAGGGGTGTCAGAGGGGTTCCTCCATTTCCCCCAACGGGATACTCAAAAAAATTCTCCGTAGCTTTTGGAGGATTGTCTACTAATTGACTCTCATCATATACTACTTGGAGTGGCTCAAAACCAAATGGAAAGTCACATAAGCCATTCTCACACATGAGGAACATTTTATCAAAATCAATGTAGTACAAAAACAGATTCTGACTGCATATTGGACATACCTGAAAAAAATCATGCTTAAATTATAATAATATTGTGCGAGTAGCATGATTTAAAGATTATTAAAGCATATTTAATGTGTTAGATAGTTAAATTTACTCACCCTGCGTTTTTTTGGATCTTTAATAAGCACTGCACCTCTACTCTGGAAAAGACAAAATAAGAATGTAAGTAGCAACACAAGTATCCTACCAAACCAAAATCTTAGTAACTTATCTTTATAAATGCGAAAGCTTGTGTTTGTTACCTTAAGTTATCATACTGCCCCTAGAGTAACATAGACATACTTTATCTTGGAAAATTTTGCGTCCTTGTAGGACCTACACTAAACAATATATCAAATCAAATAAATCAAATCATCCTTTATTGTCATAAATGGATTTTATACATATTACTGTCTATAGACTCCCGAACTTATAGTATTCTGTGAACTATTGAGAACACTGTATTTCAGGAGCCTGACTTATTCTAAGCTGGGTGAGCAAAACTAAGATGTTACGTTTTATAAATATACTTACGGCTATCGGCATTTCTTCTGCACCTTCCGAAATTTCCATTATTGGTTATTAGTGTTAAAGGTTATACGTCGTTTCTGTAGTGCCACAAACTAGATAGAGATACATGTAGTGCGGCCGTTCACGTTCAGTTTCTTAAAACTTATTGAATAATGAATATGTACTCAAAATATTTTATTTGCTTTTACTATTTACCATTCCCAAATACATAAAGATTGAAGAACACACAGACTTAAAAAAAAAACAAATGGTGGCAGCACAGATCAGTAATATGTAGGGTGGCAGTAAATATAATCTATAAATTATACCGTTATAATATAATAATGTTATAATACCGAGGCAAGTGGACTTATATATGTATATGTAATGTGCTCTGTGGGTGGACTGTGGACTGACCCAAAGACTATAATATTATCATGGAACAAATAAGGAGGAGAAGGAGGGCTCCTTATTTGTTCCGTTATTATATAGGTTTTTGGAGGAAAAACGAAATCGCGAAAGCTCGCGTCACCGCATTGTATTATTTTCCAAAATTTGTGTTACTTTCAGTGTCAGTACATGAAATTAGTGGCATTTTATTCGTTAAGTGCTACATTACAGTGGTATAATGATGGTGAAACGTCGAAGTCATCAAGTTATAGTTAATAGTCTAGTCAAAGTCATACTCCTAGTAAAGTGGTGGCAACTTTACTTGAAGCTTCTATGGAGTTTTGGAAACAACACGAAAAGAAACGTTTCACCATCATTATACCCTTTTCCCACCCTCACGCATGTAATCCAGCACTTAGCGAATATAATGCCACCAATTTTATGCACTAACACTGAAAATAACACAAGTTTTGGAAAATAATATGATGCGGTAACGTGATCTTTTTCGTTTACCCGCCAAAACTCATAGATAGTGACTTTTTGGCTTGGCATACGACTTATCTCTCCTTGGTGGTCTGTGGTCTTGGTAATCAACTTTTTTCCACAGACAAATTATTTTCATTACTCTTTGAACTCTTTCCGTGTTTTCATTTTTTAGTTTATGACTTGCGTGATTTGCAATTCAGAATTCAGCTATCCTATTAAATCAATTGTTCACCGCACGTCTATTTAAATAATATTTTGCCAACAATTGTTTCAAAATGCCGATAAAAGCAGTCTGCGTTCTTAAAGGCGATGTGAGCGGCACTGTATTCTTCAACCAAAGGGTAATAATTTTTTAGATCGTTTTCTACATTTCTTCGTCTTTTTTAAATTCTTACATACTGCACGACCTTGAACACACCTTGGATAAGAAATAAATTCATACTGATGCTATAACTACAAAGTATAAGCTAGTCAACGTTCTAGTAATTTAGATCGATCGCCGTCGAAGGTACCTACCATACGTGCCGCTTGCGGTTTCTAGAATGTCTAGAAGTAGGAAGGTACCTACCCTCAAGATACCTGGTATGCTACCTCAATTTTATGTAGTATGTGAAGTGAAGTGTTTGTATTTACATATTCTCAGTGATATGACGAGCCGATAATAAGTAATACATTTATATTACACACTATTTTTATCTGCACAATAAAAATCTTAAAGCCGCAATTCCATTGGGAAATATTTGCATGCAAGTTGCTTGTATTAGTAATAAAGATGTTCAACAACTGAGTAGGACATCATGGGTGGATGTGCTGCTGTGGTTGGTGCTGCTTGCTTCATTTGTGAAATAATAATATTTATATTACCGTTTGAACAAAAAAAGAGGCTGTGCAAGTTCAAACTACCTACATGCAAGTTGTAGCTTGTATGCAGGTTTGTACAAGTTGCATGGAATCTTCAACTTGTATGTACAAGTGACTTGACTAATTTAATTGTGCCTTTAGTCAGATTCCTAAAAGCAACATTAAAAACATACTAATACTAGTTGCAACTCTTAATCTGGAACTTCTGAAGGGTATAATCTATGTACATTTTATCTATTTGTATGGTTACACAATATAGATACTAAAGCTATAGATGTACTATGTATGTGTACTATGTACTAAATTTCATGGTTGACTTAACCAATCTATACACCTCATTTTAGTGTGGCTGTGTGTGGTAGGGAACTTTGTTATAATTTGTACCAGTATTTGTACATGTCTACATGAATGTTTTTGTCAATTAGTATCAGTGTAATATATGTTATTGACTAAAGCGAAGTAAATCAATTATGGTCAACTACAAAACAATTCTTATTACTTGACTTTTTGATTAAAATACCTATCCATATATTAGGGTGTTTAAAAAAAAAATTTTTTTTTTTTCTTTGATCCAGGCTCAAAAGTTTCGTTTAGATGCCAAAATAGGCCTCTAAAAATATGAGCCCTTAATATTAATATGTTCCGCATCACACTTTTCGATTTCCCATAAGAATAACACAGAAAAAGAAATTTTTTTTTTCTGATTTTTGTAACTACTGAACCATAAATTTTTCTGCAAATCCCATTGAATATTTTTGTAGAGAATTGAACACTCTACAAAAAAAGTACTGATATCATTTTTCTAAAAATCAACTCATTCAAAAGTTATTCGAGGTCCTACCCTACTATATATATAAATGAATCTCTATTATCCATTCACATGTACGTGTATGTGATGACGCATCACGCGTGAACAGATGGAACATTTTCGCCAAATCTTTTTTTGTTATGTTTATTATTGTCAGCAGAAGGTTCTTATGAAAGAAAAAATAAAGATCATTTAGAAAATTTTCAGTGGGGTGCAGTTAGTGTTATTATAAAATATGTACTGTACTTGTAGTAAAACATCTCACAAGCACAGCACAATCTTTCTAATTACTCAAGTACTTACATAATTAAGTTTTAATAGAGCTGACAGTACTAAATTCTGTATGATCAAGTCACATTATGTCAAGCCAGTAACCCATATTCGGAACCCAATCAGAAAGGTTCAGGAGATGGAGAGAATTGAGTTTGATTCAAAAACTTTCTGGTGGACTGAATTTGCAGCTCAACAAAGACTATTTTATTTGCTGCCTTGGTACCTAGATACATATTAACAGCCTAACATATTTCCTTCCTTTTTAATCAATGACTTACATTTTATTATTCATATATATTATATCAACATTTAATTATTTTTAGCAAATATGCTAATTTTGCTATTATGTAGGTATCCAATAAGCGCATGGTGATAGGAAGTGGTCACCATATAGACAATCAACAAAGGCAAATCAAATTTATAAAAATAGTTTCAGTTGGTTTATGTATAATTATTTGGTTTCAGGATGAGAAATCGCCAGTAGTCCTCTCCGGTGAAGTCAGTGGATTGAAAAAGGTATGTAACTATTATGTTTAATAAAACGATCACAATATCTTTAGTAAGTACATATTTATTGAGCTAGGAAGTAAGACAAGAACTGAAAAAACAAAAAACAATCAAGTTTAAAAAAAAAGAAGAATAAAACAATACAAAAAGAGGTTGACTGCAAACTAATATAAAACATATTTTAATACAAAACTAAGCATGATTATTAATCTGGAATCATTATCTTATTAATCTATAATATCTTATAAATCTATACAAACAAGGCATTGTAAAGTAACATTCTACAATACTTTAAGTACAATATTTAGTAGGTGGCACAGTTCGCGACCTTGTACGGCGGGTAAAGATATTGGTTACATCATAGAATTAATGGAAGGTTAATTACGAAACATACATTTACAATTTACCTACACTGAATATAATTATGTGGGTATTTATTGACTGAATATTATTTAGTTTGTCATGCTGACTTTTATCTTATGATGTAATATTTGAATTTTCACTTGATTAAATTTATCACGGACGAGCTTCTACCCGCAGCTTCCCCCGCGGCGTGTCCTATGGGAAAATAATTCAACCACCCATTTCAACCTCTTAAGGGTAGAATTTCGAAAAATCCCTTCTTAGCGGATGCCTTCGTCATAACATCTACCTGCATGCCAAATTTCAGCCCAATCCATCCAGTGGTTTGGGCTGTAGGTTGATAGATCACTATGTCAGTCAGTCATCTTTGAGTTATATATATTTAGATTATAGATCTAAGTTTTCACACAATACATATTTTTTGTAGAATATGATGATAAAACTTTTTACAAAACAATAATAGTTTTAAACAAGCCTACACCTAGCCTAGCCAAGGTATCCTACTCTTCCGTTAAATGTTTTTGCGATTAAAAAACTGACTGCCGTCATTTGCCATGACAATTATTATATTTTTATGGTGTCACTTGGCACTCATGGTAGTTATGTGTGATTGTTAGATAGATGCATAATAAAGTTATTTGTGTCGAGAATTTATCGATGATTTAAATATGGAATTCACTATTATCCAAAATAGTTACTTTAGCTAGGTTTTGGAATGTAATGCCCATCTATACTAAAGTTTGACAGCTTCTTATTTGGGCATGTTGCAGATGAATAAGTGTAAACTTGGGACCTGCCAAATTAAACATTAGTGTACTTATTGCCTACATGTGGTATGTTGTTTGTGTGGTGGTTGATTTATCCAGGCAAAAGCAGGAACTTTTTATATTATGTGCTGTGTGTAAAAACTTGGGTCATCCATGTGTTATGTGAGTATATTATTTGTAATATTTTAATTACATTTATTTGTTATAATATTGATTGATTTTTTGTAAGTTCAGTAGTTTCATAAATTACTTGTGATAGAGTAGGTAAGTAGATAAGTTAAATTATTTTTAAATCAAATATATTGAGATCAGTAAGGAGGTGCCTAAACATTGTTTTAGGTTAACAAATGGATCAAGAATGGAAGGCCACATTGAAACGGGTCAGCCAAGTCAAGTTCCTATAGAAGACTATGTTGAAATTCAGAAAATATAAACATTTTGCACTAATATCAATAATACTGTAGTACCATTGTTTTTATAATTTTTCAATAAAACAATGTATTTTGCATAATTATTGCCAGTGTTTTGCAATTTTATTTTATTAATTACATCATTGTTACACTTTAATGATTTTTATTATATTATATTAGACTTAGTGCATTGTTTATAATTTCTGGATGAATAAAAAAATTATTGCTCACCTGTTCTCTCAATAAGTACCTACACTATATACTAAGGTCATGTTCCAGGGTAAGCATGGTTTCCATATCCATGAGTTTGGAGACAACTCCAAGGGATGCTCGTCTGCCGGAGAACACTTCAACCCGGAGAAGCAGGAGCATGGGGCTCCGGACTCCCCCATCAGGCATGTTGGAGATTTGGGCAATATTGAGACTGTTGCAGATGGAGGTGTCACTAAGGTGATTTTGAGAACAGCAACATGAAAAATTGTGTTACTGGTGAAATAACCCAGTAGTAGTCTTTATTGTTTAGGATTAGGATACATTTTATCCTCAGAAAAATCGCTTTTTACACAAAAATATCGCACAATTGACCACTACTTCTCGAAACGAAATGACACTTAATGGCCGCGGTTGCGAGTGAAACAGTTTTTTTATAACGTGTATGTAGCGCCAAATGGCCAACAGAAGGTTTTTATGTTAATGAATGATGTGACGAGCTAGTCGTTCACCTGATGTCAAGCGACACGGCCGCCCATAACGCCCATAAGAGGTACGCCTTGCCTTGCCAAATCCCTTCTAAATGCTCGAAGTTTTTATCTGTTGAATTGTGTTTCAACCGCAAATAAAAGTGTTATGTGTTAAACTAGCATAGTATAAGTAGTCCTCAAACCAAATTCATTTAAATTCGTTAAACTGTCGCGGCGTGAAGAGGAAATTAAAGACGCAAACTTTTGCATTTATGATGGTAAAAATACTAAGAATGTTCATACATTTTTTTGAAGTAAAACTTCTTTACTCACACTTGACTTGGGAAGTAAGCTAGTGAATGCGTAACGAGGCGAACGGAAGTTGATAGTCGTTGATTCACGTAGATTTCCATGTTCAACAATACATTTAAAGTAATTATTAATTATTAAAAATTTGTATTATTATATTGGTATATCTGATAAAATGTCAATTTACAATTGTCAAGATGGCGACATTCACATAAAACAAAGTTATACCGGCCGATAGATAGAGCTAAAATAAAGAAGTTTTACTTCAGCCATGTGGTCTCGTTTATTTTTAGATAAACATCCAAGACTCGATGATATCTCTAACGGGGCCGAACAGCATCATCGGTCGGTCTCTAGTCGTGCACGCGGACGAGGACGACCTCGGCACCGGCGGCGGCCAGCACAGCAAGACCACCGGCAACGCGGGCGCCCGCCTCGCCTGCGGCGTCATCGGAATATGTCCACCTTAGGCCCGCACTTTAGAACGCTGCTCGGTCGTTGATTAGTGCTCAAATAAACGATTTTATTCACAAAGTTTCACGACTGAGCTTCTTTCTGTTATTAATCACTCTTATCTGGCCGCATAAACCTTAAACATGCCTTAAACACGTGTTAAACAGCTGTACCTATAACATATTTAAGTCCTGGGATCCCCCAGGTTGTGCCAAACTTTGCAATCAAAATTTCGTGATCGGGTGATCACGAAACTGATTGCAATGCAACAGGAGAAATTTCCATACTAACTATGCACATAAACTGCGTATTCAAACTGTCAAATTCATACAAATATGTATTTCTAAAGGTTGCAATCGAGTTACGTGATCGCCCAGCTGATAGGTGATCACGTAATTTTTCTCGAATTTGCAACCAATCGAAACAAATTTGTATGGATTTGACAGTTCAATACTCAGTTTATGTGCATAAATACTACGAAAATTTTCAAATTAGGAATGTAATTTCTCCTGTTGCTTTACAATCAAAGTTCCGTGATTACCCCCACGCTGTTTATCTGCAGTACATAATTCTAATTACTGATATTTCATTTTAACTATTCGGTAAATATCACATACTGTCTCTTTCCTAAAGATTGAAATAAAAAGAACCGTTATAGTATTTATACCTTCAAATTAATTTTAATTAAAGATTTTGTATAACAGGATCGAAACCTTTAACGGCAACGGTTGTGCGGCACGAGTAATTCCAAAATAATTAATATCCGAATAATTCAAATGACCCTTATAAAAACTGTTTTCCACTGGAAGTTTGACGTCAACTAATACACGGCATGTTTTTATATCAGACCTATATTTTTCCTCGGTTTCGTTCAAGGGCATTGCATGCTATTGCGACTGCTGGAGAACTACAGCTGCACGGCTGAGTTCATGGATGTTGGATTTTTATTTTTATAACAATTTCGAATTAGGGGCCATCTATAAATTACGTCACACGTTAAGGGGTGGGAGGGGGTCGACGAAGTGTGACAAGGGGGCGGGAGGGACCTCAAATTTGGTGATATCACATCTTTTCAAAATATAAAATATTATATCTAAGTTTAACAACAATACAATTTTAATTTCATAAATTTCTATATGTAAAATATGTGACATCGCACTAGGTATTTCACAAAATATGTCACCAGTTGTGACAATGACGGGGGAGGGATCGAAAAACATGAAATTCATGTGACGTAATTTATTGCTGGCCCCTTATTGAATCCATACTTAATCTATTATTTATGCTGAGAAAGTTAAGACTGGTAAGAAAATATAAAACGTGATTAAAATGTGATATTATGTTCTAAGAAACAGATAAAATTATTTTCTCTAAATTCATGTCGAATCGTATATATAAATGTATGCAAACAAAAATAATAAGTATGTTTAAGCTGAGACATCAGATAATGAATATGTGTTAATATGATTTAAGCACCTC